>CM062297.1:850123342-851323342 GCA_031216915.1 Pictodentalium vernedei
ATTCCCCCCAAGAGACTGGAGTATTTACAACCATACCATCAGAACGAATAATGATATTGAAGGTAAGTTATCCATCAAAACTTTTTTGTAAAATTAGTTTAGAAATTTTTTTTTTCCTTTTCAATTTATGAAAATTTCAATTTTTATTAATAAGTATATTTTTTTCTCTTTTCAGCTTGGCATAGAAGAATAAATATGTGTGGAGCGAATTTAACGTTTTACCGGCTGGTACCACTGCTCCACGCTGAAGCGAAAGAAGTGGAAGTAAGAGTCAACGCTGCAGACTTAGAGACGGAAACACGACAAGCGTACACAACACAGTCTAAGAAAATTGAAGAGTATTGGAGAAAGTACATGGCCGACCCACCAGAATTGACGACAGGAGCTTTCTTGAAGAAATGTTCTGCACTGTACATTTCAAAAAAGAAAAAGTAGATTGTATATTTTCAGATATTTGTTTCATTATAACTGTATTCACTGTATTGTCATTGTATTTATTTCTTTTATATTTTGTATATTTTGTAACTTGTTCTTTTTAATTTGTAAAACGTGTAATAAATAAAACTACTGCTCATACACGTTTCCAAAAGCCATCTTTGTCATGTAATTAGTTTTCCTAAGTTCTTTGTTTTTTGTTCAATAAAACCATTTATTAGACTGAAGAGATTACTTGTTATTTTTTATCACCAGGACAATGGATTCAATCACTCGACACATAATCCTTTCACACCTCATAATCCCCTTTCGCTGTGCTGTAAATTGGTGGCGGGTTGTCTCAGTGGCGGGTTGTCCCGACCGCTTGATGGCGGGTTGTCCTGGTGGCGGGTTATCCCGATCCCCCTTAAACCGTGTTTTGTGTTAAGATATATGTTAGGACTAGGACTCTGAAACAGAATAGGAATTAAAAATACAAAAAAAAAACCAATTCCACTAAATTATTAGCAAATTTATTCACAAATCCCCAAATCGTCTCTACCCTCCCACAATTCAGCAGTACATTCAGATTTACATTCAAGTTGTACAGACCAACTCATTTCATTCACCCTTCAAGGTGAGATCATAATTCCTCATATAATAGTTACGTCCCCTACTAAAGAGGGGGAAAAACCCTACAATCTGGCACTTATGCCGCCTTAAAATATGCACACCAGACTACATGACTACTACCCTTAACTAAAGAAGGGGAGTCCAAGATACGGCAATACCAAATATTTACTTTCACATGTCACCCAGCAGAAGGGTTACTTCATTATTTGTGACCCACCTACCCTCCTAAATATTGCTAAATATTCACTGAGGGTAGCGTTATCTCAGTATTCACGTCTGTACATTCAAGCTAATGCCATAAAAGGAGAGGGGGGGGGGGGGGTACAATCCATCGGGCCACCGAAACTCGCCCCAAGCCGAAAGATCACGATTAGGCCATAGCATCCTATCGCAACAGCAATAAGATGCCCTGGATCAATCGTGAATAATCCTAGAACCAATTTAATATAGCCTTTTATAACATATTTCGGCCTACGGCGAGGATCGGTAAATTACATAAAATATGACCGGCCCCGGCAGGGTACAACTACGGAGAAATAAATATTCGACTCACCTATAGGAAGCTCCACACGGTTCTGATCCACTAGACTCCGATTCAGAATAATATAATATTGCAGACGCAATTATTTCGTGCGAAGTCAACACCGCCGAGCACGAGAAACTACATGTCTCTCACAATAGTGGTCAATGAAGTAAGAACCACTGATCCATAACGCTATCAGTTAATGATCAATGTAACAATTTAAGGCCACCTCAGAGTATTTTAGCATTTTCAATACTGAAGCGGGCAAACACACACTCGATATGTACACACAGACCCATACCTACATATATATATAATATACATACATAGATATAGACCACTGTGCACACACCGTGTGTGTGTCCCTTATTGTACAATTCCACTTTTTCTTACACCACCCCCACCCCGAGATTCAACGTCCCTGTTGAAAAAGATAGGAGAGGAAAAAGGAAAAGGGGAAAGATATATACACCCCTCCGCAAACAAAGGTAGTAGATTTTGTCATACTGGCCATTTAAAAAAAAAAAAATAGCCAGATAATTGCTAGTTGAATTGAAATAGTTGTTGGCTGAATAAAAGTAGTCGCTGGTTCCTCATAAAACACATAAATTTTTCTTCATAATTTCTATGTATTTTCGTTTTAAAAAAATTAATAAATCACTATTTAAATAATTCACCTTAAATCCATCCAACTGGGGTTCCGTTTAGGAAATCAGTCATAGCTTTAGGCCGAAATGAGTCCCCGACCAGCACTGACCCACGTACAGGGTCTGCACTGCCTGAAGCCGACGAGGTCATGCAACAGGAGATGTAAGCGTCAGATTGAGCTCATTCAAGCATAAAACGATGACAATATTTATAATGGTCCCATCTAGAACCCAGTTTAGTTCAAGGTTATCTTTCCAAAACAAAGGAATATTAAATCTTTTCTATTACAACTGAAAGTTCTCAAGGAACTCATCTCACTTTCTGGATGTAATGACCTTTATCAGGCACATACAATTCTTTTTATGTCATTTATTCATACAATTCTTTTTATGTCATTTATTCTAAAGCATTCAGCTTTCACACAATTTCCCCGGGAAATTGGTAAGATTATTTGTAGAACCTTTATTCAACGGAGCACTGCTCCTCCAAGACCAAAGCAAGGTATTTTAGGTATTGACATTGACCCAGGTTATTCAAATGCACACCATCTCGTGCAAAATGTAAACGTGACACCTTAAATAAGGCTTTATAAAATACATTAGACCTTCTAAGTGTTTCGTAAAACTGGGTGACAGCCACCCTACGGAGTTCGTACACAATACCAGACACTCTGGTCTTCACACGAGGAAACAGTCCTAGAATGATAATTTTTTTAACGCCTTGGCGTAACAAATTCTCTAAAAGTCTTTCGACAGAAAGTTTAAAATGTGAAAAACAAAAAGTATCACAGTCAATGTCATTTTCGCCAACCTGCACAAGTACGATCTCTGCACTCTCCACACAAATCCATTCAAGTTGTTGGATAATTGCACCAGGAACACCATATGCTTCCAGCGAACTCAGACGTCCAGGTATTTCCCCTGACCATGCTGCAAGTCTTCTTATAAAGGAATGGCCCATTATTAAAGCCATAATGCTACAAGAAGAAAATTTACAAACAGAACAGTATCTTTGTTCATACAATAATTCTACATAGATAAGATGAGGACCCAGCAACTAAAAAGGACAACCATTTCAATATTTCCCGAAAGATAATTTCTCCAACCAAGCTGACCCGTCAATTGATTTATTTTCTACCACGGACACATCTCTCGCGAAATCCAATTATACTTGGCACCGGTGCCTTAACTTCCATAACTCTTATATTCCGAATCATACCCTAACATATAACTCTCACCGCCCTCCATACACACGCGCACGAAAAACCCCCAATTATTAACATCCCAACCCTCCTGCGTACCGAAATAAAAAAACAAACCGGTCAGCGGGTTTAAGAAAAATCTTAACAGGTATAGAAATTTGACGACCACACTTGTATTTGCCATTTCCAACAGCCAATAAAAAAAAACCCAATTTCTCGGAACCAATACAATACGGCAACTCCCCACACCAGGGAAATGACGCAATTTAAAATAATGCAACAAAGCTCGTATTATGGACAAGCCAATAATGCTCATCTATCCATTATCTACATGAAAATTTGGTTCCACACTAAATACACTTCAAAGGCAGCACCACCTCGGAGGCCAATACATAAGCGCTAAATATAATATCAAATTTTTACATTTTATTGCGCTCAACAAAATATATATATATTCAGGCCCCCGAGAACTGCCACTTAACTCAAATACCAAGTGTGGTGTCAGGCAGAGAGAAAGAAAAAAAATACTTAATAAAAAACAAAGTCTTGAGAACCTAGTCGACGTGGTCGCCGGAGGGTACGACCACGCCTACTAGTCGGAGCTTCCCCGTCGAACATCTCTCTCCCCTCAGGATCTCCCACCGAGGGCCGGTCAACATTACTCTCGATAGGACTATCAGGTGTGGGAGCAATGGGGGCACCCAAATTTAAATTACGTGAAAAACACTTCTTCAACCGGTTGAAATGTACAACCTGGGGTTTACCTCCTCCGACGCGAACCACAAGGTAATTTGCGTCCGAGAGTTTGCTTTTTATGATGTAGGGACCAACCCAAAATTTTGCAAATTTTGAGGTCTGACCTTTATTTACTCTAGGTAAATAAAGCCAGACCCTATCCCCAACGGTAAAAGGTTTGCCGAAAACTCGCTTGTCATATATTTTCTTTCTTCTCTTAATCTCGGATTCACATTTCAACGAGACCAATTGAAATATTTGGGCTAGACGACTTTCCAAATCGCTAACATATTGAGAGGGAGCCCAATCCCTATCAGGAATCTTACCAGCGATTAACTCTGTAGGTAAAGTAATTTCTCTACCAAACATGACACTAAAGGGAGTAAACCCAGTCGTCTCATGTTTGGCACTTCTATAGGCCATCATGGCGAATGGAAGATAGTATTCCCAGTCGCCATGATTATCCTCTACAAAGCAAGCTAACATAGCCGCCAAAGTTCTATTAAACCTCTCAACTTGGCCATCACTTTGGGGCATATAGGGAGAGGTACGAGTCTTTTTAATTTCAAAATAGCGGCAAACTTCCTGAAACAAATCAGATTCAAAATTTGACCCCTGGTCTGAATGAATAAATTTCGGCATTCCGTACCGACTAATCCACTCTCGAATTACCACATCGGCTACTGTACTTGCCCTTTGATTGGGGATAGCAAAAGCCTCCGTCCATTTGGAGAAATAATCTGATATAACTAAAATGTAAATATTACCCTGAACGGATTCAGGTAATGGCCCCAAAATATCCAAAGCAATTCGTTCCATAGGCTCCGAAACTTTATCTGTTACCATAGGAGCTCGACTGGTCTTGCCCGGTGGCTTACGACACTGACAATTCGGACAAGACTGAACCCAGAGTTCTACATCCCGACGCAAACCTATCCAAAAGAAACGCTCTCGAATTTTAGAATATGTCTTATGAACGCCCAAATGTGCACCCACTAAAGAGTCATGATGCTCCTTACATACCTGACTTCTTAAGTCTTTTGGGACCACCCACAAAAATTTGCTGGGGGACCCTATTTGTGTCCACTCTCGAAGAAGAATGTCATTTTCCACTAAAAATTGTTCCCACTGACTCACATACCTCTGAAGCTCCGGGGATTCTCCTTTTAATTTCTCAAGTCCAGGTTTCTCGCCCGTTTTCTTCATTTCGAGAAATTTTTTAATAAGGGGATCAGCCCCCTGACTTTCCTTAGTCAATTGAATTGCAGACTCAAACTCAACAGTGTTAATATCATGTTTGTTACAGGAAGGAATCCTACTCAGCGCATCTGCGTTCTTATGTTGTTCACCGCGACGATGAACCATCATAAAATCGAACCCACTGAGATATTCCAGCCAACGCGCCACCTGCCCAACCGGTTCCTTAAAATTAAACAACCACTGCAGGGACCCATGGTCGGTTCGCAGCGTAAAATGCTTGCCAATGAGGAAATGTCTAAAGTGTTTAACACTTTTAATTACTGCCAGTAACTCCTTCCTAGTAACACTATAATTTCTCTCTTGTTGGGAATGAGTTTTACTGAAATAAGCTATTACTTGCTCCTTGCCTTCTATAATCTGTGACAAAACCGAACCAGAGGCAAAATCACTCGCATCCGTGTCAAGAATAAATTCATGCTCAAAATTTGGGTAAGCCAAAATTGGACTTTGACACAATTTGTCTTTTAATATCTCAAAAGCCTCCTGTTGGGCCTCGTCCCAAACAAATTTTTCATTCTTACGAGTCAATTTGGTGAAAGGACTAGCCAAAGTAGAAAAGTGTGAGACATATTTTCGATAATACGCGGATAACCCGATAAAACTTCGAAGATCTTTCAAGCAAGTCGGAACAGGCCAATCTTTTACGCGCGCAATTTTCTCCGGGTCAGCTGACACACCCGACGCGGAAACAATGTGACCTAAATATGAAACCTGACGCCTAAACAACGCACACTTAGAAGGTTTCAATTTTAATCCTGCAGACCTTATTCTAGTAAAAACCTCTTGTAATCGTTCAATATGCTCCTGGAAAGACCGCGCATATATGATGACGTCATCAAGATATATGAGACAAGTCTTCCAGTGTAGCCCTTTGAGAACTAGCTCCATGAGCCTCTCGAAGGACCCAGGAGCGCCACAGAGCCCAAAAGGGAGGACCGTGAATTGATAGAGCCCAACGCCAGTAGTAAAAGCCGTTTTCTCCCGGGCATCAGGAGTTAGCTCCATTTGCCAGTATCCAGAAGCCAAATCTAGAGTGGAAAACCACTGTGCCCCCGCCATACCCTCTAAACTCTCATCTATACGGGGCAAAGGATAGGCATCTTTTTTTGTAATGGCATTTAATTTACGGTAGTCCACGCAGAAACGAAAACTATTGTCTTTCTTTTTAACTAAAACTATAGGAGCCGCCCAAGGACTAGAGGAAGGTTGAATTACCCCTTGCTTAAGCATAACATCTATCTGCTGCTCAACCTCGCGCCTTTTGTGAAAAGGGAGCCGATATGCCCGCTGTTTAATAGGAAGATGGTCACCCGTACAAATATCATGCCGAATGAGATCAGTGCGGCCCAAATCACCTTCGAACTGTATAAATACGTCGCGGTTCTTCTCTAAAAAATCATTGACCTGTTCCGCTTGATTTCCAGTCAAAACCGCTCTGTCATAGGTTTGTAACAAAGAGAACTTCCCATCATCCGAAGGGGAAGCCTCCTTAATTTGTTCACCTAAAATGTCAACATTCTCAAGAACAGCCACAGACTCACCACCTTTTAACTTTTGAGGGGTCTGAGAAACATTTATCAGCCTAACAGGAACTTCCGGCTGACTAACATCAACAACACTTCGTCCCAACATTAATCCGTGATGACCTTTCATGAACCCTGGGTCGGGTTCACACAGGCTCTGTCCAACCGGTGGACCGTCAACTCGGCCCTGCACTATAACTTCAGAAAAGGGAGGTACTGTCAATCCCTCAATCAATAATACGTGAATTTTATCATTTTCTTTCAAAAACTCAAGGGAAAATTTAACCCCTTGGATCATAACAGTTTTGTTCGGCAAAGAAATCACTGAATTAGTTTTATTCATAAAGTCAATTCCCAGAATTGCATCAAAGGACAGATTAACCACGTAAAATGTTTGAACATATTGATACTTACCAACAGTTACAGGCAAATCCACCAACCCCTTTAAATCAAGGGGCTGCCCATTCGCCCCCAAAACACTACGAGGAGCCTCTCTAACTCGAGACTGCTCAATACCTAAAGTTTCATGCAACACTCTGGTACTGATTAAGCTTACCGCTGAACCAGTATCCAGTAGGAACTTAACATTTTCATTCAAGACCTTAAGAGTCAGATAACTATGACCGATACTCTCTGATGGGAGGGTCCTTTCTATCACAGACTGAGGTTCGACCCCTACCTCAGTCTTTACCCGTTTAAATCCTGATTGTTATCTAAATTGGACCTATGGGACCAGTCACCTTTACCTCTACCTCTATTCCTACCTCTACCATTTCCATAACCACCTCGGCCCAAACGACCTCTATAAAAACTATCCCTATCCTGACCACGATCCTGCCTGAAAAGTTCTTCTCGCAATTTATTTTGCTCAACCTGCATTTCTTTCAATTGTTCCTGCAAACTTTCGACCGCCTGGGTTAATGCACCAATTTCACTAGAAATTTCCGATTCCCCAACTACACCAACTGAAGAAGGTACCTCTACCTTCTTGTACGACTCCTCATCTAAAGCAGCACGCACTGCCGCATCAAGGGTTTCAGGCTTAGCCCTCAACACTTGCATCCTAACTTCATTGTCCGTCAACGCGGAAATAAAACTATCCTTACTCAAGTCATCCCTAACATCGAGGGGAACCCCTGGATACGCCTTTCTCACCAAGCGTCTAATACTTCCCGCTAACTCAGGCAAAGTCTCTCGCTGTGACCTACGTCTAGACCTTAATTGGGCCCTATATATTGCAGTCCCCTTAAATGGGTCAAAACGATCGCGCAAACTCTGCATAACTCTATGAGAATTGGATTTGATTTCCGGGTCCAAATCTTCATAAAACTGCAAGGCAGCGCCCCTTAAAGATACCACTAAAAATTGACGAGCCCGGTCTTCAGACCACTGGTTAATCCCAACACATTTCTCAAAATGGGATAACCAATCAGCTACACTGGTGGTTCCATTAAACGTATCGGGCGTAACAATCGGTTTACGTGGATAAGCTTGCTCACCATGCCTATCGTCAGACTGTATAACTCTTGCCCCATGCTGATGTCTAGGCAAACTCGATACTTTCGGATTCTCCCCAGGAATTTTCTTAGGTTGAACCACCCTGGGCAATCCCATCATATCAACCGCACGCCCTGCAGAAGTTCGACGCACAGAGGCCCCTGTCGAAACCGTCCCAGGTGTATCAAAGATTGCAGCGTAATCCTCCGTTTGGTCACCTAACTCAACAATAGAATTCTGCAATTCGTCACTCAACTGTTGACATTTCAACATAACTTCATCAACCTTATTAAACTTCCCATCAGGGGTAGGATCAGGAGTAGGAGGAATATTACGTAATTTCTTCGATCTAGCACCTTTGGAGGTCATATCAGCGGTCAAGGCCTCCGAGGCATACATATAATCACCTAGCTCTTTACTAATTCCACTAGCCATTTTATATATATGTAAGGACCACACCCCCAACAATTACATTAATTCACAACAAGGAGTCCAATTTTAGTCCCACAACATTCCTAACAAATTATGGTCACTAGGATATAAATATCTCTGATTCAATCACACAACCCTTCAATCCAAAACGTTGGTTCAAATTTACTCTGCCAAACCAAATTTAATCGGTTAAAATTATATTCTGTTGAAAATAAAAATTTATCTTGTCGAATACAAAAATTATCCTGTCGAATACAAAAATTATCCTGTCGGCGACGCCAAAAATCTGTAGCGAAACTCAACCCACCCCGCCCTGCTCTCACTTTGTGTCGAGTCTCTCGGCCCCGAACTCACTTACATGAAGTGAGTTCCGGCCGAGAGCCACGCCACAAAGCCAAACAAGGTCTAGCCATAGCACAGATTTGTTGTCGAGGGGTTAGTTACAAGTTCGCAATTTCAAACCGAAAATTAGTTAGCGTAATCAATCACCTAGAACCTCTACAAAATTATTCCAGACTACCCTGGCACCCGTGCTGTGCCGCTGTTCTCGGGCCGGACTCACTTACAATAAGTGAGCCCTTACCGAGAACCTCGCCACAACAGTCAACCAAGGAACAAACATCTTCCTATGATTCCAATCCACCCTTAAACCGTGTTTTGTGTTAAGATATATGTTAGGACTAGGACTCTGAAACAGAATAGGAATTAAAAATACAAAAAAAAAAACAATTCCACTAAATTATTAGCAAATTTATTCACAAATCCCCAAATCGTCTCTACCCTCCCACAATTCAGCAGTACATTCAGATTTACATTCAAGTTGTACAGACCAACTCATTTCATTCACCCTTCAAGGTGAGATCATAATTCCTCATATAATAGTTACGTCCCCTACTAAAGAGGGGGAAAAACCCTACAATCTGGCACTTATGCCGCCTTAAAATATGCACACCAGACTACATGACTACTACCCTTAACTAAAGAAGGGGAGTCCAAGATACGGCAATACCAAATATTTACTTTCACATGTCACCCAGCAGAAGGGTTACTTCATTATTTGTGACCCACCTACCCTCCTAAATATTGCTAAATATTCACGGAGGGTAGCGTTATCTCAGTATTCACGTCTGTACATTCAAGCTAATGCCATAAAAGGAAGGGGGGGGGGGGTACAATCCATCGGGCCACCGAAACTCGCCCCAAGCCGAAAGATCACGATTAGGCCATAGCATCCTATCGCAACAGCAATAAGATGCCCTGGATCAATCGTGAATAATCCTAGAACCAATTTAATATAGCCTTTTATAACATATTTCGGCCTACGGCGAGGATCGGTAAATTACATAAAATATGACCGGCCCCGGCAGGGTACAACTACGGAGAAATAAATATTCGACTCACCTATAGGAAGCTCCACACGGTTCTGATCCACTAGACTCCGATTCAGAATAATATAATATTGCAGACGCAATTATTTCGTGCGAAGTCAACACCGCCGAGCACGAGAAACTACATGTCTCTCACAATAGTGGTCAATGAAGTAAGAACCACTGATCCATAACGCTATCAGTTAATGATCAATGTAACAATTTAAGGCCACCTCAGAGTATTTTAGCACTTTCAATACTGAAGCGGGCAAACACACACTCGATATGTACACACAGACCCATACCTACATATATATATAATATACATACATAGATATAGGCCACTGTGCACACACCGTGTGTGTGTCCCTTATTGTACAATTCCACTTTTTCTTACATTCACTCCCCCTTCTTGCTCCCCAGTCTGAATGGAATAATTCTCAATCAACTCCATTCTCCACCAACTCTCTAACCTGCCTTACCCATCCTGTCTGGATGTTGGAATCCCATACATAGTTAAATCTAGTCTTATACCACCGGCTGTTTCTGGAAGGTTTACCAGGTAATTCAAGTAACAGGTTTTTCCCAGATCTATTCTATTTTTTAGTTTAAACAATATTTTTATTACTGGAAATGTCAATTGTATACATCGCAAATAAGAAAAAAATTATGATATTAATAGTATACAATGTAACAAAACAACAGAATCAAAGAATACATGTAAGGGAATCAACAGTAAGCTAAAAGCTTTTGGAAGTCGTTCCCCCTGTTGGATAGAGTATTTGACTAGAAGATGACCTGAGGCATTTGCTGGACTAATATTCTTTAAAACAGTAGGAAGATATCAGGAAGAAAATAGAGATAAAACAAGAGAAGAAACAACAAGAGGATTAAGAAGATGAGGATGAAGCCAACTTGAATTAAATAAAAATCCTTGGTGATCTGAGTGAACCCTTTACCTAACATGAAAAGCAGACGACACTTGCAAAAAAAATTCTTGAATAACTTATTTTTTTCATTTTTTGTCTCAAAAACATAGGTTATGACCCCTCATTGGAACGAGCTCGACGGGTTGAAATCCAACTTGAACTCGCCGAAGCTCACCATGGCGAATTCGTCTAGGCATTGGTGGGGATTGCTGGGAGATCCATGTACGGTTTGGACGACTTCCATCTCTTCAGCCTCCACTTCCTGCTTCTTCTCTTCCTCCAACCTCTTTGGTGTAGTGGTATGGTTTGGTGTTGGAGGTGCAGGTCTTGGGGGTGGGGGTAAGTGGACAGTTGTCACCCTCTCCGCCTTCAGAATCTGTTTCCCGGTAACAGCCCTTTTCCTCTCGATCCACGCCTCCATTCGCCTGACGTCCCGGCGTTTGGTGGATGGTGACTTTCTCTTCTTGTCTTCCAAAGGTGTTTTTATAGTCTCGCCGGTGGCAGTCTTCTTTCCATTTCTCTGTGGTGGACCAGTGCGGGCGGGTCCGCGAAAGGTGCTACCACTCCCAGAGGTGGACTTCATTTTGTACTTGGTGGTAAGCTGGGTGCAGCCACTCTCAGCACAGACATCCCAGTTAAGAAGTGAGCTGGCGTCCAACACCAGCAAAGTGTACCTGATTTTCTTAGGCAGGTAATCCATGGATAATCAGTTGTTGACGCTCTGATGTCAGAAGTGTGAATGACGAATGGCTTAAAGGCGAGCGCGAAAACTGATGAATGAAAAGTTTCTGTACTCCGAAGGTGAAAACTTGGATGCAGAACCGGGTATTTATGCATAAACCCATGGAAACATATGTCATTAACTTTGCAGTATTATTGAACAAACACATGTATTATAAAGGCGAAAACTTGGATGCAGAACCGGTTATTTATGGATAAACCTATGGTAACATGTGTCATTAACTTTGCAGTATTACTGAACAAACACATGTATTATAGTTGTGTTTGTTATAGTTGACACGTGGAGAGTGGATAGCAATGTTCTTACACTCTTCCAATAACACCTATTTGACCGCCTTTACAAAAATAAACTGATTTATAAAACAAACGTAATTAGTTATTTTGAGTAAAATTATTTTTTTACCAGCAAGTAAATAAAACAATGGTAAAGTGTTAAAACATTTATAGCCTGAAACAGCATTACACTACCAGTAGTACAGCATGTACCCGAACGGGCCATATTGGATGGACCTCGCAGTGGACCCCGGAAGTGATGCCATAGTCATATGACCTAGTTACGTCATGTTTAATTGTTATGGTAGCCTGTGTGGTCGGCCATCCTGTGACGTCATCCCCACAACGATGCGAGGTCTTGGTGCGCATGCGCAGCGCGTGTTAGGGTGATACATGTTTTCACCGTCCATTTTGTTTACTGGAGGCCGTAATCTTGGTCTCAATGGCAGCACATGATTGCTATGTGACCCCTAACGCCCATAAGAGGACGTGGTAAGTTCTGAGCGTGGGTTAGACTGAATAGGAGTAAGTCTAACTATCCAAATATATTCGACAATCACCCAAATCACATATTCCGATCCGTTTTGTGGCTTATTCTTCTCTTCCCTGACCTGTTTTGCCTATTACTAGCCCTATTCTAACTATCCTAGCAATCTATTTAGCCCTAGCTATCGCTGGTTCGGACTTCTGGCCTCGCTCAAGTCGTATAATCACCAGTCAGATTGCTTCATTTACGTAATATGCAATACCCATACATGGTTATCTTCCCTGTGTATAACTAAGTCCAATATGATTCCTAACGACAAGGACCAATCGAGAAGGGACAAGTTTCACTTGAACGATTCGAATCTTATGGAGCAAAGTAGCCAGGATATCAAAGTTTGGATGGCAAGAGTAATACCTCGGGGGCGTACAGAATATGATACACAGTATCATCCGACCGGCGAGATGGGGACGAGCACAAGAGGGGTGTCCCCTTTTGTTGGAGGGGATTCAGGTGAGGCCTCCAAATGGAAAAAAAAATGAAATTCCAGACAAAAACGCAGTTTCCTTGACTCTGAGTCCAAATGTGTTGGATTGTCTTTCAATGGCGCAAACAACTTACAAGTATAAATATCTAGACATTAAAATTTCTTGCCTGATGTTTCCTGTGTGGGTTAACATCATGCCACCTGCCCCGCTACAAGGCAGTTGATCTGTACAAAAACACCCTCTTTTACTGAAAGACTATTGGCCGACAAAAACTCTTCGGGACCTCCCACCAGCCGTGGTATATTTTCACAACATTTTAGGGCTTGATTTGTTTTTTTTTCCTTTTGTTTGAAAGATATTCTCCCTTTATATATATATTAAGGACTCAAGTCAGTATTCTAGGACTGATAGGCGGCATACGTGTCAACCAAAAGTAACAGCAATACAAAATGCTGAAGTTAGATCGAAAGTGCGCACTGAAGCTAAAGCACGCCCATTTGCGTCGGCGTCTACAATTGTTACCGCGACGAGCACAAGAGGGGTGTCCCCTTTTGTTGGAGGCGATCCAGGTGAGGCCTCCCAATGGAAAAAAAATGAAATTCCAGACAAAAACGCAATTTCCTTGACTCTAAGTCCAAATGCGTTGGATTGTCTTTCAATGGCGCAAACAACTTACAAGTATAAATATCTAGACATTAAAATTTCTTGCCTGATGTTTCCTGTGTGGGTTAACATCATGCCACCTGCACTGCTACAAGGCAGTTGATCTGTACAAAAACACCCTCTTTTACTGAAAGACTATTGGCCAACAAAAACTCTTCAGGACCTCCCACCAGCCGTGGTATGTTTTCTCAACATTTTAGGGCTTGATTTATTTTTTCCTTTTGTTGAAAGATATTCTCCCTTTATATATATATTAAGGACTCAAGTCAGTATTCTAGAAAAATTCTAATGAAAACTAATTCTACCTTCTTCTTTTAAGCAGGTACACAGAAGATGCTTTTTGACCAGCACCCCAATAACCGCTATGGACAGTCCAACCGTTACAGAAACAGTAACCCCCATGATTCCTGTACATCCTCCACTCCATCTCTAAAAGTGGTCGACCACTTTAAGGGAGGCGAGCGTTGGTCCTGCGTCCTGCCTCGGCCCCTTTTTGTAAGCGCATTGCGCAACTTTTTGTCCCAGCCCATTAGGGTTACAATGCAGGCCTGCCCCGAACCAGGGAAGTTCGGGTCTTCTTCTTGGTGGTCCCCGAAAGGGGTCGTTGTTGTTTCCTTCAAAGACATCCTATCAAACAGAAACAGCCTGAGGCAGATTATACTTGCCAGTGATGGCCATCACTCAATATCATCTCCGAAGTGGCAGACTATACTTGCCTGAAAATCCAGATCGACTGCACTCTCGGGGAGAGGTAGTACCTTTGTGAGAGGACCCAACCTCTCACACTGGTCCTCATCCGAGGGTTCAACCGACATCAGTCAAAGAGACCATCACGCCGCAACCGGTGACACCTGTCGAGTACCTGAACCTGTTCCTCCTTCAACACGAATAGACATGTGGAAATTAATCATTTACAGCCAATGAGGGTCGAAAGGGGCTTGTTCCCCATACCGTCCCTACGGGCCTTCGGCGCGTTAAACCATTCCATTCGTATTCTAGGACTGATAGGCAGCATACGTGTCAACCAAAAGTAACAGCAATACAAAATGCTGAAGTTAGATCGAAAGTGCGCACTGAAGCTAAAGCACGCCTATTTGCGCTGGCGTCTACAATTGTTACCGCCGCAATAAGAGAACATTTGCCATCCGAGCTCCTGTCACAACATTGCCTAAGCCAACATCCTATGTTAGGATGGCAAATAGATTACGCCAAGGCAAACGACCAAGAAATCCATCAGACATAAACTGTGAAATTAAATCTCTGATAAACTTCAAAGCCTTCAAATCGGCAAAGTTGTGATGGACTTTGCAGCTGCAGAATGGGAAGCGTTTCGACATGTTTTTCCAAATATTACGTCAGCTTGTTGAGTTTTTCATTGGACTCTGGCTCTCTGGAGGAAAACACAACAGTGTGGACTGACCGAACAGAATCGAAAACGAGCAAACACTTATAAATTTATCAGACAATTATTGTGCTTACCATTTCTTCTCGCTCCTCAAATTCCACCTACCTTTTGTGCATTAAGGCAATTTGTAGAGATTCTCCAAGCGGATCACTGAGCAAGCTTATTAATTATATTGACTCTTTCTGGATATATAGCTCTTTATTCCCAGTAGCCTGTTGATCTGTTTTTTTGACCAACATATTCGTACAAATAATGACACTGAGGGAAGGGGGGGGGGGGGGGTGGAATCGTCGTCTAAATACCAAAATAAACCGACCTAGTATGAATTTTTATATGTTAGTAAATATCCTGTGGGAAGAAGTCTGTCTGATCCCGACTCAAGCGCAACTTGTATCAGAGGAACTGATGTCGCGTCAGCAAAAAACTTGTGCAAAAGAAAGAGAGAGAGCCATGCAGTTGTTATTTGACAAGATTCGCAATCATGACATTACTGCCAACTCCTTCCTCTCTGAAATGTCCAAATTACATGGCCCGAAGGAAACTTGAGTTACTGCATTTATTTTATTATTAGTAAGTGGAAGAAAGTGAAAGTAAATTTGCCAAAAAAAAATCCCTTTTATTTGACGCATTTAGATCACCACAAGACCTCTTCAGAAATAAGATCAGTGTTTCTGGAGACACCTTACAAGTGGTGATCTAATTACGCCAAATAATAGCGATTTTTGTGTGTGTAAATTTACGTAAGTATATACCATGCTTATAGCTAGTGCTGACTATTTAGAGACAAACTGTATATATTAGTAAGTAGAAGAAGATGGTAGCTTTATCCATCTAGGTATATTAGGAAAAACTACATGAGTAAATTTGCCAAAAAAAAAAAATCGCTTTTATTTAATTGAAGCATTCAGATAACCACAAGATCTCTTCAGAAATAAGATCAGTGTTTCTGGAGGGACATACTTTTTGCCGGTAAAAAGGACAGTAAGTGTATAAAAACTGCGTTTTAAAGTACTAAATGTACCTCTGAATGTGTGAAAAGCGACAATTTAATGAAGGATACGCATTTATAAATGTATATAACGACGATTAAGTATTGTTTGTTTTATTGTAGACTATTTTCACGAGATAGATCATTTCGCTCTCGACACTGATCGACACGCCGCTTTGTGCAAGAAAAACAACGAATTAGCTGAGGTGCACGACGGGGAGAATATTATCATACTTGCCCGACGGAGGTGTCACTCATTCATTTAGATCTTTCTGTACACTACGAGAGGATTTAACAGAATGTTTTTGGAGAGAAACCATTTATAATTTGAAAAAAAAGTCTACATTAAGACAAATAATACTTAATCTTCGTTATATATATTTATTATTGCGTACGCTTAATTAAATTGTCACTTTTCACACATTCAGAGGTACATTTAGGACTTTAACACATAGTTTTTATACACTTACCGTCCTTTTTACCGGCAAAAAGTTGAGTTCAAGCTATTTTTTTAAACGGGGGTTCATAATTTATTTTCAGTTAGCGTTTCGCCAAACATGCCGAGGTGATAATAAATATTAAAACCAACCATACATCAGTGTATACTAGTTCTAGATTTCTGTATATTCTACCCCAATGATACCCATCCAAAGCCACAGAAGCCTATTAAGACTGGGTCCCCTTGTGCTCACTCCACCAAGCCCTATGCGTGAGCTCACAGTGGTGGGCCCGGGGAGGGGCTGAGGGCCCGCAAATGCAAACCGTAACTTACTGTTTTTAACCCCACGTTTCCTCAGGAGGCACCAGAATCGATCTCAGAGCTTCAGAATTTGAAGAAAAAATATGGGAAATGGATTATATATCTAGCAGAGGCGTAGCCAGAATTCTATAATGGGGGGGGGGGGGGCATTTGGGGGGGGGGGGGGCAACCGTGAACGAGAATAATATATTGGGATTGTTGGGCGGTACTATGTGGTTCAGATTGCACTACGTTTATATAAAATGAAAGAAACTTATCACTTATCACTCAAAAGTTTCTAGTTTCTTTCACCGTATATAAGATTAGTGAATTCTGATCCCTATAGTGCTCTACCCACTGTCTCTGTACACTTCGGCTTGTGTCCAATCCCTGTACATGTTAATTCCCTTCTCTGTATTCCCGGCCCAGTAAGCACACACGATTACATTGAAATTGGCATCTGAACACAGTCCCTACTGTTTTTCTCTGACAGACACTGGCGCTTTAGGCTATCTTAAACTTGCACTCCAAAATTGGGCATCAAGTAAATGCAAGAAATCCAAATCTATTGGTTGTTAATTCCAGCCGCCCACTATACATATTGTGTATGATACACAATAATGTGTATAGCGGGAGATTGGAATTAATAACTAATGACTTGTTTTCGATAATTGTTGTCTGGGGAGGTCTAGTCCTAACTAGGACCCTCTGGCCGTTACCTCATTCTTCTACTTCCCTTAAGGGACGTGGGAGGAGGAGAATGACCGAGGGTCCTAGTTAGGCCTGGGGGCAAAACCCCCAACGACCTTCCAAATATGATTGCCACTCTCCCGCCCCAAATGGCTAGCCCCCCCCCCCCCCCACCAATTATAGAATCCTGGCTATGCCCCTGCTAGATATATAATCCATTTCCCTTATTTTCGAAATGGGGGCGGGGGGGGGGGGGGGGGTGGCGAGGCAAGATCGACATAACGTTGGCATATTTCAAAGGCTTAAACTGTGGAATTGGGCGTATTCCCTCTGACGGCTGGGGGCTCTTTCCCGAATATTTATTTTCCTTCGAATTCCGAAGCTCTGAGATCAATTCTGGTGCCTCCTGAGGAAACGTGGAAGTTAAAAAACAGTTAGTTACGGCTAACCCACCCCTCACGGCCCACCACTAGGAGCACACATATATGGATTGGTTGAGTGAGAATAAGAGGTCCAGTCTTAATGGCTCCTGTGGGTATCATTGGGGTAGGACATACAGGAATCTAGAACTAGTATGGATAGTTTTAATATTTATTATCACCTCTGGGTGTGTTAGGCGAAACGCTAACGAAAAATAAATTATGAATCCCCGTTTAAACAAAATAGCATGAACACAACCTTTTGCCGGTAAAAATGACGGTAAGTGTATAAAAACTACGTTTTAAAGTACTAAATGTACCACACTGAATGTGTGGAGTGACAATTTCCTGAGGAGTACGCAGTATATAACCAAGATTAAGTATTGTTTGTTTTATTGTAGACTATTTTCAAATTATAAATGGTTTCTCTCCAAAAGACATTCTGCGAAATCCCATCGTAGTGAACAGAAAGGTCTAAATGTTACGCACACGAATTAGTGATACCTCCGTCGAGCAAGTATGATAATATTCGCCCCGTCGTGCACCTCAGCTGAATCGTTGTTTTCCTTGCACAAAATGGCGTGTCGATCACTGTCGACAGCGAAATGATCTATTTTCTCTTCAAAATAGTCTACAATAAAACAAACAATACTTAATCTTCGTTATATATATTTATTATTGCGAACGCTTAATAAAATTGTCACTTTTCACACACTCAGAGGTACATTTAGTACTCTAAAACGTAGTTTTATTCACTTACTGTCCTTTTTACCGGATACCGTCCTTTTTACCGGCAAAAAATATCCCTTTCTGGAGACACCCTGTTGTGATCTAATTACGCCAAATAAAAGCGATTTTTTTTTTGCAAATTTACGTAAGTATATACCATGCTTATAGCTAGCGCTGACTATTTGGAGTCAAACTTTATATATTAGTAAGTTACGGAAGCCTATTAGCTTCAAGTCGTTTTTAGTTATTAAATTGTAGCTACAATTTTATAAATTGCACCTACAATTTAGCTAAATTGTACTTACAATTTAATAAATTGTACCTACAATTTAGCTAAATTGTACTTACAATTTAATAAATTGTACCTACAATTTAATAAATTGCACCTGCAATTTAGCTAAATTGTACTTACAATTTAATAAATTGTAACTACAATTTAGCTAAATTGTAGGTACAATTTAGCTAAATTGTAGCTACAATTTAGCGTCTGTGCTAAATTGTCAAAACGGAGTAACTGATTTGTGATTGTTAAACAAATTATGACTGAGATTGCTGCAACTAAATCTCGGTCTACAGTGTATGGTTTGAATTTCCAGTTGTAGTGGGAGATGAAATAGGATGGGGTGGTCTGTGGAGTTTATTAACCCTTTGAACCCGAACGGCCACTTTTCGGTCAGGAACCATGATACGTCATAACGCCATTACATAGGATGTTTGTTCAGTAAATGTGTGGGGTAGACCAATGAATATTTTCAACGTGCAGCCCCGAGGCTGCACTTTGAAAACATTGATTGATCTACGGATCTCCTTTCAAAAGTGTCGGGATACTGATGCAGGTGCCAAAGGAAAGCACGAGCGTTGATTGGGTTGGACGCGAGTAACGATCGATGATAGGGGTGGGGGTGCCCCCCCCCCCCCCCAAAAAAAAAAATAAATCAGTTATAAATGGAGACTTCTGGCGGGTTTTGGTACCCAAAAATCACGTTATTTTTTTTTTTGCCGTCGTTTTTAGCAGCATGTTTTGAATTCACAAGTTCGTCAATGAGTATCCAGAGATCTGGAATTATAGCTTTTAACTGCACAATTCTTGAAGTGATAACTTTATTTCGTCAAGTTGATTTAATAAGTTATTACTTCAAGAATCACGCAGTCACAAATTACAACCGTTGGTCAAGTGCAGAGCTCCATTCACGATTCAGCCCCCTTCTTAACTGTTAGCACAGGGGTCAGAAACTTTGAGGGGGAGGGGGGTAGTCGAAAATGGCTTGAAAGTCCGTATTTTAATTTTCGTTTGGTACGTCCTTTGAAAGACGTACCAAGCCCCAAAAAATGAAAATACATTATTTGAGGTTATTTTGGGTCTGGAGGAGGGGGCAGCCCTAAACCATTTGTAAATAGGGCCTATTAGCATCTCAGTAAATAATTGCGAGAGCAGAGTATTGGTACAACTGACTTAGAATCCTAGATTTCGACCGAAAATAGTATAAAACATTGCTAAATTAAATATGAAACTACGAAACTGGGATAAATGAGTTGGGGGACGTTTTGACCAGCTCTTGGGGACGTTTTGACCAATTGTTGGGGACGTTTTGACCAACTCTTGGGGACGTTTTGACCAATTGTTGGGGACGTTTTGGCCAACTCTTGGGGACGTTTGACCCAAAAATTATGGGACGTTTTGGTGTGGGGACGTTTTGACCAGCACCCAATTAAAAGAGTTAAAGGTTATTTTTATCTTCACATATTTTATTTATTAACTCTTCAGCAAAAGTAACCAGTAACCCCCCCCCCCCCCCCCCCCCCCCCATCCCCCCCCACCGGCGAAAAGTCCTTTTTTCGGCGAAAAGTCCCAAATTTTCCGGCGAAAAGTCCCAAATTTCCCGGCAAAACGTCCAAAAAATGTTCGGCGAAACGTCCAAAAATATTCAGCGAAATGTCCAAAAGTTCGGCGAATTGTTCAGAAGTTCGGCAAATTTGTATGAAGTGTCCAATTTTCCGGCGAACTGTCCATATCTTCTTCTTCTTCAATTGATATCCCAGCGTTGAATCGCTGCACCTCTAGATCTATCTAGAGTAAAACGTAATTGTTAAATTATCTTATTTGCACTGATTCTGTATAAAAAATTAAATTTCAAATTTTCTGATTTGATTTGATTTTATATAAACTCTATCTGCTGTGATCCGTCAAGGCTGCTGCTCTTTTTAGGTGTAGGTTCATGATGTAGAATCTGTTCCAACTTTCTAGTTTGTCCAGCAAGGAAAGGTTAATATTGAAAGTGTTAGTAATAGATTCAGAGGAACAGTCAAGTATTAGTTGTGTTAGTAGGGCTGGATTTTGGGCGAAGTTTTTAGTGCTGTAGGTTCCTAAGATTTCAGATAAGTTCTCTAAAAAATTTTCTCTTGTTCTTCTTATTGAAGGATGACTCCATAAAAAAATCTTGGCGAAGAGTCCAGTATTCGGAATGAAGATATGCATTCTTGAAAATGGTACCGCATGTGCAGAACAATCGAACCATTCGGCGCCTATGTCCCCACGATTGCTTTGGGGTTTACATTTTGTTCGTGTGAAGTTCAAGTGGACAAACTTTCCGGCTGAAACGTTCTTGGAACCTGACATTCAGAATCAAACTTTTTGCAGTTCAGATACAATGAAGGCAGCTACTATTGAAAACATCTTTGAACCACTCCCAGTTTTTTCAACAGGTTTTTAAATTTTTTCGAATGAGTTTGAGAACAAAACAATTCTGAGGCTGAGCTCGTCTGCCTCTTGACTTTAGACCACAGATCTTGGCAATCTCCACGCAATGATTTCTCCCTTTCAGTGGATACATCTCTGCCAGAAGTTTCCGAATCTGCAAGAATCTTGCAGATTGGGCATCGTGCTGTACGGGTTCATAAATTCAAATCAGTCCGATTTTTAATTAAACAGGTTTTATTGCCTGAGAAGGAATTTTCAAAAATACTGTTTGAATCAATGAGAAATTGGGGAAAGTGAAATAAATATAGTCCAAGTAAGAATACACCGACAATCACGTGATATTTGTAAACAAATAAATGCACGTGTCATCTAATTCTCAGACAATCGGCATGGAGTTTGATGAAGCACTGCAACGTAGTGTGCAATTGTTAAACTAAGTAACTTGAGCTTCATTTGAACATTTTCTTTTCTGCACCGTGGGTTACTTAACTTAAAAATAGTAGCAATACTCGTCAGCAAGCACGAAAAACACTTCACCGGCGACGATTTTGTTGGTGTTTGTGGTGCCATGTTTATGAACTGAACGTCTGCGTTTCCTGTTTTGTTTTGGATTGGGGGAAACCGTGAATCTAAATTTAGACGTAAAAAGTTCAGTAACTTCTGGCAGAGGTGTATCCGCTGCAAGGGAGAAACCGTTGTGTGGAGATTGAGATCTTGGCACAACAAGCTGAGGGGTGCTGGACGTTTCGTACACTGCCGTTTCGTACACGGCCATTTTGGACGTTTCGTATACAAGATTCTGGGACGTTTCGTACACAAGGTGGGACGTTTCGTACACGGGATTTAAATGGGATATATCATGAGTACATACAGTCAAGGTGCCAATAGCGGATCACTTTTTTCCTTTTTCGTGTTATTTTGCTTCTGTTATTTTTTGTTAAATTTCAAGCGTGTTCTGTGGTAAGAACAATTCTTCCTCTACATGACTGGCACCAACCCTTTTTAAGGGCCTATATAAGTAATGAAATTTTGTTTATTTTGAAAATTCTCACCTCCGATATTCCTTCAATTCAAATTAAATATACACAAAATGTACATCAAAATGAAGGTTGGGATGTATAGAACAAGAAACACATGTGTAATCAACTCATAGAATCGACTGTAGGCACCACTGGTTCCTGGAAGTCTGCTGCCGTATTCGCATCAGAACTGATAATTTAATAATATTTCACGAAAACAACTTGTGGCCAAATGTGCTTTACATATCCAAGAACAAAGCTAGGGGATAAAAATTCTTCAAAACACGGCGACAGAGCTGCATTGGGGAAAATTCCAACGCCTTTGCTTTTGTTTACGTGTGGGTATACTTTCGATTTCCGGCGACGTCATCAGACAGAAAAAGCATGTAAAAACAACGCCGTCTAAAATCAAATAATGAAAAAGATCGCCTTCATACAGTATACTGTTATTAGATAGAGATTGCACAGTTGCCATATTCAATGCAAGGTATCATGATACCTGTTGAAATTTCTTAGAATTACGATTTTGTTTTTTGATGGAAATTCGTGGTAACGAGTGATTTACGCATGTCTGTCGAACATGGAAACCATTTTCAATAAAAAATGCAGACAGTGTTGTCCTTTTCCAAAATGCAGACCTATCGCTGTTTTCGAAAGTGTTTTGAATGCCTAGCTTTGTTCTTGGATATATGAAGCACATTTGGCCACAAGTTGTTCTGATGAAATATTATTTTATTATCAGTTCTGGTGCGAATACGGTAGCAGACTTCCAGGAACCAGTGGTGCATACAGTCGACTCTACGAGTTGATTACACATGTGTTTCGTGTTCTATACATCCCAACCTTCATTTTGATGTATAATTTGTGTATATTTAATCTGAGTTTAAGGAATATGAGAGGTGAGAATTTCAAACTAAACAAAATTTCATTACTTATATAGGCCCTTAAAACTATAATGGATGGAAGACTTAATTGATTAGTCTTGTGTACCACCATCGGGTGCCAATAGTGGATCACTTCCGCCAATAGCGGATCACGTGATTCCATTTGATTCTACCTGTTAGGATGGACACTTTCTCCCTATTATTTACTGGTTTTGAATCGCAAAACATATTTCAGATTGTTTTCAAACAGGCTGGTAGAAAAAAAAAATACAGTATAGACTGGCGCTATAACGAATGGGGGGGGGGGGGGGGGGGGTGGGGGGGGGGGGAGGGGGTAGGATGATTGCGCAAAGTGTTGTGCGTCGTCATGTTTGATCAGATATGTATCCTGTGCAATTCAACAATTCGAGGCGTACAACTCACTAGTCGCGAGATCCTGAAAATCCTAAATGGAGGCTGGTGGCACCAACAATGGGGGTGTACAGGGGTGGGGGGGGGGGGCTCTCACCCCTGGTGCTAACGCAGATTCCCTTTCGTGTCATGAGTCCCTGTGTTATAAATGTTTCGGCACCACTCCTGTTCTGCGAGTATTAACCAAAAATGCCAGAACTAAATGAATGTCATATCCAAAACTTTTGATTGCAACAGGATGGCAATCTGCGACATATCATCGATCTATCGACAAACACCGGCGATGTCCATCAGAGACGTCATAAAAACTGGTCATATTTTTAAACGCTGTCGGACACTTTTGAGGAGGGGCTACACCACCTCATTGGTCGGACCTGGCCAGTCAGAAATGCTCGTGTTTTCCTACTGGATCAGAGCCTTTCAATGAGGGGGTTGTAGCCCCATCCTCCCGATCACACATGGAACATCATTTACAGCAAGCCCCCAATTACTGCGCACTCACTCTCTTTGTCAAATCGTTTTCCTCATGCTGATGGTGATGGAGGTGAGGTTCTTTGTGTTTTTAGGTCAATTAGTGAGTTCAATAGCTGGTCATCGCAACAGCCTTGGGGCTATCTAACAATGTGTCGCAAGTTCCAGTTTTCAGCAAATTCAGGTTTGACAAACTTGTCGAGCAGACAATGGATTGTCTATCCGGTTTATAAGAAGCAAGAACCATATGTCAGATTTATTTATTTATTTTGATTGGTGTTTAACAACACTTTAACAGCTAGGACACATTGTGTCGGTAACAGGCTTACATACGACGGAAGCCAAGACAGCCAGAGGAAACAACTGAGCAACAACAAATGCATGCAAGCTCTCCAACAGGGCTAAAATTTCGACGAGAATCCGAGAATCGATTCGCACAAAGATTCGCGCAATAAAACCGGCGAGAATCCATGTAGATTCTCGCTGCACCTCTGCTAGGATTCGCGTGAAAAAAATATTGAGTCAATTTAACCCTTAACATTAACTAACACAGCGGAAACAAATTATCCAATAGAAGGCTAACATGGCCTGAAATATCCTGACACTTTGTCAATAAAACCTTACAAATATGGCTGTCATTGGAACCGGCTCATTGAGCCGGTTCCAACAACGGACATATTTGTAAGATTTTATTGGTAAATACTATTCATTTAATTATTTTATCAATTATTTATTATTTATTGTTTAAAAATTATCAAAGTTAGTTTTAAAAATTAAAAAAGTGTGTTGGGTAAAAGGTTAACATGTGTTATCAGTATACAACAGTGGTTCAACCTTGGTGGCGTCATGGGATCCTGGGACACTCATAGTAGGTATGGATTCTCGCAACCATTTTCACGAGAATCCAAATGGATTCTCACAAATTTAGACGAAATATAAGCCCTGCTCCAACGTCATCACTCCAGACTCTACTAAGCACTGCACGACAGTACCATGCACTGCGGAGCACAGGCTGGGTTAGATAGGTTGGAGACACGTGCACCCCCCCCCCCAACACACTCACATACATGGGCAATATCGGGGTAAATTGCATTGCCCAGGGACACAGGAGCAGGTTGACCAATTTCCAAATAGATAAAAATTAAGTGATAGCAGCATTTTCGTAATTAAAAGTTCTACAATCTGCAAACTCCTTCAGCTTCTCTGACCATTTTTGAAGTTCTCAAGCTAATAAATTTTTACAGTATGGGTTCCAGGCACGTAGCCACGGGGGGGGGGGGGGGGGGGATGTGCCCCCCTACTCCCCAAATTGAGCTGTGCCCCCCCTAAAAGAGAGAGAGGGAAGGAGAGAAAGAGGGAAAGGGCGGGAGGGGAGAGAGATGAAACGTGATAATAGAAGTATATAAAATGCAAAGAGAGACCACGCTGCCGAAGCGATGTCGCATTTTCAGTAGGGCTGCCATATACCTGTTCACTGATTAGGCTAAAGCTCTGGCTAGCCTAATCAGTGACCAGGTAGGCCCCTAAATTAAAAGGCAGGGGGATCCGGGGTCGATTGGCTTCATGTAGCTTCTAACATTTTGCACCCCCCCCCCCCCCCCCCCCAGACATGTCCAGGGTACTCCCAACAGGTGAGCCGCCATTGGTCTTTAAGCTTGAAAGTCGCAACATCCTGGTTAAAAATATCAAGTTTTGCTAAATTTACATAGTTTTACTGAAAAGACAATATTCACAAAATGTTGAATTCCGTTTGGAAAAGTTGAGTTGGGAGAAGAGGTTTGGTGTTTTATGCTTATAATCAGTTTGTTCCAGTGTATCTCAGAAAATAGTTGAGGTCTGCGTTGGGTGCCCCAGACCCCCCCACCCCCCACCCCCCACCCCCATCTCTCTAATTCCCCTTCTGATCTTTGGAGATCGATAAAAAGGTCTATTCGTTTCGGCTTCATTACCGGGTTATTATTTTTACTGTTTTATATTTATACAAAAACATGTCCGATTTCAAAATCTCTGTTGACGCCTCACGAGTACTCAAATGACGACAGTTAAAGAATAAAACATAGTTTGAATCAATAAACTCTGCACAAATGTAAGGAAATACGTGTACTAACGATTGCAGCCGGTAATATGGGCGAAAGCTTGATATATATTCCTAATTTCGAGTTTTGAGTTCCCATAAAAACTTGATGGGAACTTTTGCTATAGGATTGAATGGGAAGAATCTGAACTTAAAGGGGTAGCCACTACGTTTGGATCGCTGAACTAGGATACGCCATGACTGGCTAAAGGTGAAATGTGAATCAAGTAAGTTTTGGGCCTGTTTTTATACAAATTTCAATTCTCGAAAAACGTTGAAGATGAAATGGTTTAGTTTTAATACTAGAAATAACAAATCAATTACCAATGTTCACGTGTTGTTTGGAATAACAACACTGTTCAAGAGGTGATCAGAGGTGATTGGTCCTCATTATACTGACATCAAAGCATTAAGCATCTCATCAAAATAATTCTGTTTACTGTAAATTACCATTGATTGGATTGATCAAAAATGCACTAGCCGCCTTTAAATTAAACGCTTTCGAAACATTTTCTTTGATTAGATACATCTTCAGGATTGGATCAGCCCCTTTTACAGAATAAATATTTTTCTAACGTTTTATTTATTATGAAATATAATTTGCTTTCAAATAAAAAATATAAATATAACTAAATAAACTAACAAATTAAATAAAAAATAAATCAATAAAATATATATAAATATTGTCCGTGTACGAAACGTACTTTGATTTGTGTACGAAACGTTCCATTGTGTACGAAACGCTGGTGTACGAAACGTCACTAATCCCAAGCTGAGAACTCAGAAAAATTGTATTTGATAACATATTTTTTATCAATCCTCTTCGACCCATTGATAGATATAATATGAATTTAGGTGGAAACCTATTCTACCTGCAGTACAGCCGGGGATGCACCCAAACCGTCCCCAAGCCGAACCGTCCCCACACTATTTTACCCAAACCGTTCCTAACTATTTTACTGGACTATAGACAAGTCGCCCCAGAGACAACTCGCCCTGGGACAAGTCGCCCCACGTGTGACAAGTCACCCCAACTTTTGCCGAGACAAGTCGCCCCAACTTTTTAAGCTGGCTGCGACAAGTGGCCCCAACTTTTTTATGTTGATTGTGACGGGCCGCCCTGTTTTTATTTTATTTTAATTTTTTTTTTTATAAATTATATTTAAAATTAAAATTTTGAAATGTTTCTTTTATTTTTCTTTAATTATTTCATAATCCTTAATAAATTCTGGATAAAAAACAAATGTACTTACGTGTTCATTCCACGAAATTCCAAATGATTAATTCCCATAAATATAAATACAATTGCGTGAATTTTTTGTCGACTGGTCACAAGAATGATTTCATCCGAACTGAATGATCCTTCTAGGCATCCACCCAATGTTTTGACAGGCTTTTGGTCAGTTGGTCAGTAATTACAGATTAATACCAATCAGTTACTCCTTTGTTGTGTGAATTTTCTACAGGCGGCTAGCCTATAATCAGTGAACAGGGGAATTCATCAGTAAAGAAAATCACAAACACAAGCGGAGTATGGCTTATCAATAACAGACTATATTGACAATAGAATAAGTGTAAATACTTTATTAAAGAAGTGTGGTGGTGTTTATGGTAAGGTTGGCAAATAAACTGTTTTTCCAGTGATGATTGTTATATGAACGATTTATTGTGCTATGTACAGCCTGCTTTGACAGTTATGCTTCATTCATTCATTTATTCAACTGACGTTTATGCTTCATTAGTTTCAGTATTTTTTTGACCACATGTATTCATGAGTAATATAATTAAGAGTTTTCGACCTTGCGACGTGAATCGACAATAATTATGATGGTGGGCGCCATTAAATACACTTTCGGACTCGTTTTTCTTGCCTTTGATTCTGCTCAAATCTAAAATTGGTTCCATATTTGTAACCAATTTTGGACTTGATCAGAACAAACGTCCTAGAATAATGAGTCCAAAAGAGTCACAGCATCTTGCATTATAATTATTGTCGTTTCACATTGCAAGGTCGAAAACTCTTTAATTATATTACACAGAACTAGTCTTGGCTATGAATACATGTGGTCAATCGATCACGCTCAGATCCATGTGGATCTAATGAAATTCATGTTGACCTGGTTACTAGAAATGCGCTATTTGTTTGTTCGTTCTTCAACTAAAAAAATGTTCTGTTAATTTACATGTTTCACTTCATTTTCTTGTGCATTTTTAATGAAATATGAATATGAAAATGAATAAAAGTCTGACTAAAAGTCTGCCATGATAAACATCTTAAATATCAGTCTTCTGTTATTTTTCCATGAATATATATAGTATATATCAAAACCCCAAAAAACGTTGGGCCGACTTGCCCCCAAAGTTGGTCCGACTTGTCTCTAAAGTTGGAGCGAGTTGTCTAAAAAAGTTGTCTCAAAAGTTGGGGCGACTTGTCTCAAAAGCTGGGGCTAGTTGTCTCAAAAGTTGGGGCGACTTGTCTCAAAAGTTGGGGCGAGTTGTCTCAAAAGTTGGGGCGAGTTGTCACATGTGGGGCGACTTGTCTCAGGGCGAGTTGTCTCTGGGGCGACTTGTCTCATCCCATTTTACCCAAACCGCCCCCTGGGTCAGTTACTCCAGTTGGCCGACGTAACCCGAACTGTCCCAAGACCGAACCGTCCCACTATTTTACCCAAACCGTCCCCACTATTTTACCCAAACCGTCCCCACTATTTTACCCAAACCGTCCCCAGTTGAATACATGGTGAAGTTACTGTATTTAGGTCTACCATACTCGTAATTAATGACTAACAAGACTGAACTTCATGATTTATTTCAATACAAAATTAAAAATAATAAACATTAAAAATATTGATCATTTTACTTTAAATAGTACTAACATATTTTACATAATAACATTAATTAAATTTAGAAATTAATTTTGCACATTTTAAAAGTGTCTGTCTTGGTGTAATCGATCTCTCTTAAATAATATGCTTTCCAAATTTCCTCAACCTGATCATTAAATTTTTTGGTTTATTTACCTGTCGTCGCATCTGCCCTAACTGTACATATTGGTTAATATGGGTTAAAAACGATGCTTCTTGGTGGAGCAAATCAACCAGCAAAAACAAATTTATTTAAATTTCTTTTTCCCGCTCTACTGTTGATTCGCCTGTGCCATCCTGTAACAAAAATCAATAACCAGATATAAAAATGCTTTAAATGCAGGATAGTGGTAACATTATTATTATGATAACATACATGTAGTTCCCACCCATAAGTACCTCATTTTATTAGTCTGTTGACGCTCGAAGAATAAGAGTGAAAAAGTCACCAACTACCCATTTTTTGGTTACTTAACTATCCAACCAGTGAAATAAGTAGAAAAAATAACAAATGTTGACTCATTTATAAATGGTTGAAAATGTCCTAGTTGTCCATTACTAGACATGGCTTTTTGTCCTTTAATCGCTATTAAATAAGGCTAATAGTTTTTAGCTCAACTTTGACGAAGTCAAATTTGAGCTATTGTCATGGCCCGTCGTCCGTCTGTCCGTCTGTCCGTACGTCAACAATTGGCTATGGCTCGGGCTAGAGGTCGTATTTATGAACCGATCTTTACGAAACTTCTTGGGTACCTTTGTTATGACCGTGGGACGAGAACGAGTGTTTTTGGGTGCAGTCCGAAATTCAAGATGGCTGCCAGCCGCCATTTTGTACCGATGATGCAGAAATCTGTTTTTTGTACAGAACTTCCATATGAAAGCTCTGATTTGAATAATTTTTTGTATGAATGTTTAGTACCATGGGGTACATCACATATAATACGGGTTTTTTTCTCGTGCGTAAATTGTGCAAATTAGACTAATTTTGATGTTTTTTGGTGTTAATTTCAGCACTGTAAGTGCAAATGCCAATACGGCTCGGGCTAGAGGCCGTATTTATGAACCGATCTTTATGAAACTTCTTGGGTACCTTTGGTATCACCATGGAACGAGAACGAGTGTTTTTGGGTCCGGTCCGAAATTCAAGATGGCTGATGGCAGCCATTTTGTACAAAATTAGGTGCAATCAGATTTTTGCACAGAACTTCCATATGAAAGCGCTGATTTGAATAATTTTTTGTGTGAATGTTTAGTACCATGGGATACATCACATATAATACGTTTTTTTTTCTCGTGCAGAAATTATGCAAATTAGATGAACTTTGATATTTCAGTGCGACTTACACACATTAAGTACACATGTCAATACGGCTCAGACTTGAGTCTGTATTTATGAACTGATCTTCACGAAATGTCTTGGGTACCTTTGTTATCACCTTGGGACGAGAACGAGTGTTTCTGGGTGCGGTCTAAAATTCAAGATGGCTGCCAGTGGCCATTTTGTACCGAAATTAGGTCTAATCAGTTTTTTGTACACAACTTCTATACAGCTCAGACTAGAGGCCATATTTATGAACCAATCTTTACGAACCTTGTTGGGTACCTTTGTTATCACCGTGGGATGAGAGCGAGTGTTTTTGGGTGTGGTCCGAAATTCAAGATGGCCACCAGCAGCCATTTTGTACCAAAATTAGTGCAATCAGTCTTTTGTACAGAACTTCTGTATGAAAGTTCTGATTTGAATAAATTTTTGTATGAATGTTTAGTAACATGGAATACATCACATATTCTAAGGGGTTTTTTTCGTGCAGAAATTATGCAAATTAGATCAACTTTGACTTATTTAGTGCTACTTGCACTATGTGAGCACACATGTCAATACGGCTCAGGGTAGAGGCTGTATTTATGAACCGATCTTCACAAAACTTTTTGGGTACCTTTGTTATCACCTTGGGACGAGAATGAGTGTTTCTGGGTACGGTCCAAAATTCAAGATGGCTGCCAGTGGCCATTTTGTACCAAAATTAGGTCCAATCAGTGTTTTGTCACAAGTTCTATACAGCTCGTATTTATGAATTGATCTTCACAAAACTTCTTGGGTACCTTTGTTTTCACCTTGGGACAGGAACGAGTGTGTTTTGGGGTGCCTTTGTTATCACTGTGCTATGAGAACAAATATTTTGGGGTTCAGTCAGACCCACTCTGGGACTCATTAAAGTTTTCTTTTCTAGTTTAGCATCTGACTGTCACCCACCTTTACAAAAGTTTTCTTTTCTAGTTTAGCATCTGACTGTCACCCACCTTTACAATACTTTACCTATACATTTGTTACAGGCAACGGTCGTATTTATGTACAGACCATTACAATACTTTATATGTACCTTTGTTATCAGGTCATTACCTAGATGTTTGTCATTGCTGTGTCACATACTATACATGTGCATGTCTTTGTCTTGACAAGTTGAGCTACAGTGTCATTGACACTTTCATTTTCTAAATCATCGCTTGTAAAATTAAGAAATACATACCCTCACAATCATTATTGGTTTTGACGGCCAGACCAAAAACAGACCAGCTTTGAGCTGGCTTAATTGTTGAGTTTATCCCCTGATTATCTGTGCATGTAAGCAATGATTCCAAACCAGGATCTTCAACTTGGTTTTTTAGATTATAAAATTCTTGCTGAATGTTAGAATGGTGCAAAAATGGCAAGGCCATTAATTTCTTAATGAAGCAGTAGATGTCAGTACGTTTATTAAATTCGTTCTGAAATAAAAAAATAGAAATTAATTTTTATATGCCCGTCAATTTTTGAAGGATGTATTATGTTACGGCGTGTGTCTGTCTGTCTATCTGTCCATAAACAATTTTTGTGTCGCCTACTTCTCCAAAGGTTTACATGCTACATTGTTCAAACTTTGCACACATGTTGATCAGTAATTGCCGTTGTGCATGTGACAAGTGCAGGTAACTCTGTTTTGTATTTTCATAGTTATGCCCCCTTTTAGTACTTAAAGCATTACAGTATTGTGTCGCCTACTCCATCAACATTTTAGATGCTACATTGTTCAACCTTTGCACACATGTTGATCACCAATTGCCGTTGTGCATGTGACAAGTGCAGATAACTCTGTTTTGTATTTCCAGAATTATGCCCCCTTTCAGTACTTAAAACATTACAGTTGTGTGTCGCCTACTCCTTCAACATTTTAGAAGGTGTCGCCTTCTTCAACATTTTACATGGTATATTATTCAAATTTTGCACACATGTTGATCACCAATTGCCGTTGTGCATGTGACAAGAGCAGGTAACTCTGTTTTGTATTTTCATAGTTATGCCCCCTTTTAGTACTTAAAACATTACAGTATTGTGTCGCCTACTCCTTCAACATTTTACTTGCTATATTGTTCAAACTTTGCACACGTATTGATCACCAATTGCTGTTGTGCATGTGACAAGAGCAGGTAACTCTGTTTTGTATTTCCAGAGTTTTGCTCCCTTTTAGTACTTAAAACATTACAGTATTGTGTCGCCTACTCCTTCAACATTTTACATGCTATATTGTTCATACTTTGCACACATGGTGTTCACCAATTGCCGTTGTGTATGTTATAAGAGCAGGTAATTCCATTTTGTATTTCCAGAGTTATGCCCCCTTTTTGTACTTAAAACATTACAGAATTGTGTCGCCTACTTCAACATTTTAAATGCTGTATTGTTCAAACTTTGCACACATGTTGATCATCAGTTGTCGTTGTGCATGTGACAGGAGCAGATAACATGATTTTATTTTTAAATGACGAGAATCCTCACGGTTTATAGCTGTTATAATCCTCAAAATGTCCTTTTCCTTGGTGCCACCTATTGTCAATCATTATCAATGAAGTTAACTTGTCATTGAATGGACGCTACCATTGTAAACGGCGAGGAGAATCTTCTACAGCAGCCTCCCAGCTCTTTAGAACTAATCTTTTGATGCAACCATTTTTTTTTATTTTGTAAAGACCTCAGATTGCTTAATATGAAAATGTTATTCACTGACTTCTGTTCAGAAAAGTACAATGTTATTACAGATCTTCTTGAAAGGTGATTAATGTGGTTTTTTACTGTTTTATTATACAGTATGAAAAGAATACTTGAATGGTGATTAATGTTGTTTTTACTATTTGCAGAAATGTTGTTTGAAAAATTTGATATAAAAATAATATAAAACGGCCTTGTCTGTACGTAGTGTTATTGCTTGTGACTTCTTAAAAACACTATATCGAAAACATATTTCACCATAAATGGAACAGAAGTCAGAGAATCATATCAACTATCTTTAGGTATAGAAAGGATTGGGCAGGCCTGGCATTTTCAGGAGATCGATTTATTCGCTCGCTTACTGCTCGCCTCAAAAAAAAAAAATTAAGGAGGGTGAAAACTAGCCCTTCTGGCCTTGTCAAAGTCTATTCCAAAAACCCACATCTTTTCAGACCTCTGCTATGTTAGTTCTCTCTGTAAGACGGCCACACTGTCCCTCCCACACCTTCGGGCCTTGTGGAGGCCTGGATGTGCGGGAAGGACAGTGTTGCCGTCTCACAGAGACTACCTTGTTGGCAGCACCAAATAAAATGTACAAAGCCCACTAGGCAGAATTCATTGTTACTCAATATTAGTAAAATTTCATTTTGCCACTTTTAGCGTTTGTAAGCTTGTGGAGAGCTAATCGCTCCCCTAGGCCATACGAGGGGAGTGATTTTTAGCCCTCCTGCATTTTTAAGAATGCCTGGTCTGATTGGGAAGGTAGGGAGAGCATGAGATTAATTTGATAGTTCTACTTCGCTACTTCCTATGGGGAACGGGAGGATTTGGCCATGTCTTTTTTGGCCTTGGGAAGATTTGCCCACGAAGATTCAGCCCTGGTATTCAATGTCTTAATTAAGGTTATCTGGCAGTGGTTTATGGCTTTCACTTAATAGGGGATTACAGTTTTGTTCAGGCCTGTCATTTTGAGGTGGGAGATCGCCCCGGGCCACAGTCGCCCGCCCGAGTTCAAAATTCCGCGGATGGTAAGCGTCCGCCTTACCCTAATTTGTGCAGCCCATTAATTCAGTCAAAAGCACCTCAAAATCAGCTGTCTCAAACAGCAATTTTCACGGATTGAAGGAAGTAACAATGCGCAATTTGTGAAGTTTGTTTTGTGCCGTCGACGCAGTCACCCAGAGGCAGTAAGTAACTTTCCAAATACGAGTGAGAGGTCTGCCAATTCCAAAGTTGTAATTAGTTATTACATTTGTACATCAGACTGTGATCACTCTCATGTCACACACAATTATGGGACGTATCATCCCCAAGCCAGTTTGACCCCTGACGATTCGCCTGGGATGTTTCATCCCAAAATCAAAGCCGGGATGATTCATCCACAAATCTGATTGATTCGCCCCAAGTTATTGGCATCTGGCGGTGAGCACAATGCACTGGCTTGTACAGTCATCAGGTAATGTATACATATGGGCTTGGTTATTTGGATGCAAGAGAACTATAACACTCACTGTTAGTGAGTGTCGGTAACCTGGTATCTTACATCCAAATATTCAAGCCTGCATCTATACATTACGTGATGACATACATCATAATTACACAAAACATGTACCTTAAAATGATGTTAGTTGTCTACCCAGCAGGCTGAAACAAAATGGCCCCCGCAAACCATAAATGTCCCTCCAAAATGGCCCCTTCTGGGGTGATTTGAGGCGAACCATAATTGCCCTCCTGCAATTTTCAAAATGACAAGCCTGTCTGTTGGAAATAAATTGTAGTATATTTGAACCAAATCATTTTCTATTTATCGTTCATTGAAAGCAGACTTGATTGCCTTCTATGAATAAAGGATAAATATAAAATTTAAAACTCTATTACATGTATATTGCTGCTATTTATTCTTGGCAAATACTTATTTATTGTCTTGAAGGACAACTTGTTTCTCGTGCAATAATATGGGATATACAAATTAAAATAAGTTGGCTACATCAGTATCACTTTTATTATCTTATTAAAACATCAGTGACATAACAAATAAGCAAATGAGTAATTGTACCAAATCTTCAGCAACATAACAAATTTCTTCCTTTTACGTTAACAAATTTTTACTTTGAAGAAAAAAAAACTCAAAAGTATTAACCATTAAATGACTTTAACTATATTTCTCAGCTTTCATCGAAAGCTTAATTTGCTGGACTGAGCCCAAACTTTCTTCGTAATACCACAAAAATGGATGTCATTGAAACCAATTAAATTAATTGGTTCCAATGACATCTATATTTGTATGGTTCCTGTTAGTTAAAAAATATTGTTACTTAATCTGCCTTCAGCAAAGATATTATAAGCAATACAAACAATATCAGCATAGAAAACATTTTTCAACACGAAAATTACATACAAAATATTTTGCATTAGTCATAAAACATATTAGAAATAAAAAACCAATATATATTTCCATATAAAAACCATCAAATTTTAATAGAAAAAAAATTGCTCTGAGAAAGATTCGGACCCTCTAAATGTGTCGAAATGAGAAGATTCGTCCTTTTTAGGGGCCAAATCTTCTTGTCTGAATCTTCCCGAGGCCGAATCTTCCTGTACCCTACCTATGTACAGTAGATGTAGAGTGTATTATCACCAAATCACCCACAGAGTGGAGATTCCACTCAAGACTCAAGCAATAACTGCAAATTTGTTTCAAAGCATAACGAGTACAAGAAAAGTTCCAGCCAATGGACCTCCGGGTTGAACCCGGAGGTCCATTGGTTGAAATATTTCTTGTGTTTTTCGTCCATATGGACAGAATTTGAAAGCTATAGTTTGGGTGATAACCCCACTCTGCAGGTGATTTTGTTACAATCCACTCTGCACGTACTGTACATTGAGATGAGCTATTCTAACAACAATTATAAACTGTCATCATTCCAATGATAGGACTCAGATAGGTTTTTCAAGATCGTTTATTGCGAATGATGCTGCGATTGTAATACTTATAGAAAGTATAAGGTTAACACTTTATGATCGTTTTTGGGGCGTGGTGGCATCACAGTAACCAGTTCTCATCAGATCACCGAAGTTAAGCAACATCGCGCGCGGTTAGTAGTTGGATGGGTGACCATTTCAATGACTGATTTGCATTCCCGCGTAGTGTCCTTGAGCAAGACACTTAACCGATTGCCTACATGGGGGCATGATGACGCTGTGTACTAAGGCGTACTGCACGGCGATGGTGTGCATGTCTTCAACCAATCTAACCCTGCCTGTGCCGCAGTGCAGAGTTCAGAATTACGATGTTGGAGAGCTGACAGCTGATCGTCGTTGCCTTGTGGTTCTCTCCAGGTACTCTGGCTTCCTCCACCCATAAAACTGTCACCGACATGATATGACCCTGGCTGTTAAAGTGTTGTGAAACCCTAATAAATAACGATCGTTTTCATTTTACTTGTGGGTAATTGCACAGGAAAACCAATAATTTTGTGCAAAATAACTAATTACTCAAACAACTGTTACTCTTGTGTTCCAAATAAAAGTACAGGTGGGAATAAAAGTTTGGGATGGAACATTTATCAAAATTAAACAAAAGTACAGGCATAAATAATAGTACAAGGTGGAAATCTATTGGGGGGGGGGGGGGGGTAATTGTAGTTAATTTCATCTAAAAGCCAACTCATTTTCCAATATTGCAGTTCGTTTTATTAAAGAAAACAACTAACAGGCATTGATTACAACAATGAATACACTGTACTAAACAAAAGACTATCACACAATCTAATGAAGATTTACTAATTTGAAGATATCCTCCCTGTTGGAAGGGCAGTTTTAATAACATACAGGCCCAAATAAGGTGCATTTTGGGTGGAAAAATTCTCCAAAATTAATAAGCATACATGCATGTTTATTTGGAATACAAAAGTGATGTTGAAAGATAGAATCACTGAGCAGTGGCGAACAACTGTCAGACTCCCAAACATACTAACTCGGCACCAGCAGGGTTAACATTGATTGAAGACAAGTACACAATTGATGTGCAGTACTTACGTCTTAGTACACAGCACCACTGTGTCCCCACATGGGCAACAGGGATTAAGTCGCTTGCCTTCCCTGACGTGATTCGAACAGTGGACATTTCGGTTTGAAGTTCAATGCTTTAACCACTGAGCCACCATGTCCACCTCTACCTAGAATACCTCCACTATTAACCAGTATATGTGTCGCGTCCACCACTTGGGAAGCTCAGAAAGGTATTAAACATCACTTGTTTTCTGAGGTAACCAAGCTGGCTTTTCTATAATTAGTAGCTTGTGTATGAAGTCAGTGGTGTATCTATGGAAACTAATGCCAATGGCATACACATATGAATAGAACAACATTCCAAAATAAATAGCTACAACTGATGTGCGATCTCACTTTTCTCACATGATTCCTTTAGGTAAGAGAAACAGAGTACAGCAGTTTGTACCAAAGGCTGCCCAAAGAATGGACACAAATAACTGATACTAAAACATTTACCTATGTTAACCATTTCAGTCTTTGAGGTGGTATGAGGGGAAGAATTCCAGAATATATTTGGTGGCATAGAATAGACATTTGGCATCGATGGAAATCACAAAAACTTGTGTTTTCTCATTGTTACAGCATTGCTGGAAGGAAGATGACTTGAAAATCATTTTTGATACTTAGATCACTGATTGTTGTTCTGAGAGTTGGTTTCGTATTTTTGAAGGGTTCATTGAAAGATTATCATACAGCACGTGGAGAGTGGATTGTAACAAAATCACCCGTGGAGTGGGGTTATCACCCAAATTATCACTTTCGAATCTGTACATATGGACAACCAACACAAGCAATGTTTCAACCAATGGACCTCCGGGTTTAACCCGGAGGTCCATTGGCTGGAACTTTGCTTGTGTTGGTTGTCCATATGTACAGAATTCGAAAGTGATAATTTGGGTGGAATCTCCACTCTGCAGGTGATTTAGTGATAACACACTCTGCACGTACTGTATATATGATTTAAAATCGATCTTCACTTAAATATAGTTTTATTCATATTAGCTGAAAATTATATAAACTTATAAAAGATTGAACAGGAACATTTAAATTCCCTACAGCATGTTCCAGCAGTCAAGACACACACAGTGGGATGTATATTCCCACTCGATACATGTAGTTCAGTTCTAACTATAGTGGCTCAGTGGTAGACTGTTGGTCTTCTATGCTAGAGGTACCGAGTACAATCCCCATCCCAGACAACCCACCTTGTGTCCTTGGGCAAGGCACTTTATCCCAGTTGCCTACATGGGGGCTTGATGACACTGTGTACTAAGGCATACTGCATGTCAATGGTGCACATGTCTTCAGCTGCTGTAACCCTGCTTGAGCAGAGCTTGAACAGAGTTAGAATGTTGAGGAACTGACAGTTGCTTGTCGATGCTCGGTGGTTCTCTCTGGGTACTCCGGCTTCCTCCACCTGTAAAACTGTCATGGTTACGATTAGCCATTGTGCATGAGTATGTGACTTTAAACACCAATATATAAGTAATAAATAAATTCTGTCATAAACAAGGGTTGATAGCTGTATTTCAACAGTTAATATGCATTCCATTTTGTTTCAGCTCATTTCCAAGTTGTTTTGAAAATTTGAAAATATTTTTGAATATTTATAAATTTTTGATTGAAATCAATGATTTTTAAAAAAAAAAATCATTGATTTAAATCAATGATTTAAATCAGTTGATTTAAATCGGCCAACCATGCAAATTATACCCTTTCTGTTGGCAAGATTATTGGTGTCCTGGCAGGAATATCTGCCAACAGCATACTAAAAGTTAACAATCCCACCCAGGATAATCAGACAGATCATACATGATACATCTGAAGAAAATGTTTTCACTATTCGATGATGGGTTGTGTAACTAATAGAAACCACTTAGTGGCGCCCCCTTCAAGTGATACACAAGGTATATGCCATACCTGCCATTGGTGCCATACCTTAGGTACTCTGCTGCATGAGGTGAAAGTCCTCTAAAGCTGTCAACATAATTATAAACGTTTGACCAAACTTGACTTTAATAGTGCTACAGCAGTCTCTTTCTCAATCAAATCATAATCTGGTCATGATACACTTGCAACAGTCGATCAAATTATCGTAAATAAAATATTGTGAAATCAGTATTGAATCGAGAAAAACAAATGAAAAAAGCATGTGACATTCAATGTTCTCACTTTCTGTTTTGACAGGTGATATTCTTCAGTAGTGCTGGGCGGTACTGGGATAATTATATATCTCAGAATTCAGAAAATATTACCGCAGATACATGGCTAATTAGCAGACATTTTGGGTGTAATTCCATCTTCATATCTTCTTAGCAGTCCTTACATGTATATTCTAAGGTGTGCAATTGCATGCCTCACTTAATCACAAGAAGTGTTAAAATAAGCATATAGTCCCCCCCTGTCCACCTGTCCTGTCCGCCCATCCATCCATAAATCCATCTGTCCCTCTGAAACAAACAGTTTTCAGATGATAACTTTAGTTTCACTGAACGAAATGAAACAAAATTTTATACACAGGTTTTTTACCAGATAATACAGGTTGGGATTGATAGTGGGCTTGGTCCAGTATATTTTGGCAGAGTTATGGCCTTTTCCAACTTAGAGATGTTGTTATTCGTTTCTGGACAATAACTTTAGATTGTGTGAACAAAATGAAACAAAATTTTAAACATAGGTTTATATCCACATAATACAGGTTCCATTGATATTGAGCTTGATCCGATATATTTTGGCAGAGTGATGGCCCTTTTCCAACTTAGAAGACATGTTGATATTGGTTTCCAGATGGTAACTTGAGTTATACGTGTCCGATTTAAATCAAACTTGGAATATAGCTTACTGTAGACAATACACCAGATGTGTTGATTTTGAGTGTGGTGTGATAATTTTTAGCTTAACTTGACAAAGTCAAGATAAGTTTTTGCAATCTCGCGTGCGGAAGTCTGTTAATCTGTGAGTCCTTTAGCACAGGCTACACACCGTAGTTCTTGTCTGATCATCACGAAATTGCATATGCAGGTTTGGGGTCATGTCTAGATGAGAACGTCTTCTTTTCGTCGCGAACGGTCAACCGATATGGCTGCCCGAGACCAAAACCCGAAAACCATTAGCACAGTCTACAGGTCGTATTTATGGAGAGATTTCATTGCAATTTGTTAGAATGCCTCTGTATGATGTCTAAATGAGAACGTCCCCTTTTGGTCATGATCTGTCAACCATGATGGCTGCCCAAGCCCGAAACCCAAAAACTTTTGGCACAGTCTGCAGGTCATATTTAATATGGAGGGATTTCATTGAACTTGGTAGGATGACTCTGTATGATGTCGAGATGAGAACTTCCCATTTGGTTGCGATCTGTCAACCGTGACGACTGCCCGAGCCCAAAACCCAAAAACCTTTAGCACAGTCTACAGGTCTTATTTATGGAGGGATTTCATTGTAACTTGGTAGGTTGACTTCATATAATGTCTAGATGAGAACGTCCCCTTTTGGACGTGATTGGGCTACAGGGGCCCAAAAACCTTTAGCACAGTCTACAGGTCATATTTATGAAGGGATTTCATTGTAACTTGGTAGGGTGACTCCAAATAATGTCTAGATGAGAACGTCCCCTTGGGGTCGCGATGATTCAGCCTTGATGGCTGCCCGAGCCCAAAACCCCAAAACCTTTAGCATAGTCTATAGGTTGTATTTATGGAAGGATTTCATTGAAACTTGTTAGGTTGACTCCATATAATGCCTAGATTATGACATCACCTTTTGGTCGTGATTGGTCAACTGTGACGGGTACAGGGGCCAAAGCCCGAAAACCTTGAGCACAGTTTCCAGGTCATATTTATGAAGGGATTTCCTTGTAACTTTGTAGGATCACTCCAGATAATGCCCAGATGAGAACGTCCCCTTTTGATCACGATCATTCAACCATGATGGCTGCCCAAGTCCAAAACCCAAAAAACTTTAGTAAAGACTACAGGTCGTATTTGTGAAGGGATTTCATTGTAACTTGGTAGAATGACTCAGTATAATGACAAGATGAGGATGTCCCCTTTTAGGTGCAATCGGTCAACTGTGATGGCTACACAGGCCTGAAGCTCGAAAACCTTTAGTACAGTCTACACAGTCTACAGGCCATATTTATGAAGGGATTTCAATGTAACTTGATAGGATGACTCGTTTTGGAATAATTTCACTGTAAATTGGTAACTTTTGTTGACATACATTAACTGTGAGGGTCACATCCATTAACTGCGAGGGCTACATTAACCCACCCCTCAGTTCGTTAGCACAGTCTACACCTCATATTATTTTTATTAAAAACATAACATACAGGGAACAGAAATTAACATATTCCCAATTATCACAATTCTTGTCTTATTTCATGATCCTTTCAAAAACATTGAACATTATCCTTTTCATCAAACACAACACACAGACAAGTTAAGGTACAGTGTCATTGACACTTTCATTATATGAGTTATGGCCCCATTTTGGACTTTGTTAGCCACTAAATTATAGTTTTTCATAAAGCAGAGGCATTAGTGTCTGTTACGGTGTGTGGAAATATAAATGATATTTCTAACAGAAAGAAATCTGGGAATCAGCAACAATAACTATGAATTTAATTATTCTGAAATTTAATTAAACAAAATTAATATAAAAAAGTGATACAAAGATCTTTTACACTAATTGGTTTACAGAAAATGAAAACAGTGGTACTTATCAATTATTGAATTAGTCCAAAATACAGTTTGACAGAATCCTGTAATCCAGTGGTGAAGAATCTTGTGAAGAAATTTTACAGCTGGTAGTATTAAATCCAAGAATGTATCTTCAGAGACAGTATCCCGTAGATTTGTAATAAAATGTTCACTTAGAAATTTCAGCAGTCTCCAATAAAATGTAATAAAAAGCTCAGCAAAATTCAAATGGAGTAAAAATCCAATAAGTATTGGTGCCACAGGTAATTTCCAAATAATCCAGTAGAATCCTGGCTTTTCACAAAACTATATTCTGTTTCACAGAAAGTATAAATTTTCTTTTACAAGATGAATAAATTCTCTTCAAAATTCTCTTTTGGAATCACTTTTCCAAATTCACAAAGAAGCACTGCTTCTATAATAAATGCACTGTTCTGGAATAACAATAATATCCAATGGAAACAACTGCTCTGTTATAGAATATCTATTTCAACTGAAATGAGTCTTTCTGAAAAATGAGTTTTTCTGAGAAGGCTTTCTAAAAATGAGTTCCTGAATTCTGTTGACAAACCTTTATTATAGTACCCAGATAGAATGTCCTAGAAGATGAAGTTTCTCCAAAGTTCTGGTTTCTATCAGTTTCTACCCAGATAGAATGTCCTAGAAGATGAAGTTTCTCCAAAGTTCTGTTTTCTATCAGTTTCTTGATGATTCTGTCTTAATTCATGTAAACAAGGTCCTTGACCTACTTAAGCATTAAACAATCAACAGCTATATGTACAATGATTTAAAAATTGATTATGTGTAACAAAGATGTAAACACTTAAAGTTCACTCAGTGCAAATGAGTCAGACCAGCCAGAATGTGCAGAAAAATATCAATCTCATAGAATTATCAACTAACTGGTAGAGTGCTAAATTATTTTGGGTCATCAAAATTTGTTTTCTTGTTTTTGCCTTGTTTCATTTTACAGGTGTGGGCACTCTCCCATAAATTGTAACAAGGCAAATCCTAACAGACTAAATAAATATCACTTCAAAGATAATACGAAGCACAGCCACTGAATTTAAAGCCTTTTAGTTGGAGTACCTGTACTTCAGAATAAAGCCCAAATAACTCTACCAGTTAAGGATATATCAATCTCGATATAATATGAGGGCTGTAACAGTGTCCCATGGACACCTTTGGTGGCCTGCTGTATTGGTGCTGTGGTTTAATGGAGATAAGATAAGATATTTATTGGGGGCGTGATGGCTCAGTAGGTACAGGTGCAGGCTGCAAGCTGAAAGGTCCTCGGTTCGAATCCCACCTGCGGCAACCACGTTGTGTCCTTGGGCAAGACACTTCACCCCCATTGTCCATGTGGGGGAACGGTGACGTTGTGCACTAAGGTGTACTGCACGTCGATGGTGCACCTGTCTTCAACCAATGCTAACCCTGCTTGTGTGGAGTTAGTATGTTGGGGAGCTGACAGTTGCTTGCCATTGCTCGGTGGTTCTCTCCGGGTACTCCGGCTTCCTCCACCCGTAAAACTGTCGTGGTTATGATTAGCCATTGTGCAGAAATATGTGACCTTAAACACCAATAAATAAATAAATAAATATATAAGATATTTATTAATTCAATATCAACAACGACAAATTTCTAGATACTCATGATTGGCAGTGGGGGGAAGGGATATAGCTGCCCTTGGCATTTGGGGAGCATCCATTGGCTGTGCCAACTTATTGTCCTGGTTATTGCCCACGTGCAGATTCTGACCTCTCCACAGTGGCTGTACAATACAAAAGTAGAGAGAATTTTGACCAGATCACTACCCAGTCACGATCCGATGAAAATTCTGGTTCACTTTTGTAATCACAGTACTGTACTTGTGTTGCTGTCATGATGTTGCCACACATGTAGATGTCAAAAGTGACTTTAAACACAAGTAAATAAATAATCACAGATTTTTGTATTGATAAGTATATTATTTCACAATATTAAGTGAAGTCCATTGACTTCTTGAAAGATTTTAAAATTTCACTTTCATTTTAATGACACATTGTGATGAATAAAAAAATGAGAAAGGAATTAATGAACATATGTTTATTTATTCATTTGGTTATTCACTGATGTTTGGTTCTTGAATCAATTGAAATATTGTCCACCACACAATAATACAAATTAAAAGTAGATTGCATTGTATACACAGAAATTCACACTGATGCCTTAAGGTGTCGAAGAATTCTAACTGAATTGCAGTACAACGTGGGATTTATTTTTGGACATTTGCAAACACTACATACACAGAACGACACACGCGTGTGAATGGGTTAATTGATATGGCACGGGTGCCAGCTTGGAACGATAAAACGAGAGGCAGCCGGCCTTGAGGTTTTATCCTTCCACGATGGCACAAGTACATGTAGGCACATAGAACACATTGGACCTCAGGGGACGAACTATCAGGTTTGTCATTTTGAAAATTGCAGCAGGGCCATTATGTTTTGCCTCAAATCACCCCAGGAGGGCCATTTTGGGTTTGCCTAAAATGACCCCAGGACGGCCATTTATGGTTTGCGGGGGGCCATTTTGTTTCAGCCTGCTGGGTAGACAACTAATATCATTTTAAGGTACATGGTTTGTGTAATTATGATGTACGTCATCATGTAAGGTATAGATGAAGGCTTGAATATTTGGAATCAAGTTACCAGGTTACCCATCACACTCACTATCAGTGAGTGTTATAGTTACCATGTATCCAAATAATCAAGCCTGTATCTATACATTATATGGTGACTGTGCAAGCCAGTGCACTGTGCTCACCGCCAGATGCCGACAACTTGGGGCGAATCAATCAGATTTGGGGGACGAATTGTCCCAGTTTTGATTTTGGGATGAAACGTCACAGGCGAATTGTCAGGGGACAAACTGGCTTGGGGATGATACGTCCTGTAAACGAGTGTGACACAAGAGTTGTCACAGTCTGATGTACAATGTAATAACTAATTACAACTTTGGAACTGGCAGACCTCTCGCTCGTATTTGGAAAGTTACTTACTGTATCTGGGTGACTCTGTCAACAACACACAACAAACTTCAAAAATTGCACTTTGTTTCCTCCTTCAATACACGAAAAACAGTGTTTGAGACGGCTGATTTTGAGGTACCTTTGATTGAATTAATGGGCCGCAGAAATCGGGGTTAGGCGGACTGTGGGCGACTGCGACCCGGAGCGATCGCCCGCCTCAAAATGACAAGCCTGAACTATTAACCCTTTACCCAACTTAACGGCCAAAACCAGCCAGCGCTATTCACAAAATTCACCATTCAATTTTTAGCTCAACTTTGACGTACATGTAAGTCAAATTTGAGGTTATGCCATGGCCCGTTATCTGTCTGTCCGTCAACAATTCAATACGGTTTGGGCTAGAGGCTGTATTTATGAACCGATCTTTACGAAACTTCTTGAGTACCTTTGTTAGCACTGTGGGACGAGAACAAGTGTTTTTGGGTGCGGTCCGAAATTCAAGATGGTCACCAATAGCCATTTTGTACCTTAGTTAGTGCAATCAGTTTTTTGTACAGAACTTCTGAATGAAAGTTCAGATGCGAATAAATTTTTGTCTGAATGTTTAGTAACATGGAATACATCATATATAATACAGGTTTTTTTCTCGTGCAGAAATTCTGCAAATTAGATGAACTTTGATTTTTTCAGTGCTATGTACTTATGCACAGTAAGTACACATGTCAATACTGCTCGGGCTAGGGGCTGTATTTATGAACCGATATTCACGAAACTGCTTGGGTACCTTTGTTATCACCTTGGGACAAGAAAGAGTGTTTCTGGGTGCGGTCCAAAATTCAAGATGGCTGCTAGAGACCATTTTGTACCGAAATTAGGTCCAACAAGTTTTTTGTACACAACTTCTATACGGCTCAGGCTAAAGGCCGTGTTTATGAACCGATCTTTACAAACTTCTTGGATACCTTTGTTATCACTGTGGGTTGAGAACAAGTGTTTTTGGGTGCGGTCCAAAATTCAAGATGGCCACCAGCAACCATTTTGTACCAATATTAGTACAATCAGTTTTTTGTACAGAACTTCTTTATGAAAGTTCTGATTTGAATAAATTTTTGTATGAATGTTCAGTAACATTGAATACTTCACATATAATACATTTTTTTTTCTCGTGCAGACATTATGCAAATTAGATGGACTTTGATTTATTCAGTGCTACTTATACACAGTAAGTACACATGTCAATATGGCTCGGGCTAGGGACTGTAATTATGAACCGATTTTTCCGAAACTTCATGGTTACCTTTGTTATCACCTTGGGACGAGAACAAGTGTTTTGGGGTGCAGTCTGAAATTCAAGATGGCTGCCGTGACCATTTTGTACCGAAATTACAGAAATCAGTTTTTTGTACAGAACTTCTTTTTGAAGGGTCTGATTCGAATAAATTTTTGAATGAATGCTTAGTAACATGGAATACATCACATATAATACAGGGTTTTTTCTCAATTTACCTCAGATTTACATGCTTGTGGCCTTGCCTGTAGTCGAAGCACTCCAGACCTGTGGATTCTTGTCCTACTTGTGTACATTGGCATGACAGACGTTGGAGATGGGTGTTGCATACGTTGTTGGCGGTGAGGTTCCTATGCCGGAACTCTCACCTTAGTATAATACAAGTCTTTCAGTTTCTATTTCAGAGGAACATGAACATGGTGATGGTATTGTGACACCCATCCAAAGTGTGCTACCGTCGTCATGCTCTGTTGAGCAGTAGAGCTAGCTGCAAGGTGCTCATGAATATAAGCAAGAGATAAGGCCTCTAGTTAGTGTTCTTAATCCCTTGCAACTCAACCAGTGAAGCGGTCACTCCGTCCGTAGGAGCCGTGGCACCGGGTAAGTCAGTTGCTGTTGAAGGAAGTGTAGATTTGGGTAGAGCGAGCACCTCAAAATCAAAAGCTCTCCCATCGACGGTGGAAATAGGGAGGAAGTCAGTAAGTTTCTTTTCGGGAGGCTTGGCAAGGTCTAATAAGACCGCAAGCGGAGAGGCCACTCTCTAACCACTCTCTAACCCAACAACATTTGGGGCCAAATGTTGTTTTGAGAAACTTGCACAAGCCGGAACCAAGTTTTCTTTTCGGGAGGCTCGTTGAGATCTGATAAGACTGTGAACTGGAGAGGTCCCTCTTTAACCCAACAACATTTGGGGCCAAATGTTGTTTTGAGAAACTTCCACGAGCCGGAGCATATGTCCACCTGCCACTTGGGACGCTCCATGTAGACTGCAGCTGGGGGTCGGTTTCAGTCACGGCTTCCTCCACCACGTTATAAAAGCACGCATGACCGCATGCTAGCTACCCGACTTCGGATATCCAAGCCAGCTGCGCGAAGATGGATGAGTCGGACCATCCGGTAGCAAGGGATCCAAGGCTTTGTTATAAGGGTCGTTCGGAGAAGAGATCTATCTCCGGATCATAGTCCCAGGAGTAGCAAACAGCAAAGAAACAGAAGACCGATGCTCCTTAAGCCTCAGTAACTGACTTGCTGTCGCAGTTTTGCACAGCTGATTGCAGCATCCCAGCAAGTGCAAGAGCAGCCTTCCACTGACTCCGGTGGTGAGCTGTCGGACGGTGCTGGGTCATCTGAACACGCAGATGCGATGGACTGAATGTCACAGCTGAATCAGTCGGATGGTGAAAGGGGCAAGAAAGAGGATTACCCTTCCCTTTTGGAACAGCATATATTAGCGATGAATTTTATTCATCAATACTATACTAACTTTGTTCCACGGGATCAGCAAGCTGCGACTACTAGAAAGAAACCGCTGTTGTTTCTGGAAACAGATTTCATGTGGAGGAAAGTGGATGTTATTTCCTTCTCGACAGGTGTTGGAGGCCTTCGGCCATGTTAACGATGCCATATTTAACCTCTCTAGTGCTAAGAGAAAGGTGGTTTCTTATTGACATCTTCAATAAATATACCGTTCCTTGGATCACGTTCATTTAAAACGGTTGGAGAAGATTCCAGAGAGCTCCTTTGCGTTTAGAGGAGCAGGCCGGGATGTAGATATGTCCCTACTGCATCATTCAATATATGCTCGGAAGTGATAGAATGTGCTATTTCATCCAATAGAGCAAATCTGGATGCGATGTTCTGTGCAGATCACCTCACCAGAGCTATGGTGCAACGTCTTAATGGGAAGGACTTTGAGGATGTTTGTTCTTCGCTTAGAGTTCTTTCCAGGGCAGTCATGTATGCCATGTATAACTCTGCCTTGACAGTTGCAAATTCGGATTTGATCAGACGTGATGGTGCCCTTGCGTCGTCATCACTTATAGATGACAAGATGAAAAGCTCTCTCCGAGTCGCTCCGGTCTATGGATATACTCTATTTGACAACGGGCTTTCGTTAGTCTATGAACAGGCTACAAGAAACTTCCAGTGTACTGCTACTGAAGTCTGCACCCCAACAACACGCTTCAGCAGACCGGGGTAAGCGAGGCCATTCCTCTTCAAAATCAGCTAGGGGAACTCGTGGCGAGGGTACAATAAACCGTCTTATACTTACTCCGGAGGTCGTCAGTGTAGCAACTCGTGAAAGGGGCGCAGGTCTGATCCAGACTATAGGTCAGATGTCCCAAAGCTGATAGGACGAGGTTCTTCGTGGGGAGGACGTAGTTTCTCCTTCCGTAAGCCTCGTTAGTCATATAGGTGATGATTAAGACCTCTATTGCTTACCAGTTGGATATGGCTCCTTATTTATGATATGTCTTCTCTATTATTGTATAGAGAGACATACATGTAATTCCTTTTAAATTTAATTTCCTTTCACCTTTGAATGCAGGCTTAGGAGCTACATTTGGCCCGCTAATTCTTAAGTCCTAGGCCCTCCGCCTTTTTACGATTCAGCTAGTCTGGGCCATTGGTTTTTAGTATAAAAATATGATAAATTTAAAGTAATTTGTATATGTTTATACTTACCAATGGCCCAGATGGGTAGGACCTTCCCATGAGTAGGCACTCATACCTCCCCGCTGAGTTATTATTTAGTACGGTCATCTACAAAGAATGATGTTGGCGCCAATTCCGGTCTCTTCCTGACTGCTGCGCATGTGCATATGGTAAAAGTATAGAGGGTCAGATAGGACTTTTAATTTTTGGTACTGCATGCAAATTTGGGGGATTGGGGGGTTCAAAATTTGTGTTTGGCCCTTGATAATATCAAGTTTGAACAACTAGTCTAGGTCATTGGTAAGTATAAAAAATATACAAATCACTTTAAATTTATCATTTTTTGTAACAAAAACATAGCTTATGACCCCTCATTGGAACAAGCTCAATGAGCTTGTTCCAATGAGGGATCATTAGCTATGTTTTTGATGCAAAAAATCAAAAAAATTAGTGTGTCAAGAATTTTATTTGCAAGTATCGTCTGCTTTTTGTGTTCGGTAAAGGGTTAACAAAAAGAATACATTTTATTGTCAACCAAATTTGCAAGAGGAACCTGTGTTACTATTTTTAGCTATCGCTAGCGATTCAAATTGTAATTGTGGTGCACGATTTGTAGAAATTCCAGTGAAATTCCACTTCTATTTAAAAATAGTCTGTCAACGATTTCCGTTCCACACATACTTACGGAACAGATTTTCATTTTCCTCATGGTTTAGTGTTGCTGTAGATGTGGATTTCATAGAACAGGCGTGCAATAAATTATATTCTGTTTCACTGATTCTGTAGTTTGGATATCTACTGCTGTTTGTTCACAGTTGTGTAGGTCAAATTCAAGAGTATATCCTTTGTATAATAAATATGAAGTCGAAGTTCTTTGATATGAATTGAAAATAGAAACATTGTAAATACAGTAGAATCCTCTTAATTGAATATCCATTTTGCCAGTGAAGATTATTCAGTTAACAGGAGTATACAATTAACAGGGATTTGGTCAGTTTCCTGTGTTCTGGAGGTAAACTGAGCATTTATTCTATTATATCTTGTTTGACAGAGCTCACAAACAAGATATAATAGAATAAATGCCGGTATTGGTTGTAGTGAGGTCCAAAAGGTTGATAAATAAGGGGAATTTAGTGCGTGTCACAGTAATTTTTCCGACATATTAGAAAAATTTATATACAATTAACAGGAGTTTACTCTACAACCCATATGCAATTAACAGATCAAATTTGTACTGAAGGTATGGTAAATGGTTTTGTGTTTGAAAATTATATTCAATTAACAGGGATATACAATTAAGAGATATCCAATTAAGTGGGCTCTACTGTATAAAGCTTTGTTGGGTGAAATCATTATATGAGAAAAGCACTCATTTCATATTCTATTTATCATATGACACACACACACACACAAATTAGCCACTTAGTATGACTTTTTAACCCATCACCTAACTTGAGTTGCAGGCGGCACTTGTATAACTAAAAAATTTCATTTTTTGCTTCCAAAGCATAGCCTCATTGGAACGAGTGCAACACGCTCATTCCAATGAGGGGTCATAACCTAAGTTTTGGAAGCAAAAAATGAAAATTTAAAAAAAAATGAATGGCGTTTTTCTTGTAGGTAAAAGATTAATACAATATAACCCACACTAAATAGGACAGATAACGTAAATTCTTCCTACTGAAATTATGCAAATGTGACCCAGTTGTATTTTGTTTAGCCAATCAAATTGACCGGTTTTGAAATTGACCAGTGAAAGCTCCCAACTTTAATTATGCAAATTATGAAAATGTGGCCCAGATGTATTTTGTTCAGCCAATCAAATTGTCTAGTTTTGAAATTGACCAATGAAAGGCTTTTTTTATCACTGATCAATATGAAAACTAAATATCAAATGTTTTAAAGTGAACAAAACGGACGAGTCATATGATAACACAAACTCAGAACATGTACAGCACTGTGATCACGAAAGTTTCTTTTACTAAAAAATTGCGATCTGATTGTGACACACTCAAGTCTGTGTCAAGAAAAACCAACAAATACAGCATCTCAAATTCAGTGTTTACAATTTTTAATACAGCATCGTAAATTCATACACAGCATGTTAAATTCAATGTTTACAATTTTTAGCTTACCTTGACGAAGTCCAGCTGAGCTTATCTTATCGCTCTCCGTCAACACTATGTTTTGGACTTCTCCTCCAAAACCACTTGGCCAATTCAAGAGAAAAGTTTGTGTGAGTGATGGTCCCAAAGGGGCATTGCATTTTTATTCGACTGAATACGCCCAGTCCCAGGGGTGGGGGGGGGGAGAAAATGTGCCAAAATATTTTTATGTGTACCCATACTATGTATGGTACACATAATGCCGGCATCCGGGGTGACCATCCATCGTTCGTCCATCCTTTGTCCATCCGTCCGTCCGTCTGTCCGTCCGGCATCCGTATCCATTTCTTTGGCATTCGATAACTTGAAAAATATTGCTTGGATTGTCAAGTTACTTTATATTTGTGTTCAGGTTACTGATGTGCCGAGCTGTATAGTTTTTGGTGTAAATCAGATAATTTGATCCTGAGATATTAACCCTTTATCCTTCAAATTGAAAATTCCTCCAATCCCTTTGTCATTCGATAACTTGAAAAATATTGCTTGGATTGTCAAGTTACTTTATATTTGTGTTCAGGTTACTGATGTGCCAAGCTGTATAGTTTTTGGCGTAAATCTGTTATTTTGATCCTGAGATATTAACCCTTTATCCTTCAAATTGAAAATTCCTCCAATCCCTTTGGCATTCGATAACTTGAAAAATTTTGCTTGGATTGTCAAGTTACTTTATATTTGTGTTCAGGTTACTGATGTGCCGAGCTGTATAGTTTATGGTGTAAATCTGATAATTTAATCCTGAGATATTAACCCTTTATCCTTCAAATTGAAAATTCCTCCAATCCTTTTGGCATTCGATAACTTGAAAAATATTACTTGGATTGTCAAGTTACTTTATAGTTGTGTTCAGGTTACTGATGTGCCAAGCTGTATAGTTTTTGGTGTAAATCGGATAATATGATCCTGAGATATTAACCCTTTATCCTTCAAATTGAAAATTCCTCCAATCCCTTTGGCATTCGATAACTTGAAAAATATTGATTGGATTGTCTAGTTACTTTATATTTGTGTTCAGGTTACTGATGTGCTGTGCTGTATAGTTTTTGGTGTAAATCTGATGATTTGATCCCGAGATATTAACCCTTTATCCATCAAATTAGACACTCCTCCAGTCCATTTCTATATGTACCATACCATGTATGGTGTACATAATGTCGGCACCTGTGGTGGCCCTCTGTCATACAGCTTTCTACTAGTTGCGCGTATGGGTACACATCTGACGATTTCATCGGCCTATTTTTTAAATCTTCTCATGAACTAGTGGGTGCAATGACTTGAAATTGGGTATGGAGCTTCCTTTTGAGGTGTAGAATCAAGTTTGTTCAGAGGAAGTTTGTGGAGCAACTGAAGAAGATTTTCAAAAATAATTCCCCATATTGCCTTAAGTTAAAAATTTGGGCTCCTGTATTGAGCCCAAATATGAATCAAGGGGCTTCATTTAACACACTTGTATTTGACCTCCGTGTGGATGCTGTGTATTTGCAGAGCCGAGATATTATGGAATTTCCCATCTGCAATCAGTACGAGATCACTTCTATTCCCAGCTGAATGAAGTCATCAGTCTTCAAATTCAATCATGGTGCTGTAAGCATTGCATTGGATGCATGTATAAATAAAATGCGCTCAGCTACTAGTCTGAAGTACTTCATGATGCAAGCATCACAATACAATAAGAAAATAGAATTGGAGAAAAACTAAAAAATTCTTTTTTTGATGGTAGATTATTGTTACGCAGCATGTAAGTCGCATGACTGTCAATAACACGTTTTCAGTTTGACAAGCTAATTTTTTTAGTCGGTTACCTCCTTTGATGTTTCTCTCCAACTAAACATTAAATAATATATTATGACGCCGCGTGGGTGTACATGTATGCAAACAATGCTCCATACAACTTCACAACACACATTAACATCAACGTTATTATAGAATTAAGACACGAAGTATGTGTGCTCAGTATATTCCTGGTTAATACCACCAATTAACATTAAAATACATATAGCCTAATCTTTTTGTATAATGTTTTCTTTTGAATTTCGGACAACACTTTACACTGCCAGTCTTTTGGCCTATAAACCTCCGCTACGTAAGAGTAAATTCATTTATTCAGCTTCCGTAAATTCAAACTACAGACACAGCGAATACGTCAGAATCATATGTAGACAATAATAGAAAGATGAAACACATGGAGCAGCATACTATCACTTGTGATGTCTGCTGGAATTGGCAACACCAATTACGTGGAGCCGGTATCTCCATAACTTCATACAGGAATGATATAAGTCGAGACAACTCTAGTTTGCACTTTGTGTGTGTGTGCCATGTGACCAGACAAGAACAGCGTCTTCAAAAAAGGAAGAATAAATCCGACACACATATGTGGAAAATGCAGCACTGGTGGAATTATCTGCAAATCAGCATATGGATATTGATAGTGAGGCTCCAGAAACAGGACTTAACAGAATTTGAAAGCAGAGGCACTGAGATTCCTGAATCATTTGATGAGACTTAAAGTCAAGGCACGTCAATGGCCACACCCACCTTTGATTTATCTTTTGAAATTACATTGTCTGATTTGGGGGCGAAACTACCTCTGTCTGTGGGGCGAAACAACCCGGGGCAAAATGACCTGGGGCAAATGGGGATTAGGGCGGAATGACTTAGGGAGTGAACAGGAATTGGGGTGAAATGGGACCGAATTATTACACAAAACCGTATCAACACAATTTACCAGAATAACACAATCATCAGAAGAGAACAATATTGTGTGACTGTATCTATTATAACGTTCTTCCCCCACCCCAACTCCTAAAAATGCAAATATTATTTTGGCTAATATTGCCCAGCACTAAACTTGCATACTGTGAGAACTTATGTGGTATTAAGCTTTCATAATTGGTGATTTATCAACAAAATTCTGCAGTATAACAGGCACTAATAGATTTTCTTCGGGGTCCTATTTCAACCATCGGAATCGACATCGAAATTGACATAATCGGCAGAGAAATAATCAGTAATCGGTTCAAAGCAAGATTTGATAATCAGTTCATCACTAATCTCCTTATGGTAGCCCAAATTTTAACTGAGTACAATATGAGTAAATTTCTTTAAAAATCTTCTACTAGTTAGAATGCTTTCATATTTGGTACACAACATCTTTGGGGGTTGGGAGGGGAGGGAGGTCCGATTCAAGTTAGTTCAAATTGAGTGCCTGAGTTTTGAGATGTGCGATATATCAAATTTTTGATACAATATCAATATTGTTCCCATATCGAATATCATATCAAGCGCATCTCAAAAATTTTGAACTGACAATATCAGTTTTCGTTCCATAACAATAGGGGGAGTTGGGAATCTCTGTGTTACTTATGCATTCACTGTTATCATGCAGAGCGAATTAATTAAGAGTCCATGGTCAACGTTTTTTGAAAGGCTGGATAAAAAAAACTTACAAGTGTAAGTTATGTAGTATTTTACGATTAAGGACAGTAGCCTTCTCTGAGTGGACTCGTTCAGACCATCGGATAAAGAGAGATGCTGTTTCTTGACCGAAGGCTTTCACAAATGGCTTATTCTTCAAAAAATATGACACCTAGGTTGTTAAAAAAATCAAAATGGTATTTTCTGGCTCAGTGCTATGTACAGAGTAACTAACATCAACTTCGTAATTAATATTGAATATTGTATCGATATCGAGATATTTGTAAGAAAAATATCTATATCTACATGTATATCGATGTCGAAGCCAAAAATTCAATATCGCACAACTCTATCTGGATTAATTTTTGGGCTCCGTATGGGAACCCAAATTTTAACTTAGCGCAATGTGAGGGAATTTCTCTAAAAATCTTCTTCAGATCCACCATTTAGAATGCTTTCATATTTGGTATACAACATCTTAAGGGGGGGGGGGGGGGGGGGGGGGTAGGGTGGGGGGGGGGGTAAGTTTGTTAAATTTGTGTGCCTGGGGTTAGTATTTGGGCTCCCCGTGGTAGCCCAAATTTTAACTTAGCGCAATGTGAGGAAATTTCTTTAAAAATCTTCTTCCTCAGATCCACCAGTCAGAATGCCTTCATATTTGGTATACAATATCTCTAGGGGGAAGGGGGGGTGAGTAAGATTCAAGTTTGTTCAAATCGAGTGCCTGGGTTAATATTTGGGTTACCTGTGGGAGCCCGAATTGTAACTTGGTGCAGTATGAAGGAATTTCTTTATAAATCTTCTTCAGATCCACCAGTCAGAATGCTTTCATATTTGGGATACAACATCTTTTGGGGGGGGGGGGGGGGGGGGGTCACATTAAAATTTGTGTAAATCAAGTCCCTGGGTTCATATTTGGGATCCCTATGGGAGCCCAAATTTTAACTTCATGCAATATGAGGGAATTTCTTTTAAAATATTCTTCTTCAGATTCAGCAGTTAGAATCTTATTATATTTGGTTTTCAACATCTCTAGGTGAGTCAGATTCAAGTTTGTTCATATTTGGCACCTGGTTTAATATTTGTGCTCACAGTCGGAGTCCAAATTTTAACTTAGTGCAATATGAGGTAATTTCTTTAAAAGTCTTCTTCTTCAGGGTTATCTCTTAGAATGTTTTGATATTTGGTATACATCATCTCTAGGGGGCAGATTCAAGTTTGTTCAAATCGAGTCCCTGAGTTAGTATTTGGGCTTTTTATGGGAGTCTGAATTTTAACTTAGTGCAATATTAGGGAATTTCTTTAAAAATCATCTTCTCAGTACAATTTAAACCCGACTTGTACCACTTTAATAATGAACGACGATCGACTAAAAATATAAACCGTTGACTATCGCAACAGTCAATGGTTAGTTGATTAATAAAATAATCATGGCAGCCCTAGTCAGGTGAGTGCCTCAGGCCTCATATGGCCTCTTGTTTCGACAGGTGATACTCTTAAGTATTCTGGGGAAAAGGGCAGACAGAATTTTGACTAAAATCTCAGTCGGCTTTTGTGATCACAGTACTGTACACATTGTTATTTGACCCAGGAAAGACCTGAAACATTAGAACTTTTGTTACTTTTATATATTTTGTATAATTCACAACTATACCAGCTGATGGGACTTTTTCAGAGACATAAACAGTACAGTGGAGCCCACTTATTTGGATATCTCTCAATTGTACATGTATATCCCTATTAATTGAATATAACTTCCAGACACAAAACCATTTCCCATACCTTCAGTTCAAATTTTACCTGTTAATTGAATATGGATTATAGAGTAAACTCTTGTTAATTGAATAAAAATCTTGTAACCTGTCGAGAAATTACCCTGACTCGCCCAAGTTTTCCTTTGTTAGCTCACCTGACTGAATTTCAGGGTAAGCTTTTCTGATCACTTTTTGTCCGTCGTCTGTCTTCCGTAGTATGTCGTGAAGGTGGTGTTTGGGTCATTTTCTCCCAAGCCACTGGCTGCAGTTCAGTGAAAATTCACATGAGTAGCGATTATATAGGGGCATTTGGATTTTTCTTCAAATTGGGTTTCTGCTCATATTGTGGAGGGGGTGAGGCCAGAATGCACAAAATTTTAAAAAATCTCATGGACCAGCCGTAGCAGAGTCTTGATATTTGGTATGCAGCTTCCATTTGAGGTGTAGACTCAAGTTTGTTCAAGAGAAGTTTGACGGGCAATATTTGCCTTTGTTCTGAGAGGTGCAAGAATTTTTGTCCCACCCAGAATTCTATTTTTCTGAACCGAGAGGCAAATTTGAACCAAATTTAATATGACTCATAATGAGGTATTATTGGGTTATAAGTACTTGATTTATGCCAAAAAATTTTTTCCTGCTGCCCCGTGGGAACCTCAGGAGCCAAAAATAGAAAAAAATTAAAACGTCCATATCTCCAAAACTGCACGGCACTGCAAATTTTTATTTGGTGTGAGGCTTACTTGGCCCCAACAGAAAGGAATGGTAAAAAAAAATTGCCATCGGTTTTGTCATAAGGTACTTTTTCGAGACTTTTGAAAAAATGCTGAGTCAGCATTTTTTAACACTGTGGGCAATGGGAAAAAATTAAAGAATCGTTTGCTTCCAAACCACTGCTCCAAAAGCTTTCATATTTTACTTATAACATCTTTGGAACATTGATTCACATATTTGTTGAAATCAAATCCCTCGGTCCATATTTGGGTTCCGTATGGGAGCCCAAATGTTCAAAGAGGTGCAGTATGAGGAATATTCATTAAAAATCTTCTTCTTCAGATCTACCAATAAGAATCTTTTGATATTTGGTATGCAGCATGCTTAGGGGGGTGAGATTCAAGTTTTTTCAAGCCAAGTTGAAGTCCCTGGGTTCATATTTAGGCTGAAAATTTGGTGTCCTGGTCTGGACTTAGATATTTTGGACCAAAATCCAGAAATGAGTTTTTTGTTTCTTTTATGCATTTCGGTCAATTTTAAGACAAAAATCTTTTTTTTTTACACTAAAAATTTGGGGTCCGGGTGGAACTTAGAAATTCTGGACCAAAATCCGAAAATGAGGTTTTTTTTGTTTTTATATACATTTTGGTCAATTTTAAGACAAAAAATTTTTTTTTTTTACACTGAAAATTTGGGGGCCGGGTGGGTCTTAGAAATTTTAGACCAAAATCCGGAATTTAGTTTTTTGGTTTTTTATGCATTTTGGTCAATTTTAAGAAGAAAAAAAAATTTTATTCTGAAAATATTTTGTTTGGTACTTCGAAAATTTCTGAACAAAAATAAACAAAAAATCTGTTTTTTATGCGTTTATCTCAGTTTTGGGACATAAAAGTGCAGGAACTGAAAATAGAAAGAAAATCCTGTGTATTGTATGGACACAATCGCTTCATCTAGTTGGTATATGCTTTTCTTAGGAGGGGTGTATGCAGCTTATTCAAGCCAAGTCCCTGGTTTGATATTTAGACTACCATATCAGGTGAGTGCCCTCAGGCCCCCTGGGGCCTCTTGTTTATAGACCTATTTGCCCTCAGTAAATCCAATACAGGCATTTAATTTATTATATCTTGTTTGACAGAGCTCATACATGTAGAGCTTTGTCGAACAAAATATAATCGAATAAATGGTAAGTTTATTTCTAGAATACAGGAAAGTGACACAATCCCTGTTAAATGAATACTCCCGATAATTGAATAATTTTCATTAACAAAGTGGTTATTCAATTAACAGGGTTCCACTGTACTTCATTCTCAACTCTCAAGCAAAATAATTGCTTATAGACTTTCTTCATCGGTAAGACTGATTCTCATAAATTTCATCAATGCCTATTGTCCACCATTTGTTGACAGTCAACCATGTTCCCATTCCAGTTATTGTGTCGTCACTAAATGAAATGCATTATAGTTTTTCCGCAAAATTCCATTTATCAAACATTCAGCAGAACTTTTACCTGTTTAATTGCATACTGTTTGTAGAAGATGTTCTTTTTGAATGAATACAATATTTTATAACTTTTTGAAGTAGATGATGAAAAGTATAAACTTGACTTGTATGAAGATTCGCCGGAGTTCACATCTGCAAGAATCTTTATTGATTCGCATGAAAAGTTCCAAGGTTTATTAATCCCTTTACCTGACATGGTAGCCAACAACTGCCAGAAAATTAATTCATAATATGGCTAACAAGACCTGAGAAATGTTTTAACTCAGTTAATAAAAGCATACAAATATGGATGTCATTAGAACATGTTTGTTGAAGGTTCCCATGACATCCGTGTTTGTGTGGTTTTATTGAAAAATATGTGTCATTCTTTCCAAAAGTTTAATTCAGTTTACTTTTCAGAAAATCGTTGTTTGGTAAAGGATGGGTTAAAAATACCATCAGATACCCCAGGATACAAGCATACATGTATGTCTTTACCTTTTGTCTTATGCCCCCACCCCACCCCACTCCATGTAGGACTAGTACACCACTTTTATGAAATATTCCCAAGATTCATGCAGAAATAATTACATTGTTAATGTAGTTATACATTTTGGGTCCAAATACTCAATTCCCATTGGTCAGCTGGGTGAAAACGTCATGACCAAATGTAATTCATTTTCCAGTGAATACATTTGGTCGAACTTAGACCTGCATTTACGCAAGAGCGCAGTTGACATAATGTAATTCGGGCGGTGTTTGGGCGGGTTTTTAACTTTTAGCGCCTCTTGCAGTGATCATCTCCGCTGCTGTTTCTTTGGTGACATTTCCCAACTGTGGCATAAAGCCCAATACTCGTTTCCATTTCTAAAGTTGTGAAAATTGAAAAACAGAGTTGTGCGCTTTGTATTTTGTGTGAGGGTGGTTTTTCGCTTCATTCGTTTGTACATGTTTGATTTCGTCTTTATTCTTTGTTGTTTGGTAAAAAGTAGTTTAAACAGTTACAAATGTAATTATAAGAATTCAATGCAATTTTTATAATCTTTATTGGAGTATGAACGTGTGGGAATGGGTACAAATTATGTATGAATCCTGAAATTATGAGAATGACAGTTGCTTGTCATTGCTCAGTGGTTCTCTCAGAGTACAGCGACATCCTGTACATGTAAAACTGTCCGACACGAGGTGACCCTGGCTGTTGAAAGTGTTGTTAAACTCCAATAAATAAATAAAATCATGAGAATCCAAATCAATTTGCTTGATCTGAAGTGACATTCTGTCTCTGAATTAGTTAATTGTAATAGAAATAATTGATGAACAAAAAAAACCAAAAGAAATTGTGCTAAACTCCAAAAAGGCATGACTGGAAATGAATGAAACCCATTCCATGATATGACTTGAACAAAATTACCTCCATGTGCCAAATTTGAGGGTACATATCGAAAAAATTCTTGTAATGCATAGCCAAGAAAGACAGAGAAAATGGCACACTCTCATTTATACACTGCGTGGAGAGTGGATTGTAACTAAATCACCCGTGGAGTGGAGTAATCACCCAAAGTATTACTTTCAAATTGTGTACATATGGACAAAAAACGTAAGTTAATGTTTCAGCCAATGGACCTCCGGGTTTAACCCAGAGGTCCATTGGCTGGAACATTGCTTTTAATTGTTATGATTTGCAACAAATTTGCAATTATTGCTCAGATGGAATCTCCACTCTGTGGGTGATTTAGTGATAATACACTCTCCACGTACTGTAGATTGCATTGAAGTTTTATTATCAACAGAAAGCATGTCTTGAACAAATCTACAAATGTATGTCACTGAATATCCCATTTTGTTTTACACAGAGCCAACTTAATTGTATATCTCTTAATTGAATGCCCTGTTAATTGAATATAATTTCCAAACTCCAAACCATTTATCATTCAAATTTAGCCCTTTAGTATAGATGCATATAGATTATAGAGTAAACTCCTGTTAATTGAATAAAAAATCATGTAATGTATCAAAGAATTACTCTGACAACCACAGAATTCAAAATGTTTGTTGACCTTTTTGGCTTCATTACATCCGATATACAGTTAAAACTAGAAGTGCTGTCATGAACTGTGCGCTTATGTAGGCTTAATTGCGCATAGGAATTGCGCACAATTGCCATATCGAATGGCAGCCAAAGCACATAAGTTCTCCTGGTTACTCATAGCAAACACAGGCAATGTTTCTGCCAATGGACCTCCGGGTTACCCGGAGGTCCATTGGCTGAAACATTGCTTGTGCACAGGCCATATGTACAGAATATGATAGCCTTACTATGGTCATAACGCGTAGATTAACGCGCTGGTCAACGTGCTATTTGTGCATATTACATGACAGGACTTCTAGTTTTAACTGTAGGCATTTATTCTATTATATCTTGTTTGACAGAGCTCCGTAAGCACTGTCAAACAAAATTTAATAGAATATATGCTTATTTTGAAACCATAATTGAGGAATATGACCAAATTCCTGTTAACTGATAGAGTGCTGGAAGCCCATATTTGGGCTTTATTCTGAAGTGTCGGTACCACGACTTAAAGGCTTCATATCCAGTGGATGTTCTCCATATCACCTTTGAAGTGAAATTATTTAATTTGTTAGGATTTTTCTTGTTAAAATTTATGGGAGAGTGCCTATTGGCATTCTCCCATAAATTGTAACAAGGTGAAGATATGTGAACTAATTTTGATGACCAAAAATAATTCAGCACTCTACTAGTTAATTGTTTTCACCTATTTGAAATATATTTTTTGCAGGCAAAATGGCAGTTCATTTAACAGGAGTCCACTGTAACAATTAGGCTATTCCTCTGTGTGATCAGACATCTACATATACATGTATTGTTAACTGTTTCGAGGTCATTTCAGAGCCTCCTGTTTTCATTTATTTCCAGGTGTTTTGATGGTTATAGTACCAAGATAGTTCTCAATGCAGCTGAAATGACATGTACGTGGAAAGAACTTTCACGATTTGACTATGCAAATGTACTACCTAAATTTTTATCAAACTGGGAAGCAAGTACATGCAAGACAACAGTGGCATATTTATTAATGAAAAGTGTTTTTGTCATAATTGATATAACATTTTTCTTTGTAAAACAAATCACTCATCCTAGACTGGTTTCTTGACACAGGATTCATGTTGACATTCCAAAGTAATTAAATGCCTTTGTTTGATTTGTTGGGAATATAATGGATAACTCAGAATGTCCTATCAAACATGTTAAATGTGAATCAGTACAAGACTCTGAATTATCTGTCAAAAGTATAAAACTTCAGGCAGAGCAAGACTCAGAACTTTCTGCGCTAAATGTAAAACAAGAAACAGTAAAAGACTCTGAATTTTCTATCAAAAATGTAAAACAAAAAGCAATACAAGATTCAGAATTTTCTGTCAAAAATGTAAAACATGGAACAGTGCAGGATCCAGAATTATCTATCAAAAATGTAAAACATGAAGCAATACAAAATTCAGAAATTTCTGTAAAGAATGTTAAACATGAGGCAGTACAATATTTAGAATATTCTGTCAAATATGTAAAACATGGAACAGTACAGGATCCAGAATTTTCTATAAAAAATGTAAAACTTGAAGCAGTACAAGACTTACTAGATGATTATTCTGACACGGAAGTAGAAAAAGATTCAGAATTTTCTAGCAAAAATATAAAACACGAAGCAGTACAAAATTCAGAATTTTCTGTGAAGAATGTTAAACATGAGGCAGTACAAGATTTAGAATATTCTGTCGAAAATGTAGAACATGATGCAGTACAAGACTCAAAATTTTCGCTCAAAAAAGTAAAACTTGAAGCAGTACAAGACACACCAAAAGATTATACTGTCAGTGGGAGCAAAAATGACTGTCATCCTAGGGCTTCTATAGATGGTATATGTGACAGACTTAGAGCACAAAAATCAGTACTTCAGACAAATTGCTCTGAAGAAAATACTAATGACCTTAGCATCAAAGCTACTGCTATTGAGAACATTTTACCTGTATGGAATATTGAAGTTGCTGCAGGAGATGGGTTTTTTCAGTGTCACTTGTGTAAAGAAACTTTCAACCACAAGCCGACACTTACTAAACACTTGAAAATTCACAATGGAGAAAAGCTGTCTGTGTGTGACATTTGTCAAAAAGCCTTTCTGTCTAATTCTGAGCGAAATAAACATCGTCGAATACATACTGGTTATAAAGTATACTGTGAAATTTGTGACAAAGCTCTTAGCTGCAAGGATTCACTCAAAGAACACCTTAGAATTCATTCAGGTGAAAGACCTTACAAGTGTGACCTTTGTGATAAATTTTTTGCTCATGCCTCTACCCGAAATAAACATAGAAAAACACATACTGGGGAGAAACCATTTAAGTGCACTATATGTTTTAAGGATTTTTCTTGTTCATGGAATCTCCGGACACATTTAAGAGTTCATACTGGTGAAAAACCATTTAAGTGTGATCAGTGTCATCTAGCCTTTGCTAGAAAGAAGACCCTTATAAATCATCAAACAACACACCCTGGAGATAGAGAATTTCTTTGTAATACATGTAATAGGGTCTTCAGTGGACATCAGGCTTTAATTGAACATTTGAAGAGCCACATTGGTGCTAAAGAATTTGAATGTGGCATTTGTGGAAAATCTTTCAATGAAAAACCTGCTCTAACTAAACACATGGCATCTCACGATGATAAACCACCAATTTCTTCTCTCATTTGTGAAAAAGAATGTATTGACAGTTCACATCAACAGTCTCTCCAAGAGATCACCAGGGAAGAATTGTCAGTGAATGATGATCTTTCTAATGAAGGTTCTTCAGACTCAGCTCTTGTGAATATCAAAACTTCCAGTGAAAAGAAACCATCCAAGAATGACTTGGACATTTATGAGAAAGCCATCAGTTTTGAAAAAATTCTTACAACACAACTAAGATCTCAAGTTGAAGAAAAACCATTTGGGTGTGGAATATGTGATAAAACATTTAGATTCAAAAAGACTCTAACTAAACATTTGAAAACACACAATGCAGAAATTCAGTGTGATATTTGCCAGAAAGTCTTCACTTCCCAATGGAATCTCAATGCACATAAAAGAACTCACACCGGTGAAAAACCATACAAATGTGACCACTGTGAGAAGACTTTTCGTCAGAAGAAAACTCTTGTTATTCATCAGACAACACACAGTGATCAGAAAACATTTCAGTGTCTTATTTGCTTGAAATCATTTCGACACAAGCAGAGTCTTAGTGAGCACTTGAAAAATCATATTGAACAGACATGCCAGTGTGGTGTTTGTGGTAAATCATTTGGTCAAAAGCAGTCACTTAATAAACACCTAAAACTCCATTCAGAAAATAAACCATTTCCATGTGGAGTTTGTGGTAAAGCCTTCATAGACAATTCCCATCTTCAATCACATCTGAAATGTCACAGTGGAGAAAAACCATTCAAATGTAACCTTTGTGATGATGCTTTCATAGACGGTTCTCTTTTGAGGTCCCATATGCTAACTCATACAGTAGAGCCCACTTAATTGGAAAACCTGTTTATTGCACATAATTTTCAAACATCAAACAATTTACCATACCTTCACTACAAAGTTTACCAGTTGATTCCGTATTCATAAGAGAGTGAACACTTGTTAATTGAATGCAAAATTGTGTAATCCACCTAAGAATTTACTCTTGACATCTATTTATTTATTTATTTTATTTATTCAGTATTCATTTATCAGGGTTTAGTGATACTTTCAACAGCTTGGGTCACCTAGAGTCAGACAGTTTTACGGGTGGATGAAGCTGGAGTACCTGGAGAGAACCACCGGGCAATGATGAGCAACTGCTAGACTCTCCAATGTACTAGTGCTCGGACGATTAGTCGACTAATCGACGTCGACACGCCCGAATCCCAAAGTCGACTCCGGATTCAACAGTCGACTAATCGTAAAATCACCGATATGGTGATAAATCACAACTGTATTCAACGAAAAGAGGGTTAAACCATTTTTAACAGGAAGTAATCTCACAGAGCACTCATTATAAACAAGTTACAAAATGTTTCATAACCATAATAATGTATTATTTTTGTGATTGTCAGAAGTGGGACAGCGTGGCTAACTTCAAAGGGAAGTTCTGATGGGGGTTGAAAACTTGAAAGAGATAAGGGAACCTTTGAAACTGACAATTTGACAGACTCATCAGTCATCATGCAAGGAAGTTGGTGGTGCTGTTTGATTATGGCATTGGGTGGGAATTCAGTATTTCAGTTCACTTGATCACGAAAACATCGTCACTACGTCCTTATGCTATGGCATCGAATGTTAAGCCTAAAAATTTTACTGTTCTGACCCTGAACCTGTATAATTTTCTAAGCTGTATGGCCTGTGGGATATAAAGCATCCAAATTTATATTTCGGTCGGAAAATGCACTACTTGTTCTGGGCCAATTTGTCATGTACCCCTTTAGCTGTATTCGGCACCTGGGGCAAGATATTCTGATTTCTGTCAATTTACTGTCAAACATTGATTGAACTCGCCATTCTGACATTTTGTTTGTCGTCAGTAAATACTAACTTACCACAGTCGCACATGCATTTGAGTCTGTTCCGGGATACCAGAAGAAGATAAAACATTGTCAAAGACTCAGAAAGGTGAGAATTTACTGTGAATTAAGTGTGAAAACATGTTTTAGGACAGGCTTCACAGCGACATCAGTATTGACAATTTGACAAAACAATTACGCATGGTTGAAGTATTTATTGGGTGGCCCAAGAAGTTGCGAAACCTGTCGATTAGTAGATGTCGACTCGACTTTCGGAGCTCGACTAACAGACTTTGGAATTTTGTAGTCGTCAGAGCACTACAATGTACCAACTCCACACAAGCAGGGTAAACATTGGTTGAAGACCAGTTCACCCTCAATGTGCGGTACACCTTAGTACACAGTGCCACCGTTCCCCCACATGGGTAATTAGGATTAAATGCCTTGCCCAATGACACAATGCAGTCATCCCTGGCAGGAATTGGACCGTGGACTTTTTTCGGCTTGAAGTCCCACACCACTGAGTCACCATGCTCTCTTATTATGTATATAGATGTATCTGGCCTCATTACATCAAATACAGGCATTTAATCTATTATATATTGTTTAACAGAGCTCTGTGAGCTTTGTCAAACAAGATATAATAGAGTCATCACTGGAATAGAGGAACATAACATAATTCTTGTTAATTGAATCCTGTTAATTGAATATTTTTTTTCACGGGCAAAGTGGCTGTTAACTCTCAACCCCTGAGTTTTTTCAATATTTTTTCATAAAATCTGATCATGGCTGCTGTAAATTTATCTCAAGAAATCATTGGTGAAAAAATTATTCAACTTACAGTGGGAAAATATGATTATATGAGCCCAAACAGCACTTATTTCAGTGGCAAGAGAAAACCCTTAACACCTGAGTTTTTTTCAATATATTTTTCATAAAATCTGGTCATGGCTGCTGTAAAGCAGCCATGACTAGATTTGATGAAAAATTCGTCTAAATTTATCTCAAGAAATCATTGGTGAAAAAATTATTAAACTTTCAGGGGGAAAATATGATTATATGAGCCCAAACAACACTTATTTCAGTGGCAAGAGAAAACCCTCAACCCCTGAGTTTTTTCAATATATTTTTCATAAAATCTGGTCATGGCTGCTGTAAAGCAGCCATGACTAGATTTGATGAAAAATTCGTCTAAATTTATCTCAAGAAATCATTGGTGAAAAAATCAATTCAACTTACAGAGGGAAAATATGATAAAATGAGCCCAAATAGTACTTATTTCAGTGGCAAGAGAAAACCTGTCCTGGGCAGGAATATCCACCTGAAGCATTCAAGGAGTTAATAGAGTTTTATTGTACATGAAAGAGAACAAGTCTCTTTGTAATATAACATCTAAAGTTAATTTTTCAGTTTGTTGCTGTTGAATATGAGTGAGTCATCCTTTTAAGTTTTTCTTTTGATAGAATGTTGCATGCAGTTGGAAATGTGCTACATCTTCAAGACTACATGCAATGTTATGATATAACATTGGGGCCTGTCACTGTGCCCTGTAGAAGAGAATAGGTTGGTTGTTGTGTGGAAGAGCTTACAGAATAATTTTCAATAAGAGATAATGATAATCACAGTTCTTTGATTTTGAGACAGTTATAGGCAAAATGGTACAATAATAATAATAATAATAATAATAATAACAACACTTTGGCCGGCTGCTGATTTGTCGCAGTTCTCAGGTGAGAAGGCCTGTTAATTCGATAGACACTTTTCATTTGATAGAAATAGACAATTGACCAGAATCTTGTAATTTTCTATATTCTGGTGATAGATTAAATATTTATTCTGTTATATCTAGTTTGTCAGTTCATGGGTGTTCTGTTTTATTGATAACATTGGACCCCTGCAGGAACCCTGAGAACTGACACAGTGCTTGTTTACTGTGATAAACAAGCTCTGTTTCATTGGTAAAATAGGACCCAGTCTCTAAAGCTTGGGGTGCAAGTCCTCTAAAATAGGCAGCATGGTGTATAAACGATTGACGTACCTTGACTTTATCTCCATGTTGTGGTCATGATTAGCCATTGTGCATTGAATTGTGCATGTGTTACCTTTGTAACATTTCTCTTGTTATTACCTGGTAAACATATGCGTGGGCATCACTACCCACACATGGAGTTCATGGCGACTATATTGTATTAACTTAACCCTTAAAGGCCTAGTTCTGACTTTGATTAAATTTACTGAAATAGAACAGGTACACCAACATGCCTCCTCTGAATAAATTTACAAAATATGTGCAAGTACCTCAGTACTTGTTTCTACTCACATCTTGGCTGCCTACAGTTAAAACTAAAAGTCCTATCACCAACTGTCTGCTTATTTAGGCTTAATTGCACGTAGGAATTGCATGCAATTGTCATATCGAATGGCATCCAAAGCAGGGCAGGTTCTCCTGGTTACTCATAGAAAACACAGGAAATGTGTCTGCCAATGGACCTCCGGGTTACCCGGAGGTCCATTGGCTGAAACATTGCTTGTGCACAGGCCATATGTACAGAATTTGATAGCCTTACTATGGTCATAACGCGTAGATTAACATGCAGATTGACGTGCTATTTGTGCACATTTCATGACAGGACTTCTAGTTTTAACTGTATAAAGCAGCCTAGGCTTTCCTAGAAACAACTGCAAAGACACAGAACGAAGACTGTCAAAATCTTGCCAAAATATTTCAAGATCTTCAGGCCTTAAGGGTTAAACCTGACTCAACAGGGATTTACTTTTACCCTCTATACAGGTAAGGCAGAATTGTACTAAAGTATGGTAAGCAGTTTGGTGATCAAAAATTATATACCCATAACAGAGTTGTTTTCTTCAGCAATATTTCAGTGGGAACTTATGCATTAATAAAAAATGAACTAAAAGTCATTCTTCTTAAAAAGTCTGTGGAAGATAAGAACATCATCAGTAAATTAACAGGTATTTCTGAAACATTTTTCTATTCAGTTGATGGGTCAGATTTCTGTTGAATGTATGGTAAATGTATTAGTACTTGAGAAATACATACAACTACACAAATATTCAGTTCTCAAGAATTCAGTTTATCAAAATATACTTGAAAGAAGTAAATTCTGATTTAAAAAAAACCACAGCCCAGACTACTAATACATTAAACATAATCTAAGTTCTGTTGATGTAGTTACATTTACGATATTCAGAAATCTATGCAGCATCATGTCTTTGGACATGGGAAGTAATTTCAAGTTGGAGTTGGAATGGGAGAGAAAATGCTAAATTGTATCAGTAACAAGCTATCCAATTAAAAATAGAATATGTTTTCATTTTTGGAATTCACATTAAAAATATTTCCTCAATTCAGTATAAGTATTTCCATTAGTTCCTTTCTGCAACTTACGTAACATGTAACCAACCTGTGCATTTTTGCAGTCTTACTCAGTGACTATTTAATATGTTCATGTACAGTACGTGGAGAGTGGATTGTGATTAAATCACCCACAGAGTGGGATCACCCCCCAAAGTATCACTTTCAAATTCTGTGCATATGGGCAAAAAAACAGAAGCTACGTTTCAGTCAGTGGACCTCCGGGTTTAACCCGGAGGTCCATTGGCTGAAACTTTGCTGTGCTTGTTATGATTTGCAACAAATTTGTAATTATTGCTTGGGTGGAATCTCAACTCTGTGGGTGATTTTACTCTCAATGTACTGTAGTATGTGATACAGCAGCCTTACTAATCCTGTGGAATGCCTATGGTTAGTCAGTGTATGTTAGCTTACTAAGTCTGTGCAATACACAGGGTTAGTCACTTTTCTTTCTCAACCCTGTGTATTGCATAGCCTTAGTGAGTGTACATTTTCACGTGGAACCCTATTAATTTGATAGACTCTTTGCTAATGAAAATTATTCAGCTTACAAGATCCCTGTGGGATCTCCAGGAAGTAAAGCAGTGCTTGTTTACCATGGTAACCAGCTCTGTTTACCAGTAAAATGTGATCTAGTCACCGATGCTTGGGGTGGATGTCCTCTAAAATAGGCAACATTAGTACAAACAATTGACTAAACTTGACTTTATGTTGCGGTCACGATCAGCCATTGTGCAGAAACATGTAACCTTAAACACCAATAAATGAATAAATTTTATTACACGCCTGTTCTATGAAATCCCATCTACAGCAACACTAAACTGTGCGGAAAATAAAAATCTCTTCCGCACACATGTGGAACGGAAATCGTTGACGGACTATTTTTATAAAGAAGAGAAATTTCACTGGAATTTTCCACAAATCGTGCACCGCAATTACAGTTTGAATCGCTAGCGATGGCTAAAAATTGTCCTCTGAGTTCCAGTGTGTCAGTAGGCACATAGAACATATTGGAACTCGGGTGACGAAATAGTAACACAGGTTCTCCTCGCAAATTTGGTTGGCAATAAAATGTGTTCTTTTTGTTGATAGTTGTCAAATGAATTTCTGTATGTCCTTCTAATAATGTTTTTTATAGATGTGAAGGCATGCCTCTCATTCTATCCTTACACGCTGGCACTCATGCCATATTGATTAAACCATTCACACACACGTGTCATTCTGTGTATAACAGGAATATTCAGTTAACCCTTTACCCAACGTAACGGCCAAAATCGGCCAGCGCTATTCACAAAACTCTCCAATTAATTTTCATTATTTTTTTAATTTTTTGTCTCAAAAACATAGGTAATGACCCCTCTTTGGAACGGGCTCATCGAGCTCGTTCCAATGAGGTGTCATAACCTATGTTTTTGAGGCAAAAAATTAGTTATTCAAGAATTTGGTTTACAAGTGTCGTCTGCTTTTCATGTTAGATAAAGGGTTAACAGGGATTTGTTCATGTTGCTATATTCTAGAGATAATCTGAGCATTTATTATTCTATAATATCTTGATACAGTACGGCTGCCATGGACTGGTCACTTTCCACGGGTGGGCAATATTTCCACGGACGTAGTAATATTGGATTCCAAACGTTAATTATAGGAATAATCATCGAAAATTGAATTAATGAATAGAAGTTTTGTTGCTGCTTATTTTTATTACCTGGTAAAATGCATGCTTGGACATCACTGCTCACGGGTGGGTTCCGACTAGTCCCCGGAGACTCTACTACATTGTATACAATAGATTAAATACTTGTATTGGATGTTCTGAGACCAGATAAGTCTTTAAGTAAGGAGAATTTGGTGTCTGTCAGGATATATGTATATGTAGTTAACAGGTCAAATATGTACTGAATGTATGGTAAATGGTTTCGTGTTTGGAAGTTATATTCAGTCGACAGGGATATTCAATTAAAAGATATCCAATTAAGTGGGTTGCACTGTAACACTACCGTAGAAAGTTGCTTATAACCGCATATTGGAATGTGCTCTGTTACCCTCCATAGTGTCATCAGTAAGAAGGCATGTAGCATGAGGTGAGATTTAGATGAGAAAAGTTACAAATAAAGAAGAAAGTGTTTGGTTCATTTTGCTGGACATGTTACAGTTGAAACTAGAAGTCCAGTGACTGTATTGTGCACTATTTTGAAGTAATACACATAGCGTGCTGAGTAAATGCACTTTTGTCCCTGCCTACTCCACCATCAGCATTACTCAATTCCTGTAGAAAAACAGCGTGACCAACTCTTCTATACTTGCAATATAATAAGATAATTAACATCTTTTCTAACCTCTACTGGGATACATGTACATGTAATGATGTAAATAGATATTAAAATTTAACTCCATATACAGAATGAAGAGGGTGGATTACTACTTAATCACAGTGCCATGTATTCTCCACTCGAAAAGTATTTATAATTATTTATAACAGTACAAGAAACACTTGCTAACTTTCATCACATGGGCCACCGAGGTTTGCAAATGCTTCTTGTGTTTTGTCCTCAGAAGTTGTGAATAAGTACTGAGCAATTTAGTTGTAATCCACCCTCCACTTACTGTAGTCTCAATATTTTCTTTCTGTTTTATCGGTTCAGTTCGTGATTTCACTACCGACTTCACTGACAGCACATTACATTTTGCATTGCACAGCACAAATGCTCTTGTGTTTTTCAGACTACTTCATTCTTCTGCAGTAAGGTGTGCATTAACAAATGAGCATTTTCTGCACTAACTGTGACCGGACTTCTAGTTTCAACTGTAGCTCTGGGTGTTCAGATTCAAGTTTGTTCAAATCGCAATCGTGTCCCTGGATTAATATTTGGGCTCCCTATGGGAGCTCGAATTTTAACTTAATGCAATATGAGGAAGTTTCTATCAAAATCTTCTTCAGATCCAGCGGTCAGAATCCTTTCATATTTGGTATACCACATCTCTAGGAGGGTCGGATTCAAGTTTGTTCAAATCGGATTCCTGGGTTAATATTTGGCCTCTTTATTAATAATCCTTTCATATTTGGTATGTGACATCTCTAGGGGTGTCAAATTCAAGTTGTTCAAATCTAGTCATGGCCTAATATTTGGGCTCTCTATAAGGAATATTCTTTAAAAGTCTTCTTCACCAGATCCACCAATGAAAATGTTTTGATATTTGGTATGCAACATCTCTAGGGGGTGGGTGGGCAGTGGGGTGGGGGTGGGGGGGGGGGGGGTTCAGATTGAGATTGAAGTTTGTTCAAATTGCACCCCTTAGTTGATATTTGGGCTTTATTTTGGAGCCTGAAGTTTAACTTAGTGCAATATGAGGAAATTTCTTTAAAAATCTTCTTTAGATTCTCTTATCAGAATCCTAACATATTTGGTATACAACAATATTTGGTATACAACAATTGGGGGTGGGAGTTCAGTTTGTTCAAATCGAGTCCCTGGGTTACTATCTGGGCTACCCATGGGAGGCGGAATTTTAACTACGAGCAATAAGAGAAAATGTCTTTAAAAATGTTCTTCAGATCCACCAGTCAGATTTCTTTCATATTTGGTATACAACATCTCTAGGTGGGTCAGATTCAAGTTTGTTCAAATTGGGTCCCTGGGTTAATATTTGGGCCGTCTATTGGAACCCCAAATTTAACTTAGTGCAGTATGAGGAGATTTGTTTAAAAATCTTCTTCAGATCCACCAGTCAGAATTCTTTCATATTCAGTATATAACATCTCTGCAGGGATCAGATTCAAGTTTGTTCAGTTGGAGTCCGTGGCTTAATATTTGGGTTCAGCGTGTGTGTGTGTGTGTGAGGATGGGGGGGGGGGGGGGGGGGGGCTTGGATGTAGGCAGGGGGCAGGGGGGAGGTTAGGTTCAAGTTTCTTCAAATCCATTCCTTAGTGTTTTTCCATAAAATTTGCCTTTCAAACTGCAGTGACATAACAACCCTTGGAAGTTTGGCAGTGTTTCTCTACAGCAGATTGAATTGAAAACATTTATGAAGACCTATGATAATAATCATCTGACATGGACGCCAGAGTTTTGAATAATTTCATGACTTCATCCCTCTCTAGTGTTGATGAACCATGACTAACTGAATGTGACCCAAAATACTTCTTTGAACCACTTTGTCAGGTGAGTGATTAAGACTGCTTGGGGTCTCTTGTTTTTTAAACTGGCAAACTAAATTGGTATTCGGTTAACTGGATTTCTCTGTACTGAAATGTCAAATGACCACTCAAAATGAATTCAGCAATCAATGTTTATAATTATTTATTTATTTATTTTTGTTAACCATTTTTAGTTGTTTGTCACTATTGCATCGTGTTTGAATTTTGTATTGCATGTGAAAGGGTACTGACTATAGGGTTTACTTTTTGTCCTACTACCGACTGCTTGATGTATGGTTGTCCCATTTAACCAGTCGGGGTACTGGAAGCCCATGTTAGGGATTTACTCTGAAGTACATGTATAACAACTCAAAGGGTTTATTTTCTGTAGATATGCTTTATTAGCTCACCTGAATGAAAGTCAGGGGGAGCTTTAGTGATCACTTTTCGTCTGTCATGCGTCCGTCGTGAAACTTTACATTATCGACTTCTCCAGTTGAACCAAATTTGATGTGCATGTTCTGTATCATATGTCAATTCAAGTCTGTTCAAATAAAGTTGCCATGCCCACAAGGGGCATTACTCTTATAGCACCCATAAATTGTTTTCCAAAATTAAAAAAATCTTCTCCAGAACCATCAATTAGAATCTTTTGATATTTGGTATATAACATCTCTAGGGGGGGTCAGATTCAAATTTGTTCAAATCAAGTCCATGGGTTAATAATTGGACTCCCTGTAGGAGCCTGAATTTTAACCCCCTGCACACTGATGTCAAAATATCCAAAGTTCAGGGTGCAAATTTTTCCCATAATGCAACTAGAAATTTAACCAATTCAGTCTTGTTTGACAGAGCTCATTGAGCTCTGTCAAATAAGATTGAATTGGTTAAATTCCCAGTAGCAGTATGGGAAAAATGGCTACTTGAAATTTGGATATTTTGACATCAGAGTGAAGGGAGTTAACTTGGTGAAATATGAGGATATTTCTTTAGAAATCTTCTTCTTCAGATCCACCATTCAGAATGCTTTCATATTGGGTATACAACATCTCGAGGGGTGGGGGTGGGGGGGGGGGGGGTGGGCAGATTCAAGTTTGTTCAAATTGGGTCCCTGAGTTAGTATTTGGGCACTCTATTGGAGCCCAAAGTTTAACTTTGTGCAATTTGAGGAAATTTCTTTAAAAATCTTCTGTACTTCAGATCCACCAGTCAGAATGCTTTTATATGTGATATACAACATCTCTAGTAGGATAAGATTCAAGTTTGTTCAAACAGGTCCCTGAGTTAGTATTTGGTTTTCTCTATTGGAGCCCAAAGTTTAACTTGGTGCAATTTGAGGAAATTCCTTCAAAAATCTTCTTCATCAGATCCACCAGTCAGAATCCTTTCATGCTTGGTATATAACATCTATAGGGGGGGGTCAGATTCAAGTTTGTTCAAATCAAGTCCCTGGGTTTATATTTGGGCTCCCTATGGGAGCCTGAATTTTAACTTGGTGCAATATGAGGGAATTTTTTTAAAAATCTTCTTCAGATTTACCAGTTAGATTCCTTTCATATTTGGTATACAACATCTTGAGGTGGTTCAGTTTCAGGTTTGTTCAAATCGGTTACCTGGGTAAATATTTAGGCTCCCTATGGGAGCCCAAATATCAACTTAGTGCAATATGAGGAATTTAAAAAAAAAATTCTTCTTTAGACCCTGTAGTCAGAATGCTTTCATAGTATACAACATCTCTAGGAGGGTCAGATTCAAGTTTGTTCAAATCAAGTCCCTGGGTTGATATTTGGGCTCCCTATTTGAGCGCAAATTTTAACTTGGTGCAATATAAGGAAATTTCTTCAAAAAAACTTCTTCAGATCCATCAGTCAGAATCCTTTCATATTTGTTATACAACATCTCCAGGAGGGTCAGATTCCAGTTTGTTCAAATCGAGACCCTGGGTTATTAATTTGAGCTACACATGAGAGCCTGAATGTTAACTTAGTGCAATATGAGGGAATTTATTTTAAAATCTTCTTCTTCGGATCCACCAATCAGAATCTTTTCATATTTGGTATACAACATCTCTAGGAGGGTCAGATTCCAATTTGTTCAAATTAAGCCCCTGGGTTATTAATTTGAGCTACCTATGAGAGCCTGAATTTCAACTTAGTGCAACATGAGGGAATTTTTAAAGTCTTCTTCTTCGGATCGTCCAATCAGAATCCTTTCATATTTTGTATTCAACATCTTTAGGTAGGTCAGATTCAAGTTTGTTCAAATCGGGTCCCTGGGTTAATATTTTGGCTCCCTATTTGAGCCCAGAGTTTAACTTAGTGCAATGTGAGGACATTTCTTTAAAAACCTTCTTCTTCAGATCCACCAGTCAGAATTCTTTCATATTTGGTATATAACATCTCGAGGGGGATCAGTTCAGGTTTGTTCAATTTGAGTCCCTGGCTTAATATTTGGGCTCTCTATGGGTAGGGGTGGGGGTGGCAGGTTTGTTCAAATTCATTCCTTAGTGTTTTTCCATAACATTTGCCTTTCATGACTTCATTCCTTTGTAGTGTTGATGAACCATGTCTACATGTAACTGAATGTGACCCCAAATACTTCATTGAACCACTATGGCAGGTGAGCATTTAAGGCCCCTTGGGACCTCTTGTATTATCTTTGAAGTGACGTTATTTATTCTATTTGTAATTGCCTTGTTCAACCGCGTTGTGTCCTTGGGCAAGACACTTCATCTCCATTGCCCGCGTGGGGGGCACGGTGGCATTGTGTACTAAGGCGTACTGCACGTCGATGGTGCACTTGTCTTCAACCAATGCTAACCCTGCTTGTGTGGAGTTAGTATGTTGGGGAGCTGACAGTTGCTCCCCATTGCTCGGTGGTTCTCTCAGGGTACCCCGGTTTCCTCCACCCGTAAAACTGTCACGGTCATGATTAGCCATTGTGCATAAATATGTGACCTTAAACACCAATAAATAAATAATTGCCTTGTTACAATTTATGGGAGAGTACCTTCAGGTACTCTCCCATAAATTGTAACTAGGCTGAGACATGTGAATAAATTTTGACAACCAAAAATAATTTAGCACTCTACCATTTAACCCTTCACTTAACAAATCGCCCGCATCCACCCACGTAATGTGCAAATTGAGCAGTTGAAAAAAGTAATTTTATTTTAAATATTTCAACACAACCATATCATGTGATCCCTCATTGGAACAAGCTCACCAGCTCATTCCAGTGAGGGGTCACATGATATAGTTTTGTTGAAATTGTTTTGAAAAATTAAAAAAAATAGCAATTAAAATAATAAATTTTGATATTCTCCACGTTGGGTAAAGGATTAAGACATCTATTTATTTATTTATTGGTGTTTAAGGTCACATACTTATGCACAATGGCTAATCGTGACCGTGACAGTTTTACGGGTGGAGGAAGCCGGAGTACCCGGAGAGAACCACCGAGCAACGACGAGCAGCTGTCAGCTCCCCAACATCGTAACTCTGAACTCTGCACCGCACCACAGGCAGGGTTAGATTGGTTGAAGACATGCGCACCATCGACGTGCAGTACGCCTCAGTACACAGCGTCATCGTGCCCCCCCATGTAGGCAATCGGGGTGAAGTGTCTTGCCCAAGGACACAACGCGGTTGCCGCAGGTGGGATTCGAACCGAGGACCTCATTGCTTGCAGCCTGCACCTCTACCAACTGAGCCACCGCGCCCCCATTAAGACATCTATCTTAAACACATATATCTCATATGACCTATGTGACCCTATATTCTTCAGATAATTTTTTGCTGCTTACTGGAAATCACCCAAATCACACAAGTTCATGAAGATTCAGAATACATAATTAGATAAGGTACTTACTTACTGTAGGATAACTGGAATTTATCGTAGGCTTCCTACATGGTTTTATAATTCAATGTGCAGATTTCAGTGCATGCATAGAAAACCCACTTTATAAAGCCAAACAACTAAAATAGAACTCTGCAACCAATTTCAAAGTAATGAAGGGCGAAAATCTAGAAAATATAAGAACAGGGTTGGGACAATGCCCCTAATGTAATTAGGTGGGATTGAACTATATATCCATGTAGGAAGACTAGGATAATTCCAATTATCCTGCAGGTAAGTACCTTTAGTCTAATTATGTATTATCCTTCGCCTCCCTTACATGGATATATAGTTCAGTGTGCAGACTTCAAAGCTAGATATACAGTACAAAGTGCAAGACAATGGATAGGTATAATGATAAGAAATGAACTGGTTAGTGTTGCAATAAAGAGTAAGATGCAATGAACATGCATATACATGTAAACCACTTACCTCATCTTGTTCCCAAGCTTAATACTGCTGAACCAAATCCGGGTAATGCAGCTGAACGATGGTAATATTTTGTGGAAAGGCCAGGATGTCTGGCTTCTGAAGTAGCTGCACCTTGGGTAGAATAAGCACCAAAATCCTTGATATTATTAACTGGTAGAGTGCTAAATTATTTTTGGTCATAAAAATTTGTTCACATATTTTTGCCTTGTTACAATTTATGGAGAGTGCCCAGAGGCACTCTCCCATAAATTCTAACATGGCAAATCCACACAGATGAAATAATTTTACTTCAAAGATAATTTGAAAGACATCCATAGATTATAAAGCCTTTAACTTATGGTGCCTGCACTTAGGAATAAAGCCCAAATATGGGCTTCCGGCACTCAACCAGTAACAGTAAAACCTGTTTTGAGGGACCACTGTCGTGAGAGACCACCTGTCTTGAGAGACCACCTGTCTTGAGAGACCACTCTGACCTTGTACTGTTTGGTTGTTTTACTCTGTAATGGACCTGTCTTGAGATTCAACCTGTTTTGAGAGACCACTTTTGCTGCAAAAAGGGTGGTCTCTTAAGGCAGGTTCTACTGTAACACAAGTTTGATCCACCTAATCAATGTCGTTGAAGTCACAGATGGATGTGGTTTCAAGTATGAGAGAAACAATAGATTATGAAAAGCAGAAGATCTATATGCACTAGTTTTTCGTAAATATGCTTGAAGAGTCGATGTAATGCACAGTTCAGGCTCTGGCTTATATGCTGGAAGAACAATTCTATATAGTATCCGTCCGGGTTTGGAAGTCTTCGTAAGTTTATGAATACTAAAAATAGCACCGTCTTCCATAAAAGATAAATTATTTACATCTAGTAATGCTAATGACTAATAATCAACAGACACTAAGGAAATCAACATAACAAGTTTTAGTGTAAAAGTTTTAGGGACAAGTCTTCATTTGAAGGTAGGGATGATAAATACTTCCAAACAACAAACACATCCCTGGTTACTGCGTATTTAGAAACTGGTGGTTTAGAGTGGAATATGCCTTTACCCACAAATCGCCCTCGTAATATGCAAATTCAGCAGTTGGAAAAATATTATTTTTCAAAATTTTTTAACAAAACCATATCATGTGACCCCTTGTTGGAACGATATGGTTTTGTTGAAATTTTTTGAAAAATTTAAAAAAATGATATTTGAAATAATAAATTTTGATATATCGTCTGCATTGGGTAAAGGGTTAAACGTCGAGTGATCATTGGATGCTTTCCGATACAAATCCCATCGACTGGATTCAGCGTATATGAGAGGCATGAGTAATAAGAGTTGATGCAACTGTATGATTTCCTTGGTGGAACAGATAAAAATTCAACAACATCAACTATACATGCTGAAAAGGTATCCAGGTTGTGCCGACGACACCAGCCCACCCATAATTTCCAAGCAGACAAGTATTGCCGATTTGTTTTATTGCGCCAACAACGGTCGAATAGTTCTGAAGCATGTGTTGAAAATCCTTGACTTTGGAATTGATTCCTGATGCAGTCCAGGCGATTAACTGAAGAGTTTTGGCCAAAGGACTGTAGATTGTGTGGTAGACTCAATAAATCCACTGCCGGATGGTCTAAGATTGGAATTTGACACTATAACCTTAAGGCTACTGGAACCACGGCTGAGTTGGCCAGTTCGGAGTTATAAGAATCACTGTCGGTTTATCCTGTTAAATATTCTGAAGGCATCTGCTGATCAAATTGAAGGGGGAAAATGTCTATGAACTTCTGCCTCGCCACATGATGGAAAAAAGCATCTGTTGCCAAGGCTTCCGGGTCTGGTTTCCATGAAACAAACTTTGCAGTTTGGTGGTTCAGATAACTCGCAAACAGATCTGCTTCTGGAGTATGAAACACTTGACATATGTTCTGGAATACCTCCCGATTGAGCATCCATTCTAAATGGCCCGAGTAGCTTTGGCTTAAAAAATCGGCATGGTGGTTGCAAATTCCTACAATATGTACCGTTGATAGATGAATATGTCTCGCACGAGCCCACTCCCAAGCCAGTTGAGAGTGGCAGAATGTTTTTCACCCATATGCTAGTGCCTGCAGAGCAAAAAGAGCTGCTTTGAGTTCTAAAATGTTGATATGGGCGAGACTCTCCGCAGCTGACCATCAACCTGATGCTGTCTTCTGACCCATTACTCTTTCCCAGACCTCCTTCTATGAATCAGAATACATCTGATGAGTCACCTCCATATTGGAATGGGTTTCTCTGGAAGTGTTGGAAGATTGGACAGCCTGAGCGACCACAACAGGTCGGTCCTTGAGTCGTCCGATAGATGCATTCTGGCTTTGTATGAGAAATGATGAAAAACAGCTGCAGATTTGTCCATCTCTAGATGTCGATAGTGTAGAGGGACCTGATATACAGCAAGGAACACCGAAACCATCAGGCCTATTATTTGGGCGACATGTTGAATGGTTGGGTGAGAATGTTCCAAAAAAATTTTGCTCTCCCTACAAAGATTGGTAACTTTTTCCGGAGGAAGAGAAATGGTCATGTCCTTCGTTTTGATCCAAAAACCAAGAAAAACAAGTTGTGAAGGTTTCAGCTGGGATTTTTTAAAATTGAAAATGAATCCTGTGTGCTGTTGAAGGGGAGTTATCTGGGATGTTAGATGCTGACAGGTATCAAGTAACAGTACCATCCAAAGAGAGTCGTCGATGTACATGGTTCCCCTAAAACCTTGAGCTCGTAGAGAAGATAGAATTGGCTTCGTTAAATTAGTAAAAATTTGAGGTGCTGACTTCAAACTAAATGGGAGGCATTGGAATTTGTACAGCTGGCCGGTCCAGACGAAGCGAAGAAATTTCCAGTGAGCATGATGAATCAGTGTGCTGAAGTAAGCATCTTTTAAATCGATGGAGGTTGAGTAATCGTTCCTGTTCAACAGTTGTAATTCACTTTGGACGGTTTCCATTTTGAAATATATCAACAGAATAAATGTATTCAGAGGCCGAAGATGAGAATTTTGCACATACCACCAGTCTTCTTTAACACCAGAAACAGTGTGCAGAGGAACTAATTGTACACAGACTGAACGGCTTGAATAGCACCTTTGTCTAGAAGAAAATCAAGTTTTGGTTGAATTAATTTTCTTTTTGACCTTTGGAACAGGAGTGATGGGTTGGGACCTCTGAAATGGAGAAGCAAGAAATTCTATTTGATAGGCAGTTATAACTGTAATAAAGTGAGCTGTGTCCAATGAGAAAGAAAATGTCGAAGTTGACCGGCTGGATGCACTAGTTTTTCTGGAATTTTGATGCATGTTTTGGACTTTTCTGGTGCATCGGCTGGTGTGTGGAGTTGTGGTGGTGGTGGTGGTTGGTATGCCAAACCTGATGAAAACTTTGTTGGGTGGTGAATTGAGGAGTGTGTTTGCCATTATAGATACTCGAAGCCATGGACAGCAGTGGTCGAAAGGAACAAGACTTTCCAGAATACACAATCTTCCCGGTTGCTCTGGCAGTATCAGTCAGGTGCTTACAAGACTTGGACAGATCTAAATCAAATAATTTGTCTGTAATGGTCTGACTTTTCTTGCACAAGTCCCGGTAATCGTAACAGAAATGTTTACGAAGATTTTCACAATATCCTTGGGAAATCAAAACATGGCGACGTGAGGTACGTTTTTAGGCCGAGAATAACGCTCTTTACATTCCTTCAGAAAAGTGGCATCAGCTTCCTTGGTGCATAAATATGTAAGCAGAGAAACTAGGTGAGAATTTACATCAGGAGAAAATTTATCTTTCGTAAAAGCTTCGAAAAAACGATCGCTGTCTTGTAGATTTAACTCAGTATCAACAATCTCATCGACACCACCATCTTTGGAATCCATAACAGAATGATTGTCCAACTGGTACTCTTTAGGGACCAATGTGTCGGCTTGGACGCTCGAAGAACTGGCTATGCTGTGAAGAGCCTCGGATAATTTGTGCAGTGTCTACTGCATTTTATCAATGGCCAATAATGTGTCAAGACACTGAAGCATCTGGTTGTCAAGAACCATGGGTGTAGCCATATTGATGTCGAATCTTGCATGAGCTCGTGTCAAAGACAAGACAGATGGCAAAGCTTCCAGAGAAGACTGTTTATTGACAGAAAATAGTGAACAGCTAGGTGTGGAATGAGTTGCCTCTGGAATGAGTTAGCACTTGTTGAAGGTAAGTGTTGTGTTGACATGTTGTGCATCTGTGGTTGACATGCTGTATGCCCTCGGTTCCCTTGCCTTCAGAAAATGCTAACACTGCTTGTGTCATGATGATAAATTAAAAAGTGCAACAGTTAGTCAGCATTTCTTAGTGCCCCCCTGTGTGTACTCTGGCTTCATATACCACGTAAATGTATACAACATGCTGTGACCCAGACTGTTAACTGGTAGAGTGCTGGAAAACCATATTTGTGCTTTATTCTGAAGTGCAGGTACTGCAACTTAAAGGTTTCAAATTCTCCGAGTGGAGGAAGCTGGAGAGAAACAATAACGAACAGCTGCCAGCTCCCCCACATCGTAACTCAGCACTGCAGCACAGTTAGGGTTAGACTGGTTGAAGACATGAACACCATCGACGTGCAGTATGCCGTAGTACATGGCGTCACCATGTGGACAATCAGGGTTAAGTACCTTGCCCAAGGACACAACGCGGGAGTCTGAATTGGTCGCTCAGACAGTCATCCATCCAAGGACTAACCAGGCTCGACATTGCTTAACTTCGGTGATCTGACGAGAACTGATTACCACAACGCCACCATGCCCCCTACCAAAATAGTTTAACACTCTACCAGTTAAAAGTGTCATTGCCACCCAACAAATAAATAAACAAATAATGTACACATTTTCCTTTAATGAACAAATTAGGTCGATGTATATGTCATGATCCTTAGCAAAATGTGAGTAGTATATGTTGTCTTGCGACGTATATTGGGTGCACAGTTGCTAATTGATTAGCACATTGGACTTCAGGTCGAAACATTCGATCCTGCCCCACGTCATCTGCGCTGTGTCCATGGACAAAACACTTAACCCTTTCAACACTGGTGATATCATCCATGTTAGTTCAAAAGCGGTCCATATTCATTATTTGGGGGTAGACCAATTAATATTTTCAACATGCAGTCTTGTGGCACGTTGAAAATATTGATTGGTCTACCACACACAATCAATTTGCAACCATCGTACTTAATGAAATTATGACGTATTATGTTCCTGGGCCAGTCCAAAGTATCCTCTCATTGTTAAAGGGTTAATCCCATTTGCCCAAGTTGGAGCACAGTGGTGCACTACACTAAGGCATACAGCACTAAGGTGCACTGCACGATGATGAAACACCTTTCTTCACCTGATGCTAACCCAGCCTGTGCCAAGTTAGTTCCTCACTGTCACTTGGTGGTTCTCGTCCCTAAGGGAACCCACATGCTAAGCCTGCCTGTGCCAAGTTAGTTCCTCACTGTCACTTGATGGTTCTCATCCCTGTGGGAACCCACATGCTAACCCTGCCTCTTCCAAGTTAGTTACTCACTGTCATTTGGTGGTTCTCATCCCTGTGGGAACACACATGCTAACCCTTGTTGTACCGAGTTATTTACTCACTGTCACTTGGTGGTTCTCATCCCTGTGGAACTCCACAACTAACCATGCCTGTACCGAGTTATTTACTCACAGTCACTTGGTGGTTCTCGTCCCTGTGGGAACCCACAGCTAACCCTGACTGTGCCAAGTTAGTTACTCACTGTCACTTGGTGGTTCTCGGCCATGTGGGAACCCACATACTAACCCTGCTTGTGCCAAGTTAGTTCCTCACTGTCACTTGATGGTTCTCATCCCTGTGGGAACCCACATGCTAACCCTGCCTCTTCCAAGTTAGTTACTCACTGTCATTTGGTGGTTCTCATCCCTGTGGGAACACACATGCTAACCCTGACTGTACTGAGTTATTTACTCACAGTCACTTGGTGGTTCTCGTCCCTGTGGGAACCCACAGCTAACCCTGACTGTGCCAAGTTAGTTCCTCACTGTCACTTGATGGTTCTCATCCCTGTGGGAACCCACATGCTAACCCTGCCTCTTCCAAGTTAGTTACTCACTGTCATTTGGTGCTTCTCATCCCTGTGGGAACACACATGCTAACCCTGACTGTACTGAGTTATTTACTCACAGTCACTTGGTGGTTCTCGTCCCTGTGGGAACCCACAGCTAACCCTGACTGTTCCAAGTTAGTTCCTCACTGTCACTTGATGGTTCTCATCCCTGTGGGAACCCACATGCTAACCCTGCCTCTTCCAAGTTAGTTACTCACTGTCATTTGGTGGTTCTCATCCCTGTGGGAACACACATGCTAACCCTGACTGTACTGAGTTATTTACTCACTGTCACTTGGTGGTTCTCATCCCTGTGGAACTCCACAACTAACCCTGCCTGTACTGAGTTATTTACTTACAGTCACTTGGTGGTTCTCATCCCTGTGGGAACCCACATGCTAACCCTGCCTCTTCCAAGTTAGTTACTCACTGTCATTTGGTGGTTCTCATCCCTGTGGGAACACACATGCTAACCCTGACTGTACTGAGTTATTTACTCACTGTCACTTGGTGGTTCTCATCCCTGTGGAACTCCACAACTAACCCTGCCTGTACTGAGTTATTTACTTACAGTCACTTGGTGGTTCTCATCCCTGTGGGAACCCACATGCTAACCCTGCCTGTGCCATGTTATGTTAGTTACTGTCACATGGTGGTTCTCATCCCTGTGGGAACCCACGTGCTAATCCTGCCTGTGCCAAGTTAGTTACTCACTATCACTTTGTGGTTCTCATCCCTGTGGGAACACACAGCTAATCCTGACTGTGCCAAGTTAGTTACTCACTATCACTTTGTGGTTCTCATCCCTGTGGGAACACACAGCTAATCCTGACTGTACCAAGTTAGTTACTCACTGTCACTTGGTGGTTCTCGGCTCTGTGGGAACCCACATGCTAACCCTGCTTGTGCTTAGTTAATTACTTACTGTCACTTGGTGGTTTTCATCCCTGTGGGAACCCACAGGAAGTGGAGCAGTGCTTTACTGTGGTAAACCCATTCTGCTTTACTGATAAAATAGGACCTGCAATCAGTGCCTGGGGTGGAAGTCCCCTAAAGTGGGGGTGCATAGCTGTAAAAGATTGGATAAACTTGACTGCATACCTGTGTTGGTCATGATATAATAGTCAAATATGCTGAAAGTGACCTTAACCCTTGAAGGACTATTCCAACTTTTACAACCTCAGAACAAGTGCCTTTAACATGCCATCATGAGTAGGTCCTGCTAACAATAAATTGCATGGGCAGTGGTTTCTACTTAACAGGCAGCCAAGACTTGACTAGAAATCACTGTTAAACCACTAGACGTGTACAGGCATCAGGACAGTTTATTTCTTCATTTATTTATTGGGGTTTATCGACACTTTTGACAGCCAGGGTCACCTCGTGCCAGACAGGTATATGGGTGGAGGAGGCCGGAGAGAACAACTGAGCAACTGTCCGGCTCCCCAACAACCCCAACAACTCTACACAAGCAGGGTTGGCATTGGTTGAAGACAAGTGCACCGTCAACATGCAGTATGCCTTAGTACACAACGCCAATGTGCCCTCACATGAGCAATGAGGCTGAAGAGTCCTGCCAAAGGATGCAACATTGTTGCCGCAGGTGGGATTCGAACCGAGGACCCCTTGGCTTGCAGCCTCCACCTCTACCTACTGAGCCAATGTCCTGGACTGAATCGTCAAAACAGGAATTTGACCTCAAAGGTTTAACTCTTTGTTACTGAATATTTTCTTAAATTTCTCATAAAATCAAATCATGGCTGCTGTGAAGCAGCCATGACTTGATAGAGGGCTGCATGGTATTCAAATTTTAATACCAGTTTGGGGATTGAAAAACAAACCATGATATACTGGTATATCGTAGACTTGTTCAGAATCTTAAAAGTTACCAGTACCTGTGACTAATAGTCACTGATACCGATGATTATGTTCAGATTGCAGAACTTATTAACAAATAAATTTGATTCATGTGTTCTACATTTGAACAAATTCAGTTGGAAAAATTAAATGAATGACTTTTCATGTTTTCATACAAGATCTTTTAATACAGTTCTTGTGAGTACCATAGGACTATTTAAATGTCTTGCACGAAAATACAAAATAAGTATGTTTGTATATGATGCACAGTGAGCAGAACTAACAAGTTTCTTTGTATCATCAGAGGCTTTGTTAAATAGTGTGAAGGTGTTTGAAGAAAAAACAAACGCAAATTCTCATCAATCATCTATTCAAAAACACAAGATATATATATATCCAGGCTTGAAAATAAGCAGCCTGACATTTGCAGAATGAGGTCCCCAGAGGGTGAATTTGTTGATGCTATCCCATGCAGTAGTCCAATTTATGCTCTGGGTACCTCTTTCTGTTTAGTTTTGAGACCCTGATTCAGATTGAGGTTCGCAGAGGGTAAATTTAGTGATGCTACCCTGCTATGCAGGGTAGCATTACTAAATTCCCACTCTGGGGACTTCATTTTGCAGATGACAGTCTGCTTATTTTCAGGCTTGTTTATATCACGAAGAACAGCAATAATATATTTTCAATCTCACATTGCACAAAGAAAACAACACCGACAACTAACCTGTCAATCATTAAAAGGGAGCCAGTGGGATATTGGAGGTCCACACGGCTAAGAAAGCATCCATCAACTGCTCAAATAGTTTTGTTCAAACTGTTTTCATTGGTAAATGTAATGAGTGATTGGCAGCAATTCACGGCAGTAGTTGTAAATTCGGGCAGAGTTTGAACTATGACAAATCATTCTGTTCTGTGATTGACTGGCACTTCACAACAGCAGTTACAAGATTGGGAGGAGTTTAAATTAAGAAAGATTTTTTTCTATGTTTGATAGACACCCATGCGACATTAAAAAAATCATTTAATGTTTACATGTAACTGATCAAAGATCAATGACAAAACAAAACAGGAAACGTGTTTATAACAATTCTTTTAATAAATAACCTTAGGCCGAAATTTACAGTCTGCAAATATGATCTTAATTTTTTCTGTGGTGAGTGATTAAATGTGCATAATTTGGAAATAGTTCATGCTCAATGAGTACATCAAAGTATTTCAAATTTTCAACACATTCATAAAAATTTCGAAATTGAAATATTACTGACAATAAATATTGAGTGGTGTGATGAGAGTGATGTTTAACATTTCTTCAATTATTATTAATATATTGATTTTGGCACAATAATTTTATACGATACCATAATTCGAGGTATTCTGGTACTTTCAAAATTGTACCGGTATTGATTCAGTATCATTTTAAAAACTGTTAAATATTGAATTACTAGTATACCATGCAGTTCAAACTTGATATGATGAGAAATCAAAATCTGACATCAAGAAATTTTGAATAGCAATCATTCCTGTTTGTAGAAGCATATTTTGTGAACAAGAGGGAGAATTATACCTGTAGAAGGTGACAAGGTAGTTTTAATTATAACCACACTCCCAAACAGAATGGGTGGTTTACTGGTTTACATATGTCCATCCATCCGTGTGTCCATCCATTGGTTCATCCATCGGTCCATCCTTCCACAGCAATATATTACCAGTGAGTGGATGGATTTCAATGAAATTTTGTGTGTGGGATCCTTTTGACAAGCTGTTCCTGTGCAGGTTATAAAAAAGTTGTCCACATTTTTTTCAGCAGAGTTATGGTCCTTACTTTGTTTTTACTTTCTTCATCAAATACTAGTATTTGGACATTTGATTTCACATTCGTATGTTTGAATTGAATGGTTAAATTCAATGATTATCAATCTGAGAGAATGTAACATGAAAGCTTCTTCTTCAGTCATTTCAGGTATCATTTTCAGGAAACCTCGGCCCAGGTGAGAGACATTGCCGAATATGTCACATGGTAATATTACCCACGAAGGGAATATTGTAAAATAGCAAATCAAATCGTATGGCAGTTTACTATTATACAATTATGGACTTTTGTGTTAGTGAATATGATGTGATATGAACCCCAAAAAACTTATATTGACGCTGAGGTCAATTTTAGTTTTTTAGGTTAATTTCACATCATATTTACGACCACAAAAGTCCATAACTGTTTTATTATATATACCATCCTCAAAAAAAAAATCTTCTATTTGTCAGTTAAAAGTTCAGTTATATCAACCAGAAATACTTTTATTAGCTCAACTTGATAACGTCAAGTATGAGTTATTGGAATGGGTTGTGATCCATTGTCCATCTGTCCGTTCACAATTCCTTTAGCACACCCTACAGACCGCAGCTCTCAGCCAATCTTTTTCAAATTTCATATGTTGCTTTGGTGTGATGTCTAGATGGGAGCTTTCAAATTTTTCTGAATTTTTTGGAAAAACATGGCCGGCAGCAGCCATCTTGAATTTGGATATAAATTGTCCCACAATTCATTTAGCACACCCTACAGGCCGCAGCTCTCACCCGTTCTGTCCCTAATTTCATAGGTGGCTTTGGGGCAATGTCTAGGTGAGAGCATTTTTCCGAATTTTGTTGAAAAACATGGCCGCCAGTAGCTATCTTAGATTTGACATATAAATTGTCTACAATTCCATTAGTACACCCTACAGGCTGCATTTCTCACCCGATCTTTTTAAAATTTCATATGTAGCTTTGGTATGATGTCTAGATGGGTGCTATCGAATATTTTTTAATTTTGTTGAAAAACATGGCTGCCAGCAGCCATCTTGGATTTGGATATAAATTGTCAACAATTCCATTAGCAAACCCTGTAGGCTGCATTTCTCACCCGATCTTTTTAAAATTTCATATGTAGCTTTGGTATGATGTCTAGATGGGTGCTATCGAATATTTTTTAATTTTGTTGAAAAACATGGCTGCCAGCAGCCATCTTGGATTTGGATATAAATTGACAACAATTCCATTAGCACACCCTACAGGCTGCATCTTTCACCTAATCTTTTTTGAATTTCATATACAGCTTTGGTGTGATGTCCAGATGGGAGCTATCAAATTTTTCTAAATCTCATTAAAAGATATGGTCACCAGCAGCCATCTTGGATTTGGCATATGTATTGTCAACAATTCCATAAGTACACTCTGCAGACCGCATCTCTCACCCAATCTTTTTCAAATTTCATATGTAGTTTTGGTCTGATGTCCAGATGGAAGCTATCAAATTTTTCTGAATTTTGTTGAAACACATGGCTGCTAGCAGCTACCTTGGATTTAGCATATAAATTGTCAACAATCCCATTAGCACACCCTACAGGCCACATCCCTGACGCGATCTTTTTAAAAATTCATACATACCTTTGGTGTGATGTCTAGACAGGAGCTATCATATTTTTCTGAATTTTGTTGAAAAGCATGACCATTAGTTGCCATCTTGGATTTGGCATATAAATTATCAGCAATTCCATTAGCAGACCATACAGGCCGCACCTCTCACCCGATCTTTTTCACATTACATTTTTAGCTTTGGTGTGATGTCTTTTCTGTAGAAACTTAGTGAATGACTTGTCATTATTGGTTCTTTCTATTTAATTCAATCCCTTCTTGGACAAGTTGAGCTGTAGTGTCATTGACACTTTCATTTAACTCTCTGCACTCTGATGTCAAAATGCCCTAGTTTTCAGCAGCAAATTTTTCACACAATGCAATGTGGAAGTTTAATAAATTATATCTAGTTTGACAGAGCTCAATGAGTTCTGCCAAACAAGATATATGTTGTTAAATGTTTCATTCTATATGGACAGTATGGAGTCAATAATGGAAATTTTGAAATACTACCAGAGTGCTAGGAGTTAACAATAAAATAGTTATCATCTGCAGAATAACATAAAAATAACCAATGTTATCGAGATAACGTTGATTGAAATAGAACTGGAGAGGGGAGTTCCAAAAGCTATATTTAGAAAGTTGATATTCACTGGAAAACCGGTGTTCATGGATTTTTGAGTACCGATCATGTGTATAAGATCCAGCCAAATGAGACGTGGTTATTTATGAAGTATATAATAAGGCCACACAAAGTAGATCTTCTGTTTCTCAGGCCATTATTTGTGAAATTGCATGCGGGCGAGCGTTTTTTTATTTTATTTTTTATTTCAGTAATTACTTTTTTCCCATCAAAAGTTCATGTTCTTGGTTCAAGTTTTAGGCCTCATAATCTACGGAATAGCATGGGTGGTGGTGTATTTCATCCCTTGAGTGCAAGAAGACTTTGCAATGCTAAAGCATTGCAAAGCCTTTTTGCACTCAAGGGACAAATTCATCAATTTTTTTAACTTGGGTAAAATATCAGACATAAACCATTTAATTTTCATTTTTTCATGTTTAAATTGGTTATAAAAAGAGAGCATGTGGTAGCCAAAAGGACCATGCAGGAGGGCCTAAGAAACATATTTTTAAAATTTTTTTTAGGCCTAAAGGCTTTTAAAGTGACGAATAATAAAACATTTTATTATATGACAGAAAAAATCTTGTAATTTAATTGGCAAAAACATTCATCAGAAGTGTCAATATACTCCAGTATTGCTGATCTATTCTATTTTTTATCAAAATCGAGTTGATATTTCACTGCTCTAGCATCGTTGTCTATAAATAATGCAGGTAGGTTGATACAATGATTCAAAATACCTGTTTGCGATAAAAATAGAAATTGTATTTCCAACTTGCTCTTTCCTTTAATTTCCCTGTTCCTGTTTTTAGGAACTCTTCAAATATAACAATTAACTGCAACATGAACAAATAAGTTCATGCTTCTTATATATATGTGTTCAAATTAAAATTATTTTGTTGCATATGAATATGCTGTACAGTACGTGGAGAGTGTATTATCACCAAATCACTCGCAGAGAGGAGATTCCACCCAGGCAATAATTGCAGATTTGTTGCAAAGCATAACCGGCACAAGCAAAGTTTCAGCCAATGGACCTCCGGGTTAGATCCGGAGGTCCATTTGCTGAAACATTGCTTGTGTATTTTTTGTCGATATGCACATAATTTGAAAGTAAAAGCTTGGGTCATAACTCCACTCTGCGGGTGATTTAGTTACAATCCACTGTCCACGTACTGTATTTCTTAGAAAAATATGTAATAAAGCAAATAATTTGCCTTGGGCCTCAGTGAATATTACTTTTCTCGGATTGATAATTCCTTCTGTCAACCTCAAGGGAAGTCAATAATTGTATAATATTCACCAGTATGTCTCAGATGAAAGTCTTCATTTAAAATTTCAAGCATTATATTCACCTGTCAGGCCTGAAAATAAGCAGTCTGACGTTTGCAGAATGAGGTCCCCAGAGGATGAATTTGATGATGCTATCCCATACAGGGGGCCAATTTATCCTCTGGGAACCCCTTTCTGTTTAGTTTTGAGACCCTGATTCAGATTGGGGTTCACAGAGGGTAAATTTAGTGATGCTACCCTGCATCTATGCAGGGTAGCATCACTAAATTCACCCTCTGGGGACATCATTTTGCAAATGACAGTCTGCTTATTTTCTGGTTTGTCACCAGTATGTCTTAGACAAAAGTCATGCATACTTTCTTAGTGGATTCTCGCAGCTCATGGCATTGTATACTACAACAAAGTTTTATTGTGACAGCCGACAACTTCTCTGGCATTAACCCTTTGCCTAACCAATCAACCACATCTGCCCATGTAATTTAGAATTGAATAGTTGAAAAAAGATTTTTCAAACAATTTCAACAAAATCTGATCATGTGACCACTCAATGGAACAAGCGTGTCAAACTTTTTCGAGTGAGTGGTCACATGATACGGTTTTGTTGACATTTGTTAAAAAAATTGGAAAAATAATATTTAAAATATTAAATTTTGATATTCTATGCATTTCGTAAGGGGTTAAATCATATTCATCAGTAAAAATAAATGCCTGAAATAAAAGTCTTCATTTAAAATTTCAAGCATTATATTGACCAGTATGTCTCAGACAAAAGTCATTGGTACTTTTGCAATGGTTTCTAGCAGCTCATGGCAATAAATACTTCAACCAAGAACCTGCAGATAAACCACTTATATTTTGGGGTTCTAATTCTGAAAAAGTTTAACAACGATAATGAGTTATTTTGAATTAAATTTGTGTAATTGTACCTACATAGTGCTGGCATTAGAATTTGAAATCTGTATTCAGATATTCATGTTTTGTATTGAAGTTTAATTTATAAAAAACTTTATATTGTAAAAACTAGGCATGACTTTTTTACTTCAATAAAATTTGAATTGAGCTACACAAATCATTCTGTTAATTCCTTCAACCTGATATGCAAGTATTTTTTGTCAACTTGTGTTAACAACCAAGATCTATGGTTTGCTGATGGTTGGTATGTGGGTGGGCAGGTGTTCATCTTGGTGTCCTCGCACTGTCAGCTATACAGGTCTTTTGCAATAATATCGCAATCAAGTTCGAAAAGTGACCTGGCCCGATTTTTCATTACAGAGTTATAGGCCTTAATTCATCAATTTTTTACAAATTTTGAGCTCGTTAGCGCAATAACTTGAACAAACGTTCTCCAATTTGACTAATATTTGCCATACAGGTCTTTTGCAATAATATCTCAATCAAGTTCGAAAACTGGCACAGCCCAACCTTTCATTGCAGAGTTATGGGCCTTAATTCATCAATTTTTACAAATTTTGAGCCCATTAACGCAATAACTTGAACAAGTGTTCTCCAATTTGAATAATATTTACCATACAGGTCTTTTGCAATAATTTCGCAATCAAGTTCGAAAACTGGCCCAGTTTCAATTTTTCATTACAGAGTTGTGGGCCTTAATTTGTCAATTTTTACGAATTTTGAGCTCAGCGCAATAACTTGAACAAACGTTCTCCAATTTGACTAATATTTGCCATAGTGGTCTTTTACAATAATATTTCAAGCGAGTTCAAAAACTGGCCCGGTCCGAATTTTTACAAATTTTGAGCTCAGTGCAGTGGCATTTCTGATTTTCAATAGAGAGTGTCATAAGAAAGTAGCCACAACTCGACGCCTGCATCTCTGATGCACACCTCTTGTATAATAGTTTAATTTCAGTGATGTATGCATGGAGAAACACAAAGAAACTCCTAAAGAAGACTACGGTTATTATCTCCCAACAAAGAAGGGATAAAGAAAACAGGGTTTATACAGGTTATGGAAACGTATGGAAAGTCTTGGAAAACAGAAAATTGATTTTCGTGGCCCTGGAAAAGTACGGAAAATTGGGGTGGGTTTTGGAAAAGTTATGGAAAACAAACAGATATGTGTAACATATGTATTTCTCATGTCTGATGTGACCATTAAAAAAATTTTTTACTCCCAGTAGTTTTTTGGTTTCTCCAAGAATTGCCACTTGAGTCATAGGTGTTTGTTGCTTCTTAACCCTTAAGGCCTGGTGGTTTGTACACATTTTTGCCATGCTTTGATAGAGTACATCTGGTTGCCTTTCAGTTGTTTCATGGCAAGTCTTGACTGCCTTAAAAGGCAGCCCAGACTTTCCTAGAAACAACTGCCAAGGTACTTAGAATGTAACTTAAATGTTTACCTAAAGCCTCATTGTTCGAGCCTTGGTTTTTTTTTGTAGTACAAAGTGATTAGGGCCCTTTACTGGCCTTTAGGGTGGGAGAGTTGTCAAGGGGTGGGGGTGGAGGGGGTTATAATACAATTATATATTGAATTACATTTAAGCTTTTGGAATATGGAAATTTGAAGTCTGGTATGGGAAAGTTATGGAAAACCAAATTGCCTAGTTTGTATGAACCCTGAGAAAAGAGCTCCATCCTTCTGTCAGTCAGTCAGTCCACCCATCCAAACATCCATCCATCCATCCATCCAAATTGCCGAGTATGAACCCTGAGAAAAGAGCTCCATCCATCTATCCATCCATCCACCCATCCATCCATCCATCCATCCATCCATCCATCCATCCATCCATCTGTCTGTCAGTTTGTTTGTCCATCCATGTGAAAACTTGTACAACAGTTATCAGATTTCCGTTGGTGTAAACAAATGACGAAACTAAGCATTATCTCGATGTTGAGTGGTCATGATTAGCCATTGTGCAGAAATATGTGACCTTAAACACCAATAAATAAATAAATAGATATACTGCTTTTTATTTTTTAACATTGTCTTGGGCAATTTCAAAAAACTATGGTGATTTCCCAAAAATTGAAAGAGCTCTTTGTTGAATTTTGCTCAAAATGTCTTTATGTATGTAATGTCTTGAAGAGTAAACACCAGATTTCAATACATTTTGATATCCTGCTTTGTATTAATAATGGTGAACACAAGTTTGAAAATTACAATAACTTCTTGAAAATTTAGGGTGTTGTCCTTTGTTGGTCCCATTTTACTTGAATTTTTAATGCTCCAGTGAGACAAAAATTCTCACCCTCTGATTGGACGGGACCTTGCTTAGTTTTTAGCTGGGACTAGCAGCTCTATGAGTGGCAATGTCGGTCTATCAGTCTGTCGGTCTGTCGGTCTGTCTGTGACCAATGAGTTTCAAAACTCAATAACTTTTGAAATACTTGATGGAATGTCTTTATATTTGGCATGTAAGTGTATCTTATTGATGTCTAGCCACTGTTCAATGCATGTGTTGTTCCAAATATTTTTCTTGGAGTTATGGCCCTTGATGAACTTAGAATTTTGTGAGATTGCACCACCCATCGCAACTACGGCGTCGATGTCGCGATTTTTTTTTTTATGTTTACGGCCCCTGTGGCATATGTTACCATCTGATTTTTGAGGTTAGTGATCATTCTATGAATGTAAACTCACAACCCACTTATAAACATTTCGAGGTTGCTCCATCACAGTTCAGATCATGAACTTGTTCATGATTTGAACTGAGATTGAGTACCTTCGATCTTTATCCAAGTTATTGATTTTTAGCTTAACTTGACATAGTCAAGATAAGCTATTGCAATCACACGTGTGGAAGTCTGTTATTCTGTGAGTTTGTGACATCTGTTCACATTTTCCTTTAGCAAGGGCTACACCCCGCAGTTCTTGTCTGATCGTCTCGAAATTCATATGCAGGTTTGGGGTCATGTCTAGATGAGAACGTCCCCTTTTGGTCGTGATCGGGCAACCGGTATGGCTGCCCGAGCCCAAAACCCGAAAACCATTAGCACAGTCTACAGGTCATATTTATGAAGGGATTTCATTGTAACTTGGTAGGATGCCTCTGTATAATGCCTAGATGAGAACGTCCCGTTTTGGGCATGATCTATCAACCGTGATGGCTGCCCAAGCCCAAAACCCAAAAACTTTTAGCACAGTCTGCAGGTCATGTTTAATGTGGAGGGATTTCATTGTAACTTGGTAGGATGACTCCTTATGATGTCTAGATGAGAATTTCCCCATTTGGACATGATCTGCCAACCGTGACGACTGCCCGAGCCTAAAGCCCGAAAACCTTTAGCACAGCCTACAGGTCATATTTATTGAGGAATTTCATTGTAACTTGGTGGGTTGACTTCATACAATGTCTAGATGAGAAGGTCCCCTTTTGGATGTGATTGGGCAACTGTGACGGCTACAGGGGCCCAAAGCCCGAAAACCTTTAGCACAGTCTAGAGGTCATATTTATGAAGGGATTTCATTGTAACTTGGTAGGATGACTCCAAATAATGTCTAGATGAGAACGTCCCATTTTGATTGCGACCATGCAGCCTTGATGAGTGCCCGAGCCCAAAAACCTTTAGCATAGGCAAAAGGTCATATTTATGGAAGGATTTCATTGTAACCTGTTAGGTTGACTCCATATAATGCCTAGATGATGACATCCCCTTTTGGTCGTGATTGGTCAGTTGTGATGGCTACAAGTGCCCGAAGCCCGAAAACCTTTAGCACAGTCTACAGGTCATATTTATGAAGGGATTTTATTGTAACTTGGTAGGTTAACTTCATATAATGTCTAGATGAGAACGTCCCCTTTTGGACTTGATTGGGCAACTGTGACGGCTAAAGGTGCCCGAAGCCCGAAAACCTTTAGCACAGTCTACAGGTCATGTTTAATGTGGAGGGATTTCATTGTAACTTGGTAGGATGACTCCAAATAATGTCTAGATGAGAATGTCCCATTTTGATCGCGATCATTCAGCCTTGAGCCCAAAAACCTTTAGCATAGGTAAAAAGTCATATGAGGACTGTACATATGATGAGCACGTACAAAAATTGACAGGTTAAAGAATTATGAACATTTATTTATTACCTTCCAATGTGTGATTTACTGGGATTTCCGGGTTTGATTTTTAACGATAATTTCACATTGAATTATGCAATCAACAATTGTGTCATGGAGATGTGTGTGCAAACGAAGACGCTTTGCCGTGGCTGTAATGGGGACTTCATAGTTTTTTTAACCCTTTACCTAAATAAGAAAAGCAGATGACACTTGCAAAACAAGAAAATACAGCAGTGCTGTGCAAAAAAGGATGATGAAAATATGCCAATGCAGTTTTACTGAAAAGACATGACGTCAACATTGACCTGTATGTTTTTATTGACAATACATTTTGGGTCCGTGTACCGAATTTGGTCAAAATCTGCCCAGTAGTTAGCCTATTGCTAAGGTGGCGCTCTGATTGCTAGGGAAGTCGCGTGACATCAACATTGACCTATCTGTTTTCATTTGCAATGCATTTTGGGTCCGAATACCGAATTTTGTCAAAATCGGCCCAGTAGTTAGCCCGTTGCTAAGGCGGCGCTCTGGTTGCTAGGGAAGTCACGTGACGTCAACATTGATCTGCCTGTTTTCACTTGCAAAGCATTTTGGGTCCGTATACCGAATTTGGTCAAAATCGGCCCAGTAGTTAGCCCGTTACTAAGGGGGAGCTCTGGTTGCTAGGGAAGTCACGTGACGTCAACATTGACCTCTATGCTTTTATTTGCAATACATTTTGGGTCCGTATACCGAATTTGGTCAAAATCGGCCCAGTAGTTAGCCCGTTTCTAAGGTGGCACTCTGGTTGCTAGGGAAGTCACGTGACGTCAACATTGACCTCTATGTTTTTATTTGCAATACATTTTGGGTCCGTATACCGAATTTGGTCAAAATCGGCCCAGTAGTTAGCCCATTGCTAAGATGGCGCTCTGGTTGCTAGGGAAGTCACGTGACGTCAACATTGACCTCTCTGTTTTCATTTGCAATGCATTTTGGGTCCGTATACCGAATTTTGTCAAAATCGCCCCAGTAGTTAGCCCGTTGCTAAGGGGGCGCTCTGGTTGCTATGGAAGTCACGTGATGTCAACATTGATCTGTCTGTTTTTGTTTGCAAAGCATTTCGGGTCCGTATACCGAATTTTGTCAAAATCGGCCCAGTGCTTAGCCCGTTGCTAAGGGGCGTTCTGGTTGCTAGGGAAGTCATGTGACGTCAACATTGATCTGTCTGTTTTCATTTGAAATGAATTTTGGGTCCGTATACCGAATTTGGTCAAAATCGGCCCAGTAGTTAGCCCGTTGCTAAGGGGGCACTCTGGTTGCTATGGAAGTCACGTGACGTCATGATTGATCTGTCTGTTTTCATTTGCAATGCATTTTGGGTCCGTATACCGAATTTGGTCAAAATCGGCCCAGTAGTTAGCCCGTTGCTAAGGGGACGCTCTGGTTGCTAGGGAAGTCATGTGGCGACACCATGCACCTGTCTGTTTTCATTTGCAATGCATGTTGGGTCCATGTATCAAAATTGGCCCAGTAGTTTGCCCGTTGCTAGGGGCGTGCTTTACTTGCTATGGTCGTCACATGACATAATCAGTGACCCATTAACCTCGACCCCCCCCCCCCCCCCTCCACTCAATATATTAAGGGTCCCTTGACCCTATCCTATGAGGGTGAAAACAATGGTGGAGAGCCATCACTTGTTCTAGCGTCCGAGTATCCTTGAAAAAATGTAACCTCATTTGTCCCCGGTTCCTTTGGGAAAAATCCCTAAATGTTTAATCAGCCAGAGTCATTCTCGTGAAGTCTCATCTCGTTAACAACTTCCTACATTAAAAAAAGTGTGAAATTAGTATAAAGGACTCACGAGTTTCGACGTCGGCTTCGCCTCCATCTCAACTCGGGCGCCTGCGGCGCCTTCGTCCTTTATAAAAAATGATTGAATAGCTATTATTTTCATTTTTTGTCTCTAAAACATAAGTTATGACCCCTCATTGGACGAGCTCGTTCCAATAAGGGGTCATAACCTATGTTTTAGAGACAAAAAATGAAAAAATAATGAAAATTAATTGGCGATTTCCTACTTAACCCTTTCAACCTGGTATGCATAAATTTTTGCGTGAAGAAAAAATTGGTTGTGGACAAGCAGACGATATAAAGAGAAAAATTCTGAAGCGAGGCTCGGTAATAATTTAATCCAACAGCTCTATTGATTATTACTGAATCTCCCAACAAGCCAAGATGGTTTGATCATTACGGCATGGGCAGTATTGGCTGAAATGATACCTTCCAGGATGCCAGTGTTAAAAGAGTTAAAGCTTGAGTCTATTTATCTTGATACATTGAAACACGGGAAGTATGCCACTTTCATTTGAAGTGATCAAAATATTTTGGGGAGTTTACTGAATAAAACATTAGACCTAAAGAGAAAAGCACAACCAGGTAAATCTTATGTGACAACATTAAGAGATTTTCAACAAAAGATGATGATCAAATTCACAGATGATTCTGAATAAAGATACTGAAGAATTCTTCCCTTAAGTTTATCAAGGTGCCATATGAGTTTCTAAAGCATAGCAGCTGGTGCCTTATTGTACTCAATGAATGAAATAATGAAGGGTCGTTGGAATGGGAAATTTTGTGTGTGTGATGTTTAAATTTTTAAATCTCATACCATCTCATGCCATCGCAGAAAGATTGAACTTGAGGCTGTTCCTTTCGTTCTATTCTTCCTTGCTGGTACCTGTACCATTTTGATGGATGCATTCACACATAATAAGCTGTTAATTGAATATGTTTTAATTTTTGGAATTTACTAAAAAAAAATACAATGAGGGTGAGTTTGAATAGTACTGGCTAGTTTTGGCCATTATGCTGGGTAAAGAGTTGATATAGATTAGATTTTCACTAAGGCTGTACAGTGCGCAGGGTTAGTTGTTCAGTTAAAAATGGAAATTTTTTATTACCGGAAAGTGTGACTAACCCTGTGTAATGCACAGGGTTAGTCACTTTCTGATTATAAAAAATCAGTAACTGCCAAGTCACATGCCACATGAAAATATACACTGACTAAAGCTGTAAAATGCACAGGGTTAGTTTGTTACATTTTGTTGCATAGGGTGCAGGATTCATGGAACTATTGGAAATACTTACACTGGATTGTGGAAATTTTTTTAAAGTGAGTTCCAAAAATGAAAGCATATTCTACTGAGTGTTTTCAATTGATAGCTTGTTATATTGTGATGTTCTGTATATTTGTAACACAGAGGGTGTAAAGGCCTTCAGATGAGGAAACAGTTGAAAAACTACACAGCTGTTAATTTCTGTGAGGTTGGCAAGGCCATATCTTCCCTGAAACAATTGCTATTAAATACATAATCTGTATTCCATAGACAGGCAAGTTAACTATAAATTTCTTTTTTTCAGCTTGTTTTGAAAATGGTAAGATCAATGAAGAAGCTTCAAAGCAGCTTAATTTTAGAAGATATGTTCATAAAGAGAAAAGGAATAGAAAACAAATAGTAAGTTACTAAAGTTGGGGGGGGGGGGGGGGGGCTCGGTGGCGTTGCGGTAACCGGTTCTCGTCAGATCACCGAAGTTAAGCAACGTCGAGCCCGGTTAGTCCTTGGATAGGTGACTGTCTGAGCGATCGATTTGGACATTCCACGTTGTGTCCTTGGGCATGGCACTTAACCCTCATTGTCCACATGGGGACATGATGACGCTGCGTACTGAGGCGTACTGCACGTCGATGGTACGCATGTCTTCAACCAATCTAACCTGCCTGTGCTGCAGTGTGGAATTCCAATGTTGGGGAGCCGGCAGCTGCTCATCGTTGCTCGGTGGTTCTCTCCGGGTACTCCAGCTTCCTCCACCAATAAAACTGTAAGGGTCATTCATGATTAGCCATTGTGCATAAGTATATAAACACCAATAAATGAATAAATAAATAAATAAATAAATAAATAAATAAATAAATAAATAAATGCACTAAAGTTGAAACTAAACACTTGATGCAATGCAAGCATTGGACTTGAGCTAGGGGGTATTGGGAAACAAAATATTGTGATATTTCATGATAAGTATCATGGCATATGGTACAGTAGAACCCTGTTAATTGAATAGACACTTTGCCAATGAATATCATTTAATTAACAGGAGTATTCAATTAACAGGAATGTGTCACTTTCCTGTATTCTGGAGATAGACTTAGCATTTATTCTAGTATATCTTGTTTGACAGAGCTCTGTGAGCTCTGTCAAACAAGATATAACAGATTAAATGCCTGTAATGGATGTACTGAGGACAGTCAGGATAATTTCTTGATAGATTGCAAGTTTTTTATTCAATTAACTGGTAGAGTACGGGAAGCCCATATTTGGGCTTTACTCTGACGTGCAGGGACCGTAATGTAAAGGCCTCATGTTCAGTGCATATGCTTCATATTATCTTTGAAGTGAAATTAATTAGTCTGTATAGATTTGCCTTGTTACAATTTATGGGAGAGTACCTTTAGGCACTCTCCCATAAATTGTAACAAGGCAAAAACATGTGAACAAATTTTGATGGTCAAAAATAATTTAGCACTCTACTAGTTAACAGGAGTTTACTCTACAACCTATATTCAATTAATAGGTCAAATTTTTTCTGGAGGTATGGTAAATGGTTTTGAGTTTGAAAATTATATCCAATTAACACGGTTGTACAGTTAAGAGATATCTAGTTAAGTGGGCTCCACTGTATTGTTGATCTTGGCTCCCGAAGTCAGCCACTCACATTTTGAGTAAATTTCAAAGTGCGACCATGCTGACCAGCTACTTGACTAACTGGAAAAGGTGATCACACATGTGACCAATTTCTGTCGATAACTTTATGGTTTAGCTACATCACCAGAAAGAAGTCCTGTGCCAACTGTTATTGACAGCTGCAAAGAGTTCTATTCAATTAATCATTTCAAATCATCGCTTTAATTCAGAACAAAGTCATACTCATTGACATGTACAGTTATAGTTAGCTCCCTTGATATGTCTTTGTTTCCGTTGACACTCAAAAAATCACATTCTGCGATTTTTCCTCACTGTTTGCTTACTGAAATGGTTAAAAATGTATGAATAAAATCAAGTAAAGTCAGCATGTAGAATGATTTATTAATATAATAAAATAACATATTATATTATTTAATGATAATAAAGCATTCCAAATTTTTTTTTATTTTGTTCTGGGTGGTTACAGTTATTCTCGTTTTTTTTAGCTCAGCTGACTGAAAGTCAGGATGAGCTGTAGTGATCACTCACCATCCGTGATCCGTCATCTGTGAACATGGTGTTTGCACCTGCTCATCCTAAACCATTGAACCAGTTTTAGTTAAATGTGACATCGCATTTTGTTTTTGTTCAAATCATCGTACTCAGCTCCAAAATGTGGAGGTGGGGGAAAATGCTCCAAATTTTTTAAAAACCTTCTTCCCATGAACCACTGCGTACAATGACTTGATATTTGTTATGGAGCTTCCTTTTGAGGTGTAAAATCAAGTTTGTTGAAACGAAGTTTGTGGAGCAGTATTTGCCTTTATAATGGGAAGGGCACAATTTTTGGCTCCGCCCAAAATGTCTGTTTTCTGAGCCGATTGGCTGATTTGAACCAAATTTGGTATGTGGTATTATTGAGTCAAAAGTACTTGATTGTGGCCAAAAACATTTTTCCTGTTCCCCTGAGGGAACCCCAAGAGCAAAAAATATAAATATTTTCAAACGTTCATATTTCCCAAACCACACAGAACAGAGAACTGTTATTTGGTTTGAAGCATCCTTAGGACCAGTATATTTGAATGGTAAATAAAATCACCATCGGTTGTGTTAGGGTGTTCTGTAGGGGGGGCTTTGAAACAATGCTGAGCATATTTACAAAAATATAAAAAGAATATTTGCAAAAATTTAAAACAATTTGTTCTCCAGAACCTCTGATCAGAATCTTTTGATATCTGGTATACAGCATCCATGTGGGAGTTTGGGGGGAGGGGGGGGGGGGGCAGATACAAGTTTGAAGTGAATGAAATATGAAGCCCCTTGGTTCATATTTGGGCTCAACACAGGAGCCCAATTTTTAACGTATGTAAGTATGGGCAGTAATCTTTAAAAATCTTCTTCAGAACCATGGGTTAAAATGTTTTAATGTTTAGTATACATCATTGTTATGAGAGTCAGATTCAAGATTGTTCAAATGAAGTTCCTCGGTTAATATTTGTGCTTCGTATAGGGGCCCAAATTTTTATTGGGTACATTATGGGGATAATCTTTAAAAATCTTCTTTTGATATTTGGAATACAGCATCCTTAGGGAGGTTAGATCTCATTTTGTTCAAACCAAGTCCATGGGTGTTTATTCAACCTCCCTATTGGAGTCAGAATTTTAACTTGGTCCAATATGAGGAATAATCTTTAAAACTCTTCTCCAAGAAACCCCAGTCAGAATCATATAATATATGGCATTCAGAATCTTTACAGGGGTTGGATTCAATTTGTTCAACTCAAGTCCATTGGTTAATAATTGGGCTCTCAAAGAGAGCCCAAATTTTAACTTAGTGCAATGTGAGGAATAATCTTTGAAAATCTTCTTCTTCAGATCCACAAGACAGAAAGTTTTGATATTTGGTCTATGGCATCCTTAGGGAAGTCAGATCTGAGTTTGTTCAAATACAGTCTTTTGGTTAATATTTGGGCTTCCTATTGAAGCCCGAATTTTAAATTAGTCCCATATGAGGAATAATCTTTAAAACTCTTTTTCTCCAGAAACACTAGTCAGAATCATTTAATATATGGCATACAGAATCCTTACAAGGGTCAGTATCAACCCATCGGTTAATAATTGTGTCTCTTTGGGAGCCTAAATTTAACTTAATGCTATGAGGGGAATAATCTTTAAAAATCCTCTTTAGATCCAACAATCAGAATCTTTTGATATTTGTTATACAGCATCGCTAAGGAGATCAGATCTGAGTTTGTTCCAATCAAGTTGTAGGGTTAATATTTGGGCTCCCTGTTGGAGCCCAAATTTTAACTTAGTCCAATATGAGGAATATTCTTTAAAATCTGCTTCTTGAGATACAATCAGAATCTTTTGATTTTGGTATATAGCATCTTTAGAGGGTTCAGATTCAATTTGTTCAAATAAAGTCCCTGGGTTGATATATTTGTGTTCTCTATGGGTGGGGTGGGGGGGGGGGTGGGGGGATTTTAACAGTGCAAAATTGGCAATATTCTCAAAATCTTCTTCTCCAGAACCACCAGTCAGAATGTTTTGATATTTGGTATACAACATCCTTCAAGTTTGTTCAAGTCCCTAGGTTGATATTTAGATGCCCTTGTTTTACATTACTGAAAACATGGGCATTATTTCTGTGGTAGCATCCTAATCCTAGAAAAAAATCATCTGGCATGGACAACAGAGTTATAAATAATTAAATAACTTCAATCTTCTGTATTGTTAACTAGCCATAGATGGTAATTAAATCCTTCTTTAACCCTTTACCCAAGGCAGACGATATGAAAATTTATCATTTTAAATATCAATTTTTCAGAAAATTTCAACAAAACCATATCATGTGACCCCTCGTTGGAACGAGCTCGTTCCAACGAGAGGTCACATGATATGGTTTTGTTTAATTTTTTTGAAAAATAATATTTTTCAACCATTGAATTTGCATATTACTCGGGCGGATGCAGCTGATTCGTTGGGTAAAGGGTTAAACAACTTTTGTCTGGTGAGCACCTCAGGCGCCATGGGGGCCTCTTGTTTACAATTATATTCCATTTGGCATTGAAATCTCTTATTTAGCACCAAAAAAATTCATTTGGCACTGAATAAAAATTCCACTTAGCACAAAAAACATTTGTGTCAGCGTGAACGCTGGTTATTTTAGCTAAATGGTCAACAGCAGTCACGTCTGAAAATAAGCAATCTGTCATTTGCTGAATGAAGTCCCCAGAGGGTGAATTTGCTGATGCTATCCTACAGTGGGCCATTTTATCCTCTGAGTACCTCTTTCTTTTTAGGTTTGAGCCCCTGATTCAGATCAGGGTTCACAGAGGGTAAATTTAGTGATGTTACCCTGCTGTGCAGGGTAACATCACCAAATTCACCTTCTGGGGAGCTCATTTTGCAGATGTCAGTCTGCTTATTTTCTGGCTTGACAGCAGACAATCTTAATATATTTTTAATTATTTGTATGGGACAGGTGATGTTGGGAAAATGAAACTATTCTATTTATTGCAGGTTGCAGAAAGTGAGAGGTTGACATATGTAGGGCAGAATTATGGTCTTCATGCAGATAATATTCCATCTGCATGCAAGTAAGTGAGCAAGAATATACTCTATCTCTTATGGTTTACACAGATTATTGTCTCTACAAAAAAAAAAAGAAGTTTTTCAGGAGCATATTCGAAAAAGATGATACCTGTCTTCTGTCTGTGTGTCAATCCACCTGTCTATTCAGATGTGGTTTCCAGGGTTTATCTTCAGTTACAATTCCTTTATTGGCTTCAAATGTGGTATGTAGTTTCCTCATATGAAGATACAGGTCAGTTTTTAGTTTGGGGTAGGTCTTATCAATTTTGTTTTTGACTCACTTGTTAACTTCAGTTTTGATTTTTTGATTGTCTTCAAATTTGGTATGTTCTTTTATGAAAAGAAATTACAAGTCAGTTTTCAATTTGGAGTCAAGTCTGATTGATTTTGCCAGAGTTTTGTCCCTTTTTGAATTTGATTTTGTACAGGGCACTTTCCATGGGTGGGCAATATTTCCACGGACGCAGTAAGATTAGATTTCAAAGTCTTATAGGAACAGTCATCAAAAATTCAATTGTACAACCTGGTGCTTCATTAATTAAATTTTTGCTGATGGTGATTTGTAATTACCTGGTAGATGCATGCGAGGACACCACTGACCACATGTGGATTACGACCAGTCCACAGTGACTGTACTGTACTTTGGTTTCCAGATGATAACTTGACCCTTTACCTAACACGAAAAGCAGACGACACTTGCAAATATAATTCTTGAATAAGTAATTTTTTTCATATTTTGTCTCAAAAACATAGGTTATGACCCCTCATTGGAATGAGCTCGATGTGTTCAGTTTCCATACCCCATTGTGCTAAACATTCCTCTTGCCCATCAGACAGGTCATAGATGTGTTCATTCCTCTGTTTTTCTGTTCTCACAAAAGATATCATGTGACTTTTTTGGGTGTGGTCCGAAATTCAAGGTGGTCACCAGCAGCCATTTTGTACCAAAATTAGTGCAATCAGTCTTTTGTACAGAACTTCTGTATGAAAGTTTTGATTTGAATAAATTTTTGTATGAATGTTTAGTATAATGGAATACATCACATACAGTACAGGTTTTTTTCTCGTGCAGAAATTATGCAAATTAGATGAATTTTGATTTATTTAGTGCTACTTATACACTGTAAGTGCACATGTTAATACTGCACAGGCTAGAGGCTGTATTTATCAACCGATCTTCACGAAACTTCTTGGGTACCTTTGTTATCACCTTGGGACGAGAACGAGTGTTTCTGAGTGTGGTCCAAAATTCAAGATGGCTGCCAGTGGCCATTTTGTACCGAAATTAGGTCCAATCAGTTTTTTGTCACCACTTCTATACAGCTCGTATTTATGAACTGATCTTCACAAAACTTCTTCTTTGTTTTCACCTTGGGACAGGAATGAGTGTGTTTTGGGGTGCCTTTGTTATCACTGTGCTATGAGAACAAATATTTTGGGGTTCAGTTCTGGGACTCAAAGATTTCTTTTCTAGTTTAGCATCTGACTGTCACCCACCTTTACAATACTTTACCTATACATTTGTTACAGGCTATAGTCAGTATTTATGTACAGATCGTTACAATACTTTATATGTACCTTTGTTATCATGTCATTACCTAGATGTTTGTCATTGCTGTGTCACATACTATACATGTACATGTCTTGACAAGTTGAGCTACAGTGTCATTGACACTTTCATTCTATTTTTCCGTCAGGGATGGAAGAGTTCACAAATTAACCTAAATGCTGTATTTTTATTTTCTCGTAGTTTACATGAAAGTGATCTCACAGATAATTTTTATGTAAATTCATTTAAAAAACAATCTTTTTACGAATTTTCCTTTAAAACAAGAAATTATTAGCTAATTTCAACAAAGTTTATGTAAGGACTGTTTCAGAGTGGCTGCAACACAATCTTCTCATTCAATGTGATAAATTGATTGAGAATTTTATTCCATATGCATTATTATTTTGATGAATTTTGCATCAAAATTATATTAAGTGATTGTTTGCAAGAGCATAGCTAAAGGAGGGAGAAAACCATTACACGCCTGTTTTATGAAATTCCCATCTACAGCAACACTAAACCATGCAAAAAATGAAAATCCATTCTTCACACATATGCCAAACGGAAATCATTGACAGAATATGTTTTAAATAGAAGCGAAATTTCAATGGAATTTCTACAAATCATGCACTGCAATTACAATTTGAATTGCTAGCATTAGCTAAAAATAGTAACATGGGTTCCCCTCGCAAAATTAGGCTGGCGATAAAATGCGTTCTTTTTGTTGATAGTTCATCCCCTGAGTTCCAATGTGTTCTATGTGCCTGCTGGCACATAGAACCAATGGAACTCAGGGGATGAGTTGTCAAAGGAATTGCTGAGTGCCCTTCTAATAATCGCTTTTACAGGGACCGATCAGGACTATTTAAAATACGCTCTAGCCTCGGAGCCTATTTTTTCAATTCATGCGCCAGATTTCAATTTACGGAGTCACACTGCTGTTTGTAACACACACTGCAAGTATGTAATAGCTCTCATCATTTTCATTTAGTACACTATAGCAAACATTAATCTTCACTGTGGTTTCTGATCAAGTCTTGGCTGCCTATTTAGGCAGCCAAGACTTGATCAGAAACCACAGTGAAGATTAATGCTTGGTAATTAAGACTTGAAGTATTAACTTAAGCACTCTACAACAATGATAAATGATAATCATATATATAATACATGTAAGAGTGTCTCTCTCGATTATCCATCGAAAGAATATCAAAATATGATCTGAGAAGTTACGCGCCAACTGAGAAGCCTATTTCTGAGATTTAAGAGCCAGGTCCTGATGTTTCAGAACCAAATACGCACTGGCGCATGCCCAGGTCGGTCCCTGAATCGCTTTTATAGACATAAAAGCCTGCAGCCTCACGTTTTACCCTTCCGTGCTTGTACTTGTGCCATATTGATTAACCCATGAGACTTCATTGAACCATCTCAGAAACCCACTTGGTTGTAATAACCAGTTTACCTTACAATATTCCTCCCTTTCTTGACTTGTTCGCATAATGAATGGGTTGGGTACAGATTTTAACTGCATCTGTTTTGACAGTCATTCACCGTCTATGAATTGATTTTTTATTAATGAAGATTATGATGTCATAGATTGTACTCTTGTACGATGCATGACTTAATCCTCATGCTCCCCCGTGGGAACCCGGGAAGTGAAGCAGTGCTTGTTTACTGTGGTAAACAAGCTCTGTTTCACTGGTGAAATAGGACCCAGTCACTAATGCTTGGGGTGCATAGGCAACATGGGATATAAACGATTGACTGACCTTGACTTTATCTTCATGTTGTGGTCATGATTAGCCATTGTGCAGAAGTATGTGACCTTAAACAACAATAAATAAATCCTCATGCTTTGTTCTACCAGTACATTCACCGCTCAAATTTATAGTGGTGTTTCTTTATTTTATTATCCCCCACCAAAACAAAGTTTGCGGGGGATATAGAAATGGGGTCTGTCTGCCCGTTCGTCCATCTGTTCATCTGATCGTCCATCCGCCATCCATAACAACTTGGGACCTTCATATCTCAGTCAGTGGATGTGGATTTAAATGATCTTTGGTATGCTGATAGACCACCATGGGAGGAAGGATAATCATAAGTAACAGGTTCTGTCCATTTTTTTGTTCTAGAGTTATGGGCCTTTTTCCTCTTTTTTTAACTTAGAAAATTTTAATTTTATGACTGTCTTAGTTGGCGGGGGGTACCGGTGGCATTGCACCTTGTTTTTCATGTTTTTATATGGTAGGCCTATATAATAATATCATTAAGGAAAAAAAAATGATCTTGTCTGATTTATTTGGTTGAGCTGGTGATTTATTTATCATTTAATGACTGTTATCAATCAGTTTTTGATGAGTGCAGGTGAAAAATATTATCTTTGTGAAATGAATGAAGTTGCTACCCTCAATAGAGATTTGTATATTGTCCAGATATTTTCACTTGTGTTGCGTGAAATACGTTCTTGTTGTAAGGTAAAAGAATAAAATCAGTGATTATCCTGAATTCAAAGATTAATATGAAGCTAGAATGCAGGGCTTACCTAGCCCCACTAGGTATTCTTCAGTGGCATAGGCTTATTATCAGAGCCATGGCCCTTGGTGGACTAGAATGCTTTGTCTCTTTTTGACTTTCACAGTCATATCATCTGCAAAAAACACCCTTGTTTTTTAAGCTTATGCCAATAAAGAAAAAACAAAGAAGTTTGAAACAAGTTTGAGTTGGTAAGCCCTGAATTCTAGCTATGCAATAATCTTTGAATTTACGATTATCTGCGATTACATTATTAGTCGAGTTGTGACGAAGTCAAACTCGACTTATAGTTTGGTGAATGGCGGGCGGGCGGGCGGGCGGGGCGGGCGGGCGGGCGGATGGGCGGGCGGGCGGGCGGGCGGGCGGGCGGGTGGGCGGGCGGGCGGGCGGGCGGGCGGGCGTAAACAATTGGTTTCCGGATGATAACTTGATAGTGGTTCAACTCACATTCATTAAACTTCATACATAGGTTGGTCTTGGTGGGAGGAAGAACCCTATTGATTTTGGACATGCTACGTCGAAGGTCAAGGTCACAGTGACCTTGAACATAGTAAATCTTAAACAATTGGTTTCCGGATGATAACTTGATAATGGTTCAACTCACATTCATGAAACTTCATAGGTAGATTGGCCTTGGTGAGGGGAAGAACCCTATTGATTTTGGACTCGCTACGTCAAAGGTCAAGGTCACAGTGACCTTTAACATAGTATATCGCAACAATTGGTTTCCGGATGATAACTTGATAGTGGTTCAACCTAGAGTCATGAAACTTCATAGGTGTGTTGGCCTTGGTGCGAGGAAGAACCCTATTGATCTTGGACTCACCAGGTCAAAGGTCAAGGTCACAGTGACCTTGAACATAGTATATCGCAACAATTGGTTTCCGGATGATAACTTGATAGTGGTTCAACCTAGAGTCATGAAACTTTATAGGTGTGTTGGCCTTGGTGCGAGGAAGAACCCTATTGATCTTGGACTCACCAGGTCAAAGGTCAAGGTCACAGTGACCTTGAACATAGTATATCGCAACAATTGGTTTCCGGATGATAACTTGATAGTGGTTCAACCTAGAACCATGAAACTTTACAGGCGTGTTGGCCTTGGTGCGAGGAAGAACCCTATTGATGTTGGACTCACCAGGTCAAAGGTCAAGGTCACAGTGACCTTGAACATAGTATATCGCAACAATTGGTTTCCGGATGAGAACTTGATAGTAGTTCAACCTAGAGTCATGAAACTTCATAGGTGTGTTGGCCTTGGTGCGAGGAAGAACCCTATTGACCTTGGACTCGCCTGGTCAAAGGTCAAGGTCACAACTCGACATTGGATCTGTGATCCTGAGCGGCATTTTTTTATTTTTAGTCGAGTTGTGACGAAGTCAAACTCGACTTATAGTTTGATGAATGGTGGGTGGGCGGGCAGGCGTAAACAATTGGTTTCCGGATGATAACTTGATAATGGTTCAACCCATGTTCATGAAACTTCATAGGTAGGTTGGTATTGGTGAGAGGAAGAACCCTATTTATTTTGGACTCACTAGGTCAAAGGTTAAGGTCACAGTGACCCTGAACATAGTAAAGCAAAACAGTTGGTTTCCAGATGATAACTTGATAATGGTTTGACCCATGTTCATGAAACTTCATAGTTAGGTTGGCACCAGTGAGAGGAAGAACCCTTTTTATTTTGGACTCGCTAGGTGAAAGGTCAAGGTCACAGTGACCTTCAACATAGTAAATCATGAACAATTGGTTTCCGGAATATAACTTGATAATGGTTTTTCCCACATTCATGAAACTTCATAGGTAGGCTGGCCTCGGTGAGTGGAAGACCCCTATTTATTTTGGACTCACTAGGTCAAAGGCCAAGGTCACAGTGACCTTGAACATAATAAATCTTAAACAATTGGTTTCCAGATGATAAAATGACAATGGTTCCACCTACATTCATGAAACTTCATAGGTAGGTTGGCATTGGTGCAAGAAAGAGCCCTTTTTATTTCGGAATCACTAGATCAAAGGTCAAGGTCACAGTGACCCTTCACATAGTAAATTGTAAACAATTGGTTTCCAGACGATAAGTTGATAGTGATTAAACCCACTTTTGTGCTGTCACAACTCGACATTGGATCGGTGATCCTATCGGCATATTTTAGAGGTAACATGGTATTTCAAAATTCTAAACAGAGAATAAAAAGTATGACTACTACCTCATCCCATAACATACAACAGTTCCATCACATTCAGTGAGTAACAACCCTTATCATCCATCTATTGTTATGTCCTTCCAACCGTTTGTCGAGGAGCATGGTAGCTCAGTGGTTACAGGATTGGACTTCAAACCGAAAGGTCCATGGTTCATTCCCCACCAGTGATAACTGTGTTGTGTCCTTGATCAAGACACTTAAACCTGATTACCCAGGTGGAGGCATGGTGGCGCTGCATACTGCACAACGTTGGTGCACTTGTCTTCAACCAATGCTAACCTTGTTGTGTATAGTTAGTATGTTGGGGAGGTGGACAGTTGTTTGCCCCTGCTCAGTTCTCACCAGGTCCTTTGACTTCCTTCACCCATAAAACTGTGGTGACCCTGGCTGTCAAAAGTGTAATTAAACCTCAATCAAAAAAATAAAAAAACTGTTCGCCAGGCAACCTATTCAATTATCCATCTATCTACCCATCCATATATCAAAACTGTATCTGTCCTTCCATTTCTATAGCCATTTATTCCAACTGTTGTAATAACTGATTAAATAAAAAATATGATATATAACGGAGGTTAGGCTAAGTTCAAAGGTTACTGTGTTGCTAAGTCAAGTTTCACTGAACCAAACCAGTTTCGAACTGTTGTGTTCTTCCTCAGTGGCATGAAAGCCAGAGGGCACTGTTGCCCACCTCCTTTTATATCCCCAACGAGAGGGTGTCATTTATGACGTGGTCAATGGAGGACATGACTGGGTCATTTTGAGGCTATGGGATAAGTGCAGATGACTGGGGCGGCTGCATTATCTGGGTCAAATCAACCTGGGGGAGGAGTGTGGGGGGGGGGGGAGAAAGAGTTGTGAACTTTTGAGTTTTGACCTCTGTATCAAAAGTCATGTGAGGGCAGGGTTTAATCTAGGCCCTTTTTGGGGCCAAAATAAGGACCCTATTCCCAGTGGATGACATGCTATAAAATCCCCAAATTCTACAAAACACTGTTATCCCTAAACCTATACAGCATAATCAGGTTACATAGCCATTGTGCTCTTCTGATAGTCTATTTTAATACAGTGATACTCATTTTAATCTGTATGCCCTCTGGAAAAATTTATATTTCAATGACAAATGGAATAATTTTCCCAAGACCAAGAAAAAGGCCCATTTCCCAATCTACTTGGATCAAACCATGTTATTGAGGCTAGTACCTTGACTTGTGACCAGGATCGCTTTAGTCAGGGGGCCATGCATTTTGGGGTGGGGGTGATTCTTGGTGGAACACACTGTTAGCCCTGAGGCTCCTTGGCATATCTCCATAGAATTTTGGCTATGAGGGCCTCAGTGGATGTGTATGTCATCGAGTCAATGTTGACATCACTTTTAACCTTTTACCCAATGCGTACAATATCAAAATTTGTTGTTGTTGTTTTTAAATTACTTTTTTTGTTAATTTTTTTCACAAAATTTCAACAAAATCATATGTGATCCCCTCATCGGAATGACCTCAACGAGCTTGTGTCAAATGGTGATCACACATTAAGCCTTGTTGAAATTTAAAAACTTTTTTTTTTGTCACTCGCCATTTTGTAAATTACGTGTGTAGATATGTCTGATTCATTAGGTAAGGGGTTAATAAACATGAGCTGATATTTTAAAGGTATTATATCATTTCTTGTTCTGATAGTATTTATTTTTATTTTAGATATTATGTTGGTGTTTTGAATAAAAGAACTGGAAAAATGAAAATTTGTGATACAGACATTTTTCACATGAAACCCAAATTAGAAAGTATGTATGCTTCTAGCATTCTGATATGATTTTCCTGATTTTAGTCATATAGAAGCCTTTAACCCTTTACCCAATCTGGCCCCAGATGTTGTGGTACAAAATGTTTCGCATTCGAATCAGACGTCCGCCGCTCAGGACGCTCCAACATATAGTCAGTCTGGAGAGACTGTCAATAAGGCTTCCTCATTCTCATGGTAGCGCACACGACCGCTCTTGGCTACGTGACCTTGGATATCCAGTCAGCTTCGCCAGTCAGAGAATCATCGGCGACCAGGTCACACCATCCGGTAGCCAGGGACACGAGGCCTGCAGACTCCGGACGTTCGCATAGAAAAATGTGCGGGAGTCAACGTACACTGAGCTTCCGGCGGCAATGCATCGTAAGACCGCTACTGCACAGGCCTCGGGGACGGACGTGCTATCCTAAATAGCACAGCTTATCGCAGCATCCCAGCAACAACTGAATCTGTCGCATAATGTTTTATCCGACGATGCTGGGTCGGGACTCTCCGCGGAAGCGGGTACGGACGTCCGAAAATTTCATCCGGTCCGACGGGATACCGAAAGGGATTCGGAGGATTTCGAGCTTTCCCTTTCGGAACAACATATGCTGTTGTGTATGTCTTCTGACTTGATCTTCTACAGGTTCTTTCGTCAGACCAGAATGCTGCGATGCCGGATAAGAAACTGATAGCGTCGGTGGACTTAGAAATTTTTGGTTCGGTTCAGGGACATCGTCCCTCAGTTCCGACATAGTCCAATAATGTCACACAAACTTTCGAATTATTGAACGACGCTATATATTTATTATTATATGCTTGCTATTACCAAGCATTTCTGGTTTCTTGTTCGCAAAGTTACGGAGATGTCTTTCAAAAGTGTGCCTCTGTCGTCATAGTTAATGAAGAGCTAGCGGCAATAAGTGCTCATGGAATATGTCTATCGCCTAAGAGGTCCCTTGTAGGATCGACGGAGTGACATTCGCTAGCTCACCCGGTGTAGCGTACATTCATCAAATGGTTCGGCTGCCGTGTTCGTCTGTTGCGGTCTAGGAAGGAGATTTGGGTGATGTGAGCACAATAATTACTTTAGTACTCACCCAGTGACGGCGGATTGAGGACAGATCGGAGGAAGCCTGTTAGTCTGGTTCCTGGCTTGTCCAGGTCCGTCCGGGCTGTGAGCGAGAGAGGTCCCTCTCTCGTCCAACAACATAGGGGACCGCATGTTGTGGTTCAGATATTTTACATTTGGAGCATATGTCCGTCGCTCGGGATGCTCCGTTTCATTGACAGTCCGAGAGACTGTCGATAATGCTTCCTCATCCTCACAGCAGTGCACACGACCGCACATTGGCTACGTGACCTCGAGTATCCGATCAGTTTCGTCATTCAGTGATTCCACGGCGAACAGGTCACGCCATCCGGTAGCCAAGGGACACGAGGCCTATACACTCCGTTCGCTCGCATAATAGTAGTATGCACGGGGTAACAATCACGGAGCTTCCAGCGGCAATGCATCGTACGACCGCTTCTCCACAGGCCTCAGTGACGGATGTGCTATCCGAGTTAGCACAGTTTTTTCGCAGCATCCCAGCAATCGACAGTTTCTCGGTCGAATCAGGAATTATCCGACGGAGCTGGGTTGGTGCGGTCCGCGGTTGCATCAGGTTCGGACGACCGAACGCTTTATAGGGTCCGACAGGATGGCGAAAGGGATTCGAAAGATTTTGAGTTTTCCCTTTCGTAACATCGGAAGCTGCCATACATTTCTTCCGGCATTATCTTCCAGTGGTTGTTATTTCGGACTACATTGCTGCGATGTTGGATAAGAGACTTATAGCGTCATTGGACACGGAATTTTGGATCGGTTCAGGGACATTGTCCCTGACTTACCGACACAGTCCAATAATGTCATTAGAACATGTGTATTATTTATCGACGCTATATATATATAAGCCTGCTACCAAGCATGATAGTTTAGTTTCTTGTCTGCAATGCTCATTTCTGCCTTTTATCATTTATAGGAATAATTTATTTTGGCAGAACAGGGCATACCGAGAGTTCATATGCGTCTAGACGGCGTGATTAAAGACTGGAAATAATCTTTTTCGCCGTCTATGTCTTTTCCAACGTCAATGTTGGAAACAACAATGATGTCTAATAGACTTAACTTAGAGGCTTTATCATACGTAATCCACCTTACTGAGGCGTTATCATTACGTCTTCAAGAGAAAGAATTCTGGGATATGATCCTCAGTGTGATTTCTTTTGAGGGCAGTAGTTTGTTCACGTATAACTCATCCCTTCAGTGGCTACTTGGAGTTGGTTAGACGTGACGCAGCTCTAGCTACATCCACGCGCGTGGATAGTAAGGTGAAGAACTCTCTCAGAGTCGCTTCATTCTCGGAGAAGCTTCTCTTCGACGGCAACTTTTCAGCAATCCATGAATTGCTCGATTTACACGTTCTCTTGTCTATCTAGTGTAGCAAGAGATTCAGACTGGGGCAAACATTCGGTGGTTGACTCAGAGAGTGCCACTGCAGTTGCCGGATCCGAGTTTTTTAATTATGATGGTTGCCAGTCAAACAGGTTGGGATATAATATTGATCCCAACGGATTCGAAGTACCAGGGTCTTTGGGTTCCGCAGTCTCTAAGCAAGCACTTATCTTCCACGGAATAATGTTTTTTTAGGCTTGCTTTATGTCATTGGATGAACATTATTCAGAAACGCATGTCCAAATCCTGTCCGTTAATACGACAGTAGTGGCGTATCACCGAACCAGGGAGGCACTCATTCGTTTCCGTTATTCAATTTAATGGAAAGAATCCTTCTGTTTGTTATAGTACACCAAGTTCTGCTTCGGTCCGTCATATTCCGGGTCATCTGATTGTATTACCGGACTCCCTTTCACTTATGGGTCGCTTGTTGCCGTCAGAATGGACTCTCAACAAACAAGTATTCAATCAGATTTGCTATCAATGGGAGCGCCCAATGATAATTTATTTACGACACAACTTGCTAATCAATTGCAGACGTATGTGTTTACATGTCCGGATCTCTGAGCTTATGTTGTTAATGCTCTATTGATCTAATAGGACGGAATGATAGGATATGCGTATCCTCCTGCGCTGTTGTTTCAGCAAGTATTGCTAAGATAAACAACCACAATACATTTCTGTTGATAGCATCTCTGTCTTCACAGAGACCGTGGGTAAATTTACTCTGATGTCTACTGTGGGACTTAACGCGAAATCTTCCTCCATGAGAGGATCTTTTTTCGCTGGGTAAAATCGTGTCATCTTTATCACAACCCGCAAGGTCTCAACCTTCACGTATTCCGTTGTGTGGTCCTTATTGCATTGTAAGCATTGTACTGGACGAGCTTTGGACACGATTTCTTACTATAGGAGAACCTCTTCTTCGCTATACTATGCGGCTAAAGTGAAGGCTCTTCCGTCGCTGGTGTAGGGATCACTATGTTGATATTGTTGATCGCTCCATACTAGTCATTGCAACTTTTTAGTATACTTTGACAAGATCTACTGCAGCCTGTTACTATTAAGGTTATAGGTTTATGTTACCTCATACCTATGCACTCTATGATAGTTTACAATTGAGTCTTATGTCTCTTTATCAAAGTCAGTTAGTAACTTTTCGATAAATAGACTTAGAATCATTAGATTAAATTTCTATACGGAATTTAACTTCGGTTCTTATTTAGCTAAGTAATCATTTGAGCCTCTGGAAACAGTAGTTTTCAAATTCTGACCTTTTAGACAGTAATTCTGTTGGCTTCTCTTTTACTGAAGAGTCAGTGAGTTTCATGCACTATCGGTGGATGATTTTCACTTTCGTAGTTTCGGAATCACTACTTCCTTTACTATTTAGGTTGGATTTTTGTATAAGAGTCAGGCTCCTAATAAATATCCGGAACCTATTGTTATTAAGGTCCTTCCGTCTTCGTACGGGCATAGGCCTTTACTCTGTCCAGTTAGAGTTTATGTATTTATAAACAGATATCTGTTTATTACTACGGGCGTAAGCTTCTTCTGTCTTTGATGCCTAATAGAAGGACGTTACGCTCCTTTCTATTGCTAATGGATTCAATTAACTATCGATACTGCTTATGGTATATCATTGACTCAGCAGTTGTGCTTGAGATTTCGGCTCATGAAGTAAGAGTTCTTCTACATCTTGGGCTTACATTAATAGTGTCGCTATTATAGATTTTTGAAGGCTGCTCATTGCGCTCAGCCATCCACATTCATGAAATATCGAGTCCATTTCTGGAGGCCTCTATTGTTAGGTCTATTATCTACTGCTCAGAATGTCATTCACTTAACAGTTGCTATTATAGCTAGGTAGGCTGTCTGTTTCGGCAGTGACTCTGTTCTGCTGCCCTCTTCGCTCTGGGCTATTTGACCCAGGGCAAGAAAAAGGGGGGGGGGGGGTGGGTGTTCCCTTGGGTCACCTGTTTTACTATGAAAACAAGGGGATACCTCCTCCGGAGTTAGTAATTCTGAGCTGTTATTGGGATGGTTGTTTAGTGAGAAGTTTATGTTTTAAAAATTCATCCAGGTCTTAGTTTTTAAAGTATAGCTTTTGAATATAGCACGTGTCAACGGACATTATTATACAATCCTCAGACACTTTTAAGGAGTATAAAGAGTCTCTATTCTCTAGACTTACTTTATTTATTGGCTTACTTTTAAAATTATTAGTATAAGGATTATACTAGATATTAATAGAGTACATGGATGTATGATGCTCAATTTTGGAAGGTGTTGTATCTTTCTAATTTATCATAAATAAGAAAGATACATGTAAGGCCTAATACTTCTTTTTCCCTAGAGGGGATGACTCTATTTTATATAATTGAGCGTATTCCAACTTGCTCTATGTCCTTGGCCCTCCAGCCTTTTTACTATTCAGCTATATCTGGGTCATTGGTACAGTATAAAAATGTTAAAAAATTTATAGTAATTTATATATTTTTTATACTTACCAATGACCCAGATGGGGATGGCCCTCCCAGGAGTTGGGAACTCATACCTCCCCGCTGAGTACATAGCGCTTACCAGGCACTGGTTATAAGAATGATTAATGGCGCCAATTTCGGAACGTCCTTGACACTGCGTATGCGCAGTAGAGGTGAAGTGTGGAGGGCCATTCAGGACATGTTTTCTTTGGTTTTAGATGCAAATTTTGGGGATTGGGGGGCAAAATTTGTGTTTGGCCTTATATTTTAAGAGTTAGCACCAGCTATGTCTGGGTCATTGGTAAGTATAAAAAATATATAAATTACTATAAATTTTTTAACTTTCTTATCAACCTACCTTACAATTGTTTACTAGAGGCTTGCACTACAGTGGAAGACCCTAACTCGGATAAAATACTCTCTATTTTAATCTTTCCCAAGAGATTTGGGAAAGAAAAGTGGTGTAAAAACACCACGAAAAAATAAGCCAAAACTGGGTCGAGCGCCATCGGCACACACCCAGTAGGGGATGCTCTTCTCTAAGTACAGTTCCACGACTTCTGTTAACCAGTGCGCAAAGGAGTCATCAAACCATTCTTTTATCGTCCGACGTTGAGGCATGACGTTCGGCCAATTTTATTATGAAACAGTGATAATTCAACTCGTCGATAATGGTTTTCTATGATTGGAATTTTGAATCTGAGGATCGTATAATAACAGGACTGTGTTTTATATATTCTCGTTTTTATTTTCAACCACATTTTCATTATATTTGATATATTTTCCAGGTCGCATGTGAATTTCACGTACCGTGCGGTTAGGACATAAAATTTTTCGGTTGATAAATTTTATTATTATTATTGGAGTTAGGTGTCAATGAGGGTCTGTATGGACAGGATTTCTTCACTCTGTTGAGGGCTGAATTTCTGTTTTTTGGGTCCCTGTCGGCCGTCTGGGTTCTGTTGTGTTCCCGTCGGTTCTTTTTCTGCCACCTTTCTCTCATAGTTGGGGGTGTTCTTCTTTATGTATCTGTTCAGGTCACCTTTTTCTTCTACTGCTCTCACCTCTGTTATGTCCAGTACGGTTCCTTTAGGGCAGTGCCTTTTGCCCTCGCTTTTGGTGCGCTCTCGTGGCCATTTTTCACGCACCAGTGGGGGGGGGGGGGGGGGGGGGGGGGGGGAGAGAGTTATACCCCCTCTGTGGGGGATGTGCAGCTCCTCCCGCACCCACGGGGGGGGGGACACTGTCGTTTCAGGGCCTCCCGACATGACCACGTCTGGTGAGAGTTTTACCCCCTCCGTGGGGGATGTGCAGTTTTTTTACCGTGGTGGATACTGCGGGAGCTTTATAGTTGTCTGGTGAAGAGATGCCTGGTTCCGGGACTATGCTCCCTCTCCAGTCGACATCTGAGGCTGTCACTAGGGTTGTGACTCCTCCTTTGGAGGCCGAGCTCAGTTTCTCTGTCCCCTTTTCTGCCAGTTTCAACAGCTCCCGTCGTACCTGCTGCTACTGCTGTTCCGTCTACAATGTCATCGGTCACCGTTTCAGCTGGCTTTGGCTTACCCCTGCAGGGGTCTGCAGCGATGTCTGTAGTGTGGATGGGGGTATCGGCCTCAGCCTTCCCTGACTTCAACTTGGCGAAGTCGGAAGTGGCTGACGACCGAACCGCCTGCTGTGTCCTCTCAGCCATTGAGCACAGCAGTTTTATCCCTGTGGGGGGTCTGCAGAGGTGTCTGGTAGTGTAGACATGGGGTATCAGCCTCCGCCTTCCCTGACTTCAACTCGGCAAAGTTGGAAGTGGCTGCCGACCAAACCCCCTGTTGTGTCCACTCAGCTGTTGAGCACAGCAGTTTTATCCCTGCAGGGGTCTGCAGAGATGTCTGGTAGTGTAGATGTGGGGTATCGGCCTCAGCCTTCCCTGACTTCAACTTGGCAAAATCGGAAGGGGCTGCCGGCCGAACACTCTACTGTGGTCTCTCAGCTGTCGAGTACCTAAGTTTTTCTCATTGGATTCGGATGTTCATGTGGGGTCACCACGAGCTCCGTGGCGTTTCCGTCCACACACTCTGGTCCCATGGCCAGTTTTGTGGGACCAACGCTTTTTGTGCAGCCTGGACCTTCTGTCCTGCAGAGGTCCGTGGCAACTCTCCTGAGTTTACGCTCTGTAGATCCTCGGGGTATGTCATACCCCAATACACATCTGCCTTCAGATGTTTCGGCTGCTGCCCATGTCGGGTGTATTTGAGGATCGTGACCCTACGCTGGTAAAATGGGTCAGGAGTGAAGCCACTTTGTCGGTTCGTTCCCACGTCGAACCGTTCCGACTTAGTGAGCTTAGGGAGGCCCTCTCCTTGCTCACTTAGGTTCTGTCCAAGAGCCTTTTCCGTTGCTTCCAGTGAGGCTACGAGTGGTTTCTGGGCGCCCCCTGTGGCGCTGCCTCCCGGGATTGGAAACAGGCCACTTTCTGACCCCCCTGGTGTGCCTACACCATGGGAGGCATCGGCTGGTTTGCCCATCATGGGCTATGTGTCTTCCGACTCATGGCATGAGTCTGACATACCGGACGTCGAGAGCCAACAGTCTTCTGACTTGGGGGCAGCTCTTGACTTTGTGTTTGGGTTCATTCCAGATCTCAAACTGTCAAACCAGCCGATAGTGTCAGCCTGGCTACGATCATCGGTCACGCGCCAACAGCCTGTGGAGCAACCTGCTTCTGGGTGCCTTCAACCGTTCCTGTCAGTACAGGTGGTTGAAGCATTTACAGCTTTGGACTCTAAGCTGAGTTCCAAGGCTATGAAGACGTCATTCTTCATCAGGGTTGACACTTTTTTGCCTCCGGTGTGTTATCGTTCCAACGATTCCGCCAATCCATCAGACTGCCAGACTTTGACAGCTTGGATCGGGACTCCAACTCCCAAGCTGGCCATTTTTCATATGGAGACTTGTTGGGCTTATTGGGAGAGATGCTGGAATGCTTTCTCTCTTTGATCACGTCGTCTCTGCTTTGCTGCTTATCTGCTCCCTGATAAGTTTGACGACGAACAGATTTTTTGTGTGTGCTGTCCAAGGCGCTCATGCATCTTCTCACACACGTCTGTAACACGGCTAACTTCGATTTAGTTCGCAGGGACGCTGTGCTGGACACAAGCCGTTCCCTTCTTGAGGGGCAGTGCGCTGCTCTTCGATCTGCCTCTTTCGGCGGGTCCGCCAACTATTCCATGGTTCCGTGGCGACGGTCCGGGATGACTCCCTATTTCATTCCATAGATCAGCTGTTGCTTCGTCAGCTTGATCAGCCTTCTGTTGGAGGCAGGGGCCGTCCAAAGCCTAACAAGTACCCTTCTGCTTCCTCTGCGAAGCTAAGGGCTGATCCTCCTGCCACCACATCTACTCACTCACTTGGTAAGGGTAGGCGTTGGCAGTAGTCGCCTTGAATTCGTACCAGGTTGGGGCATTCCACTCAGTCGAGAGTGCCTCTTCCAGCACAAGTCCCTTTCAACGTTACGTGTTGGGAACTTTTGATCACGGAGATAGGCAATCTCCTGTCAAAGGGGGTGATCGAGGTCATCAAGAACATTCTTTCAGTGGGATTTTATTCCCGCCTGTTCATGGTGCCGAAGAAGGACCGCTGACTCAGACAGGTTTTCGGTCTGAGTATCCTGACCCAGTCTATCATTGCTCCTCAGTTCAGCATGGAGGCTTTCAGGTCGGTTCGCCGCTCCATTCCCCCAGGTTGTTTTCCAGTTCAAGGCCATGCCCTTTGGCATCGACCTGAATCCTTGGGCCTTCACCCGTTTGATGTCGCATGTGTTCGTCTTACATTGCACACAGTCCAGGGTGTATTCTTCGGCATATCTAGTCGATATCCTCCAGAGGCATTCCAATGCTGCCTTTCTGGAGTCGGATGTCATCATACTGTTGAGCCTGCTCACGTCACTTGGGTTCAGAGTCAACGGGGAGAAGTCGGACCTGGTCCTTTCTCCGTTGTTTTGTCATCTGGGATGGGCTTCCGTACTCAGCTGGATACGGTGGCGGTTTCCCAGTGCTTTTCTCAGCCTTTTGCCCTGACTCTGTCCCAGTCCACGTCCGCAACAGCTCAGAGTCTTCCCCGGCTGCTTGGTCTCTGCGGTTCGGTGACAGATCTCATTCCTCTAGGTCGGCTGCATGTCTGACCTCTCAAACACTTTCTGCTCAGTCGTTGGAGGCCGAATGTCGATCCTTTGGATCTGGTGCTTCAGTTACTGGAGTAGTCTCTTCCTCATCACCGTCTCCCCTAACAGATGTTCAGTGGATTATGCAGGGAGTTCCGTTGGACTTCCCCACGTCTGATTGTGTTCTGACGGCAGTCGCCAGCGATCTCGGATGGGGTGTGACGTTACATCCTCTAGGTCTTTTCCTTCACGGGTCATGGGACCAGGATCTAGCAACTCTTCACGTCAACCAGAAGGAGCTTCTTGCTCTTCTTCTGAGTTTCCGGCAGTGGATCCTCTGCCTTTCAAATTGTCAGGTCCTTCTGTTGTCCGACAATTTGACAGGGTTGTTTACATTCGGAACAGGGCGGCACGCACTATGTTCCCATGTACAAATTGGTTTGGGATCTTCTACTGCTCGCGCAGGATGTCAATGCCGGAGTGGTGGTTCGTCACTATCCCAGACGTCTGAACGTCCTAGCCAACTCCCTGTCCCGACGGGGCAGGTTCTTTCCACCGAGTGGATGCTCCACATGGCAGTGTTCCAGTCTCTTTGCGATCTCTGGGGTCTTCCCCACATTGATCTCTTTGCAACTCGTTGGAACCATCAGGTGGACACTTTTGTGTCCCGTGTCCAGATGCTCTGGCTTTCGCCGTGGATGCTCTGTCCCTCCTTTGGAACAGTCTCTTTGGCTACGCCTTCCTGACGGTTCTGATTCTGCCTCAGGTTCTAGCCCAGATACGAACATGCAGTTGTCAAATCTTTTCGATCGCACCCCTGTTGCCTCAGTGGGTGTGGATCAATCTGCTTCGCTCTCTGTTAGCGGTGGTTCCGGCATGTCTCCCTCTACATCTCAGCCTTCTTTGCCAAGGTTGCCCGAGGAGGTTTCACTTCGACCCGACTTCATTATGCCTTCGTGCATGTCTTTTGTCAGGTCCTGTCTCCTCCGTAGCGTTTTTTTCGAGATGAGCAGTGGAGTTGCTTTTCTTCTTCAAGGAGGCACTCCACTGGTTTAGCCTATGCGGCTAAGTGGAAGGTCTTCTGTCACTCCTTTGATCACACAGATTACAGAGTTTCTGGTATATGTTTGATTCTGGGGGTCTCCAGCCTGTTTTCATCAGTGTGTACAGGTCCATGCTTCAGAGACCTTTTTGCATGTGGGACAGCATCGTATGGGCAATACTCCATGCCTCTCCAAGCTTGTTTGGCACTTTTCTTTGAAAAGGCCTAGGACTGGGATGGAATCCTTCTTGGGTGCTGCTTTGCTTGGGGGGCACCATTCGAGCCTTTATCCCAAGTGGATATGCGTTTTCTCACCTACAAAACGGTTTTCTGATGGCTTTTGCCTCAGCCAGACGGGTTAGTGAGCTTCATGCCCCTCTCGGTTGACCCGGCCTTTTTCTGGAGCTCTCCCACCAGTGTTATGTTTACCAGTGATTGCTCCTTTCTGGCCAAGAATCAGATACCGGAAACTACTCCTCCTCCTATCTGTATCAGGACTCTTCCTTCTGTTGAGGGTAAACACCCTTTGCTCTGTTCATTAGGAAGGGCAGGATCGATTTTCTCTCTCTTATTCCTGGTTGACAGAAGATCTCTCCTGAATCCATTTCTCGATGGATTTGTCTTGCTATTCGTGCAGCTTCTGCCTGTCTAGCAACTGGCGATTGTACTACCAATCATTTTTTTTGCCTCAAGGTGCATGCATTGTCTACCTCTTGGGGCTTATACTAACTCCGTCATGTTGTCGGATGTTATGCTGGCAGCCTACTGGAGAAATACTACTTTCTCCACTTATCTGCGACAGTTGCAGACGCAGGCAGAGGACCTTTGTTCTATGGGCCCTCTTTCTTCTGCTCAGGCTGTTGTCTATCCCATCCATTCGGCTGCTTACAAGGTCAGTTCCAGCTCTGTGCTGTTACTGCCCTTTCTGTCTGTGCATCACACAGAACCATACGCCTCATCTCTCATTGTCTTTAGCTCAACTTGACAAAGTCAAGCTGAGCTATTGCCATCAGTAAGTACGTCCACAATTTCCTTTGGCACACCTCACAGGTCGCTTGTTTGGGGTGACCTCTAGATGGGAGCTATCGATTTTCTTCAATTTCCGTCAAAAAATGTTGCCACGGCTATCGTTCGTAGAACTTAGTTTAGTCAGACCACAATATTTCCCTTTGGCACACCCTACAGGGCACATTTATGATTTGATTGCTTTGAAACCTGGTATGCTTGTTTTGGGTGACCTCTAGATGGGAGCTGTCGATGTTCTTCAATTTCCGGCAAAAAATGTTGCCACGGCTATCGTTCATAGAACTTAGTTTAGTCAGACCACAATATTTCCCTTTGGCACACCCTACAGGGCACATTTATGATTTGATTGCTTTGAAACCTGGTATGCTTGTTTTGGGTGACCTCTAGATGGGAGCTGTCGATGTTCTTCAATTTCCGGCAAAAAATGTTGCCACGGCTATCGTTCATAGAACTTAGTTTAGTCAGACCTCAATATTTCCATTTCGCACACTCTACAGGGCACATTTATGATCAGATTGCTTTGAAACCTGGCATGCTTGTTTGGGGTGACCTCTAGATGGGAGCTATCGATTTTCTTCAATTTCTGTCAAAAAATGTTGCCGTGGCCAACGTTCTTAGAACTTAGTTTAGTCAAACCACAATATTTCCCTTTGGCTCACCCTACAGGGCACATTTATGATTTGATTGCTTTGAAACCTGGTATGCTTGTTTAATATTTGTGTTTGACCCTTAATAGTATTGAGGTTGCACCAGCTAATTCTAGGCCATTGGTAAGTATTAAAAATATACAAATCACTTTAAGTTTATCATTTTTCATTTCAGAGTTATGGGCCTTAAATCGTCAATCTTTTATCAAATCCAGTCGTAGCAGCCATGACCAGATTTTAAGAAAAAATTCATCTAAACTTAACTCACAAAATCAGTAGGGGCAAAATTCATACTACTTACAGGAGGAAAATTGATTAAACATGCCAAAAATATATTTATTTCACTGGCAAGAGAAATCCTGTTCTGGGCAGGAATATCTGCCAGCAGCATACAAGGAGTTAAAATCAGTTAACAAACACACAAGTGCACATGCATGATAGTGTGTTAATATCCCTGAAATGATAAGATTGGACAATGGCAGTACAAATGAAGAAAGAGTGATTGTGAGATACTGATTCATCCAAGCCATATCAGACTTTCACCATTCAATTGTGGCATTCAGAAGTTATACTTGGCTTTTGTACCCTCTTGGTGTGGTCGGTACCAGAATCCAGACCATTTCTATTTTCAGATAGTTTGTAAAATGTGTGTACTGCACTGAGTTTTAATGTACCAGACCAGCATTGTTGGCAATTGTGGAACCCTGTCATGTATCCAGGCTATTTTTTATTGAGGTTTCAACATTGACTGGTCTGGCAAATAATGTTATGACTGCATTAGCCATGCAACATGTAGCTTCTACCATTTTTGCTATTTACGACAGTTCTCATTCAGATCTGAGGGTACTGTGCTTCAACCATTATCTACAGCAAAATTTAGGAATAATGTGTTTTAAGATTTTTCCATTTTCTACTAAAGTATGAACTGCGTTACCATTTGATGACCTTTATTTTAAAAATGCTTACTGGGATTCCAAGGTATACGCAGCCCAAAATCCCTTATATTTAGGGAATGCCCATCTTTGTGGCCATGGTAACAGAAAAATACACAATATTTTGAGGCAAATTTGATTTATTATCTCGACCCATGCTAACTTCCATATAAGTGCAAAATTTCAGAGAAGTAAGGTATATAGCTGTAAATATATAGAGAGTAATCGCTTGACTGGACTGTTTACGTGAAATAATTCATGAGAGGTGAGGGACGTTGTACAAACACAAGTGCGAGAATGCGCACAGGTGTTTTACAACATACCGTATTTACTCTATGTATTGGGATAGCTAAAAATAAATATTTTCACAGATGTCCCAAATCTCAGAAAATGGGGAAAAAACACAACTTGGTCTTGTTTTGATGCTGAATCAAGTTGTGTGTGATTCGTTTTCCATCACTACATGTATATACGAAAATCGCCACCCAATTTTTTTTTAGATTTTCATTTTTTGCTTCCAAAACATAGCTTATGCCCCTCATTGGAACGAGCGCATTGCGCTCATTCTAATGAAGGGTCATAAGCTATGTTTTGGAAGCAAAAAATGAAAATTTTTAGTTACACAAGAATTCTTTTTATGAGTGTCATCTGCCACTAGTGTTCAGTGAAGGGTTGAAGACTGTCACAATGTAATATTAAATAGTCTTCCTCATGTCAGTCCGGTCTGTAAATATTAAAACTTAGGAACAGATTTAAATAAAAATAACACAAATCAGTATGTATTATAAATTTTTTATTGTTTAGAAAGGAAAATTAAACACAAACTTAGCTTTAATATTGAGCATTTGCACCGTTTTCAGGTGACTGGGCCAACTGGAAACAAGTCTCCTGAGTGTCCCAAACATTGGAGCATAAAAAAAAATATTTTTCTGGAAAAAATGTGTGTCCCAAATTATAGAGTGTCCCAATATATAGAGTAAATATGGTAGTCCCTTGGCTCGAATGAATTATTTCACGTCACCAGCAGATCTGTTAACCTCTGAAGGTGACTGTCAGTGAGATTTTGATCAGCTCTCAGTGAGATTTGGATGCTTGTCAGTGAGATTTTTGCGCGCGACCAGCACATCAATCATTTCTGTGTTATCCTCTTGCAACACACCACAGTGACTCCTCTTTAATGACGTATTCTATTTCATCTTTAAAAGATTTGTCATTAAAAAAAATATAGACATGGAGATGGCTACATGTACTTGCAAATATCTGAGCTTGTACCAATTACATCCATATTTCAATGGTTTTATTTTCAAAGTTTGCAGATATTTTTTGTCTAATTGTGGACACTTGTCTGTTTGTTTCTGGCAATTCGATCTCCCACCTTTGAGAGCCTCCAGTAACAACATTGGTAACTCAATGGAGGTAGTTGGCCATAAATGAAGGGGATTTGGAATGGGATGATCCATTTTTTTCAATAAAACATGAAGATTATGCCACAGGATGAAACATCTTGGTGACGAAACGCCTTGGGGACAGTTTCCGCACAAAACCTCAAAATGCCAAAAATTACCAACCTTTCAAAGAGTTATTTCGACCAAAAATATAATTCCTTTCACAACCTGCCTTAGAAAATAGTGAATCGGAATTTTTTCTTAATATATTCACAATAACCTCAACTCATTTGAATCAGCAGTTCTTCTGCAAATTATATATTTTTATACTGTACCAATGACCCAGACATAGCTGGTGCTAACTCTTAAAATATAGGGCCAAACACAAATTTTGCCCCCCAATCCCCAAAATTTGCATCTAAAACCAAAGAAAACATGTCCTGAATGGCCCTCCACACTTCACCTCTACTGCGCATGCGCAGTGTCAAGGACGTTCCGAAATTGGCGCCATTAATTATTCTTAGTTTGGCCCTTCATCAGTTAACATCTGACTGATCTTTGTGCTTGTAAATCTCAGTTTAAATGATGCCAGACACATAAATATTAGTGAAATGGTGATTCTAAGGAGGATATAGAAGGAGGAGAGGAAAAATGTGTGACAGAAAATTATCAGGGCTGTAACTTAAAAATTTTTAATGAAATTATGTTAAGTTACCTATTTTCGAGGCAGCAGCCATTTTGTTGTCATTCTTGTTATCAAGTTACACTGATTGTTCAGTGTTTTCCTCTCTCCCTTTCCTTTAAGTCCCCTCTTGCTATTCTCCCATGCTTTTGGCATATTTTCTGTAATTTTATTACTAAAATTTCTTGGGAGTTTTAGCTGAATAACAGAATGAATTCTGTTCTTTTCCCCATGTTTACGTCTTCACCTATGGGTGGTTAGGCGTTGTGTTCTGCATCTACCATCTGATGTTCTGCAGTTTCTTCCCTGGAAGTCTCTGTTTTGCATCAGATAGTGTATTATTGGTAACTGATTTCGGGCCTGGGTGCCTGGAGTCTTATTCTAGTGTTTTTACACTTATTGTTTACTTTTACAACAGCCCTCTGTGTGAGGGGGGATTTCTTGAAAATAATATCTTGATGTTAATTTAATCATAACTAGATACATTATTATTGTTCGTAAGTGTTGCATAAATTGTTTAAAATATTTTTAAAATTTTTGTCCACACTTAGGCTTGGGATCCATTGGGGCTCAACGTTACTTTTCAGAAACTTGGGCTGTTCTGAAAAAATATTTTTTCAAAATATTTTGATTTCAATTATTTTATCTATGTTAATGGATCATATTATTATGTATTTTGATTGTCAGGGGTTGGTGCGAGTACTAGGACTTTGTTTTCTTTTCACATTGAAAGGATTTTGGTCAATTGTAATAAGAGGAAATCTTCCTCTGACTTTTATAATCATTCTATATGTAGTCAGTGTACTCGCATTAACTCCTGTTCTGTATGTGATGATTTCGATGACAACATGGGAAGCGTATGTCACGGTATGTTAGTGGGGAATTGGACATTCCGGTCCTTTCCCCGCAGGGTCACTCTACTTTATCAATTTCTATTTCAGACGATCAAGATTAGGGTGATGTATCCGTGATGTCTTCCAAAAGTGTGCCTCTGTCGTCACAATTAATGAAGGGCTAGCGGAAAAGTGCTCATGTAAATACGCCAATTGCCTAAGAGGACCCTAGTAGGTTCGACGGCCTTTTGACGTCCGCTAGCTCGCCCGGTGTAGCGTCCATTCATCGAATGGTTCGGCAGCCAGGTTCGTCCGTTGCGGTCTAGAAGGAGTTTTGGGGTGATGCGAGCACTATAAATCAACCAAATGCACACCCAGTGACGGCGGATTAGAGGGAGAATGGAGGAAGCCTTTTATGCCGGTTCCTAGCTCGTCCAGGTCCATCCGGACGGCGAGCGAGAGAGGCCCCTCTCTCGTACAATAACATCTGGCCCCAGATGTTGTGGTACAAAATGTTTCGCATTCGGAGCATACGTCCGCCGCTCGGGACGCTCCAACATATAGTCAGTCCGGAGAGACTGTCAATAAGGCTTCCTCATTCTCATGGTAGCGCACACGACCGCTCTTGGCTACGTGACCTCGGATATCCAGTCAGCTTCGCCAATCAGAGAATCATCGGTGACCAGGTCACATCATCCGGTGGCCAGGGACACGAGGCCTGCAGACTCCGGACGTTCGCATAAGAAAGTGTGCGGGAGTCAACGTACACTGAGCTTCCGGCGGCAATGCATCGTAAGACCGCTACTGCACAGGCCTCGGGGACGGACGTGCTATCCCAAATAGCACAGCTTATCGCAGCATCCCAGCAACAACTGACTCTGTCGCATAATGTATTATCCGACGATGCTGGGTCGGGACGCTCCGCGGAAGCAGGTACGGACGTCCGAAAATTTCATCCGGTCCGACGGGATACCGAAAGAGATTCGGAGGATTTCGAGCTTTCCCTTTCGGAACAACATATGCTGTTGTGTATGTCATCTGACTTTATCTTCTACAGGTTCTTTCGTCGGACCAGAATGCTGCGATGCCGGATAAGAAACTGATAGCGTCGGTGGACTTAGAAATTTTTGGTTCGGTTCAGGGACATCGTCCCTCAGTTCCGACATTGTCCAATAATGTCACACAAACTTTCGAATTATTGAACGACGCTATATATATTATCATATGCTTGCTATTACCAAGCATTTCTGGTTTCTTGTTCGCAAAGTTACGGAGATGTCTTTCTAAGTGTGCCTCTGTCATCATAGTTAATGAAGAGCTAGCGGCAATAAGTGCTCATGGAATATGTCTATCGCCTAAGAGGTCCCTTGTAGGATCGACGGAGTGACATTCGCTAGCTCACCCGGTGTAGCGTACATTCATCGAATGGTTCGGCTGCCGGGTTCATCCGTTGCGGTCTAGGAAGGAGATTTGGGTGATGCAAGCACTATAATAACTTTAGTACTCACCCAGTGACGACGGATTGAGGACAGATCGGAGGAAGGCTGTTAGTCCAGTTCCTGGCTCGTCCACGTCCGTCCGGGCTGTGAGTGAGAGAGGTCCCTCTCTCATCCAACAACATAGAGGACCGCATGTTGTGGTTCAGATATTTCGCATTCGGAGCATATGTCTGCCGCTCGGGACGCTCCGTTATATTTACAGTCCGAGAGACTGTCGATAATGCTTCCTCATCCTCACAGCAGCGCACACGACCGCACATTGGCTATGTGACCTCAAGTATCCGACCAGTTTCGTCATTCAGTGATTCCACGGTGAACAGGTCACGCCATCCGGTAGCCAAGGGACACGAGGCCTATACACTCCGTTCGCTCGCATAATAGAAGTATGCACGGGTTAACGATCACGGAGCTTCCAGCGGCAATGCATCGTAAGACCGCTTCTTCACAGGCCTCAGTGACGGACGTGCTATCCAAGTTAGCACAGTTTTTCGCAGCATCCCAGCAATCGACAGTTTCTCGGTCGGATCAGGAATTATCCGACGGCGCTGGGTCGGTGCGCTCCGCTGTTGCATCAGGTTTGGACGACCGAACGCTTTATAGGGTCCGACAGGATGGCGAAAGGGATTCAGACGATTTCGAGTTTTCCCTTTCGGAACATCGGAAGCTGCCATACATTTCTTCCGGCATTATCTTCCAGTGGTTGTTCCTTCGGACTACATTGCTGCGATGTTGGATAAGAGACTTATAGCATCATTGGACACGGAATTTTGGATCGGTTCAGGGACATTGTCCCTGACTTACTGACACAGTCCAATAATGTCATTAGAACATGTGTATTATTTATCGACGCTTTATATATATAAGCCTGCTACCAAGCATGATAGTTTAGTTTCTTGTCCGCAATGCTAAATTCTGCCTTTTATCATTTCTAGGAATAATTTATTTTGGCAGAACAGGGCATACCGTGAGTTCATATGCGTCTCGACGGCGTGGTTAAAGACTGGAAATTATCTTTTTCGCCGTCTATGTCTTTTCCAACCACAATGTTGGAAACGACAATGATGTCTAATAGACTTAACTTAGATGCTTTATCATACGTAATCCACCTTACTGAGGCGTTATCATTACGTCTTCAAGAGAAAGAATTCCGGGATATGATCCTCAATGTGATTTCTTTTGAGGGCAGTAGTTTGTCCACGTATAACTCCGCCCTTCAATGGCTACCTGGAGTTGGTTAGAAGTGACGCAGCTCTAGCTACATCCACGCGCGTGGATAGTAAGGTGAAGAACTCTCTCAGAGTCGCTTCGGTCTCGGAGAAGCTTCTCTTCGACGGCAACTTTTCAGCAATCCATGAATTGCTCGATTTACACGTTCTCTTGTCTATCTAGGGTAGCAAGAGATTCAGACTGGGGCAAACATTCGGTGGTTGACTCAGAGAGTGCCACTGCAGTTGCCGGTTCCGAGTTTTATAATTATGACGGTTGCCAGTCAAACAGGTTGGGATACAATATTGATCCCAACGGATTCGAAGTGCCAGGGTCTTTGGGTTCAGCAGTCTCTAAGCAAGCACTTATCTTCCACGGAATAATGTTTTTTAGGCTTGCTTTATGTCATTGGATGAACATTATTCAGAAACGCATGTCCAAATCCTGTCCGATAATACGACAGTATTTGCGTATCTCCGGAACCAGGGAGGCACTCATTCATTTCCGTTATTCAATTTAATGGAAAGAATCCTTCTGTTTGTTATAGTACACCAAGTTCTGCTTCGGTCCGTCATATTCCGGGTCGTCTGATTGTATTACCGGACTCCCTTTCACTTATGGGTCGCTTGTTGCCGTCAGAATGGACTCTCAACAAACAAGTATTCAATCAGATTTGCTATCAATGGGAGCGCCCAATGATAATTTATTTACGACACAACTTGCTAATCAATTGCAGACGTATGTGTTTACATGTCCGGATCTCTGAGCTTATGTTGTTTACGCTCTATTGATCTAATAGGACGGAATGATAGGATATGCGTATCCTCCTGCGCTGTTGTTTCAGCAAGTATTGCTAAGATAAACAACCACAATTCATTTCTGTTGATAGCATCTCTGTCTTCACAGAGACCGTGGGTAAATTTACTCAGATGTCTACTGTGGGACTTAACGCGAAAACTTCCTCCATGAGAGGATCTTCTTTCGCTGGGGAAAATCGTGTCATCTTCATCACAACCCGCAAGGTCTCAACCTTCACGTATTCCGTTGTGTGGTCCTTATTGCATTGTAAGCATTGTACTGGACGAGCTTTGGACGCGATTTCTTACTGTAGGAGAACCTCATCTTCGCTATACTATGCGGCTAAAGTGGAGGCTCTTCCGTCGTTGGTGTAGGGATCACTATGTTGATATTGTTGATCCCTCCATACTAGTCATTGCAACTTTCTAGTATACTTGTTTGACAAGATCTACTGCAGCCTGTTACTATTAAGGTTATAGGTTTATGTTATCTCATACCTATGCACTCTATGATAGTTTACAATTGAGTCTTATGTCTCTTTATCTAAGTCAGTTAGTAACTTTTCGATAAATAGACTTAGAATCATTAGATTAAATTTCTATACGGAATTTAACTTCAGTTCTTATTTAGCTAAGTAATCATTTGAGCCTCTGGAAACAGTAGTTTTCAAATTCTGACCTTTTAGACAGTAATTCTGTTGGCTTCTCTTTTACTGAAGAGTCAGTGAGCTTCATGCACTATCAGTGGATGATTCTCACTTTCGTAGTTTCGGAATCACTACTTCCTTTACTATTTAGGTTGGATTTTTGAATAAGAGTCAGGCTCCTAATAAATATCCGGAACCTATTGTTATTAAGGTCCTTCCGTCTTCGTACGGGCATAGGCCTTTACTCTGCCCGGTTAGAGTTTACGTATTTATAACCAGATATCTGTTTATTACTACGGGCGTAAGCTTCTTCTGTCTTTGATGCCTAATAGAAGGACGTTACGCTCCATTCTATTGCTAATGGATTCAATTAACTATCGATACTGCTTATGGTATATCATTGACTCAGCAGTTGTGCTTGAGATTTCGGCTCATGAAGTAAGAGTTCTTCTACATCTTGGGCTTACATTAATAGTGTCGCTATTATAGATTTTTGAAGGCTGCTCATTGCGCTCAGCCATCCACATTCATGAATTTTTATCTCAGAAATATCGAGTCCATTTCTGGAGGCCTCTATTGTTAGGTCTATTATCTACTGCTCAGAATGTCATTCACTTAACAGTTGCTACTATAGCTAGGTAGGCTGTCTGTTTCGGCAGTGACTCCGTTCTGCTGCCCTCTTCGCTCTGGGCTATTTGACCCAGGGCAAGACAAGGGGGGGGGGGGGAGGGGGTGGAGGGTGTTCCCTTGGGTCACCTGTTTTACTATGAAAACAAGGGGATACCTCCTCCGGAGTTAGTAATTCTGAGCTGTTATTGGGATGGCTTTTTAGTGAGAAGTTTATGTTTTAAAAATTCATTCAGGTCTTAGTTTTTAAAGTATAGCTTTTGAATATAGCACGTGTCAAACGGACGTTATTATACAATCCTCAGACACTTTTAAGGAGTATAAAGAGTCTCTATTCTCTAGACTTACTTTATTTGTTGGCTTACTTTAAAAATTATTAGTATAAGGATTATACTAGATATTAATAGTGTACATGGATGTATGATGCTCAATTTTGGAAGGTGTTGTATCTTTCTAATTTATCATAAATAAGAAAGATACATGTAAGGCCTAATACTTCTTTTTCCCTAGAGGGGATGACTCTATTTTATATAACTGAGCGTATTCCAACTTGCCCTATGTCCTAGGCCCTCCAGCCTTTTTACTATTCAGCTATGTCTGGGTCATTGGTACAGTATAAAAATGTTAAAAAATTTATAGTAATTTATATATTTTTTATACTTAGCAATGACCCAGACGGGGATGGCCCTCCCAGGAGTTGGGAACTCATACCTCCCCGCTGAGTACATAGCGCTTACCAGGCACTGGTTATAAGAATGATTAATGGCGCCAATTTCGGAACGTCCTTGACACTGCGCATGCGCAGTAGAGGTGAAGTGTGGAGAGCCATTCAGGACATGTTTTCTTTGGTTTTAGATGCAAATTTTGGGGATTGGGGGGCAAAATTTGTGTTTGGCCCTATATTTTAAGAGTTAGCACCAGCTATGTCTGGGTCATTGGTAAGTATAAAAAATATAGAAATTACTATAAATTTTTTAACTTTCTTCTTATAAGGATAGTAACAGAATTTCTGCTCTCCATTTTACAAAGTTTTAAATGCCTGTTTGGGTCAACTGAAAATAAATAAATAACAGGATTCTGGGATCTCTTGATTTTTTTGTTTCCATGGTAACCAGGAAAGTAAGGATGAGATCAGTATAAAACATAGTCAAGGACAGAGAACTCACTCTTATTTATATATGTACTGCATTACCATGTTATTATTCTACACGTGGTTTAAATCTGATTACCGGCTCTAGTACCCTATTTGTTTTATTTATACCATGCTCTTAATAAATAATCAACTTTGTCTCTTAACCCTTTACCTAACATGAAAAGCAGACGACACTTGCAAAAAAAATTCTTGAATAACTAATTTTTTTCATTTTTTGTCTCAAAAACATAGGTTATGACCCCTCGTTGGAACGAGCTCGTTCCAACGAGGGGTCATAACCTATGTTTTTGAGACAAAAAATGAAAAAATAATGAAAATTAATTGGCGATTTTTTAGAATAGCGCTGGTCGGTTTTGGCCGTTACGTTGGGTAAAGGGTTAAAATGGAAAAAAGAAATGATACTTCCTATCGCAAACACATGGGTTTGTTTTGTTAACATCTGCATCGCTGGGCAGTTCTTCTGGCTGCATGTAAATGCTTGATTAGCAGCTAGACACTCATCAAAGTTGATTGAATTTACCTTGCTTTTTCAGTCAAATTATTATTAACAATTCTTAAATTTTATTTTAAATATTTAATTGTTGGTACTTTAAACTTAATAAGTCACTGCATGTAGTAGACACTACCGCAGAGCGTTGTTTGTTTTTTTTAATTTTTCAAGCAGTTTCAACAAAAGCATATCATGTGACCCCCTTATTGAAACAAGCTCATTGAGCTAGTTCCATTGAGGGGGTCACATGATATGATTTTGTGGCAATATTTTGAAAATTTTTGTTTTTTCAACTGCTAAATTTGTAAATTACACAGGCAGATGCGGCTGATTAATTAGATAAAGGGTTGTTTATTTTTTAACTGTATTTGTCGCAAGAAATATTAAAGTAGCATGTTGCAGAGTATCGCAAATGGTTGTACAATTATTTTCAAATTGTTAGAAAAGTGAGAATATTAAAATCAGTAAAAACTTGTACAAATGCACAAATGCGAGTGTGTGTTCTTTGCCCCAAAATGATAAGATTAGACAGTGACAGTACAAGTGAATTATGAGAGAGCAATTCATCTTAGTTTCATCAAACTTTCAATATTGAATGGAGAAGGCATGCAAAAGTCGAATTTGGCTTTTGAATCCTCTTGAACCAGTCCAGACTGGAATCCAGGGCATTTCTATTTTCAATTAGTTTGTCAAATGTGTGTACTGTAGCAACTTCTGATGAACCTGAGCAGTTTTTTTTTGCTAATTGTAGAATGTCTCTCACGTTTCCAGGCCAGTTTTTGCTGAGATTTTAGCTCCGACTGGTCCAGAGAATGATTTTATGACTGTGTATTAACCATGCAATATGGGAGTACAGTTAAAACTAGAAGTCCTGTCACAAACTGTGCGCTAATCTAGGCTTAATTTCATGTAGGAATTGTGCGCAATTGCCATATTGAATGGCATCCAAAGCACGGCAGGTTGTCCTGGTTACTCATAGCAAACACAGGCAATGTTTCTGCCAATGGACCTCTGGGTTACCCGGAGGTCCATTGGCAGAAACATTGCTTGTGCACAGGCCATATGTGCAGAATTCGATAGCCTTACTATGGTCATAACGCGTAGATTAACACGCAGATCGACATGCTATTTGTGCGCATTTCATGACAGGACTTCGGGGGCATGGTGACATTGCAGTAACCGTTTCTCGTCAGATCACCGAAGTTAAATAACGTCGAGCCCGGTCAGTCCTTGGATGGGTGACCATCTGAGCGATCGATTCGGACTCTCGTGTTGTGTCCTTGGGCAAGGCACTTAACCTTGATTGTCCACATGGGGGCATGATGATGCCGTGTACTAAGGCGTACTGCACGTCAATGGTGCGCATGTCTTCATCCAATCTAACCCTGCCTGTGCCGCAGTACGAAGTTATGATGTTGGCGGAGCTGGCAGCTGCTCGTCGTTGCTCGATGGTTCTCTCCGGGTACTCCGCCTTCCTCCACCCGTAAAACTGTCACGGTCATGATTAGCCATTGTGCATAAGTATGTGACCTTAAAAACACCAATAAATAAATAAATAAATAAATATAAATAAGTGACAGGACTTCTGTTTTAACCCTTTACCTAACGAATCGCCCACATCCGCCCTCGTAATATGCAAATTGAAAGAATTGAATTTTTCAAAATATTTCAACAAAACCATATCATGTGACCCCTCATTGGAACGAGCTCATTGAGCTCGTTCTATTGAGGGGTCACATGATATGGTTTTGTTGAAATTTTTTGAAAAATTAAAAAAAATGATATTTAAAATAATAAATTTTGATATCGTCTGCATTGGTTAAAGGGTTAACTGTACCAAATCTAGTTTGAACTATATACGGAGGTTTTTCTGAAGAGAACAAGGCAGCTTTCTTGATAAAAATGTTGAAGTATAATTTTCTATATTGTACATTTCAGGAGATGAGCCTGAAAATACTTTTGAAGACAAACAAGCTGATTTGTCATTCTCAGAAAGGGTAATTGTATACAAACTTTTTATAAGGCTTTTTTTTATCCCTTGTCTAATGTAATCGCCAAAACCAGCCAGAGCTATGCACAAAAATCGTCATTCAGATTTAACTGGAAGTGTGCTACCTTTTTCTTGTTCACAGATTTCCTTTCACCATATATTGCTCTGTGTCATTTGATTGGATAGTGCCAGGAGGCACTATCCAATCAAATGTAACTGAGCAAGGTTTCGACTACAAATTTTGATTCTTGCCAAGGTCAATATGAAACCACCATCAGTAGAGTGTTGATGCTGTAGTCACATTCTGTGGTATTTAGTGAAGCCCAAATGTGGGTTTCCAGCACTGTACCAGTTAATATTTTTTTCAATTTTTGTCTCTAAAATATAGTTTTGGTCTCCTCATTGGATCAAGCTCTTTTAGCTTGTTCCAATTATGACATAAGCTATGTTTTTCATGCAAAAAGTTAAAATTTTTTGTTATTCAATTTTTTTTGTGTGCAAATGTTGTCTTCTATTAGAGTGAGGTAAAGGATTACCTCCACTTAACCCTTAAAGGCCTGGACAAATGTACTGAATTCACATCTGACCGCATCCTGTACACGTCCAGTGGTTAACATTGATTTCTAGTCAAACCTTGGCTGCTTTAACACTGTCTTAACAGGCAGCCAAGACTTGACTAGAAACCACTGCATATGTAATTTGTTTATTGTCAGCAGGATCTTCTCATGATGGAATGTTAACCCTTTGAGACTTTAATTTTCCTAACATTCAGACGTCACTGGGAATTCCGTTTCTTCAACGTTTTTCAAAATGTGATGTCAAACGTCGGAAAGTACAAATAACAAGATATTTTTCACATTAGTGATTATCTGGTTGAGGGTTGATTATATTTGGTGGTCTGAATTTGTTATTCAAAGCTTGTTTAATTACAAATTATTGGAGAGTGCCCATAGGCACTCTCCAATAATTTGTAATAAAACAAATTTATATAAACAAAATATTATTTGTGTTTAACTGAATATGAAATATAGGCAAGGGAAATGTTGGCTTTTGCTCTGGTATCCTTATTTTTTAAAAGCACTGATAGTGGCATCTAGAACTCAACCAATTAAGAAGTCTTGACAGCAGGATTATATTAGTATTTCAAGCTGCGATAACATTTAGCTCAACGGTTGTCACTGACCACTAATCGGGAGAAACTTTAAAAAATCGAAAAATAATAACAAAAGAAATGACCACAAAGTATCAACGCACTGTATGACCTCGTACGTCATAAGACATACAAAAGTATCAACACGCTGTTTGATTTCGTACGTCATAAGATGTACACAAGTATCAAAGGGTTAAGGGCACCTGTTCTGAGGTCGTAAAAGGGTTAATTTTCTCTCAGTACAGTACCTGTAGAATTAACTTCACTCAAACATCAATAAAGTGAAGTTATCATCCTAGCAAGCAAATCATCTCAAAGTCAGTGAGCCTACAGGTTTCACCTGTCTATAACAAAATTCTCTCAAAACTAAATGGATAATCACGCTCACTGGAATAAAGTCGAAGGAATATGTGTAAGGCTGCCACACAAGGTGTGTTGATCTTGAAAAATGAAAAGAAAACAACTAATATAAGCTTAAGCTTGTCAGATCCATTCTATGTTCTTATTATTTAATATACAGGAGAATCCTCTTAATTGAATATTCATTTTGCCAGTGAAAATTATTCAATTAACAGGAGTATACAATTAACAGGGATTTGGTCAGTTTCCTGTGTTCTGGAGGTAAACTGAGCATTTATTCTATTATATCTTGTTTGACAGAGCTCATAGAGCTCTGTCAAACAAGATATAATAGAATAAATGCCTGCATTGGATGTAGTGAGGCCAAAAAGGTTGATAAATAAGGGGAATTTGGTGCGTGTTACAGTAATTTTTTCGACATATTATAAAAATTTATATACAATTAACAGGAGTTTACTCTACAGCCCATATGCAATTAACAGATCAAATTTGTACTGAAGGTATGGTAAATGGTTTTGTGTTTGAAAATTATATTCAATTAACAATGATATACAATTAAGAGATATCCAATTAAGTGGACTCCACTGTATTGTGTAAATTGATATTGAAATTATCATGGAATAAATACTGTTTAACTCTTAACCTGCTGAATATTTTTTTGAATTTTTTCATGAAATCCAGTCATGGCTGCAGTAATGCAGCCATGATAGAATTTGATGAAAAATTTGAACAATTGAAGCCCAGCTATGATTCGCAATATGATTGTCCAATTTGCAGCGAAGTATTCTGTTAAACAGAAGCCAAAGTTGTCAGGACAAAGCCAATCTAAGAAGGAGGAGGCCCCCTTCCCCCTACTTTCAAGTTCAGATATATGTATATATTTCTTCTCTCTGTGTAGTAAGCACACATGTTTTAATTAGATAATTAGCCTTAGGCGATTCACAGTGGGATACTTCTTCGGCATTTTGCTAGTCCGAATAAGATGTCTTCCTGTTATCATCGACTGGCACTTATAAATTAATTCCAATCATCATGGCTATCAAGTTTATTATTTCTCAGGATACGCTTGAGAGCATATGCATTGGCGCGATGTGATTTTATCTTCAGAAATGTCTCGTGCCAGGTTTAGGCATCTTGACATATTGCTATCTGACCATCCCAAGACGAGATATAAAGTGTGGGAAACAAGCTATTTCAGAGAGTCTTGGGTCCTGACCATTTAGGAGACAGACGTGGGTTCGGCTGAATAGGAGATGCCATATGGTTTTGTATGAGTGGAATTGCTGGGCAATCCACGAAGCTCTGTTGTACGCCGCTATTATCAGATTAGGTGGACGTAGGAGGGGTACAAGAGTAGATTACGGACCCAAGTAATGGCTAAGTTTAGATGTCATTAGCGAGGATCGACTCACACCTGTCTCAAAGTGTAGGCTGTTGTATTGTGGTATTAACCCTTAGATCGTGTAGTAGCCTGTTTTAGTAGCGGAGTGCTGTAAATATCGACCCAAGGTCGACAGTTTACAATTTCACGCAAGCAAGTGCATTTTGAAGTTGTGAGTTCTGCAGAACTGTGTGTATATATTTCAAAGGACAGGAACATTCAAGGAGAGTTCTATCAAAGGACACATGTATAAGGTATGTGACGAAGACTTGCTAAAATAGCCGATAGAGTGGATTAACCAAATCCAAATCAGAACTATGTTGCCACAAGGTAATTAACATTGCTAGTAAGGATCCCCTGGCAGTCAGAGCTGCAGACGGGCACAGACGCAAAAGATTAAGACTCGGTGTTTTAAGCTTCTGTTGTGAGCCTGTGACAATGACATTTCGAGAGTGTACTGTTAGTGCCAGTACAGGGCTATAGATAGACTGAATTGATGAAAAACTATTTAACCCCTGTGATAAGTCTTTGATTTGTGTTGATCAAATTGTTAAACATGTTGAATATGGAATGAGTTTATTTTAAATGTAAATAAAAGAACCGTTGGTACTTTAATCATTGCTTCCTTTCTGCAGCTTGAAGTGATTAGGAATCACACCTAACGAAGAAAGAACCTATATTTTGAGTTTTGAGTTTACTTTGCAGGAAAGAAAATCATAGTGCAGTCCCAACTCAGCTCTGTGGGCCAAGTTTGGCCTGTGCCCGGATTCCGACCCTCCTTGTTGGCTCGTCGCCCAATATTTTCAATGGCAAGGCTAAACAATCCCATGTCACCCTTCCAACATGGATAGAGGTGTTCTGGAAATGTATACCCTTTCTGTTGGTAAATGTATTGGTGTCCTTGTGGGAATATCTGCCAGTATCCCCGCGGGAACCCTGGGAAGTGAAGCAGTGCCTATTCACTGCGGTAAACAGACTCTGTTTTACTGGAAAATAGAACCCAGTCACCAATGCTTGGGAGGTGCAAACCCTCTCTAAAACGGGCAACATGGCTTATTAACGCTCACCCCTGGTCTTGAGTTGATACTCATGTTGTGGTCATGATTGACCATTGTTCAAAAATATGTGACCCTAAACTCCAATAAATAAATAAATAAATAAATAAATAAATAAATAAATAAAAGCAGCACAGGCAAAGCTTAATTAACTCCTTGCATGCTGCTGGCAGATATTTATTTGTTTATTGGTGTTTAAGGTCACATACATATGCACAATGGCTAATCATGACCATGACATTTTATGGGTGGAGGAAGCCGGAGTACCCAGAGAGAACCACCGAGCATCGACAAGCAACTGTCAGCTCCTCAACATTCTAACTCTGTTCAAGCTCCGCCCAAGAAGGGTTACAGCGGTTGAAGACATGTGCACCATCGACGTGCCGTATGCCTTAGTACACGGCATCATCGTGCCCCCATGTAGGAAACCGTGATAAAGTGCCTTGCCCAAGGACACAACACAGATCGTCCTGGATGGAGATCGAACTCGGGACCTCTAGCATAGAAGTCCAACATTCTACCACTGAGCCACCGTGCTCCCCTTTCACCTATAAAACCATCCAACACGATGTGACTGTTGGCTATTTAATGTGTTGTTCAATCTCAATAAACAAAATTTATCGAATCAAGAGTTGTGGGTAGAAGCTTTGCACCACAAATATTTGTCCTGAAAAATCTTTTCTCCTTTTCTCACATCGGAGAGCTGAACTGTAGGGCCCAACCTTAAATGGCACGCATCTGAAAAGTGTTCGTCATTACTCCAAAACAGTGTCAACATGTCAGAAAGACCATTGAGATCTCTAAACACTTCATTTCCATTATCTGGATTAAGTATGTACAGTTTTCACATGGCAACATTTATAAGATTAAAAAGTTTGTTTGCCACATTTGAACTATGATGCTGTGTTGCACTTAGTGAGGTGTTATCTCAGAGAGGAAAGAGTTTTGTTCATTTGGACATGATAAACAATTTCATCAAGATAATACATTTCCCTATACCCAAGAGAATGACCATATTTGGTCACAGCTATTCACAAAAATCACCTTTCAAATTTTAGTATATTTTCAACTTACCTTGACAAAGTCAAGATAAGCTATTGCCATCATGCGTGCGGGAGTCTGTGAGTCTGTTCACATTTTCCTTTAGCACAGGCTACACCCCTTAGTTCTTGTATGATCATTCCAAAATTTCATATGCAAGTTTGGGGTCATGTCTAGATGAGAACGTCCCCTTTTGGTCGCAATCTGTCAACCGTGATGGCTGCCTGAGCCCAAAACCCCAAAACCTTTAGCACAGCCTACAGGTCATATTTATGAAGAGATTTCATTGTAACTTAGTAGGATGCCTCTGTATAATATCTAGATGAGAATGTCCCCTTTTGGACATGATCTGTCAACCATGATGGCTGCCCAAGCCTGAAACCCAAAAACTTTTAGTACAGCCTGCAGGTCATATTTAATATGGGGGGATTTCATTGTAACTTGGTAGGATGACTCTGTATGATGTCTAGATGAGAACTTCCCCATTTGGTCACGATCTATCAACCGTGACGACTGCCCAAGCCCAAAACCTGAAAACCTTTAGCACAGTCTACAGGTCGTATTTATGGAGGGAATTAATTGTAACTTGGTAGGTTGACTTCATATAATGTCTAGATGAGAACGTCCCCTTTTGGTTGTGATTGGTCAACTGTGATGGCTACAGGAGCCCGAAGCCCAAAAACTTTTAACACAGTCTACAGGTCATATTTATGAAGGGATTTCATTGTAACTTGGTAAGATGACTCCAAAAAATGTCTAGATGAGAACGTCCCCTTTTGGTCATGATCATGACGGCTGCCCAAGCCCAATACCCAAAAACCTTTAGCCTAGTCTATAGGTCGCATTTATGGAGGGATTTCATTGTAAATGGGTAGGTTGACTCCACATAATGTCTAGATGATTCCATCCCCTTTTGGTCGTGATTGGTCGACTGTGGTGGCTACAGGGGCCCGAAGCCCAAAAACCTTTAGCACAGTCTACAGATCAAATTTATGAAGGGATTTCATTGTAACTTGGTAGGATCACTCCAGGTAATGCCCAGATGAGAAAGTCCCCTTTTGGTCGTGATCATTCAACCTTGATGGCTGCCAAGCCCAAAACCCAAAACACTTTAGCACAGACTACAGGTGATATTTATGAAGGGATTTCATTGTAACTTGGAAGGATGACTCAGTATAATGTTGAGATGAGGACGTCCCCTTTTGGTTTCGATCGGTCGACTGTGATGGCTACACATGCCCGAAGCCCGAAAACCTTTAGCACAGTCTACAGGCCATATTTATGAAGGGATTTCGTTGTAACTTGATAGGATGACTCATTTTGGAATAATTTCACTGTAACTTGGTAACTTTTGTTGACATACATAAACTGTGAGGGCCACATACATTAACTGTGAGGGCCACATTAACCCACCCCTCAATTCTTTAGTACAGTCTACACCTCATATTATTTTTATTGAAAACTTAGTATACAGGGAACAGAAATTAACATATTTCCAATTATCACAATTCTTGTCTTATTTCATAATCCTTTCATAAACATTGGACATTATCCTTTTCATCAAACACAACACACAGACAAATTAAGCTACAGTGTCATTGACACTTACATTAAATTTCTTGGGAGGTTAATGTGTATTACAGAATGTTTATTCTGTTTATCCCCATGGTTAATTAAGTCCTCACCCTAGGGGTGTTTGGCCGTTTTGGTCTTGCATCTTCTATCTGATGTATCTTTTTTCTTTGTATGAAGATCTAGCTTTGCATCTGGTAGCATTTAAATTGGTTACTGACTTTGGGCCTTTCTGTGTGCCTGATGTCTTGTTTCCGTTTTTTTCCTTTGACGTTGTTTACATTGGAAACGTCTTCAAATGTATGTAGTATTTTCTATTATATTACTGTATCATATTACTGTAGAATTACTGTAAGATACATTGATTATTATTCCGGTAGTGTTGCTAATAAATTTGAATTTTGTCCACACTTAGGCTCTATCGGGATGTCATTGGACTCATAATCTTCCCTTTGGGAACTTAGGCATTTTCTTAAGATTTTGCAATAAAAATTAAATTCTAAAAATTTATAAAAAATATATTTTGAAAATTTTTTTTTCTTTATAAATTTTTAGAATTTAATTTTGATTGCTATTATTGATGTATCTTTATCATATATTTTGTTGTGGAGTTTGTAGGAGTGTTATCAACTTTGTCTTTTGATTGTAATGCAAGGCGAGGAAATCTTCCTCGGATTTACATGCTTGTTGCCTTGCACGTAGTCGATGCTCTCCTGCAGATTCTTGTCCTACTTGTGTACATTGGGATGAGAGATGTTGGAGACGGGTGTTGCGGTACGTCGTTGGTGGTGAGGTTCCTATGCCGGGTCTCTCACTGCAATATAATTCAAGTTTTTCAGTTTCTATTTTAGAGTAACAAGAACATGGTGATGGTATTGTGACACCCATCCAAAGTGTGCTACCGTCGTTGCACTCTGATGAGCAAATAGAGCTAGCTGCAAGGTGCTCATGAACATAAGCAAGGGATAAGGCCTCTAGTTAGTGTTCTTATCCTTTGCAAGCAGCTACCTCGACCAGTGAAGCAGTTACTCAGTTCATGGGAGCCGTGACACCAGGTAAGTCCCTTGCGGTCGAGGTAAGTGTAGATTTGGGTAGAGCGAGCACCTCAAAAACTAAAGCTCACCCAGCGATTACAGAAATAGGGAGGAAGCCTGCAAGCTTCTCTTTCTCTTAGGGAGGCTTGGCGAGGTCTGATAAGACAGCGAGCAGGAGAGGCCCCTCTCTAACCCAGCAACATTTGGGGCCAAATGTTGAGAAACTTGCCTGTGTAGGATCCTGCAAGTTTATCTTAGGGAGGCTCGGCGAGGTCTGAAAAGACTGCGAGTGGGAGAGGTCCCTCTCTTACCCACAACATTTGGAGCCAAATGTTGTTTAATAAACTTATCTGTGTAGGATCTAACATCCACACTTGCCGCTCAGGATACTCCTTCTAAACTGCAGCCGGCGTCTGCTACAGTTACGTCTTCTACCTCAGGCAGATATAGCACACACGACCGCATGCTAGCTAACCGATATCCAGGCAGCCGCCAGAAGAAGTTTCCAGTCTTCGCCCTTGAAGTCAGGCCCATCCAGTAGCAAGTGATCCGAGGCTTCAATCATTGGGACGTTCAGAGTAGAGATCTACATCTGGATCTTCATCCCAGGAGCAGCAAGCGGCATAAATACAGAAGAATGCTGCTCCTCAAGCCTCGGTAACGGATTTGCTGTCGCAGATTGAGCAGCTAATCACAGCATCCCAGCAAGTGCAAGAGCAGCCTTCTGCAGACTCCAGTGGTGAGCTGTCGGATGGTGCTTGGTTGGTCCAGTCATCAACACACTCAGATACGATGGACCGAATGTCACAGCTGAATCAGTCGGATGGTGAAAGGGTCAAGTGACTTTGTAGCACCTGATCAGCAAGCTACGACCACTAGAGAGAAACCGCTGTCATCTTTGGATGCAGATTTTGTGCAGAGGAAAGAGGATGTTCTTTCCTTCCCGAAACAGTCTTGACAGGTGTCGGAGGCCTTCGGCCATGTTAACAATGCCATATTTAACCTCTCTAGTGCTAAGAGGAAGGCGGTTTCTTATCGACATCTTCAATAAATATACCATTCCTTGGACCGTGTTCATTTAAAACGGTTGGAGAAGATACCCAGAGAGCTCCTCTGCATTTAGGCTGAGACAGCTGTCTTGTTTGGAATAGAGCCGTTAGAGGGAATAAGTACGTCTTTTCCCTCTCGGTGTTGTATTCCTTGGCGTCAAGACATTTAATGCCATTGTGGACGCCATAGTAGCCTTATGTACTGTTACAGCGTTTTTTTCTTATTATTAGCAGCTAGTGTTGTAAATCTCCATTTAGTGAGGTTTCAAAGGCCATAAGTGACACAGATATGTCTTCACATAGACGACGACTCATAACTGTGTAGCTACCTTGAGATTACTGTCTCTGGGAATTACGGCTGTTAGAATAGCAGCTGGTCATTCCCTACCTTGCGTGACGATGGTTGTAAGTCTCCATTTAGTGAGCTTTCAAGGTCGCTAGTTACACTGAGATATCTCTCTTCATGGAGAGGAAGACTTCTAAAGCTACGTTAGCTAGGCTCTGACCGCTGTCTTTTGGGAGTAAAACTGATAAGGGTAGAGTTTTCCTAGGTGTCATAGACTTGAGTCTTATTGTTACCATAGTAGCCTAGCTTGAATCATGAGCGATGTTTTTTCAGTAATTATGCGGTGACATAACTGAAGTTATTATCTCTTGGGACTACCGTCTCTTTGGGAATTTAAAATAGCGACTGTTCATTCCATACCTTGCACGACAATAGTTGTAAGTCTCCGTTCAGTGAGCCTTCAAGGTCGCAACTTAACCGATATACCTGTCTTCATGGAGATGAAGACTTATAAGCTACAGCTAGTGGTGTAAGGCTCCTTAGTGAGCTTCTAAGGCCTCAGTTATCAGCCTTTTTATTGTCTTCACATATACGAAGACCTTTAGCTGCTTCAGCTAGGCTGAGTTCGTTGTCCAATCAGAAATGATACCGTATGTTAGAGGAGGTTATTCTCTTCCTACTGGTATGGTTTGGTGTTAGTTATATGAGGCAATAAGCTCTATTGTTGGCGCCATATTTACCTAGTGTGATTAATGAGCGTTTCTTCAAACGCCTATACTTACTCCTTCTCTGGAACATATTTCCTGATTTAAGACCGAATGAAAGGAGTTCATCTGCATTTTATGATCGGGTGTCGGAACATTGTTTTCGTCTCCCTATTCATTTCTATCCAATTTATTTCTGTGGATTATACTTCCACCTTAGAGACTGGATATTATGTCATTATGGTGTATTTTTGTTCATCATGTTACCCTCCATCCTTAGTGGCATTATGAAGTCAGTCAGATGTGAGGGAGCCCTGCCCTGTGGTTCCTATACTATTTAATATCTAACACAAGAGCGATTCAAGTAATGTGGGTGAGAGGTGTTATTTGTCGAACACCCCCCCCCCCCCCCCCACCCCCTCACCCCCACCCCCAATGTGTTAAGAGGCGATTACAGGGCAGGACATAGTTTTCTTCCCATAAGCCTCATATGCATTGAAGTATATGCATGCCTTTCATGGCTCCTCGATTGGCGGCTGGGTCGTGCTCTAACGGCAACCTCATGGGCACATCCACTATTTAGTTGGTTTGTTTCCTGTGGTTGTTCATTTATAAGTCATATACAGGCATATGATTCCTTATCAATAAAATTGCCAGCCTTTGTGTACATGTGTGGCTGACATGTCGGTTATCTGGGCGACATTCTCCAGTGTGGCTATTAGTCCACTCTGAAAAGTTTTGCTCAGAGCGGTCTGGCCTTTTCTTACGACGTATGAGTTTATTACTCAGTTAACTGCATATTAACTGCATTATTATTCATTCAGTTTCCTGGTTACACTTGTATCACTCTGCCATACCATGGATACAGGCTGTATTCAGATGAGTACATGCAGAATTTCATTGCTTGCATGCATAATATGTGTATTTATTAGGCAGACGCATTATTGTACAGATTATATAAATTCTTGCTCTGCTTATAGAGCTCATGAGAATTTTGGGGCTATTTGGATCAGTTATGGAACTGCCAATAGGCCGTCTATGCATACATTCTCAATTTTTGGCATCATTATTCGGAGTAGTATATTCTTTCTCTGAACAGTCATTGGTTGTTACGGACATAGGAAACAATGAATTATTTCGGGGACGGTCCGTGACGAGTCTGTTAATCATAGCTGGTTCTGTGTTCTAAATCAAGGTTTCTTTGAGATACAGTACACATTCTCATATATTCGCTCAATTGGAGTGTTATTATTGGTATTGTACACCTGAATGGGGTTACCTGTTGGTTGCCTCTGAAGCGTGTTTGCTCTTCAGATACTTTCCATTGGGATTCAATTGGACAAGTGTATGGTTGTACACTTTATATCACCGGTTTTCGACCTATCTACGTATTCTGACTCTGGTATGTTAGAAGCATGCACTGTTAATTACCGGGATCGCCACGATAGCCTTAGCTTCTGAAGTGAAAAACACATGGTATCAAAATTTGATATTTTAATTTTTTCCCGTAATTCTGATTTTTTTTTAACAAAACCCTATCATATGACCCTCATTGGAACAAGCTCGATGAGATTTTGTTGCATTTTTTTCTACTGCACAATTTGTATATTACATGTATATCACAGACACTGCTGATTCGGTAGGTAAGGGTTAATCACTCACTAGGTTGAACCGGGGTCAACTTGCAAAAAGTAAAAATTGTAGGTGCGATGTCATGCAAGAGCAACAGCTTCCCTCAAAATCAAAAGACTGTTGGAATGAACTCATTGAGCTAATTCTAAGGAGGAGGTGTTATTTATAAGCTATGCTTTGGATAAAGGAAAAAGAAAAATTACAGTTATTCAAGAATTTGTTTTTTTTTCATGTATCATCTTCTATTTGTGTTAGGTGAAGGTTTTAATATACTAAGGCCCCCCCCCCCCCCCAAAAAAAAAAATTCCCCAATTTGCTCCCCAAAAAAATTCCTCGATTTGCATCCCCGCCTATTCCTATTTTTTCAACCTGTCCCAATTTTTAGATCAACTTTGACGTAAGTCAAATTTGAGCTTATGCCATGGCCAATCGTCCGTCTGTCCATCAACAATTCAATACGGCTCGGGCTAGAGGCCGTATTTATGAACCGATCTTTACGAAACTTCTTGGGTACCTTTGTTATGCCGTGGGACGAGAACGAGTGTTTTTGGGTCCGATCCAAAATTCAAGTTGGCCGCTGGCAGCCATTTTGTACAAAATTAAGTGCAATCAGATTTTTGCACAGAACTTCCATATGAAAGCTCTGATTTGAATAATTTTTTGTATGAATGTTCAGTACCAGGGGATACATCACATATAATACGGGTTTTTTTCTTGTGCGTAAATTATGCAAATTAGACTAACTTTGATGTATTTAGTGTTACTTTCAGCACAGTAAGTGCAAATGCCAATACGGCTCGGGCTAGAGGCCGTATTTATGAACCGATCTTTACGAAACTTCTTGGGTACCTTTGGTATCACCTTGGGACGAGAACGATTGTTTTGGGGTCCGGTCCGAAATTCAAGATGGCCTATGGCAGCCATCGTGTACAAAATTAGGTGCAATCAGATTTTTGCACAGAACTTCCATATGAAAGTGCTGATTTAAATAATTTTTTGTGTGAATGTTTAGTACCATGGGATACATCACATATAATACGCGTTTTTTTCTCGTGCAGAAATTATGCAAATTAGATGAACTTTGATTTATTCAGTGCTACTTACACACAGTAAGTACACGTCAATACGGCTCGGGATAGGGGCTGTATTTATGAACCGATCTTCACGAAACTTCTTGGGTACCTTTGTTATCACCTTGGGACGAGAACGAGTGTTTCTGGGTGCGGTCCAAAATTCAAGATGACTGCCAGTGGCGATTTTGTACCGAAATTAGGTTCAATCAGTTTTTTGTCGCAACTTCTATATGGCTCATATTTATGAACTGATCTTCACGAAACTTCTTGGGTACCTTTGTTATCACCTTGGGACAGGAACGAGTGTGTTTTGGGGTGCCTTTGTTATCACTGTGCTATGAGAACAAACATTTTGGGGCTTCAGTCAGACCCACTCTGGGACTCAAAGATTTCTTTTCTAGTTTAGCATCTGACTGTCACCCACCTCTACGATACTTTACCTATACATTTGTTACAGGCTACGGTCAGTATTTATGTACAGACTGTTACAATACTTTATATGTACATTTGTTATCAGGTCATTACCTAGATGTTTGTCATTGCTGTGTCACATACTATACATGTACATGTCTTAACAAGTTGAGCTACAGTGTCATTGACACTTTCATTTTTTATTGGCATTTTAAAACAATTTGTCCTATCAACTTTTAGGATAACCACTAGAAAATTACTCTTCTATAATAATTTTCCCTTTGTTGATAATTCCAGCCCTTGACATCATTACTTGGGAAGCTCTCAGGGAAAACCCTTTCACTTGAATATAACTTCCAAACACAAAGTCATTTACCATTCCTACTTTACAAATTTAACCTGTAAATTGAATAAAAGATCTTGTGGTATGTTGAGAAATTCCTCTGACAACCCCTGAATTCCCCTTGTTTATAGACCTATTTGGCCTCATTACATCCAATACAGGTATTTATTACACAGCCATTAAACTTTTAGCCCTTGTATTTAACAGAATCATTGCTATGACATAAATGTTTCTGTATTCAACTGGTGATATACAAGCCAGAACTTTTTTCCTGCACCGTTTTTACTTTTTCCTTTCTTGTCAAGTCATCAGTTATGCTTCAAAAAGTTTCCCAATTTCATGAAACAATTATTGATCATCTGTCGTGTAATGTGAAAATGAAAACATCCAAAGCAAAATAAGGTCAGTTCACAGAAAAATAAGTTGACAAAAAATGAGAATATTTAAAAAACAATCATTTCCAACCTCAACATTAACCCCGTTCCGTGGTTGAGTCGTTTTCGGATCCGGTTATATCTAAATTGGTCCACTTTATTCTGGTAAATCTTCAGACATCCTCACATGCTTCAAACTCCTTTTAAATAAGTTTTTTCCAGCTGTTTTGCAAATCTGACCAAATTTTTACCTATATTTTTACTATCAGTGATAGCCACCAAATGGTAGGACACCTGCCGAAACAAGCCCAAAAGAAAAGATTATGAATGCAATTTAAACTTGTTCCCAAAAGGTTGTTTTGATTTTTTATCGATCCATTTGATTAGTACCGCTTCAAACAAAGATAACAGACTCTTCACCTTTGAAGAGTTTTACATAACTCGTTGGAATGGCAAAGTCATATTTCGCGAGAGCCTAAGGCTCTCTCAAAATATGACTACACCATTCCAACTCGTTATGTAAACACCCACAGATTCAAACACTCATTGTATTCTGTCTATTTATTCTGTTGTATCTTGTTTGACAAAGCTGCATGAGCTCTGTCAAACAGAATATAATAAAATAAATGGTCAGATTATCGTGAGAATACAGTAACGTGACAAAATATCTGTTAATTGAACACATCTGTTAATTGGCAAAGTTGCTGTTCAGTTAACCCTTTACCTAACGTAGAAAGCAGACGACACTTGCAAAAATAATTCTTGAATAACTAATTTTTTTCATTTTTTGTCTCAAAAACATAGGTTATGACCCCTTGTTGGAACGAGCTCGACGAGCTCGTTCCAACGAGGGGTCATAACCTATGTTTTTGAGACAAAAAATGAAAAAAATAATGAAAATTAATTGGCGATTTTTGAGAATAGCGCTGGCCGGTTTTGGCCGTTACTTTGGGTAAAGGGTTAACAGGGTATCTACCAGTACATTTACAAAATATATTTATCCATTTCAGTGTCTTGATCATGTTTTTCTCCCCGTGTGTACCCCAGGAAGTGAAGCAGTGCTTGTTTACTGTGGTTTTACTGGTAAAATAGGACCCAGTAACCAGTGTTTGGTGTGGAAGTCCTCTAACATGGGCAATATGGGTGTAAACGATTGACTAAACTTGACTTTACCTTCATGTTGCAGTCACACTTAGCCATTATGCAGAAATATGTGATCTTGAACACCAATAAATAATAAATAAATAAATTGATCATGTTTTTCAAATGATGATTGAAACTCTATAAATAGATGAATAATTTTTCCATCTTATGCTCGATTGACCTTGATATACCATAAAATCTTGTCACATATTTTTGTGTCGCCGCCCTACGAAGTGGGGAGCGACATATAGGGATTACTTTTGTCGTCTTGTGTCGACCACGTCGTCGTCCGCGTCTTTCACATCACACTTTCTCTTATCCGCCACTCCTCTTTAACCTATGAATGGATTTTGATGAAACTTTCAGTGATTCTTTATCACATAATGGCATTGTGCACCTCCTATTTTATTTTTTGATCCGCTGTATTTTTTCCAGAGTTATGCCCCGTCGTCTTGCGTCGTTCGCGTCGTCGTCCGCGTCACACTTTCTCTTATCTGCCACTCCTCTTTAACCTATGAATGGATTTTGATGAAACTTTCAGTGATTCTTTATCACATAATGGCATTGTGCACCTCCTATTTTATTTTTTGATCCGCTGTATTTTTTTCAGAGTTATGCCCCTTTTCCACTTAGCATTCTGTCTGAAACGCCAGGCAACACACGTCTTCCATGGAAGACTCACATCTAAGTTTTATTTTGCCACTCAGAGTTACAATTCATTTTAATCAGATTACATATTCTATATTTTTCAGGCCAACCTTCTAACAAGTGACTTCGGAAGCTCAAGAAAGAGAAAAGCCATGGAATCAAGATTGAAATTTCATGTTGGTGGAGATGAATTGGAAAATGCCATAAAAACTGCAACAAATGAAATATTCTTGGATGAGACAATTTTAGAGAAGTTGGATGGTAGAGTACACACATTTTTTTTCATATCATTTTGTTGCTATTCTTGTTGATATTCCCTCAGTAAAAACACACGGTTCTCTTTAAGCTCTCACAAAGTGGATCTTCTGTTTCTCAGGCTATTTTTTGTTAAACTGCATGTGAGCGGGCAGTTTTTTATTTTACTTTTTATTTTGAAATTATTTCATCCCTTGAGTGCAAGAAAGTGTTGCAATGCTAAAGCTCTGCAAAGTCTTGTTGCACTTAAGGAACAAATTTATCAGTTTTATTAACCCTTTACCCAATGCAGACGATATCAAAATTTGTAATTTTAAATATCATTTTTATACGCCCGTTTTTAAAAACAAACGGACGTATTATGTTATGGCGTTGTCTGTCTGTCCGTCAGTCTGTCTGCACTAACAAATGACTACTTATGTGGCTACGAGTTAGTAAAACAGGATACTTATGTGGTTAAAGTCTGTCATGTGGCTAGCCACGTAACAGAATCTTATTGTGGGGGGGGGGGGGGAGTGGTTGGGGGTGGGGGTGGGGGTTTGGATAAATGTAGAGTAGGGTTAGGGCATTTCAGGGTGGGATTTAGGAGTAGGGTGGGGTGGGGGTCAGTGAAGGGGTGTTAGAGTTATGTGGCTAGGGTTAGGGTTAGCTGACCCCCCAAAAATTTTCCCCCAAAAAACTTGTTTTATTATGTTGGACATGTGTTTTAGGTTAGCCACCTAATATGTCCATAAAATAGCCACATAAGTAGCCATTTGTTAGAGTCCGTCTGTCCGTCCGTAAACAATTTTTGTGTCGCCCACTCCTCCAAAAGTTTACATGCTACATTGTTCAAACTTTGCACACATATTGATCAGTAATTGCCATTGTGCATGTGACAAGTGCAGGTAACTCCATTTTGAATTTCCAGAGTTATGCCCCCTTTTAGTACTTAAAACATTGCAGTATTGTGTCGCCTACTCCTTCAACATTTTACATGCTATATTGTTCAAACTTTGCACACATGGTGATCACCAATTGCCGTTGTGCATTTGACAAAAGCAAGTAACTCTCTTTTGTATTTCCAGAGTTATTCCCCCTTTTAGTACTTAAAACATTACAGAGTTTTGCCCCTTTTTGTACACATTACAGTATTGTGTCGCCTTCTCCTTCAACATTTTACATGCTATATTGTTCAAACTTTGCACACATGTTGACCACTAATTGCCGTTGTGCATGTGACAGAGCAAGTAACTCTATTTTGTATTTCCAGAGAGTTTTCTTTTGTATTTCCAGAGTTATGCCCCCTTTTAGTACTTAGAACATTACAGTTTTGTGTCGCCTACTCCTTCAACATTTTACATGCTATATTGTTTAAACTTTGCACACATGTTGATCACCAATTGTCATTGTGCATGTGACAAGAACAGGTAACTCTGTTTTGTATTTCCAGAGTTATGCCCCTTTTTATTACTTGAAACATTACACTATTGTGTCGCCTACTCAAACATTTTACTTGCTTTATTTTTCAAACTTTGCACCCATGTTGATCATCAATTGTCGTTGTGCATGTGACAGGAGCAGATAACACCATTTTATTTTTAAACGACGAGAATCCTCGCCATTTATAGCTATTATGATCCTCAAAATGTCATTTTCCTTGGCACAGCCTATCGTCAATCGTTATCAATGAAGTTAACCTGTCAATGAATGGATGCTACCATTGTAATCGGTGAGGAGAATCTTCTAGAGCAGGTAACTCTGTTTTGTATTTCCAGAGTTATGCCCCCTTTTAGTACTTAAAACTTTACAGTATTGTGTCGCATACTCCTTCAACATTTTACATGCTATATTGTTCAAACTTTGCACACATGTTGATCACCAATTGCTGTTGTGCGTGTGACAAGAGCAGGTAACTCCATTTTGTATTTGCAGAGGTATGCCCCTTTTAGTACTTAAAACATAACAGTATTGTGTTGCCTTTCACATGCTATATTGTTCAAACTTTGCACACATATTGATCACCAATTGCCATTGTGCATGTGACAAAAACAGGTAACTCTGTTTTGTATATCCAGAGCTACGCCCCCTTTTATTACTTGAAACATTACACTATTGTGTCGCCTACTCAAACATTTTACTTGCTTTATTTTTCAAACTTTGCACCCATGTTGATCATCAATTGTCGTTGTGCATGTGACAGGAGCAGATAACACCATTTTATTTTTAAACGACGAGAATCCTCGCCATTTATAGCTATTATGATCCTCAAAATGTCATATTTTTATATTGTACCAATGACCCAGACATAGCTGGTGCTAACTCTTAAAAATATAGGGCCAAACACAAATTTTGCCCCCCAATCCCCAAAATTTGCATCTAAAACCAAAGAAAACATGTCCTGAATGGCCCTCCATACTTCACCTCCACTGCGCATGCGCAGTGTCAAGGACATCCCGAAATTGGCGCCATTAATCATTCTTTGTTTGGCCCTTCATCAGTTAACATCTGACTGATCTTTGTGCTTGTAAATCTCAGTTTAAATGATGCCAGACACATAAATATTAGAGAAATGGTGATTCTTAGGAGGATATAGAAGGAGGAGAGGAAAAATGAGTGACAGAAAATAATCAGGGCTGTAACTTAAAATTTTTTAATGAAATTATGTTAAGTTACCTATTTTCGAGACAAGAGCCTGTTGTTGTCATTCTTGTTATCAAGTTACACTGCTTGTTCAGTGTTTTCCTCTCTCCCTTTCCTTTAAGTTCCCCCTAGCTATTCTCCCATGCTTTTGGCATATTTTCTGTAATATTATTACTAAAATTTCTTGGGAGTTTTAGCTGGATAACAGAATGAATTCTGTTCTTTTCCCCATGTTTATGTCTTCACATATGGGTGGTTAGGCGTAGTGTTCTGCATCTACCATCTGATGTTCTGCAGTTTCTTTCCTGGAAGTCTCTGTTTTGCATCAGATAGTGTATTATTGGTAACTGATTTCGGGCCAGGGTTATCAGTGCCTGGAGTCTTGTTTCTGGTGTTTTTACACTTCTTGTTTACATTGACAACAGCCCTCTGTGTGAGGGGGGATTTCTTGAAAATAATATATTGATGTTAGTTTAATCATATCTAGATACATTATTATTATTCGTAAGTGTTGCATTAATTGTTTAAAATATTTTTAAAATTTTTGCCCACACTTAGGCTTGGGATCCATTGGGGCTCAACGTTACTTTTCAGAAACTTGGGCTTTTCTGAAAAAATATTTTTTCAAAATATTTTGATTTCAATTATTTTTTCTATGTTAATGGATCATGTTATTATGTATTTTGATTGTCAGGGGTTGGTGCGAGTACTAGGACTTTGTTGTCTTTTCACATTGAAAGGATATTGTTCAATTGTAATAAGAGGTAATCTTCCTCTGACTTTCATAATCATTGTATAAATGTAGTCAGTGTACTCTCACTAACTCCTGTTCCGTATGTGTTAATTTCGATGACAACATGGGAAGCGTGTGTCATGGTATGTTAGTGGGGAAATGGCCATTCCGGTCCTTTCCCCGCAGGGTCACTCTAGTTTATCAATCTCTATTTCAGACGATCAAGAACAGGGTGATGTTTCCGTGATGTCTTCCAAAAGTGTGCCTCCGTCGTCACTATTAATGAAGAGCTAGCGGAAAAAGTGCTCATGAAAATACGTCAATTGCCTAAGAGGTCCCTAGTAGGATTGACGGCCTTTGACGTCCGCTAGCTCTCCCGGTGTAGTGTCCATTCATTGAATGGTTCGGCAGCCAGGTTCGTCCGTTGCGGTCTAGAAAGGAGTTTTGGGTGATGCGAGCACTATAAAACAACCAAGTGCGCACCCAGTGACGGCAGATTAGAGGGGAGAACGGAGGAAGCCTTTTACTCCGGTTCATAGCTCGTCCAGGCCCATCCAGGCTGCGAGCGAGAGAGGCCCCTCTCTCGTACATCAACATATGGCCCCAGATGTTGTGGTATAAAATGTTTCGCATTCGGAGCATACGTCCGCCGCTCGGGACGCTCCATTATATAGACAGTCCGGAGAGACTGTCAATAAGGCTTCCTCATTCTCATGGCAGCGCACACGACCGCACCTTGGCTACGTGACCTCCGATATCCAGTCAACTTCGCCAATCAGAGAATCCTCGGCGACCAGGTCACGCCATCCGATAGCCAGGGACACGAGGCCTGGAGACTCCGGATGTTCGCATAAGAAAGTATGCGGGAGTCAACGTACACGGAGCTTCCAGCGGCAAAGCATCGTAAGACCGCTACTGCACAGGCCTCGGTGACAGACGTGCTATCCCAAATAGCACAACTTATCGCAGCATCCCAGCAACGACAGAATATCTGTCGCATCATGTAAAATACGACGCTGGGTCGGGACGCTCCGCGGAAGCACGGACGTCCAAAAATTTCATACGGTCCAACGGGATGCCGAAAGGGATTCGGAGGATTTCGAGCTTTCCCTTTCGGTACAACATAAGCTACTGTACATGTCATGCGATTTCATCTTCTAGAGGTTCTTCGTCGGACCAGAATGCTGCGATGCCGGATAAGAAACTGATAGCGTCGGTGGACACAGAAATTTTTGGTTCGGTTCAGGGACATCGTCCCTCAGTTCCGACACAGTCCAATAATGTCTCAGAAACTTTCGATTTATTGAACGACGCTATATATATTTTTTATATGCTTGCTATTTACAAGCAGGTCTGGTTTCTTGTTCGCAAAATTACTGAGATGTCTTTCAAAAGTGTGCCTCTGTTGTCATAGTTAATGAAGTGCTAGCGGCAATTAGTGCTCATGGAATACGTCAATCGCCTAAGAGGTCCCTAGTAGGATCGACGGAGTTGACATTTGCTAGCTCACCCGGTGTAGCGTCCATTCATCGAATGGTTCGGCAGTCGGGTTCGTCCGTTGCGGTCTAGGAAGGAGATTTGGGTGATGCGAGCACTATAATAGACTTTAGTACACACCCAGTGACGACGGATTAGAGGAGAGATCGGAGGAAGCCTGTTAGTCCGGTTCCTAGCTCATCCAGGTCTGTCCAGGCAGCGAGCGAGAGAGGTCCCTCTCTCGTACAACAACATATGGGACCGGATGTTGTGGTTCAGACATTTCGCATTCGGAGCATATGTCCGCCGCTCGGGACGCTCCGTTATATAGACAGTCCGAGTGACTGTCGATAATGCTTCCTCATCCTCACAGCAGCGCACACAACCGCACATTGTCTACGTGACCTCGAGTATCCGGCCAGCTTCGTCATTCAGTGATTCCACGGCGAACAGGTCACGCCATCAGGTAGCCAAGGGACACGGGGCCTGTACACTCCGGTTGCTCGCATAATAGAAGTATGCACGGGGTAACGAACATGGAGCTTCCAGTGGCAAGGCATCGTAAGACCGCTTCTCCACAGGCCTCAGTGACGGACGTGCTATCCAAAATAGCACAGCTTATCGCAGCATCCCAGCAAATGATAGATTCTCGGTCGGATCAGGAATAATCCGACTGCGCTGGGTCGGTGCGCTCCGCTGTTGCATCAGGTACGGACGACCGAACACTTCATAGGGTCCGACAGGATGGCGAAAGGGATTCGGACGATTTCGAGCTTTCCCTTTCGGAACAACAGAAGTTGCCATTCATTTCTTCCGGCATTATCTTCTGGAGGTTGTCCCGTCGGACTACTTTGCTGCGATGCTGGATAAGAGACTAATAGCGTCAGTGGACACGGAGTTTTGGATCGGTTCAGGGACATTGTCCCTGAGTTGCCGACGCAGTCCAATAATATCATTAAAACATTCGAATTATTGAACGACGCTATATATAAGCTTGCTACCAAACATGCTAGTCTAGTTTCTTGTCCGCAATGCTCTATTCTGCCTTTCATCAATTCTAGGAAATAAATTTTTATTGGCAGAACTGGGCATACCGAGAGTTCCTATGCGTCTAAGACGGCGAGGCTGAATACTGGGAATTATCTTTTTCGCCGTCTATGTCAATTCCAACCACAACGTTGGAAACGACAATGATGTCTAATAGACTTAACTTAGATGCTTTATCATACGTAGACCACCTTACTGAGGCGTTATCATTACGTCTTCAAGAGAAAGAATTCCAGGATATGATCCTCAATGAGATTTCTTTCAGGGGCAGTAGTTTTCCACGTATAACTCCGCCCTTCAGTGGCAACCTGGAGTTGGTTAGACGTGACGCAGCCCTAGCTACATCCACGCGCGTGGATAGTAAGGTGAAGAACTCTCTCAGAGCCGCCTCGGTGTCGGAGAAGCTTCTCTTCGACGGCAACCTTTCAGCAATCTTTGAATTGCTCGATATACACGTTCTCTTGTCAATCAAGTGTAACAAGAGATTCAGACGTGGGCAAACATTCGGTGGTTGACTCAGAGAGTTCCACTGTAGTTGCCAGATCAGAGTTTTTTGATTATGACGGATGCCAGTCAAACAGGTTGGGACACAATTTTGATCCCAACGGATTCGAAGTGCCAGGATCTTTGGGTTCCGCAGTTTTTAGGCAAGCACTTAACTTCCAAGAAATGATATTATTTTGGCTTGCACTACGTCATTGGATGAACATTATTCAGAAACGCATGTCCAAATCCTGTCCGATAATACGACAGTAGTTGCGTATATACGGAACCAGGGAGGCACTCATTCGGTTCCGTTATTGATTTTAACGGAAGAATCCTTCTGTTTGTTATAGAACACCAAGTTCTGTTTCGGTCCGTCATATTCTGGGTCGTCGGATCGTATTAGCAGACTCCCTTTCACGTAAGGGTCTTTTGTTGCCGTCAGAATGGACTCTCAACAAACAGGTATTCAATCAGATTTGCTACCAATGGGAGCACCCAGTGATAATTATTTGCGACACAACTCTCCAATCAATTGCAGATGTATGTGTCACCGTGTCCGGATCCCCAAGCATATGTAGTTAACGCTCTATCAATCTAGTAGGACGGGATGATAGGATATGCGTATCCTCCAGCGCTGTTGATTCAGCAAGTATTGCTGGGATTATACATTCACAATACAATTCTGTTGGTAGCATCTCTGTCTCCACAGAGACGGTGGATAAATTTAATTAGATGTCTTCTGTGGGACTTACCGCGGAAACTTCCTCCACGAGAGGATCTTTTTTCGCTGGGGAAATCGTGTCAACTTCATCACAACCCGCAAGGTCTCAACCTTCACGTATTCCGTTGTGCGGTCCTTCTTGCATGGCAAGCATTGTACAGGACGAGCAGTGGATGCGATTTCTAACTGTAGGAGGTCCTCCTCTTCGCTATACTATGCGGCTAAAGTGGAGGGTCTTCCGTCATTGGTGCAGGGATCTTTTTGTTGATATTTTTGATCCCTCCTTACCAGACATTGCAAACTTTCTTGTATACTTGTTTGACGAGATCAACTGCAGCCATTTACTTTTAAAGGTTATAGGTCTATGTTATCTGATACCTATGCACACCATGATAGTTTACAATTGAGCCTAATGTCTCTTTATCTAAGTTAGTTTGAAACTTTTCGATAATAGACCTAGAATCCTTAGATTAATTCCTATACAGAATTTAGCTGGGGTTCTTATTAACTAAGCAACCATTTGAACCTCTTGAGACAGTAGTTTCAAATTCTGGCCTTTTAAGGCAGCAATTCTCTTAGTCTTCTCTTCTGCTGAAGAGTCAGTGAGCTTCATGCACTATTGGTGAACGATTCTCACTTTCGTAGTATCGGAAACTCTATTACCTTTACTACTAATGTTGTATTTTTGATTAAGAATCAGGCTCCTAATAAATATCCGGAACCTATTGTTTTTAAGGTGATTCCGTCTTTGAACGGGCATAGGCCTTTACTCTGTCTGGATAGACCTTTATGTATTATTAACAGATCTCAGTTTATCAGTAAGGACGTAAAGCTTCTTCTGGCTCTAATGCCTAATAGAAAGGTCATTACGGTCCATTCTATTACTAAATGCATTCAATTAACTATCGGTACTGCTTAGGATAATCTATCCTTAACTCAGCAGTCTGTGCTTAAGATTTCGGCTCATGAAGTTAGAGTTCTTCTGCATCTTGGGCTTACGTAAATAGTGTTGCTATTATAGATTTAAGTAGGCTGCATATTGGTCTCAGCCATCCACATTCACGAATTTTTATCTCAGAAATATCGAGTCCATTTCTGGAGGCCTGCATTATTTAGGTCCATTATCGGCTGCTCAGAATATCGATCACTTAACAATTGCAACTATAGCTATGTAGGCTTTATGTTCCGGCAGTGACTCCGTCCTGCTGCCCTCTTCGCTCTGGGCTATTTGACCCAGGGCAAGAAAAAGTGGGGGGGGGGGGGGGGGGAGGGTGTTCCCTTGGGTCACCTGTTTTATTATGAAACAAGGGGATACCTCCTCCGGAGTTAGTAATTCTGAGTTGTTACTGGGATGGTTTTTCTAAGTGAAAAGTTATGTTTTAAAATTCATTCATGTCATAGTTTTGAAGTATAGCATTTGAATATGTCACGTGTCAAACGGGCGTTATTATACTATCCTCGGACACTTTTAAAAGAATATAAAGAGTCTCAATTCTCTGGACTAACTTTATTTATTGGCTTACTTTAAAAATAATTAGTATAAGAATTATACTGGATATTAATAGAGAATATGGATGTTATGATGCTCAATTATAGAAGGTATTGTGTCTTTCTAATTTATCATAAATAAGAAAGATACATGTGAAGCCTAATTCTCCTTTTCTCCTCCAGGAGATGACTCTATTTTATATAGTTGAGCTTATTGGATTTTCCTCTATGTCCTGGGCCCTCCAGCCTTTTTACTATTCCCCTCAAGCCTTTTTACTATTCAGCTATGTCTGGGTCATTGGTACAGTATAAAAATGTTAAAAAATTTATAGTAATTTATATATTTTTTATACTTACCAATGACCCAGACGGGGATGGCCCTCCCAGGAGTTGGGAACTCATACCTCCCCACTGAGGACATAGCGCTTACCAGGCACTGATGGTAAGAATGATTAATGGCGCCAATTTCGGGACGTCCTTGACACTGCGCATGCGCAGTGGAGGTGAAGTATGGAGGGCCATTCAGGACATGTTTTCTTTGGTTTTAGATGCAAATTTTGGGGATTGGGGGGCAAAATTTGTGTTTGGCCCTATATTTTTAGCTCAACTTTGACGAAGTAAAATTTGAGCTATTGTCATGGCCCGTCGTCCGTCGTCCGTCTGTCCATCCGTCCGTCTGTCCGTACGTCAACAATTGGCTATGGCACGGGCTAGAGGTCGTATTTATGAACCGATCTTTACGAAACTTCTTGTGTACCTTTGTTATGACCCTGGGACGGGAACGAGTGTTTTTAGGTGTGGTCCAAAATTCAAGATGGCTGCCAGCGGCCATTTTGTACCGATGATGCAAAAATCAGTTTTTTGTACAGAACTTCTGTATGAAAGTTCTGATTTGAATAAAGTTTTGTATAAATGTTTAGTACCATGGGATACATCACATATTTTTTCTTGTGCGTAAATTATGCAAATTAGACTGACTTTGATTTATTTAGTGTTACTTTCAGAGCTGTAAGTGCCAAGCTGCTATGGCTCGGGCTAGAGGCCGTATTTATGAACCAATCTTTATGAAACTTCTTGGGTACCTTTGTTATGACCGTGGGATGAGAACGAGTGTTTTTGTGTGCAGTCCGAAATTCAAGATGGCTGCCAGCAGCCATTTTGTACCGACGATGCAGAAATTTTTTTTTTGTACAGAACTTCCATATGAAAGCTCTGATTTGAATAATTTTTCGTATGAATGTTTAGTACCATGATATACATTACATATCATATGGGTTTTTTTCTCGTGCTTATATTATGCAAATTAGACTAACTTTGATTTATTTAGTGTTACTTTCAGCACTGTAAGTGCAAATCCCTATACGGCTCGGGCTAGAGGCCGTATTTATGAACCGATCTTTACGAAACATCATGGGTACCTTTGTTATCACTGTGAGATGAGAACGATTGTTTTGGGGTCTGGTCGGAAATTCAAGATAGCTGCTGGCAGCCATTTTGTACAAAATTAGGGGCAATCAGATTTTTGCACAGAACTTCCATATGAAAGCTCTGATTTGAATAATTTTTTGTATGAATGTTTAGTACCATGGGATACATTACATATAATATGGGTTTTTTTCTTGTGCGTAAATTATGCAAATTAGGCTAACTTTGATTTATTTAGTGTTACTTTCAGCACTGTGAGTGCAAATCCCAATACGGCTCGGGCTAGAGGCCGTATTTATGAATTGATCTTCATGAAACTGCTTGGGTACCTTTGTTATCACTGTGGGATCAGAAGGAGTGTTTTGGGATCCAGTCTGAAATTCAAGATGGCTGCTAGCAGCCATTTTGTTCAAAATTAGGTGCAATGAGATGTTTGCGCACAACTTCCAAATGAAAGATCTGATTTGAATAAATTTTTGTATGAATTTTTAGTACCATGGGATACATTACATATAATACGGGTTTTTTTCTCGTGCATAAATTATGCAAATTAGGGGTCCAGGTGGGACTTAGAAAATTTTGGACCAAAATCCGGAAATTAGTTTTTTTGGGTTTTTTGTGTTTTGGTCAATTTTAAGACCAAAAAGAAAAAAAACAATTTTATACTGAAAATTTGGGGTTCGGGTGGAAATTTTTTTTACAAAAATCCAGAAATTAGTTTTTTGTTTTTTGATGCTTTTTGGTAAATTTTAAGAAGAAGAAGAAAAAATTTTAGTCTGAAAATATTTTGTTTGGGACTGATTTGAATAAATTTTTGTATGAATGTTTAGTAACATGGAATACATCACATATAATACGTTTTTTTATCTTGTGCAGAAATTATGCAAATTAGGTGAACTTTGATTTATTCAGTGCTACTTATACACAGTAATTACACATGTCAATATGGCTCGGGCTATGGGCTGTATTTATGAACCGATCTTCACAAAACTTCTTGGGTACCTTTGTTATCACCTTGGGACGAGAATGATTGATTTTGGGTGCGGTCCGAAATTCAAGATGGCTGCAGATGGCCATTTGTACCAAAATTAGGTACAATCAGTTTTTTGTACAGAACTTCTATATGAAGGTTCTGATTTGAATAAATTTTTGAATGAATGCTTACTAACTTGGAATACATCACATATAATACAGGTTTTTTTCTCGTGCAGAAATTATGCAAATTAGATGAACTTTGATTTATTCAGTGCTACTTATACACAGTAAGTGCACATTTCAATATGGCTCTGGCTAGAGGCATCTAACTGTCACCCACCTTTACAATACTTTACCTGTACATTTGTTACAGGCTACGGTCAGTATTTATGTTCAGATCTTTACAATACTTTGCATGTACCTTTGTTATCAGGTCATTACCTAGATGTGTGTCATTGCTGTGTCTCATACTATATATGTGCATGTCTTACACAAGTTGAGCTACAGTGTCATTGACACTTTCATTAAGAGTTACCACCAGCTATGTCTGGGTCATTGGTAAGTATAAAAAATATATAAATTACTATAAATTTTTTAAGTTTCCTTAGCACCACCTATCGTCAATCGTTATCAATGAAGTTAACCTGTCAATGAATGGATGCTACCATTGTAATCGGTGAGGAGAATCTTCTACAGCAGCCTTGTTTTTATTTTGTGAAGATCTCAGATCGATTAATATGAAAATATGAAAACCGGTGAATTACCCTTTACCCCAGACAGGGTAGGGGAATGGGCAATGATTGGAGGTGGGAGGGGGGGGGGGGGGAGAGGCGAGGGACAGTCATAGTCGAGTCAACAAAAATTTCAAACTTTACCCCAGAGAAACTTGTGCATGTTCCAAGTTTAACGGGTGTATGTTGCCCCGCTAGATGGTGCTCTTGTTTAAAATTTAAAAAAAAATTTCAACAAAGCTATATCATGTGATCCCTCTTTGGAATGAACTCGTCCCAAAAAGGGGTCACATGATATGGTTTTGTCGAAATTTTTTGAAAAATAATATTTTTTCAGCTGCTGAATTTGCATATAACGTGGACGGATGTGGCTGATTCAATGAGTAAAGGGTTCACTTGGGTAAAATATCAGACATAAACCATTTAATTTTTATTTTTTCAAGTTTGAATCGATTATAAAAAGAGAATGTGTGGTGACCATGCAGCAGGACCTGAGAAACAGATTTTTAACTTCTTTAGGCCTAAATGGTGTCATTGGGAACAAATGTGGAATGTCTGAAGAAAGCAAACAGTTTTTTTCTGTTTTATGCATTAACTGGTAGAGTGTTAGATTAATTTTGGTAATTAAGAAATAACTGTTGTTTTCCTTCGGTTTATGCAATATAAACCGAAAATTTTCAGCATAAGCTTCATGATAACATTGAGGTTGCACCAGCTAAGTCTAGGCCATTGGTAAGTATAACAAATATACAAATTACTTTAAATTTATCATTTTTTTTTAAATTTGAACAAAACCATAAGTGACCCTTCATTAAAATGAGCACATTAAGCTTGTTCCAACAAGTGGTCACATGATATGGTTATGTTGAACTTTGTTGAAAAAATTTATAAAACAATAAATAAAATAATAAATTTTGATCTCCTGTGCGTTGTGTGGAGGTGTAACTGGTAGAGTACTAAATTATTTTTTGAAAGTGATTTGTAATATGAGTGTTTTTTTCAAAGATTCTATTGCTACCAGCAATAAGAGCCTTAGTTTAGCACAATTTTTTTAATAAATAATTTATTTGTTATACTTTATTGGAGAGGCCCAACAGGCATACTGCACGTCGATGGTGCACCTGTCTTTCAAAAAAATGCTAAACCAGCTTGTGTGGAGTTAGTATGTTGGGGAGCTTACAGTTGCTCGCCGTTGCTTGGTGGTTCTCTCCAGGTACTCTGGCTTCCTTCATTGGTAAAACTGTAATCATGATTAGCCATTGTGCAGAAATATGTGACCTTAAACACCAGTAAATAAATAAATAAATTGAGGTGCTATAACCTTTTAGTAGAGTTCAAATATGAGCTTCTAGCACTCAACCAATCAAAATATCTGTACATCAGTTAACTCTTTGCATGCTGCTGGCAGATATTTCCACTAAGACACCAATACTCTTACCAACAGAAACGGTATAATTTGGCTTCTGTCCAATAGAATGTATCACTATAAATTGAACCAGTCATATCACGAATGATAGCTAGGATTCATTTGTCCAAATTTTTCACTGCAGCCATGACTGGATTTCATGAATTTTTTTTTAACCGTTTACCCAACGCAGACGGTATCAAAATTTATTATTTTAAATATCATTTTTTAAAATTTTTTAAAAAATTTCACCAAAACCATATCATGTGACCCCTTGTTGGAATGAGCTTGGCAAGCTCGTTCCATTGAGGTGTCACATGATATGGTTTTGTTGAAATTTTCTGAAAAATAATATTTTTTCAGCTGCTAAATTTGCATATTATGCGGGCGGATGTGGGCGATTCGTTGGGTAAAGGGTTAAAATACTCAGTATGTTAAGTGTTAAATAGAGTTCACTTAGTTGTTTTATTCAGGTCTGAAAACTAGTTTTATCTGCCATTTCTGCATTCAGCAATATCAGTAGCGATAAAAAAACAAAAGATCTTGTATTGTTATTGCAGTAACAATAAAAGTTACATAACGTCTTGAGAAATAAACGTCTGACTGTTTAATTTATTTACTTACATTGGGAATTTCCATCTTGCTATTTTTTTCACATAAGAAAATGGAAATCTCCTTGGCAACAGCATGAAAACAACTACTCTGAGGAAATAAAAACTAGACTGCTTGTACATCGAAATGTCTCCATTGGCAGTCCACACAGAGAGCGTTTCCTAAAACCAGAAGTCTATGCAATCAGATCCATTTCACCTGTTGGTCATTATCACAACATTTCATGCACTAACATGTGTTGGGCTGTATCAATTTTGGGGCCCTAGGGCAGGGGGGGGGGGGGCACTTGGAATTTTCCTTGGTGGACTCTGGACCCTGGCTGTAAAAAATGTCATTAAATCGCCATAAAAAAACCACCCAAGTACAATGTTCTTAATAAACTTCTTTCTTGCATGGTCACCTAAAATCTTAGAAAAACATCAACATTTGTTTCTTTTTCCTATCTTCTTTCATAGCTTCTGTGATGAATTCTGAAGACTCCATAATGCCCTACTGTAATAAGGAAGCAACTAGTGCAGAAGATGTGTATCAACTTCAAGATAGTAAGCCATTTCAAGTTACATGTTTCTGTTTTCTTTCTCTCCATTTTTTTAAATGAATTTCAGCAGTGTTCACACTGGCCTGAAACTGTCTGGGGCCACATTTTTAGCCATTCTGGATATTTTAAGGCCAAACAAAGTGTTTTGATGTCAAAAAGCTAATGGGAGGGGAGGGGATGTACTTCACGGCCTGATCCAAATAAATTGATCGAGTTTTAAAAAATGAACTGGCAATAATTTCAAAAGTGTACAGCAATTGGTCATGGGAACAAAAATCCAACAGAATGTGAAATTACTGACAAAATCATCGGTAAATGAAAAGTGCGGTCACCTTAATTTCTTCTCTATGCCTCTGATCAATTAATGGTCATGCTGATTGCTGTTGGTATGTATACAGTGGAGACCACTTAATTGGATATCTCTTAACTGGTAGAGTGCTGGAAGCCCATATTTGGGCTTTATTCTGAAGTGTCGGTACCACAACTTAAAGGCTTCATATTCAGTGGATGTTCTACATATCACCTTTGAAGTGAAATTATTTAATCTGTCAGGATTTGCCTTGTTACAAAGTTTGATGACTGAAAATAATTCCGAACTCTGCCAGTTAACTGAATAACCCTGTTATTGAATATAATTTCTCAACAAAAGTTAGTCAGATAGCTGGTCAGCATGGTCGCGCTTTGAAATATACTCAAAATGTCAGTGGCTGACTTCGGGAGCCAAGATCGACAATACAGTGGAGCTCACTTAATTGGATATCTCTTAACTGTATAACCCTGTTAATTGGATATAATTTCCAAACTCAAAACCATTTACCATACCTCTAGTACAAATTTGACCTATTAATTGAATATAGGTTATAGAATAATTAATTCTTTAATTGAATAAAAAATCCTGTAACCTGTCGAGAAATTAGCTCACTATCCCTAGTTTTCCTTTGTTAATAGACCTATTTGGCCTCAGTTAATAGACCTATTTGGCCTCAGTACATCCAATAAACTTTGTCAAACAAGATGTAATAGAATAAATGCTAAGTTTATCTCTAGAATACAGAAAAGTGACACGATCACTGTTAATTAAATATTCCTGTTAATTGAATAATTTTCATTGGTAAAGTGGCTATTCAATTAACAGGGTTCCACTGTACCTGTTGTTACACTTACATAATAACAGATTAAATGATTAATTACTGTTAGTTCACTGGGCAGAGTGAATCTTTGCAAAAGGCAATACAGTGGATCCCACTTAATTGGATATCTCTTAACTGAATAACCCTGTTAATTGAATATAATTTCTCAACACAAAACCATTTAGCATACCTCCAGTACAAATTTACCCTGTTACTTGAATATAGGTTATAGATTAAACTCCTGTTAATTGAATAAAAAATAATATTGTAACCTGTCAGGAAATTACCCTGACTCTCCCTAGTTTTCCTTTGTTTATAGACCCATTTGGCCTCAGTACATCCAGTACAGGCATTTAGTCTAATACATCTTGTTTGACAGAGCTGGTGGAGCTGTGTCAAACAAGATATAATAGAATAAATGCTAACTTTATCTCTAGAATACAGGAAAGTGACACAATCCCTGTTAATTGAAGACTCCTGTTAATTGAAATATTTAACAGGGTTCCACTGTATTTAATTAGATAAACACTTCATACCATCAAAAGTGACTCGCAATGATATTAAATATTTATCTAATTAAATGCAACCTTTTGTAAAGCTGATAACCAACAGTGTTTTATTAAAAAAAACAAGGGGGTGTGGTGGCATCGCGGTAACCGGTTCTTGTCAGATCACCGAAGTTAAGCAACGTCGAGCGCGGTTAGTAGTTGGATGGGTGACCATTTCAGCGACTGATTCGTGCTCCTGCATTGTGCCCTTGGGTAAGGCACTTAACCCTGATTGCCTACATGGGGGCACGATGACGCTGTGTACTAAGGCATACTGCACGTCGATGGTGCGCATGTCTTCAACCAATCTAATCCTGCCTGTGCCGCGGTGCAGAGTTCAGAGTTACGATGTTGGAGAGCTGACAGATGCTCGTCGTTGCTCGGTGGTTCTCTCCGGGTACTCCGGCTTCCTCCACCCATAAAACTGTCACCGACATGATATGACCCTGGCTGTTAATGTGTCGTTAAATCCTAAAAAAAAAAATTAAAAAAAACAACAGTGCCTAATTCCTATTCAATGACAATTAACGCTGAAAGTTTGTCCACACTGACCACACACTGTTTCTGACATAGGGCCTTGTGAATCCCAAATTTTGTCTCAAATCAAACTTCAAACCAAATACATTCAGAAAACTTTGAATCAAATCAAAATTCCAATCTCAAATGTCACAACTGTATGACTGTGAATACTTATGCCCATATCATATCTGATGTAGTTCTCAACGAAACAATTAACATTGGACTTTGGAGATGATCGTGATTTAAACAAGATGGCGATATTACAAGAAACGTACTGCAATTTCCTGTAGCCAATTTACAACAGCGTAATTGTTGACACGATTATCACTTGTGATGTCATTTGTATGATTGTATCCTGATTGTCATTCCTGGTAAATCATTACTATCAAATCATTCCAATGTGTGCATGAACTTCCAGAGTTGCTACACCAAATATCCACATTGATTCTCATCCATCATTAGTTTGTCGGCACATTGCATTAGAAGCTGCTGGATGGCAAATTTAAAATGGCTCAATAAAACAGTTTGTATTCTGTGTGGCACGACAAAGAATTCAGGCATCTCGAGTCCCAGCCTAACAACATTGTCATGCGAATTTCGAAACCTCTATTTTCTGTGCACATTCCAGATAGTTTTGTATCCCAAGAAATGATCCAAAGGAACCCCGGCATCATTTCTAATGACAACAAAAATATGAACTTTGAGATCAGTAAATGATAAACATAATGCATGTTCCCGATTGAAAATGTTGCACAATGGTGAGAAATATCAGTCCTATCGTTGGAGTATTGCTTCAGTTGTCAGTCTCCCCCATGATTTGAAATCTCCAATCTTATAAAATCGAATCAAATCAAATCAAAGCTTTGCGGTGATTTCAAATCAATTCTATCACTCAAAGCTATGGAGGCCCCTGTTTTAACACCTTATTGATAAAAGAAGTAATAGAACATTTTTTTTTCGTCATCGATAACACTCTTCACTGCAACAGAGGCTTCCTTCACAAGCTTTTGGTGCCAAATTTTTAGCTAACAAAGAATTTTTTGGTGCCAAATAAAATTTTTTAGTGCAAATGTCTAAGTTGCCACCTTACAGTATGAATATTGATTATTATCATGTATTGCACCTTTTATCTTTAGTTAAAGAAATCTTTTTATTTACAGTTATTTCATCTGTTTTAACTTGCCCAAGGACACAACTCGGGAGTCCGAATCGATCGCTCAGACGGTCACCCACCTGAGGACGAACCGGGCTCGATGTTGCTTAACTTCGGTGATCTGACGAGAACCGGTTACCACAATGCCATCGCGCCCCCGTGACTTGTTCTAAATACCCCTCAAGGTTTAAAGACCAATTTCAGGCTTTTGCGATCTCAGAGCATGTGCCCTGACTATGCCATCTTTAGGAAGTCCTGCTAACAATAGACAAAACACCTGGGTAGTGATTTCTAGTCATTTTTTGACTGCCTTACCAGGCAGCCAAGACATGACTAGAAATCACTGCAAAGCAATTGGACGTACAGGTTGTAGTCTAGTGGGAATTCAGGACAGTTGCCCAGCCCATTAGCTGGTAGAGTGCTGGAAGCCCATATTTGGGCTTTACTCTGAAGTATAGGTACCAGAACTTAAAGGCCTCATATGCAGTGGATGTGCTTCACTTTATCTTCGAAGTCAAATTATTTAGTCTGTTAGGATTTGCCTTGTTACAATTTATGGGAGAGTGCCTGTTGGCACTCTCCCATAAATTGTAACAAAGCATAGACATGTGAACAAATTCTAGTTTCCAAAAATAACTTAGCACTCTACCAGTTGAGGGTTTACAAAACTGAGAAGAAAAGCAGTCACTTCCTTCATGAAAATGATCCTTTCAACTGTTATCAAGCCTCAACAGGAATTTAAAAAAAAAGCAAATGTTGGAAAATTTGAAAATTAAGATGGTTTTAGTATTCAAGGATTGGTTCAATTTTCTGGTATCCCCATGATGTTGGTATCAGTTTGGTTTTTCGGTATACTGCCCATCTCTACCATAGATGTTAAAAGTGATCCTAAACACAAATAAATGAAATGAACAACATTGACCTGTGTCTATACTGTCCTAGACAAGGCAATAGACAGAAGGACTTCAATTTTGTTCTTATCTACACATTGAACCTTGATCAAACGTTATGAGTATTTTGCCAGAAGGATGTGTTAGGCCTAAAAAAATAAAAAATCTGTTTCTCAGGCCCTCCCGCATGGTCCTTTTGGCTGCCGCATGTTCTCTTTTTATAACCAGTTTAAACTTAAAAAAAATAAAAACTAAATGGTTTATGTCTGATATTTTACCCAAGTTAAAAAAATTGCTGAATTTGTTGTCCCTTGAGTGCAAGAAGGCTTTGCAATGCTTTAGCATTGCAAAGCCTTCTTGCACTCAAGGGATGAAATACACCACCACCCTATTCTGTAGATTATGAGGCCTAAAACTTGAACCAAGAACATGAACTTTTGATGGCAAAAAAGTAATTACTGAAATAAAAAATAAAATAAAAAAACGCTCGCCCGCATGCAATTTCACAAATAATGGCCTGAGAAACAGAAGATCTACTCTGTGTGGCCTTATTACAATTGAGCTTAACCCTTTACCTAACATGAAAAGCAGATGCCACTTACAAACAAAATTCTTGAATAACTAATTTTTTTCATTTTTTATCTCAAAAAACATAAGTTCTGGCCCCTCATTGGAACGGGCTCGCGTTCCAAAGAGGGGTCATAATCTATGTTTTTGAGACATAAAATGAAAAATAATGAAAATTAATTATCAATTTTTGTGAATAGCGCTGGCCGGTTTTGGCCATTACATTAGGTAAAGGGTTGAGACACACACTTTATCCATCTGTTTATACACAGAATGTCATGATGCAGGAATGCATTCATCAATGCAGCACAAGTGGCAGTACCTCGAGTTCTATCCTTCCCTAATGGCACTTGTGCTGTATTGATGAATGCATTCACACATTGTGGCACTCTATGTTTATTACATGCCTCTATGACATACAATACATTAATTTAAAAGTTTGGTTTTATTGGTAGAATTTCACAGTTCCGCTTGAAATTAAAAACAAAAACAAAACTCAGGTGTGATTGGCAAAACATGTGTGACAGATAGATATGTAAACAGAAATATATAAATGCAAATTGTTTTCAAATAGGTTATTTATTCATATTTTTAAGAAATTAGCCGCAGCTATCTGAGAAATATTTTCTTCAAAGTCTGAACTTTAATGTTATAAAATCATTTTATAATTATAAAAGTAATTAATTTTAATGGATTTGAACAAAAATATTTTCTAATTGTCATTTAATTTATCAGCTTCCAAATTGATCTAGGCCAAAATAAATAAATAAATAAATAAATAAATAAAAATAAATAAATAAAAATAAATAAATAAATAAATAAATCTTAGCTTCCAAATTGATCTAGGCCAAAATAAATAAATAAATAAATAAATAAATAAATAAATAAATAAATAAATAAATCTTAGCCATAGTCATGTTTTGAGAGTCATTGTGTCCATATATTTCTGGCATGTTGTCAAACAAAACTGAAAAGATTCTTTTAGTCGATACTCGGTTTATAGTTTCCACTGGTAAAATGGTCCATTCTACCAGTAGCATGTAGAACTTCAGTTTCCACTTCCAAGATTTTCTCAATAGAAACTCTGACATGATGTGACCATGGCTATTGAATGTGTTGTTAAACCCCAATAAACACAAAAAAAATAAACCAGTAGATGCTACCATTATATACTATTAAAAAAAAGTAGGGGATATCCAAACTGATGTTGATATTTTCAGAAAATTTATGTTGGATATGCGTGATTAGACACATCAATGTGTTACCAAGTTTAGAGTAGATCATGAATGTCACCAGCCCACAAAAACTTTGTGCAGGTTTTTTGCATGAGCGCGGCGTTAATGTCTGTGGGGTATGTTTTGAAATTTTCATTTGTACTGGATGGATTTTTTTGGACGTTTCATCATTCTTTTCTTGGTTTGAACTCGTTCATCAATAGTTTCTGGTCGAAACATAACTTTTGAGGTATGCGAAGACTGACACATGACGTTTACGTGCCATTGGCATGTTGGAAGCTGGCAACAGACAGTCTGCAGTGGCTCAAATTCTCAACATTACTCGATCGGTGATTGGCAGGTTGTGGTCTTGCTACCGTCAGACAGGCAATGTTGATGACAGACGTTGGTCAGGTCGTCCAAGGGTGACAACTGCTAACCAGGATCGTTTCATCTGAACCACAGCATTACGTAACTGCCATCAAAGTGCCTTGGAAATTGGACAGCAACTGCACTGAGCGACAGATGTGCGAGTCAGTGGTCAGACTATCTGAAAATGCCTACACAGCTGGACTTTGTATGCTTGATGACCTCAAATAATTCCATGTTTGACTGAGTGTGACATTGCAGCAAGGCGTTATTGGTGTGGAGCACGACAGCACTGGGACAATCATCAGTGGAGCAATGTCATGTTTTCTGATGAATCGAGGTTCACTCTCGACTTTCATGACAGGAGAAACAGAGTGTGGCAGCAGCAGAACGAATGATACCATGACGTAACCTTTGGGCAGCACGATCGTTTTGGTGGTGGATCGGTTATGGTGTGAGGAGGCATAACCATGATAAGCAGAACAGCATTACATGTCTTCCAAGGGCATGTCATAGGGCAATACTACCGTGACAACATGTTAGCAGCTCATGTGGTGCCATTTGTGAAATTTCACAGCCATCAATTCATTTTCCAAGATGACAATGCATGAGCATACCGGGCCTATGTCGTGTCGCTACAGAGTTCCTCCAGGCACAGAACATCACTACACTGCCTTGGCTAGCACTAAGTCCAGACCTTTCACCAATCAAGCACATCTGGGATATGCTTGGCAGGTGCCTACGACAATGCTAACAGCCCCCTACCAATGTCCAAGAACTGCAGGAAGAAAGGAATAACATCAGTCAGGCTGATATTGGACATTTGGTGAGGAGTATGCCATGGCGGGTCCACGCTTATCTTGTGATCTGAGGAGGATTTACAAGGTATTGAGGTCTTGGACTGAATGTGGTAAATTCTCTAATGTGTGCTTGTCAGACACCCAACTATTGCTGAAATCATTCACCAGACGTCACAGTGCAATGCCTGAACTGTCTTTTTGATGAAAATATAAATATATTTCTTCAAATATCTCACTTTTATCAAATATCCCCTACTTTTTTTAATAGTGTGTTATTCACTAGTGAAATTCTAGTTTTGGGAAGGTTGTTAGATTTTACCAGAAGAATCTACTAGTTTAGTTTCGAATGGTGGAATCTTAGATACCAAGACATTAACTGATAGAGTGATGGTAGCCCATATTTGGGCTGTATTCTGAAGTGAAAGTTCTGCAACTTCAGAGCATCATGTACTGAGGATGTGTATCATACTATCTTTGAAGTCAATTTTTTTTTCCTGTGGGAACCCCAGGATGTGAGGCAGTGCTTGTTTACCATGATGGAATTCACTAATGGAATGTTGCTGCCGTGAGTAGCCAGTGTGCAAATATGTGACCTTAAAAACAAACAAATAAAGAAATAAAGTAAAATTATTTAGTCTATGGAGATTTGTCTTCTTACAATTTATGAGAGAGTGCAAAAGGCACTCTCCCATAAATTGTGACAATGCCAAAACATGGGAACAAATTTTGATGACCAAAAGTAATTTAGAATGCTGCTTGTTAATAGACGTTAACTACTTTTTGAGATACACTTTCATTTTTTCAGTCTATTTAAAGAAAATTTTTTAGAAGAATTCAACTTGCTGCCATAAAATTTTTATGTTCAAGACTTGTAATGTTGCATGTGCTGTCTGCAACATTACATGAGACTGCATTTTAATTTGAGGCAAATTCCCATTGTTCTCTTAACCCTTATGGGCATGGACAAGTGTCCTGAATTCCCATCAGCCCACAACCTCTATATATCCAGTGGCTTAGCAGTGATTTCTAGTCAAGTCTTTGCTGTCCACATGATGGCATGTTAAGGGCCCCTGTGCTGAGTTCGTAAAAGTCAGAAATAGGCCTATAAGGATTAAACAAGCCTCACTCAGCCAACTTTGTACATATTACCTCATGATAGAAAAGTTTAAAAGGTTGCCTAAGCATGAGCACACCCATTTCATAAAGATCCTTTGTTTTTAGCTCAACTTTGGCGAAGCCAAATTTGAGCTTTTGTCATGGCCCGTCGTCTGTCTGTCCATCTGTCCGTCTTTCCATCTGTCCGTACGTCAACAATTGGATACGGCTCAGGCTAGAGGCCGTATTTATGAACCAATCTTTACGAAACTTCTTGGGTACCTTTGTTATGACCGTGGGACGAAAACGAGTGTTTTTGGGTGCGGTCCGAAATTCAAGATGGCCGCCAGCTGCCATTTTGTACCGACGATGCAGAAATCTGTTTTTTGTACAGAACTTCCATATGAAAGCTCTGATTTGAATAAGTTTTTGTATGAATGTTTAGTACCATGGGATACATCACATATAATACAGGTTTTTTTCTCGTGCGTAAATTGTGCAAATTAGACTAATTTTGATGTTTTTTGGTGTTACTTTCAGCACTGTAAGTGCAAATGCCAATACAGCTTGGGCTAGAGGCCGTATTTATGAACCGATCTTTACGAAACTTCTTGGGTACCTTTGGTATCACCGTGGGACGAGAACAAGTGTTTTGGGGTCTGGTCCAAAATTCAAGATGGCCGATGGCAGCCATTTTGTACAAAATTAGGTGCAATCAGATTTTTGCACAGAACTTCCATATGAAATTATGCAAATTAGATGAACTTTGATTTTTTCATTGCGACTTTCACACAGTAAGTACACATGTCAATACGGCTCGGGCTAGAGTCTGTATTTATGAACTGATCTTCACGAAATGTCTTGGGTACCTTTGTTATCACCTTGGGACGAGAACGAGTGTTTCTGGATGCGGTCTAAAATTCAAGATGGCTGCCAGTGGCCATTTTGTACCGAAATTAGGTCTAATCAGTTTTTTGTACACAACTTCTATACGGCTCAGACTAGAGGCCATATTTATGAACCAATCTTTACAAAACTTCTTGGGTACCTTTGTTATCACCGTGGGATGAGAGCGAGTGTTTTGGGGTGTGGTCCAAAATTCAAGATGGCCACCAGCAGCCATTTTGTACCAAAATTAGTGCAATCAGTCTTTTGTACAGAACTTCTGTATGAAAGTTTCGATTTGAATAAATTTTTGTATGAATGTTTAGTAACATTGAATACATCACATATTGTAAGGTTTTTTTTTTTTTCGTGCAGAAATTATGCAAATTAGATGAACTTTGATTTATTCAGTGCTACTTACACAATGTAAGCACACATGTCAATACGGCTCAGGGTAGAGGCTGTATTTATGAACCGATCTTCACAAAACTTCTTGGGTACCTTTCTTATCACCTTGGGACGAGAATGAGTGTTTCTGGGTGCGGTCCAAAATTCAAGATGGCTGCCAGTAGCCATTTTGTACCGAAATTAGGTCTAATCAGTTTTTTGTACACAACTTCTATACGGCTCAGACTAGAGGCCATATTTATGAACCAATCTTTACAAAACTTCTTGGGTACCTTTGTTATCACCGTGGGATGAGAGCGAGTGTTTTGGGGTGTGGTCCAAAATTCAAGATGGCCACCAGCAGCCATGTTGTACCAAAATTAGTGTAATCAGTCTTTTGTACTGAACTTCTGTATGAAAGTTCTGATTTGAATAAATTTTTGTATGAATGTTTAGTAACATGGAATACATCACATATAGTACAGTTTTTTTTTCTCGTGCAGAAATTATGCAAATTAGATGAATTTTGATTTATTTAGTGCTACTTATACACTATAAGTGCACATGTCAATATGGCTTAGGCTAGAGGCTGTATTTATCAACCGATCTTCACAAAACTTCTTGGGTACCTTTGTTATCACCTTGGGACGAGAATGAGTGTTTCTGGGTGCGGTCCAAAATTCAAGATGGCTGCCAGTAGCCATTTTGTACCAAAATTTGGTCCAATCAGTTTTTTGTCACAGGTTCGATACAGCTCGTATTTATGAACTGATCTTCACAAAACTTCTTGGGTACCTTTGTTTTCACCTTGGGACAGGAACGAGTGTGTTTTGGGGTGCCTTTGTTATCACTGTGCTATGAGAACAAATATTTTGGGGTTGTGTCAGACCCACTCTGGGACTCAAAGATTTCTTTTCAGTTTAGCATCTGACTGTAGCCCACCTTTACAATACTTCACCTATACATTTGTTACAGGCAACGGTCAGTATTTATGTACAGACCGTTACAATACTTTATATGTACCTTTGTTATCAGGTCATTACCTAGATGTTTGTCATTGCTGTGTCACATACTATACATGTACATGTCTTTGTCTTGACAAGTTGAGCTACAGTGTCATTGACACTTTCATTTACAGTTATCTCCAATGTGGAAATGGATGAAATAACAAATGCCGCAAAGATCTTATATGATAGTGATAGAGAACAGGTTTCTGAATGGATAAAAGAAGAAACGTATGTATATAGATGTATAAGATATAGCAAGCTGTAGAGAATTTTAGCATCATCTTAATCAATGTAGATTCAAATTTATAGTTTTTAATATCTCCATGGAATGAGTCCTACCTTCTATTTTTAAGGAACCATAAGTTTTATGAATCGGTATCAGATTTGGCTTAAATTCAAATTTCTAGATTTTAACCCTTTACCTAACGAATCGGCTGCATCCTCCCGCATAAGTTATAAATTAAGTAGTTTAAAAAAATATGTATTTCAAAATATTTCAACAACACTATATCATGTGACCCCTCATTGGAATGACCGCGTCGAGCTTGTTCCAATGAGGGGTTCACATGATATGGTGTCGTTGAAATTTTTTGAAAATTTTGAAAAAACAAATATTAAAATCCTAAATTTTGATATCGTCTGCGTTGGGTAAAGGGTTAAGATCTCCTTAGGATGAGTCCTACCTTCTATGTTTAAGGAACCATAAGCTATGTGAATCGGTATCAGATTTGGCTTAAATTTGAATTTATAATTTTTAAGATCTCCTTAGAATGAATAATATCTTCTAATTTTTAGGAACCATAAGCTATATGAATCGGTATCAGATTTGGCCAAAATTTGAATTGACGAAAAAGGAAAGAATAAAGTGAATAAGGCCTAATAAAGTTAAGAATCTGTTTTTCAGGCCCTTCTGCATGGTCATTTTTGCTGCCGCATGCTCTGCTTTTATACCACAATCAATGGCCCAGACTAGCTGGTACTAACTCAATATAATTCAGGGCCAAACACAAATTTTGCCCCCCAATCCCCAAAATTTGCATACAAATCAAAAAAATTCAAGTCCTATCTGGTCTGCCATACTTTTGTTATCTGTTCATGCGCAGTATCCAGGAAGGAAGTAAAACTGGTGCCAACCATCATTCTTTGTTCGGCCCTAAGGTCAATAACAATGATCTGACATCTGTGCATTAAAATCTCCTTTTTTGAGGATGCCAGACATAAATCAATGAACGAATTGGTGGATTCAATGCTGTGAATGGATGAAAGAAGTGAACAACAATGGTTTTAATTGTTCAGGGCTGTAACTTTATAATAATTATAAAAATTATTTCATGTTTCCCATTTTTTGGACATACACCTGACATCATCATTCTTGCTAATGATTAATCCACTATTTGTTAAGTGTTCCTTCCCTATCCTTCCATGAACCCTTCCTGTTAAACTCCTAAGCTTTTTGGCTATTTTTTATTGAAATTTTTTATTAAATTTCTTGGGAGTTTAACGTGTATTACAGAATGTTTATTCTGTTTATCCCCATGGTTACATCCTCACCCTAGGGGTGTTGGGTCATTTTGGTCTTGCATCTTCTATCCGATGTATTGTTTTTTCTTCGTATGAAGATCTAGCTTTGCATCTGGTAGCATTTAAATCGGTTACTGACTTTGGGCCTTTTGTGTGCCTGATGTCTTGTTTTTTCCTTTGACGTTGTTTACATTGGCAGTGTCCTTAAATATATGTAGTATTTAATATTATAATACTGTAGAATTACTGTAAGATACATTGATCATGATTCCGGTAGTGTAACTCATAAAATTTGGATTTTGTCGACACTTAGGCTCTATTGGAATGCCTTTGAGCTCATGATGTTCCCTTTGGGAACTTAAGCATTTTCACAAAATGTTTTCGAATTTAATTTTGATTATTATTATTAATGTATCTTTATCATATATTTTGTTGTGGAGTTTGTGGGAGAGCTTACTGCTCGAAATTCAAAGCTAGGAATTCTTCCTCGGGTTTACATGCTTCTTGCCTTGCCTGTAGTCGATGCACTCCTACAGATTCTTGTCCTACTTGTGCACATTGGGATGACAGACGTTGGAGACAGGTGTCGCGGTACGTCGTTGGCGGTGAGGCTCCTATGCCAGTGCTCTCACCGCAAAATAATTCAAGTTTTTCTGTTTCTTTTTCAGAGATACAATAACATGGTGATGGTATTGTGACACTCACCCAAAGTGTGCTACCGTCATCACACTCTGATGTGCAAACAGAGCTAGCTGCAAAGGTGCTCATGAATATTAAGCAAGGGATAAGGCCTCTAGTTAGTGCTCTTAATCCTTTGCAAGCAGCTAGCTCGACCGGTGAAGCGGTTACCCCATTCATGGGAGCCGTGACGTCCGGTAAGTCTATTGCGGTTGAGGGAAGTGTTGAATTGGGTAGAGGGAGCACCTCAAAAACTAAAGCTCATCCAATGACAATGGAAATAGGGAGGAAGTCAGCAAGTTTCTCTTCGGGAAGCTTGGCGAGGTCTGATAGACCACGAGTGGCAAAACCTCATCTAACCCAGCAACAAATGGGGCCAAATGTTGAGAAACTTGCATGAGCCGGAGCTAACTTCCACATCTGCCATTCGGGACGCTCAGTCTAGAGACTGCAGCCTGGGATGGTTACAATCAAGGCTTCCTCAACTACGTTAGAAAAGCACACACGACCACATGCTAGCTACCCGACTTTGGATATCCAGCCAGCTGTGTGAAGACTGAGCCAGTCTTCGCCCGTAAAGTTGGACCATCCGGTATCTAGCGATCCAAGGCTTAGTTCATTGGGACGTGCAGAGAAAAGATCTACCTCCGGATCTCCGTTCCAGGAGCAGCAAGCAGCTAAAAAACAGAAGACTGCTGCTCCTCAAGCCTCTGTAACAGACTTGCTGTCACAGATTGTGCAGCTAATCGCAGCATTCCAGAAAGCTCAAGTGGAAGTGCAGCCTTCCGCTGACTCCGGTGGTGAGCTGTCGGACGATGCTGGGTCGGTCACTTATAGATGACAGGTTGAAAAGCTCTCCGAGTCGCTCCAGTTTCCGGAATACTCTATTTGACGACAAGCTTTTGTTAGTCTATGAACAGGCTACAAAGAAAGCTTCCAATACACTGCTACTAAAATCTCCGTCTCAACAACACACTTCAGCAAACTGAGGTAAGCGAGGCCGTTCCACTTCACAATCAACTAAAGGGAACTCCTCGCGAGGGTATAAGAAACCCTCTTACAATTACTCCGGAGGTCGTCAGTATAGCGACTTGGGAAAGGGGCACAGGTTGGATCGAGACTGTAGGTCAGATGCCCCTAAGCCGACGCGATGAGGTTCTTCGCTAGGAGGACCTAGCTTCTCCTCATGTAAGCCTCTAAGTCGTACAGGTGATGGACAAGACCTCTATTGCTTAAACTTTGCGAGAAACTGGATCAAAGTCATGGAAGATTAGTGGGTGCGAAGTGTAGTCTCAGAAGGCCTGCAGTTATCATTCCGAGCAAAACCTCCATTTACAAGATATCCGCATTTGATAAATCTTCCGGAGGATCCTTTCAAAAGAGAGTCTCTCCTTGCGGAGGTACAGGCTCTCTTGTTAAAGGAAGCAATTGAGGTTGTCGAGAATCAAAATTCTTAAGGTTTTTACAGTCATCTGTTCCTCGTACCGAAGCCAGACGGCTCGTTCCAACCAGTAATAGACTTGAGCCGGATAAACAAGTTGATCGTAGCTCCAAAATTCTATATGGAAACAAATCGGTCAGTAAGAGCGAGCATTCGAGTGGGCGACTATGTGTCAAGCATAGATCTAAAGGATGACTACTTTCATGTTCTGGTAATCTGACATTCAGAAAGTAGCTGCGGTTTGCTGTGCAAGGAGAGGTTTTTCGGTTCGGAGAAATGTGCTTCGGTCTGAACCTAGCTCCTTGGGCTTTCACTCAAATAATGTACTTGGTAATGTCATACTTCCGAGCTCATTCGTCTGCGGTAACGTCGGCTTACTTGGACGACTTTCTTCAGAGATACAGCAACAGAACTATTCTTAAGAACGATGTTCAGAGTCTGCTTCAGTTGTTCCGACGTCTCGGTTTCATAGTAAACAAGAAAAAGTCGGATCTAGCTCCATCCAAGTCCTTTATTCACTTGGGAATGAACTTCGAGACTTAACAATCTGGTTCGTCTGCCGTTACCCAGAGTGAAATTAGTCAGTTGTTATGCTCACTTTTGTCTAAACTCCCCTGCAGTCACGGCGAGGGAGTTAATGCGACTGATGGGGCTGTGCAGAGCAGCAGTGGATCTTTTTCCGATGGGCTGCCTGCTCACGCATCCCCTCCAGATATTCTTTACTCAGAACTGGATTGTGAAGACGCATTCACTCGAAACCGGGATTGTTCTAACAGACCTAGTAAAACAAAAGGTTCAGATTTTGGGTGGATGTCCAGTGGTTGACTCAGGGAGTTCCACTTCAACTACCGGATCCCGCTTTCATGATTATGACGGATGCGAGTCAGACGGGCTGGGACGCGTCCCTAAGTCCCGCAGACCTGAAGTGTCAGGGTATTTGGGACCCTAGGTTCCTAGAGAAGCACATAAACATCAAGGAGATGATGTCTATCTGTCTATCTGGCTTGCACTACATTGGATTCTTCAAATACTGAGCGTCCATGTTCAGATTCTGTCGAACAACTCAACGGTTGTAGCTTACCTCAGGAACCAAGGTGGCACTCATTCGATTACGTTATGCGAATTAACGAAGAAGATTCTCCTATTTGTTCTGAATCATCACGTTCATCTCTCAGTCTGTCATATACCAGGTTGGCTGAACGGAAAGGTCACCTTTTACCATCAGAGTGGACTCTCAACAAGTGAGTATTCAGTCAGATCTGCTACCAGTTGGATCGTCCCATGATAGATCTTTTTGCGACACACTTGAACAATCAGTTACCCACATTCGTGTCGCCATGTCCAGATCATCGAGCATATGGAGTAGACACTCTGTTGATCTCATGGGATGGAATGATGGGATATGCATATCCTCCTGCTCGTTTATTCAGCAGTTTCTGTTAAAGATCAAACAGTCTCACTCCAAAATCCTGCTAGTAGCACCTCTGTCATCACAGAAACCTTGAATCAATCTTCTCAGGTGTCTGTTATGGGGCATTCCCCAGAAGCTTCCTCCTCGAAAGGATCTTCTATATCAGGGGAAGTCACGCGCACTGCATCACAATCCAGAAGGTCTCAACCTTCATGTATTTCCAATGTGCAGTCCTTCTTGCACGGAAAACATTTTACAGGACGAGCAGTGGACGCAATTTCTAACTATAGGAGGACCTCCTCTTTGTTGATTTATGCCACGAAGTGGAGGTTTTTTTTCCATTGGTGTACAGACCAGTCTGTAGACATCTATGATCCATCCATTCCACAGATTGTCAATTTCCTGGTTTACCTGTTTGACATACTCAAACTGCAGCCTGTCACTATTAAGGGCTATAGGTCTATGTTATCAGACACTTACGCTCATGATAACTTGGCTATTGGATCAGATACTTCTTTATCCGAGCTAGTTAGAAATTTCTCTATTAATAGACCTAGAACCCTCAGATTAATTCGTAAATGGAATTTGGCTTGGGTTCTGTTGAAGCTTCAAGAAGCTCCAATCGAGCCATTAGACGTAGTAGAGTTCAAATTCTTGACCTATAAAATGGCTTTTCTCTTTGCCTATGCTTCTGCCAGAAGAGTTAGTGAACTTCATGCATTATCTGTTGACGATTCCCATTACCGTAGTGTGGGTAATACTGTTACCCTCATTATGGAAGTGGGATTCTTGGCTAAGGATCAGATTCCGGATAAGTGGCCAGAGTCATTAAGGCTTTACCGTCCTCGGATAACCATAGACCTTTGCTGTGTCCAGTTAGACCTATGCGCATTTATAAAAGTTGATCAGATTTTATTGGAAAGCGAAGAAAGAGATTCTTTCTTTCAACATTCCTAACAGAAAAGATATATCTGTTCATTCTATCGCTAGATGGATTCAGTTGGCAATACGTATTGCCTATGAAAGTCTATCTTTGGATCAACGTTTTGTCAACCCAATTTCAGTGATCGAGGTTAGAGCACTGTCCACTTCTTGGGCTTATTCTAACAGTATAGCCATTACTGATCTTATGTAGGCTGTATACCGAACACAACCCTCTTCATTTACCAAGTTTTACCTTAGAAATTTAGAGTCCATCTCTGGTGACCTTAGATCTTTGGGTCCACTTTCTGTTGCTCTTTGGTATGCTGATAGACTACCTTGGTGGAAAGGATATTCACAAGTTATTGATTTCGTCCATTTTTTTTCTAGAGTTATGGGCCATTTTCCACTTTTTTTTAACTCAGAAACCCTTCAACACTTAGAAACCCTTGGCAGGGGATACCAGTGGCATTGCACTTTGTATTATAATTAGAGAAAAACATTTTTCATTATTAACTGGTAGAGTGCTGGAAGCCCATATTTGGGCTTTGTCCTGAAGTACAGGTACTGCAACTTGAAGGCTTCATATACTGAGGAATTGCTTCATATCTTCTTTAAAATGAAATCATGTAGTCTGTATGGTTTGGCTTTCTTACAGTTGATGGGAGAGTGCCCATAGGCACTCTCCCATCAATTGTAATAAGGCAAAAACATGTGAACAATTTTTGATAACGAGAAATAATTTATCATGCTACCAGTTAAGTGATGATACATTTTACTGGATCGATCAGTTAAGCTAAAAAAATGTGTGACACAAATTTTGCTACAATTTTAGCTGGAAATAGATGCATATCCTAATGAATACCTTTTTTGTAGAATGAGAGTCTGTTGGTGTTCATGGTCATACAGTGGAAATCGCGATATGGCAAATTATATTGCACACCAGACACCCTGGGTGCAGTGGAAAACTTTTTTGGCAAAATCTGATATTGACTCCTGTCTTTCTGATAAGAAAGACCACAAAATACCACAAGTTAAAAGGGAATTATTGGATAATATTTACAAAATAATTAGGCAGATTTGTTGTGGTAGCTAAGAAACATAACAAATGGACTTCATTGCCACAAAATAACAGGAAGGAGGTGAGAACAGAATAGGGAGAGAGATGGTCTGCAAGTAAAATTTGATTACATCTCTTTTTGAATATCCCATCATTTTAAGATACAGAGGATAACATTTTTATATTCTTGATTATTATGAAAAATAAAATGTATTATTATTTAAATTTATTGGGTTCTGGCCTTATCAGTCACTTCTACTGAATGGAACCAGGCATGTCAACCGGTACTTGTACCGGTATCAATACCACCGGTTCCCTCATGCCCCAATCGTTACCAATACTGAAGCCTTTTATTTTATGGGGTAATTCCAAATTGAACGAGGGTAAACAGGCTGATAATCATGTATGGCACACTTGCATGACATACTTTTAACTTATTTGTGAATGAACATTTCAAAACACTCTACAGGTGCTTGTTCTGTCTGCACCATAACCTTGATAAGGTTGACCATTTTGACTTTTCAAATTTTGTATCAAAGACAATGAAAATGCTGTCATCGGCTATTTCACAGAGATTATTCTGTGGTGACATCAAAGTTATCATAAAGCACGATCTCCGTGCTTTATGATTACTTTGAGGTCACCACAGAATAAATAGCATGATGCCATGTTTGTCTTGCGATCATTGGGGACTTGTGCGGTTTAAATGCAAATTTCTCCCATCTGATTGTGATATGTCATCCATTTGTTGATTTGTCCTGGTACCGGTTTTGGCGGGACAGGCTCTGTCCTGTCCTGATACCAGTTATGTTGGTATCGGCAGAACTTTGACATGCCTGAATGGAACACTGATGATTTAACAGGGCCTGTGGAATTAAAGCTGTAAACCACTAATTCTCTTTGAACATTCAAGAACAGCAACACAATAGAACAGGTTGTTCTATTGAGAGATCATCAGCTATGTTTTTGAGATAAAAAATAATAAAATTTAAATGGTGATTGTTATGAATATTGTTGTCCTGTCCTGCTTTCTATACATGTAAGATAAAGGGCTAATTCAATAATACAAGACAGGAAAACTTTCCCTTCTGAGTTTCTTGGAATTATTTGAACCAATTAAGGCCACACAAAGTAGATCTTCTGTTTTTCAGGCCATTATTTGTGAAATTGCATGCGTGCAAGCGGTTTTTTATTTTATTTTTTATTTCAGTAATTACTTCTTTGCCATCAAAAGTTCATGTTCTTGGTTCAAGTTTTAGGCCTCATAATCTACAGAATAGCAAGGGTGGTGGTGTATTTCATCTCTTGAGTGCAAGAAGGCTTTGCAATGCTACAGCATTGCAAAGCCTTCTTGCACTCAAGGGACAAATTCATAATTTTTTGGGTAAAATATCAGACATAAACCATTTAATTTTTATTTGACAGCCAAAAGGACCATGCGGGAGGGCCTGAGAAACAGATTTTTTATTTTTTTAGGCCTAATTTCTTCATCTGTTTTCTTTGAAACATATTCTTTGATATATAGTTTTGATCAGATTACATTTTTGTATGTATTTGAGAAAAAGACACTTGAGCTATGCAAACCTAATTACAGTAGTCAGAGAGAGAGAGACATGGAGTTAATCAGATTGGCAGAGACAGAGAAGTAGAACGTTGAAACAGAGAGAGAGAGAAGAGAGAGAGAGAGAGAGAGAGAGTTAATGAGACAGACAGAGATGGAGTAAAATCAGACAGAAAGCTACATAATCCTAATTGCAGTAGTCAGAAAGAGAGAGCGAGAGATGTGGCATTAATGAGATAGGCAGAGACAGAGACATAGAATGTAGAAACAGATAGAGAGATAGATAGACAGAGAACGAGAGATAGAGAGTTAATGGGACAGACAGAGATGTAGTAGAAACAGACAGAAAGAGCCCGAACCAGCAGTGGTGACAGAGATACGGTTAAAATTATAAGTAATAATTGAATGGAAAATTCTTGTGTTTGTCTGTGTAATAATTCAGTGACCCTGTTCTGCAAGCGATTTACCTGAATCACCCACATTGTGTAAAGTATGTCAGTGTGACTCTAACTTATTATATTCTATGATCATTTTGTTTGGCAACTAACAATATGAGACATGGCCTTCAAAATTAGTCCATAAACTTGAATATAATTATTTTGGTTATTAGATAAATTCATACAGAAGAGAACCAAATTTTTCTGCTACATTCAGTCATATTATAAACCAAATTTCTTACCTATTTTCCAGATATTTTAAATATATTTTATCACATCTCCAGTGTTTACCTGTTCAAGAAGACCTGAGATGGTTGAAGTGTAAAAAGCTTATTTATCTCAACTATATGTTGACCTTAGCTAGAAAGAATCCAAGATCTTTGAGGCGAAAAAGTGAGTTGTTTCAGTATTTTATGAAATTAAAACAGAACATTGCCCATTCTAACTTTTTGCAGATGATCTGTGGAGGAGAGTATAACATTGATTTTATTCTAGAGCCTTGTAAAGCTTCAAGATTCGATTTGATTTCAAATCCTAAGTTGCTATTCAGTTTGAGACGAATCAGCTGCACAATCCTTTCCATTCAAATCTTTTCACTGGAATTTAGCTTAGGGCTGGGCGATATGGGAATCTGAATACCGGTAACGATATCAGAAAAAATATCGCGATATACCGGTATATTGTGCAGCAGTGTGTGAAACACATATTAAATGCAAGGGATATCATGAATAAAAAAGATATTTTTGGAGCAAAAGATAGAAGTATCACTTACTGCTCTGGGAAAATGAGTGATTTGAATGGAAGACCATAATAATCCATGTCTACAAAGTTATTGAACCTATTGTTTAATACGAAAATAAGCCATAAAATTATCATGGGTTTACAGGCTTTCATCTGAATCTGGGATACAAGTAAATTAGTCTTTGTCAATTTAATTCCTGTAAAAACATGGCCAGCCTCTCTTGACTGATAAGCGTTTAATTACTGAGCCAGTCAATTGTCACATTGTTAATTGCGTATGTGTGGCTTCATGAAAACAGTGGCAAACAAAACTTTTTATCAAAACAACAGGTGTCCAGTTGATGGAATTCCGAGGGCCTGGTTTCACAAAGAACCAGTAGTAGCTCCTCCCCTTCTCCTATCTTCCAGCAGTGAACTTCCTCAGATGACAATGTCAAATGTCATCTGTCACATGTCAGGCCAGTCGGTCTGTTGATATTAAGCACGCCTCCAAGACGTGATCACCCTTCACTTTCATGATAGTCTGCTGGTGTCAATCACCAGCCGACATTGTGTCAATCACCAGCCGACAATGTTTTCTCCCAGTGATGGCATCACACCTCTGTCATATTTGACAAAAATTGTTGCACATTTCGCAATTGTGAATATGTGTGATTTGAAACATTTTTGTGTCAGATTGCTGACAACGAATTAAGCGAGAAGTATGGCTTGCTGATTACAGTTCAAACAAATGCGACCAACAGCAGGTGACCATGTTTTTTACAGCGTGACAGTCAGGTGTGTTTTCCGTGTAACAACAAACTATTTGTGTGATGTATGCTACTTTAATTATTCACTAATTAAAAATAATCAAACAAATTTAGCAAACAAGTATTAAATTTTTATTTCATAATTTCTCCACGAATGCTTGCATGTCGGTGACGATAAACGAGATAGAACGTTATTCTCATCATCTCTCGCTGTTTATCATTTGTTCACGAAATGAGGAAAGATAAACTTCCTGTATTTTCAAAGCAACTTTCTGTGCGATTTTACGAAAAAACACATGTTGAAATTTTATTATCATGTGACCCAAACCAATATCATTACAGATGATATACCGGTATTGCCAAAAAATGGACGATATTTAACCGGTACTGATTTCAATACCGGTATTTACTGGTATATCGAAATATCGCCCAGCCCTAATATAGCTGGGCACCAATAAGTTTTCAGGCAATATCAGTGATGAGCTGATGCTTGCAGCTAGCTCTGTGTAGTGCCTTATTCTAATCAGTCTCACACCTATTTCTGTTTTTGAACTATAATCCTTCACTTTCTCCTCCACTGTCCAATCTTTCTTAACGCACGTAATGAAACGATCAACTTACTTCCTTTTTCTATAGACATTTCCATACTTCTGTTTGGTTCTGAATTTTTGAACAACAAGGAAAACAGTATAATTTTTGATGTAGTGCATGACTTTATCTTATCGAGTGGCAGGTTTCGGTGACAACAACTCATATTCTCACAAACTTCATCTTCCCTAGACTTTCCGCTTTAGGGTTAACATCATCAAGATAAAACTCATCCTACTTATGCAATTATTAAATCAGCTGCCCAAAGGCAAGGATTTGAATTCATATTGTTGACAACGCATCATTTGAATTCTTATTCTAATGGCATCACATATTCAGGATGGCCTACTTCTACTTCTTCTTCATTTCTTCCCTTTTCTGTCTAACTTCTTACGCTCTTGTCCTTCTATAGTTTAAACAATCTCGCAGATCGCTGCCCGGGGGCTGGGGCCTGTTTACGAAATAACACTGACCTCCTCTCTAATCAGTTTTTGTGATGGGCCTTCGCCGCTTTATTTGTAACTGCTTACGCAAGTTTCAGTACTTCTCTGTGCAGATGTGGGCAAATGAATAGCAGTACCCTAAAGGACAATTTGGCTACAGGCTTGGCAATTTCAGGAGAGCGATTTTTTTAGCTCTCCTTACTGCCCTCCTGAAAGAATTAAGGAGAGCGAAAAATTGCTCTCCTAAATATTTTGGTCTGGGATGATTGAGATTACATGTATTATGCTCACATTAAATTTTTGTTGTAAAGCAAAAATGTAATTTAACTTCGAAGTCACATAACATCACGTAATTTCATTTTGAAAGTGGTTTAGTGGTAAAAGGTAATGGCTGCAACCATACCCAAACACAGTTGCAATCATTTGAAGCAAAATGGGTCACAGCAATATTTTTTTTTCTGTCAGTTTCAAGTTCAACAACTGACAACACAGTTTGAGGGGTAATTATTCAAGGAATATTGACACTATAATATACTACCATTACTACTATCCTGTCACTTGAAGCACTTGCTCCAGGATGTGACTGTAGATTCAAACAGACCTGTTGTCCAAGAAAGTCATACGTCTACCACTACCACCTTCAACCCCCCTTGGGGGGTTGAAGGTGGTAGTGGTAGGCGTATGACTTTCTTGGACAACAGGTCTGGGTACACACACAGGTCTTGTCAAGTGTGTGTTCGGTTGTTGAGTGAGACATCTCGATGTCTAAGAGATTTCGCTTTACCTTAGTAAAGTTAATAAAATCACTGATGTAGTCTGTTGGTTTCAGTTTCAATGAGTTCGTTCAACTGGATACTTAAAATGCTGTGTAAAGCTAATTGCTCTCCTAAGCTGATTGAGGAGACCGATTTTTTGCCCTCCTGCATTTTTCAGAATGCCAGGCCTGATCCTTACTGGGTAATATTTTTATACTGTACCAATGACCCAGACTTAGCTGGTGTTAACTCTAAAATATCTAGGGCCAAACGCAAATTTTACCCCCCAATCCCCAAAATTTGCATCTAAAACCGAAAATTACATGTCCTATATGGTCCTCCATACTTTTACTCCACTGCGCATGCGCAGTGTCAAGGAGGTCTTGAAATTGGCGCAATTATCATTCTTTGTTTGGCCCTCAATATAGTTACACTTCACTGTTATTTGTGCTTGTAAATCTCAGTTTTAAGGATGCCAAACGCATAATTATGAGAGAAATGGTGGATATAAGGAGGAAATAGAAGGAGGAGAGGAAAAAACAGTGGAAACAAATGTTCAGGGCTGTAACTTATTATTATTTTACGAAATTATTCATGTTACCTATTTTCGAGGCATGACCTTGTTGTGGTCATTCTTGCTATGAATGTTTCATTGTTTAATCAGTGTTTCCTCTCTTCCTTTCCTTTATTCCCCCCTAGCTATTCTCCCATGCTTTTGGCTTATTTTTTGTAATGTTTATTACTAAAATTTCTTGGGAGTTTTGGCTTGGAAACAGAATTATTTTCTGTTGCATCTACCATCTGATGTTCTGCAGTTTCTTCTCTGGAAGTCTCTGTTTTGCATCAGATAGTGTTTAAACTGGTAACTGATTTCAGGCCAGGTTTATCAGTGCCTGGAGTCATGTTTCCGGTTTGTTTACACTTTTTGTCTATGTTGACAATGGTTACTTCTTATAGTGATTACTTGTCCTCTGCTTAGTTCAGTTCATAGTAAGATACATTAATATTGTCCGTAAGTGTTACATTAATTTTTTTAAATGATTTAAAAAAAATTTCCACACTTAGGCTTTTTTGGGATCCATTTGGGCTCATTGTTCCCATTGGGAACTTGGGCTCTTCTGAAAATTTGTAAAAAAAAATTTTTGGGGGGAAATTATTTTCTTTTGAAATGTTATAATGGATTATAATATATTATGTATATTTATTTCAAGGGTTAGTCCGAGTAATATGACTGTGTATATTTTTTCATGTTGAAAAAATATTCTTCAATTGTAATGCGAGGATATCTTCCTCTAATTCACAGGTTCATTGTGTTTCTTTTAGTCATTGTCATCACACTAATTCTTGCTCTGTGTGTGTTGATTGATATGACAACGTTGGAGATGTGTGTCACGGTCTTTTGTTAGCGGTGAGGGGTCCATTACGGTCCTCTTTCCGTAAGGTCACTCTATATTATCAGTTTCTTTTTCAGAATTCAGAGTGATGTTTCCGTGATGTCTTCAACAAGTGGGTCTCCGTCATTGCAATATTAGGGCTAGCGGAATGTGCTCAAGGTATTACGACAATTGCTGAAGAGTTCCCTAGTAGGATCGAAAGCAATTGATAGTCCGCTAGTCCGCCCGGTGTCGAATGGAACGGCATCCGGGTTCGTCCGTTGCGATCCAGGGAAGCAGATTGGGTGATGCAAGCACTATAAAACATCGAATGTGCACACCCAGCAACGACGGATCCGAGGATAGTACGGAGGAAGCCTGTCATTCCAGTAGCTAACTCGTCCAGGTCCACCCAGATCGCGAGTGAGAGAGGCCCTCTCTCTCTTACATCAACATCTGTGCCGCGATGTTGCTGTATGTTTGTTTGTTAATCGGAGTTTACGTCCACTCCTCCTGCTCGGGACGCTCCGTTGCATACACAGTCCGACGCGGCTGTTATATTGGCTACCTCATCCTCACGACACACACACGACCGCACCTTGGCTATGTGACCACAGATTTCCAGGGGACGTTCGCATATTATATAAATGCAGGATTGAACGTCCCTGGTGCTCCTGCTTCGCCGACCATGGACTACAATTCGACCAGGTCACTCCATCTGCTAGCCAAGGACACAAAGCCTTTCCAGTTGGGACGTTCGCATATTATATAAATGCAGGAATGAATGTCCCTGGAGCTTCCAGCAGATAGTTACGTAGGACCGCAGCTCCACAGGTCTCATTGAGTAACATAAACAGGGTGATGTTACCGTGATGTCTTCGTAAAGTGTGCTTCCATCGTCACAGTCAAATGAAGAGCTAGCGGTAAAAGTGCTCATGCAGATATGTCAATTGCCTAACAGATCTCAAGTAGGATCGACGGCGTTGGCGTCCGCTAGCTCACCCGGTGGCGCGACCATTCACCGAATGGCTCAGCACCCGGGTTCGTCCGTTGTGGTCCAGGAAGGAGATTTGGGTGATGCGAGCACTATAAAATACAATGTGCACACCCAGTGACGACGAGTACAAGGATGGTGTGGAGGAAGCCTATTAGTCTGGTTCCTAGCTCGACCAGGTCCATCCAGGCTGCGAGCGAGAGAGGTTCCTCTCTCGTTCTACAACATCTGGGCCCAGATGTTGTGGAACAAAATGTTCCTCAGTCGGAGCATACGTCCACCGCTCGGGATGCTCTGTTATATAGCCAGTCCGGAGAGACTGCTCTTTCGACTTCCTCATCCTCATGGCAGCACACTTGACCACACCTTGGATATGTGACCAGTGATATTCATCTAACATTGCCGACCAGGGATTCTACGGCGATCAGGTCACGCCATTCGGTAGCCAAGGATACGAGGCCTTCATACTCCGGACGTTCGCATATAAGAAGTATGCAGGAGTTAACGTTCAAGGAGCTTCCAGCGGCTAAATCCTGTAAGACCGCAGCTCCACAGGCCTCTGTTACAGACATGCTATCGCAGATAGCACAAATTATCGCAGCATCTCAGCAACCGACAGTAACTCTGTCGGATCAGGTATATTCCGATGAAGCTGGGTTGGTACGGTCCGCTGCAGGTTCAGGCACGGACGACCAAGAATTACAAGTGGTCCGACAGGATGGCGAAAGGGATACGGATGAGTTGTATTTTCCCTTTTGGAACAACATAATTGCCGTATTGTCTTCGCTCAGACAAAGTCTCAACGAGAGATCTCATGATACTAATACGTTTGTGCGGAGCTGCCGCGATTTTATTCCGATGGGGCGGTTACGCAATTTGTCCTCTCCAAATTCTTCTGATCCAGAATTGGAGGGTGAAGATTTTTTTGCTCGATACGGACATCTTCTTGTCAATCAAGTGAATAAGAGATTCAGACTTGGGCAGGTTTTCAGTGGTTAACTCAGAGAGTTCCACTGCAATTGCCGGATCCGAGTTTTACAGTTTTGACGGATGCCAGTCAAACAGGTTGGGTCATATCATTGAGACCAACGGATTTGAAGGGCCAGCATCTTTGGGATCCGTAGTTCCTAATTAAGCACATTAACATCAAGAATGATGTCATTTTGGCTTGCGCTACGTTAACGGATAAACATTATTCAGTATGCTCATGTGCTAATTCTGTCCGACCATTCGACGGTATTAGCGTATTTTCGGAACTAGGGAGACAATCATTCCATTCTGTTTTTTCATGTTAACGGAAGGAAACTTTCTGTTTGTACTAGAACATCAAGTTCTCCTATCGGTCCGTCATATTACGGGTCGTCTGAATGTATTAGCGGACTCCCTTCATGGAGGGCCGCTTGTTGATGCCAGAATGGACTTTCAACAATGAGTATTCAATCAGATTTGCTACCAAGGAGAGCAGCATATGATCGACTTTTTCGTGACGCATCTCAACATTCAGTTGCAAAAGTATGTGTCACAATGTTTGGATCTTCGAGCGTTTGCAGTAGACGCTCTACTGATCTCGTGAGATGGAATAATAGGATATGCGTATCTTCCAGCTCCGTTGATTCAGCAGATATCGCTAAAGTTATATATCTCAATGCAAAATTCTGTTCGTAGCATTTCTATCTCCACAAAGACCATGATTTAATCTACTCAGACGTCTATTGTGGGAAGCTTCCTCCACATTTCGGTCCATTCTATGGTCAGATGGATTCAATTTACTATCAGTACTGCTTATGATAATATCTTCAATCAGCAGTCTGTGCTTTAGTTTTAAGCTCATGAAGTAAGAGCTCTTCTACATCATGGGCTTAATAATGTTGCTATTACAGATCTAGTGAGGGCTGCATATTGTTCTTAGCCCTCCACTTTCCCGAATTTGTATCTGAGAAATATTGTGTCCTTTTCTGCAGATATGCATTGTTTAGGTCCGTTATTTTTCACTTAGAATGTAGTCCACTAAACAGTGGCAACTATATATATGTAGTCTTTTGGTTCTGGCAGTGACTCTGTCCTGCAGCCCTCTTTGCTCTGGAGTACTTGATCCAGGGCAAGGGGAAGGGGGGGGGGGGGGCGTTCCCTTAGGTCACCTGCTTTATAGTGTAAAGCAAGGGAATACCTCCCTTGGAGTCAGTAATTCCGAGTCGGTACCGGGATGGTTTTAAAGTAAAGCTAAGGTTTACTCATCTATGTAATATTTTTTAAGTGTTGCTCGGTGTGAGACATTTGTATATATCACGTATTAATTGGGCGTTAATATACCATCCTCGGACCCTTTTATATGAGTATATAGAGTCTCATTTTGCGGGACTTTCTTATTTATTGGCTTCCCTTTAAAAATATTAGTACAAAGGGTTATACTGAATGTTAATAGAGATCATTGATCATTGATGTTATTGCGCTCAATTACAGAATGGTGTTGTGTCTTTCTTTTTGATACAAATAAGAAAGATACATGTAAAGCCTATCTCTCATTTTCTCCTTCAGGGGATAGTTCTGTTATATGTAATTGAGTTTATTGGATTTTCATTTATTTTCATTTATGTCCTAGGCCCTCCAACCTTTTTACTATTCAGCTAAGTCTGTGTCATTTGTACAGTATAAAAATGTTAAAAAATTTATAGTAATTTATATATTTTTTATACTTACCAATGACCCAGACGGGGATGGCCCTCCCATGAGTTGGGAAATCATTCCTCCCCGCTGAGTACATAACGCTTACCAGGCACTGGTTGTAAGAATGATAATTGTGCCAATTTCAAGACCTCCTTGACACTGCGCATGCGCAGTGGGGTAAAAGTATGGAGGACCATATAGGACATGTAAGTTTCGGTTTTAGATGCAAATTTTGGGGATTGGGGGGTAAAATTTGAGTTTGGCCCTAGATATTTTAGAGTTAGCACCAGCTAAGTCTGGGTCATTGGTAAGTATAAAAAATATATAAATTACTATAAATTTTTTAACATTCCAACCACAACACCAAGGCATGCCTTTGACAAAGGCATGTCATGGTGATGTAGTTGGAATATTTTAGCAGTCAGGACTTGAGCCATCATTGTCGGAATATATGTTTTAGAACGCCCCATCCCCTTCCCTCATCTTCCAGACATCCCTGATTCACATATGTTAAGGCCACTGTTTTTGATATCTGTAATCTGATATCTGTAATTAACCCTCTGCATTCTGATGTCAAAATGGCAAAGTTTTCAGCAGCAGTTTTCCCATAATGCAGTTTGTTATTTAACCAGTGAGCTCTGTCAAGCAAGATATAATTGGTTAAATTCACAGTTAAACAAGAGAAAAACAGAGTGGCCGGAGAATATTTTAGAGCAGTCTCAGAGTGCTAGGGGTTAAATGATAAATAAATCACCAACTCAACAAAATAAATTAGACAAAATCATTTTTTTGGCCATTATGTTTTTTTTATATATAGACCTACCATGTGTTAAACCTGAAAAATGAAACATAACAGCTGAAAAACTACTAAAAACTTTAATTGTTATAGTACAAGTAGAACAATGAATGAGGATTATGTCATGCACAGCACAAAATGCAATACGAATACTTCAGTTCTATCTAACAAATACTTCAGTTCTATCTCAACAGTTGATGATTCGAATGCTTCCTTGCCATACGCATCAACACATGTTTCTGCAATTATTGATTGTATCACTTTCCATTGTGATGAAGTGCACACAGCAATGAAATCGTTAAAAATTTCTAAGGCATCCGGTCCAGATCTAATTAGCCCACGTCTTCTAAAAGAATGCAAATCATCCTTATGTGAGCCACTCTCCATCTTATTCAATATACTATTGAACAACTCGTATTTCCCATCATTGTGGAAAAAAGCTAATGTCTCTCCGATTTTGAAAAAACACCCTTCCAATTCTGTGACGAATTATCGGCCAATATCTTTGATTAGCTGTGTTGGTAAATTACTTGAAAAATGTGTATTCAAACATTTGTGGGAGTTTTTGATTGACAATAAAGTTCTCAGCCAATTTCAGTCAGGTTTTACACCCGGTGATTCAACAGTCCTCCAGCTCACTGACTTATACGATGAATTTTGTCACGCCCTTGATGATGGCAAAGAAGTTAGGGTTGTCTTCTGTGATGTCAGCAAGGCTTTTGACAAAGTATGGCATGCAGGTCTTATCCACAAGTTGAAAAGTATTGGTGTTTCGGATGAACTTCTGTTGTTCCTCAAATCGTATCTTACAGATAGGTTACAACGAGTTGTGATATCGTCTGAGACTTCGTCCTGGAGAACCATAAATGCAGGTGTTCCACAGGGGTCTATTCTTGGACCCCTGCTGTTCCTTATATATATCAACGATATAACCAAAGATCTTCTGAGCAGTATACGCCTATTTGCAGACGATACTTCTTTATACCTAATTATAGAAAACCCTGAACAAGCCTCGACAATAATTAATCAAGATCTGGCCACAATTGAACATTGGGCTAAAACATGGTTGGTAGAGTTCAATCCAAATAAAACTGAGAGTATGCTAATATCTCGAAAAAGTAGCCCTACTTTCCATCCACCATTATTCTTTGGCGGTTCTCAGATATCTGAAGTTGTTAATCATAAACATCTGGGAGTCATATTAAATAGCACGTGTACATGGAATGACCATATCGACCATATTTGTGCAAAGGCCTGGTTCCGGCTAGACTTACTTAGGAAGCACAAATTTAACTTAGACCGCAGTGTCTTAGAAAAAATTTATTTTGCTTTTATCAGGCCCCTCCTTGAATACGCCGATACTGTTTGGGATAATTGCTCTGTAACTAAAGTGGAGGAAATGGAAAAAATCCAGATTGCTGCGGCAAGGATTATTACTGGGGCAACCGTCAATGCTAGTAAGTCCTTACTTTACACGGAAACAGGATGGGAACCGTTGCAAGATAGACGCTACAAACACAAGTTAATCCAGTTCTTTAAAATGTACCACCGTATGGTTCCTCCGCACATCTCCAGTAAAATCCCGCAACGTGCTTCCTTGATCAATCCTTCACTTAGTCTTCGATCAGGTCAAAACCACCGTGTTCCGTTCTGTCGGACTGAGCTGTATAAATCTTCCTTCATACCCAGCGTTACTGACCAATGGAATAATTTGCCCTTGTCCGTGCGTGAAAACTCATCATTGACAAACCTCAAGACTTTCCTAAACGATGGCAACCGACGACCGCCAAGGTTCTACTGTAGATCGAAATCTCGCACAGCCCAAATATATCACTGTAGATTGAGACTAGGATGTAGTAACCTCAATTTTCACTTATATCGCAACCACTTATCACCAACCCCTCTATGCCAGTGTGGAGAGGAAGAGACTCCTGCTCATTTTCTCCTGCATTGTCCAATTTTCTCCGATGCTCGTAATTATTCAATTAATCTCCTTCCGTTTGGAGCGGACTCCTCTACACTTCTATTCGGTTCGGAATTCCTGAGTAATCATGACAACCGCCTTATCTTTGAAATGGTACACGACTTTATTTTATCAAGTAAGCGATTCACTAATTAACCCCAATGTAGTACTAGCCCATTTTATATACTTACTATAATAAATACTAACCCACAATTAAATCAAGATGATCTCCGTGGGAATGCCTGTAAACTAATCTACACTTGTTTACAGTGGTAAACAGGCGAAGCCTCACTGATCAATTTGGACTTTCACCCAAACATTGATAACAGAGTCAACCGTGACTCTGTTGTCGGTGTTTGCGTGAAAGTCCAAATGGGCGTCTTGGGTGGCAAATAATTGGAGTTACCTTGATTATATTTCTATCTTACGTCACACGTAGTCATTTCGCATATGTGATTGACATTAGACACAAATAAATAACTCTACGCAATGAATACATCCATCCCGCACTTTTCAACTCTTCTTGCAGCTCAACCCATCCCTGACTGTTTCCATACAAGATTAGTTGCTGCCGCTTTTCAAACGCTTGTATAATGCAGATAAACACTGTTTGTACTTGATACTCATACCTGCTATTGTCATCGACGTATCTTTGTGATCTTGTGTTGGTGGAAACGGCCTTGTATAAGCTTTCAGCTTACTGCCGAATTCACATTAATGTTTGAAATGTATCTGTTATGGTTTTTTTTTTTTTGTAATAAATACTGTTTAAACTAAAATGCAATACCATGATGTCATCATCTTCAGTCATCGAATATAATGTTTGACAAAACAGATGCTGTTAAAAACTGTACCCAATCCCTGGATTATGCGAAAAAATTCAGGAAAGGGGGGAATATTGTAAGATAAATTGGTTATTTTACCAGCATGTGGGTTTCCAATATGATGTATTGAAATCTGAACCTCATATATATTGAATCGTCCTAATGGACCCGTTGATATATGACCCAGAGACGAGGTCTTGATTTTATTATGCCATCTTGGAAACCAACATGGTCGTAATAACCTATATTTACTGGTAAAATGCTCTTTCGTGACATACTTTTGGAAAGGGTTTGTGAGATTTTTCCAACAGCAAAAATGCACCACATTATGGCTCATCCTCAATTTAACCCTTTACGTAGAGTAGTGGTGTTATCCAGTCAGCTTAATTTATAAAAACACCATTAAAATTTTATTATTTTAAAAACCTGTTTGCCTAAAGAATATTGTTGATAGCCCCTTCATTGGAATGTTTCCAATCAGGTATAATAAACTAGGCTTACATGACACAAAGGGAGTACTGTGGCTCAGTGGTAAACTATTGGACTTCTAAGCTAGAGGTCACGAGTTCGATCCCCGTCCAGGACGACCTGCGTTGTGTCCTTGGGCAAAGCACTTTATCACAGTCGCCTACATGGGGGCACGAATACGTCATGTACTAAGGCATACTGCACATCGTTGGTACACATGTCTTCAACCACTGTAACCCTGCTTGAGCGGAGCGTGAACAGAGAATGTTGAGGAGCTGACAGTTGCTCGTCGATGCTTGGTGCTTCTCTCCGGGTACTCCGGCTTCCGCCACCTGTAAAACTGTCACTGTCACGATTAGCCATTAGGCATAAGTATGTGACATTAAACACCAGTAAATAAATATACATGACACAAAATTAAAATTATGTCGTTATTAAAATTAAATATTTTGCAAGTGTCGACTGCAAGTCATGTTAAGTGAAGAGTGAACTCAGTCTAGCATGTCTGGAGGATAACAAAAAAAAAAATTCTTGAATTCCTTAAAATTTTCGTTTTATCCCTTTGAAGCCTGGTGGTACATGTATCTTCCATGTCAGTACAACCCCAGCAGTTGGAAGAGTCCATTTCATTATTTGGGGGTAGACCAATTAATATTTTCTAGGTGCAGCCTTCAGGTTGCACACTGAAAATATTGATTGTCTACCCCACACGTTCACTCCGCAGCCAGCATACTTAACCCTTTACCCAACGTAACGGCCAAAACCGGCCAGCGCTATTCTCAAAAATCGCCAATTAATTTTCAAAATATTTTCATTTTTTGTCTCAAAAACATAGGTTATGACCCCTCGTTGGAACGAGCTCGTCGAGCTTGTTCCAACGAGGGGTCATAACCTTTGTTTTTGAGACAAAAAATTAAAAAAATTAGTTATTCAAGAATATTTTTTGCAAGTGTCGTCTGCTTTTCATGTTAGGTAAAGGGTTAATGAAATGATGATGTATCATATTACTGGACCAGAAAAGCGGCCTCTCGTGTTCAAAAGGCTAATAATAATTTTCCAAATAAAATCTTGCTTATGACCCCTCATTTGAATGAGCTTGATGAGGTCATTTCAATGAATGGTCATTAGCTATGTTTTGGAGGTACAATTCAAAAAAATGTTTTATGCCATAAATACTATTATGTGAAAGGATGAGGTTAATGAGAGAAAAAAAATGTTCATGACTTTTCACATCGGCTGCAGAAGAGGTTTGTGTCACAGTCAATCTCAAAACAAATTTTGAATCACAAAATGAATGATAAAAGTAAACTAACTTTTATGTAGGTAATGGGGTAAATAAAATCCAAGTGGTGGTGGGTGAGGGTGGGGTAGTATCAAAATAGTCCGAGTATCAAATTTGGTCTGTTAGGAAAGTGCATGTTTCCTAGCAAGAGAGAATTTATATCTTAGACCTCAGCCTTGAAAATCTTGACAAAAAATGCCCCTCCCCCCACTCCTTGCAATGCCATTGAATTAATAATGAGTAATCGGAGGAAAAATCTGAGCTAATAAGATTGCCATTAAGATTGGGAAAGCTCCAACAGTATGCCACAAAACTCCCTTTCATTTTGAACCAATAAGATTGCCCTTCTCAATAAAACAATTAAAATTGTAAATTCTTGATTCCAAGTCATTTATTTAATCAAAACAGTGTTTTCATACAAATATAGGAAACATAAGTCTTTTGTTGCACAATGAAAATGTTGTTTTTGTTAAAGGCTCACCCAGTAACCTTTTTAGCTCATCTGACTGAAAGTCAGTGTGAGCTTTTGCCATCACTTGGCGACTGCCGTCCGTTAACTTTCGCAACTCGGTCTTCTCCTTGAAAACCACTAGCCCAAACCTAAACAAATTTGACATACAGTATATTGGAGGAGGTATCCTCTTTCCAGTTTGTTAAAATGAACTCGGTGCCCCCCCCCTACCCCCCCCCCCCCCCCCAGGATGTGAGGGATGCCCCAAAAGCATCAATTTTTCCTTAAATCTTCTTTTTATGAACCACCAGTCAGAATGCTGTGATATTTGGGATGTAACCTCCCTTGGTACTCAAGATTCAAGTTTGTTCAAAGAAATTTTCTCGGTCAATATATGGGCTCACTATGGGAGGATCCCTATTTTGTGCCCTGCCCAAAATTTCTATATTTTTATACTGTACCAATGACCCAGACATAGCTGGTGCTAACTCTTAAAATACTAGGGCCAAACACAAATTTTGCCCCCCAATCCCCAAAATTTGCATCTAAAACCAAAGAAATCATGTCCTGAAGGTCCTCCATACTTTTCCCTTACTGCGCATGCGCAGTGTCAAGGACGTTCCGAAATTGGCACCAATTATCATTCTTTGTTTGGCCCTTCATCAGTTAACATCTCACTGATCTTTGTGCTTGTAAATCTCAGTTTAAATGATGCCAGACACATAAATATTGGAGAAATGGTGATTCTAAGGAGGATATAGAAGGTGGAGAGGAAAAAGGAGTGACAGAAAATATTCAGGGCTGTAACTTAAAATTTTGTAATGAAATTATGTTAAGTTGCCTATTTTCGAGGCATGGGCCTGTTGTTGTCATTCTTGCTATGAAGTTGCACTGCTTATTCAGTGTTTCCTCTTCCCTTGTCCTGTAAGTACCCCCTTGCTATTCTCCCATGCCTTTGGCATATTTTTGAGTAAGATTACTACTAAAACTTCTTGGGAGAATTAGCTTGGTAACAGAATGAATTCTGTTATTTTCCCCATGTTTACGTTTTCACCCATGGGTGTTTAGACGTTGTGTTCTGCATCTACCATCTGATGTTCTGCAGATTCTTCCCTGGAAGTCTCTGTTTTGCATCAGATAGTGTGTATTTTGATAACTGATTTCGGGCCAGGATTGTCAGTGCCTGGAGTCATGTTTTCTAGTGTTTATACACTTCTTGTTTACATTGGCAACAGTCTCTTTTGAGGGGGGCTTTTTGCCTTTGGAGTAGTTTATCTCATTATAAGATACATTATTATTATCCATAAGTGTTGCATTAATTATTTAAAATAATTTTAAAATTTTTGTCCACACTTAGCCTTTGGATCCATTGGGGCTCAACGTTACTTTTCAGAAACTTGGGCTTCACTGAAAAAATATTTTTCAAAAATTATTTTTGATTTCAATTGTTTTTTCAATGTTAATTGGTCATGTTATTATGTATCTTTGTTTTTAGGGGTTTGTGCGAGTACTAGGACTTGTTGTCTTTTCACAATGAAAAGATATTGTTCAAATTGTAATAGGAAGAAATCTTCCTCTGACTTTCATGATCATTGTATTAATTGTAGTCAGTGTACTCGCACTAACTCCTGTTCAGTATGTGAATATTGGGATGATAAACATTGGAAACGTGTGTCACGGTACGTTGTTAGCGGGGAAAGGGCCATGCCGGTCCTTTCTCCACAGGGTCACTCTAGTCTATCAGTTTCTATTTCAGAGGAACAAGAACAGGGTGATGTTTCCATGTTATCCTCCAAAAGTGCGCTTCCGTTGTCACAATTGAATGCAGAGCTAGCGGCAAAAGTGCTCATGGAGATACGACAATTGCCTAAGAGGTCCCTAGTATGATCGATGGCGCTGTCGTCCGCTAGCTCGCCCGGTGTAGCGTCCATTCACCGAATGGTTCGGCAGCCGGGTTCGTCCGTTCCGGTCCAGGAAGAAATGTTGGGTGATGCGAGCACTATAAACATACAAGGTGCACACCCAGTGACGGCGGATAAAAGGAGAGATCGGAGGAAGCCTTCTAGTCCAGTTCCTAGCTTGTCCAGGTCCAGCCGGGCCGCGAGCGAGAGAGGCCCCTCTCTCGTACAACAACATCTGGGACCAGATGTTGTGGTACAAAATGTGTCGCAAGCGGAGCACACGTCCGTCGCTCGGGATGCTCCGTAGTATAGGCAGTTCGTTGAGACTGCTCAGGATTCCTCATCCTCTCAGCAGCGCACACGACCGCACCTTGGCTACGTGACCGCGGATATTCTACCAGCTTCGCCAATTAGGGATTCATCGGCGACCACGTCACGCCATCCAGTAGCCAGGGACACGAGGCCGGTAGACTCCGGACGTTCGCATAGGAAGAGTATGCGGGAGTCAGTTGATGCGGAGCTTCCCGCGGCTAAGCAGCGAAAGACCGCTACTCCGCAGGCCTCGATGACGGACGTGCTAGCTCAGATAGCACAAATTATCGCAGCATCCCAGCAATCAACAGAATCGGTGTCGGATCGGGAATTATCCGACGACGCTGGGTCGGTACACCCCGCCGAAGCATCGGGTGCGGACGACCGGGAGCATCGTGAGGTCCGACCGGATGGCGAAAGGGATACTGATGACTTGGAGCTATCCCTTTCGGAACAACATAAAGCTGCCGTGGATTTCATCCGGCACTTCCTTCCTCAAGTTGTTCCGTCGGGCCAGACTGCTGCGGTACCGGATAAGAGACTGATAGCGTCATTGGACACTGAATTCTTCGAGCGGTTCAGAGACATCGTCCCTGAGTTTCCGTCTCAGTCCAATAATGTCACAAGAACATTTGAATTATTGAACGACGCTTTCTTCAAGCTTACTTCCAAAACAGGCAAAGCTGGTTTCTTGTCCGCCAATGCTCTTAACCTGCCTTTCATTAATTCAAGGAATAAATACGGCAGGACAGGGTGTTCCGAGAGTTCCTCTGCGTCTTGACGACGAGGCGGAAGACTTAGAATTGTCATTACCGTCGTCTACGTCCATTCCAACCGCGGTGTTGGATACGACAATTACGTCTAACAGGGCCAGTTTAGACGCTTTATCTTACGCAGACCACCTTACTAAGGCGTTACCACTACGTCTTCAAGGGAAAGAATTCCAGGATATACAATCCTCTTTAAGACTTCTTTCAAGGGCAGTAGCTTATTCCACGTATAACTCCGCCCTTTCAGTGGCAAACCTGGAGTTGGTTAGACGTGACGCAGCCCTAGCTACATCCACACGCGTGGATAGTAAGATGAAGAACTCTCTCAGAGTCGCTTCGGTCTCCGGAGAGCTTCTCTTCGACGGCAAGCTTTCTGCAATCTACAATATAATTACTAAGAAAGCTTCGGATTCTCTGCTGTTTAAATCCGCTTCCAAAAAGTCGGATACGGCAGAAAAGAGTAAGACAGGCACTTCTGGGACTAATGCGCCCAAGAGAGGTTCCTATAGAGGTTCCGGTGCGTCCTCTTGGTCTTATTCAAGAGATCGTCAAGGCAGCGACTCACGTGCGGGACGTCCTTCGGGCCTGGACAACCTGTCGGACGCCCCAAGGTCGACGGGACGAGGTGCAGGTCGTGGAGGACGTGGTTTCTCCTCCCGCAGGCCTCGCAGGTCCAGGAGGTGATGGTTTCAACCTCTATCGTGTTCCGGTTGGCGGAAGGTTGTCGAGTTTTTCAGAAGAGTGGGCGTCGATTACAGATGACCCTTGGGTGAGAGGGGTGATTTCGGAAGGTCTAAGAATATCCTTCAAACGAAAGCCTCCTTTAACTCGAAGTCCAAAATGGACTCAACTTCCGTCAAATCCGCAGAAAAGAGACACTCTGTTATCGGAGGTGCAGTCTCTTTTAATGAAGAACGCGGTAGAGGTCATAGAAGACCAGGAAACACCGGGATTCTACAGCCATCTGTTTCTGGTTCCGAAACCAGACGGCTCATTCCGTCCAGTCATAGATTTGAGCTGGATAAACAAGCTGATCGTCGCTCCGAAGTTCTATATGGAGACGATTCGATCAGTCAGAGCGAGTATTCGGGTGAACGATTATGCTACAAGCATAGATCTCAAAGATGCATACTTTCATGTCATGGTACATCCGACATTCAGAAAGTATCTATGCTTCGCAGTCCTAGGAGTGGTGTATCAATTCCGAGCGATGTGCTTCAGATTGAACCTAGCACCCTGGGCTTTCACTTGGGTAATGAACTCGGTAATGATATATTTCCGAGCTCATTCGTCTGCGGTAACGTCGGCCTACCTGGATGACATTCTTCAGAGGTACGGCAATGAGTTAACGCTTCAGAATGATGTGCAGAATCTGCTTTTATTGCTCTGACGTCTCGGTTTTGTTATAAACGAGAAGTCGGATCAGGTGCCGTCCAAGTCATTCACTCATCTGGGAATGAGCTTCGAGACGCACAACAATCTTGTTCGTCTGCCGTTAACCAGAGAGAAATTAGTCAGTTGTTACGCTTGCTATTGTCTTCATGCAGACAAAGTCACAGCGAGGGAGTTCATGAGACTGATAGGTCTGTGCGGAGCCGCTGCGGATCTCATTCCGATGGGGCGGTTACGCACTCGTCCTCTCCAAATTTTCTTGACTCAGAATTGGAGTGTGAAGATTCATTCGCTCGACATAGACGTTCTCTTGTCAGATCAAGTGAAACAAGAGATTCAGACTTGGGCAAACATTCAGTGGTTGACTCAGGGAGTTCCGCTGCAGTTGCCGGATCCGAGTTTCACGATTATGACGGATGCCAGTCAAACAGGTTGGGGTGCATCATTGATCCCAACGGATTCGAGGTGCCAGGGTCTTTGAGATCCACAGTTTCTAAGCAAGCACATAAACATCAAGGAAATGATGACAATTTGGCTTGCGTTACGTCATTGGATGGACATTATTCAGAAAGCTCATGTCCAAATCCTGTCGGACAATACGACAGTAGTGGCGTATATCCAGAACCAGGGAGGCACTCATTCTGTTCCGTTATTCAATTTAACGGAGAGAATCCTTCTGTTTGCTCTAGAACATCAAGTTCTACTTTCGGTCCGTCATATACCGGGTCGTCTGAATGTACTAGCAGACTCCCTTTCACGGAAGGGTCGCTTGTTGCCGTCGGAGTGGACTCTCAACAAACAGGTATTCAATCAGATTTGCTACCAATGGGACGGCCAATGATAGACTTATTTGCGACACATCTCAACAATCAGTTGCAGACGTATGTGTCACCATGTCCAGATCCAAGAGCATTTGCAGTAGACGCTTTATCGATCTCATGGGACGGAATGATAGGATATGCGTATCCTCCAGCGCCGTTAATTCAGCAAGTATTGCTGAAGATAAAACAATCTCAATGCAAGATTCTGTTGGTAGCATCTCTGTCTCCACAGAGACCGTGGATAAATCTACTCAGGTGTCTGCTGTGGGACCTACCGTGAAAGCTTCCTCCACGGGAGGATCTTCTTTCGCAGGGGAAACCGCGTCAACTTCATCACAACCCGCAAGGTCTCAACCTTTACGTTTTTCCGTTGTGCGGTCCTTCTTGCATGGCAAGCACTTTACAGGATGAGCAGTGGACGCGATTTCTAACTGTAGGAGGACCTCCTCTTTGCTAAACTATGCGGCTAAGTGGAAGGTTTTTCCTCGTTGGTGTAGGGATCATTCTGTTGATATTTTTGATCCCTCCATACCAGACATTGCAAACTTTCTAGTATACTTGTTTGACGAGATCAAACTGCAGCCTGTTACTATTAAGTTTTATAGGTCTATGTTATCTGATACCTATGCATTCCACAATAGTTTACAAATTGGATCTAATGTCTCTTTATCTAAGTTAGTTAGAAACTTCTTGATAAATAGACCCAGAACTCTTAGATTAATTCCTAAGTGGAATTTAGCTTGGGTTCTTCTTAAACTGAAGGAAAAGCCATTTGAGCCTCTTGGGACAGTAGATTTCAAATTCTTGTCTTATAAGACAGCTTTTCTCTAAGCTTTCTCTTCTGCTAGAAGAGTCAGTGAGCTTCATGCACTATCGGTGGACGATTCTCACTATCGTAGTGTCGGGAACACTATCACCTTCACTACTAATGTTGGATTTTTAGCTAAGAATCAGGCTCCTAATAAATATCCGGAACCTATTGTTATTAAGGCTCTGCCGTCTTCAGACGGGTGTAGGCCTTTACTCTGTCCTGTTAGAGCTTTACGTATTTATAAACAAAGATCTCAGTTTATCAGAAAGGGACGAAAACGCTTCTTTCTGTCTCTGATGCCTAATAGAAAGGACATTTTGGTCCATTCTATTGCTAGATGGATTCAATTAACTATCCGTACTGCTTATGAAAATTTATCTTTTACTCAGCAGTCTGTGCTTAAGATTTCGGCTCATGAAGTAAGAGCTCTTTCTACATCTTGGGCTTACGCAAATAGTGTTGCTATTACAGATTTAATGAAGGCTGCTTATTGGTCTCAGCCATCCACATTCACGAATTTTTATCTCAGAAATATTGAGTCCATTTCTGGAGACCTGCATTGTTTAGGTCCGTTATCTGTTGCTCAGAATGTCGTCCACTAAACAGTTGCAACTATAGTTATGCAGGCTTTCTGTTCCGGCAGTGACTCCGTCCTGCTGCCCTCTTCGCTCTGGGCTATTTGACCCAGGGCAAGGGGAAGGGGTGGGGGGGAGGGTGTTCCCTTAGGTCACCAGCTTAATAGTGAAAAGCAAGGGAATTCCTCCTCCGGAGTCAGTAATTCTGAGTCGTTTCCAGGATGGTTTTAAAGTGTAATATTAATGTTAAAAATTCATTCATGTCATATTTTTAAAGTGTAGCTCGGTGTGAAGCATTTGTATATGTCAAGTGTCAAACGGGCATTAATATACAATCCTCGGACACTTTTAAAGAATATAAAGAGTCTCAATTCTCTTGACTAACTTTATTTATTGGCTTACTTTAAAAATAATTAGTATAAAGGGTTATACTGGATGTTAATAGAGAACATGAATGTTATTGTGCTCAATTATGAAGGGTATTGTATCTTTCTAATTTATCATAAAGTAAGAAAGATACATGTAAAGCCTAATACCCCTTTTCTCCTTGAGGGGTTGACTCTGTGTTATATAGTTGTGCTTATTGGATTTTCCTCTATGTCCTAGGCCCTCCAGCCTTTTTACTATTCAGCTATGTTGGGTCATTGGTACAGTATAAAAATGTTAAAAAATTTATAGTAATTTATATATTTTTTATACTTACCAATGACCCAGACGGGGATGGCCCTCCCAGGAGTTGGGAACTCATACCTCCCCGCTGAGTACATAGCGCTGACCAGGCACTGCTTGTAAGAATGATAATTGGCGCCAATTTCGGAACGTCCTTGACACTGCGCATGCGCAGTAAGGGCAAAGTATGGAGGACCTTCAGGACATGATTTCTTTGGTTTTAGATGCAAATTTTGGGGATTGGGGGGCAAAATTTGTGTTTGGCCCTAGTATTTTAAAAGTTAGCACCAGCTATGTCTGGGTCATTGGTAAGTATAAAAAATATATAAATTACTATAAATTTTTTAACTTTCCGAACCGAGAGGCCGATTTGAACCAAATTTGCTATGAGGTATTATTAGGTTCTAAGTACTTGATTCATGCCCCCCAAAAATTTCCCACTGCCCGTTGGGAACCTCAGGAGCTAAAAATAGAAAAAATTCAAATGCCCACATCTCCAAAACTGCATGGCACTGAAACTTTTTATTTGGTGTGTAGCTTTCTTAGGACCAATAGAAAGGAATGGTGAAAAAAAAATCGCTATTGGTTTTGTCCTAAGGTACAGTTTCGGGACTTTGAAAAAATGCTGAGTCAGCATTATTTAACACTGAAGGTAACGGGAAAAATATAAAATAATCTTTTTCTCCCCAACCACTGCTCAAAATGCTTTCATATTTCACATATAACATCTATGGAAGATTGATTCACATGGTTGTTGAAATTTAACCCCTGGGTCCATATTTGGGCCCTCTACAGGAGCCCAAATGTTCAAATTAGTGCAATATGAGGGATATTCTTTAAAAATCTTCTCCAGATCCAACGGTCAGAATCTTTTGATATTTGGTGTACAGCATCCTTAGGGAAGGGAGATTCAGGTTTGTTCAAGCCAAGTCCCTGGGTTCATATTTGGGCTCCCTATGGGAGCCCAAATTGTAACTTTGTTCAATATGAGGAACATTCTTTAAAAATCTTCTTCTCCAGATCCAGCAGTCAGATTCTTTTGATATTTGGTGTACAACACCTCTGGGAAAGTTAGATTGAAGGTTATTCAAATCAGGTCCCTGGGTTAATATATGGGCTTTTTATTGAAGCCCAAAGTTTAACTTCGTGAAATATGAGAAAATTTCTTGAAAATTCTTATTCTTCAGGTCCACCAGTGAGAATCCTTTCATATTTGGTATGTAACATCTCTAGGGGTGTCAAATTCAAGTTTGTTCAAATCGAGTCGCTTGTATTTTCTTGGGGTTTTTTTGGAGAGGGGGGGGGGGGGGGGAGGAGGGGGGGGGGGGGTGCTAGAGGGAACCACAGTAGTTGAAAACAATACAAAAAGTTTGTTCGGTTATTGTTTTTTAATACTTCACTGAACAGAGCTTGCTAGGAATCTTTCCGAGGACCAACAGAAATGAATGGTCAAAAAAGTTGCCTTTGGTTGCATCATAGCCAGGCCTGAAAATAAGCAGTCTGACATTTGCAGAATGAGGTCCCCAGAGGGTGAATTTGATGATGCTATCCCATACAGTGGCCAATTAATCCTCTGGGCACCTCTTTCTGTTTAGTTTTGAGACCCTGATTCAGATTGAGGTTCACAGAGGGTAAATGTAGTGATGCTACCCTGCTGTGCAGAGTAGCATCACTAAATTCACCCTCATGGGACCTCATTTTGTAGATGACAGTCTGCTTATTTTCTGGCTTGATCATAGCAAATCAAAAAATTGCTCTTGCTTCTGTTCACTTACTGATACACTCATCTCTTTTGACAGTTTGAGCCAGGTGAGCGTTTCAGGCTCACTTGATCCTCTTGTTTCAAATTAACAGCTTATTGTCCTTTTAATGCTATTTTTATTTTTCAAGATCCATTACCTGATGAATGGCCAAGAACAGTCAAAAACAAACTTTTAACTAGGTTTACTCTAAAAGCAGAAGAAAAAAAATATGTTATAAGGTAAATATATCTTGTTTTACTTCATACAAAACTGAATCATATCCAACAAACTATTCACTGCACGCACAGACCCGCTATTTAGAAACCACCACATTTTAAAACTCACAGACTGGTATCAACTTCACATTCAGCTGTTTATGCATGACTTACAAAACAAAATGTTGTCTGAAAGTTTTGAGAATACCTTTAAAATATACTAGAGCTGTAGGTTAACCGAAACCGAACCGAGGTTTTTAGTTTTTTTAAAAAACCGAAACCGAAACCGTCGACATCCCGTAATCTAAGGTTTTTTGTTTTTTTATTAAATACTCTCTTGCTGCAGAAATTCACAGAATGTAGCCATCCCAGAGTAGTGAGAGTACCCAGACACTGCCAATGGCAGTGTCTGGGTACTCTCACTACTCTGGGAAGGCTACATTCTGTGAATTTCCGGATTTCAGTTTAGTTGTGTTTGCATCTTTCCTCATGTTGTGTGTAGGTGTCAGACCTCGAAAAATGGCCAAGCACACTAAAAGTATATTTAGGTAATTATTATATTGGCCTTCCTGATTCTTCATGTATTATAGCTTATTTCGGGCATTCATTGAGTTTCACTCAATTTCACTACCATTCAGTAATGACTCCGGACATATGAATGAGTTTTATTGAATTTTACTTGGCCTCATGAACAAACCGAAAACCGAACCGAACCGAGGTTTTTCTCCACCTGAAAAACCAAAACCGAAACCGAACAAGAAATTTAAAAACCTACAGCTCTAAAATATACCAAAGCCCTCCAGTATGGACACCAGACAGTCAGGTAAATTGTGAACGCATAAACCGAGGACTCGGTTCTCTGCTTATCTACCCATACATAGTTTCCCTAGGATGTGGAATAATATTGAACCATCCGTTCAAAATTATCCAAGATCACTATTCAGAAAGATTCTAACTGAGCAGTTTCTACAGTTAAAACTAGAAGTCCTGTCACGAACTGTGCGCTTATCTAGGCTTAATTGCGCGTAGGAATTGCGCGCAATGGCCATATCGAATGGCATCCAAAGCATGGCAGGTTGTCCTAGTTACACATAGCAAACACAGGCAATGTTTCTGCCAATGGACCTCCGGGCTACCCGGAGGTCCATTGGCTGAAACATTGCTTGTGAACAGGCCATATGCACAGAATTTGATAGCCTTACTATGGCCATAACGCGTAGATTAACGCGCAGATTGACGTGCTATTTGTGCGTATTTCATGACAGGACTTCTAGTTTTAACTGTAAGTTTATATTCTACATATCAACTGTAACAATACAGTGTGTCCCAACTGTAGGTCATAGCTCTGTTTATCTAATTGCTACCTCTTTATTCAATCATCATCACATGCCAGAAATCATAGAATAGATTTCACACATGACGGAAAGAACCAACCTAACATATAATCTGCAGTAGGGCTGTAAAGTGCCTTCTTATTGGCTATTGTCAGGATTGCATGGTTGTAACATCGGCTTTTCATTTTCTTTTCTTTCCTTTTTTTCGTTTCTTTCCATTTCTTTTCATTTTTTTTCTTTTCCTTTTCTTTTTTCTTTTTTTTTAAATGGGAATGGCAGGAAGACAGCCCTAGTGACTATGCCATCTCCATGTGGTGCACAGGCCTGAAAATAAGCAGTCTGACATTTGATGATGCTATCCCATACAGTGGGCCAGTTTATCCTCTGGGTACCTCTTTCTGTTTAGTTTTGAGACCCTGATTCAGATTGAGGTTCACAGAGGGTAAATTTAGTGATGCTACCCTGCTATGCAGGGTAGCATCACTAAATGCACCCTCTGGGGAACTCATTTTGCAGATGACAGTCTGCTTATTTTCTGCTTGGTGGTGCAGCTATGTAGTTGTGAATAATATTACCTTTATCTATTTTTCTGCCCCCGATAGGGAGGCATCTTAAATCCAGGTTGTCCATCTGTCTGTCCCTCCATCTGTCCATCCAGGCTTAGCAAAGGTACATTGTGGGGTTTACAATTTAGGGTCAATGGTAGTTGTGGGGTTGGGTTTGTACAGTGGCCACTTGTGGGGTTATTTTTTGCACTGTAGGGTTCATTTTTTGACCTTGTGGGGATAAGGTTTAACATGGGAAAACCCCACAAGTAAGAACGTGTAAGAATGTCCATCCATCCATCAGTGTGTCCATCTGTCTGTCCGATTTATTTGTCCTTCAGGCGCCATAACTCTATAATGCTTAGGTGGATTTCAATAAAAAATTACCCAAGGGTAAAGACCAGTGGAAGGTCTGTTGCAATGTAAACCCATGCTCAAGTGTCAACAATCACAGGAATGGAAACACTTAATTCTCGCACAGACTGCATTTGTTTGCCCAGAGCCGTAATAATTCTTTAATGCTTGTGTAGATTTCCACAAAACTTCACACAAAGGTACTGGCCAGTGGAAGGTCTGTTGCACAGCATCACCATACTCAAGTGTCAAAGATCACAGTCACAGGAATGGAAAAATTTAATGCTCTCACTGACTGTATTTGTCCGTCTGGAACCTTAATTCTATAATGTTTGGATGGATTTCCACAAAACTTCACACAAAGGTAAAGACCAGTGGAAGGTCTGTTGCACAGCAACTCCATGCTCAAGGGATGAAGGTCAAGGCCACAGAAATGTGAAAACTTAATTCTCTCACAGATTGTATTTGTCCAGAGCCATAATTCTATAATGCTTGGATGGATTTCTTCAAAACTTCACACAAGGGTAATGTCCAATGAAAGGTCTGTTGTGCAGCAATGCCATCCTCGAGTGACAAAGGTCAAGATCACAGGAGAAAACTTAATTCTCTCACAGAAACAGGTTTTTCTTCTTGAAACAATTCAGCACAAAACTTTCATTCCAGTATTATAGGCCATTTGGCCATAGTTTGGGGGCATCCAAATTTATCCATAATTTATTTTTATAATTTTTATAACAGTCCATTTCAATTTGTTACAAAAACTTCATAAAAAAGAACAACTACAAAGTAATTACAAAAATCCATTCTTCTCCATTTCTGAATTTTGTGGTTGGTTATTCACTGATTTGAGAAAACCTGAAACCTGTTATGAGAGACCACCTGTCTTGAGAGACCACTTTTGTGTGGCCCAAAGGGTGGTCTCTCAAGACAGGTTCTACTGTAAATGTATAAAAATCTCCATCCTACGAAGGTTAAAATCATAATTCAGAAAGATATCATAATACTCGAAACGTCACAGACAGAACTAGTCACTGGTCTTGTGGAGTTACAGCTGTTAGCACAGAGTGAATAGTGGGGAGACAGTCCCTGAGTGAGTGGCAAAGATCTTGCCTAAAACATTTAGGCAAACATAAGGCATTCTCGGACAACAGTAACGACTGCCCGAGTCCAAAACCCGAAAACCTTTAGCACAGTCTACAGGTCATATTTATGGAGGGATTTCATTGTAACTTGATAGGTTGACTTCATATAATTTCTACATGAGAAAGTCCCCTTTTTGACGTGATTGGGCAACTGTGACGGCTACAGGTGCCCGAAGCCCGAAAACCTTCAGCACAGTCTACAGTCTACAGGTAATATTTATGAAGGGATTTCATTGTAACTATGTAGGATCAATCCACATGATGCCCAGATGAGAATGTCCCATTTTGGTTGCAATCATTCAACCATGATGGCTGCCTGAGCCCGAAGCCCGAAAACCTTTAGCACAGTCTACACGTCATATTTATGAAGGAATTTCATTGTAATTTGATAGGTTGACCTCATATAATGTCTAGATGAGAACATCCCCTTTTGGGCAACTGTGACGGCAACAGGGGCCCGAAGCCCGAAAACCTTTAGCACAGTCTATAGGTCATATTTATGGAGGGATTTCATTGTAACTTGATAGGTTGACTTCATATAATGTCTAGATGAGAACGTCCCCTTTTGGGCAACTGTGGTGGCAACAGAGGCCCGAAGCCCGAAAACCTTTAGAATATTCCACAGGCCAAAATTATAAAGGGATTTCATTGTAGCTTGGTAGGATGCCTCTGTATAATTCCTAAATGAGAACATCCCCTTTTAGTCATGATCTGTCAACCGTGATGGCTGCCCAAGCCCGAAACCCCCAAATTTTTAGCACAGTCTGCAGGTCATATTTAATATGGAGGGATTTCATTGTAACTTGGAGGGATGACTCCGTATGATGTCTAGATGAGAACTTCCCCATTTGGTCGCGATCTGTCAACCATTACGACTGCCTGAGCCCAAAACCCGAAAACACAAAAAGTTTGTGGTTAAAAACCCAGACAAACACCACCACCCCTTACCCCCCACCCCCACCCCCAATTAGGCTTCTTTTTTTCCTTTTTTCTCCAATATGCATTTTGAACTGTTTACAGTCACTACATGTGGAACCTTTTTTTAAACTTACGTATCCCCCATCCCATTTTTTCTTTTTGTATTTCCCCCAATATGCATTTTGAACTATTTACAGTCACTACATGCAGAACCTTTTTTTTCCATTTGAAAAAAATGCTTTTTTACAGTTTTCGTTAAAGTTTGTGGTTAATAATCCAGACAGAAATTATCTCCCCCCCCCCCTGCTCCCCCCCCCCCCCCACCCCCCAATTAGGCATTTTTTTCTTTCTTTCCTCGAATATGCATTTAGAACTATTTGCAGTCACTACATGCAGATCCTTTTTTCTTTTTTTAAATTCATGTAACACCCCCACCCCCAGGTGGGGGGGGGGGGGCAATTAGGCACCTTTTTTTCTTTTGTCAAAATGTTTTTTTTTTTTAAATTTCAATAGCAAATTTTGTATATCACGAGTGCAGATATGGTAGATTCGTTAGCTAAACTGTTAACAAAAAATGGCTCCCACTATTTTGCGTCTAAGCATTGCCATTCCTGGGAAAGTCGGGCTGCATGCGTGACATCACTCTAGTTTTCTCATTGCATGAGAAATCAAACCAATTCTTGATAACACACCAAAGTCCAACAAAAGGAAATTAAATATAAAAAATATATTTAGGCAATTGTACTGTGTCACCTTGTTCATATTTACCAAAATATGTTGGGGAAAATTATGTGGTCTGTTTAAAACCCTTTAACTTACATGATTTGTAGACAAATACTTGGGAATATTTTCTGTACTTGAATAAAATCAAATTCAATTTTTGGATTAAAAATCATGGATTGTGACCTCTCAATGGAACAAATTCAGGTAGCTCATTCTAATGAGAGACGAGACCATGAACAAAGTTTTTGAAGCAAAAAAATGAAATGAGAAAATTTGAAAAATCAGGAATAGCACTGGCCAGTTATGATTGTTATGTTATGTAAAGGTTTAACCCTTAGGGCTGAAAGCTTATAAAAAAAAATTCATGTTTCTCAGGAAATTTTTCCTCATTTTTAGCTTAACTTGACAAAGTCAAGTTAAGCTATTGCCATCACGCATGCGGAAGTCTGTTAGTCTGTTAGTCTCTTCACATTTTTCTTTAGCAAGGCTACACCCTGTAGTTCTTGTCTGATCGTCACAAAATTTTATATGCAGGTTTGGGGTCATGTCAAGATGAGAACATCCCATTTTGGTCGCGATTGGTCAACTGGTATGGCTGCCCGAGCCCAAAACTTGAGAACCATTAGAACACTCCACAGGTCGTATTTATGAAGGGATTTCATTGTAACTTGGTAGGATGCCTCTGTATAATTCCTAAATGAGAACGTCCCCTTTTGGTCATGATCTGTCAACCGTGATGGCTGCCCAAGCAGCCATCATGGGCAGCCATCATGGTTGACAGATCATGCCCAAACGGAGATATTCTCATCTAGGCATTATACAGAGGCATTCTATGAAGTTGCAATGAAATCCCTTCATAAATACGAAGCCCGAAGCCCAAAAATCTTTAGCACAGTCTACTGGTCATATTTATGAAGGGATTTCATTGTAACTTGGTAGGTTGACTTCATATAATGTCTAGATGAGAACATACCCTTTTGGACACGATTGGGCAACTGTGACAGCTACAGGGACCCGAAGCCTGAAAACCTTTAGCACAGTCTACAGGTCATATTTATGAAGGGATCACATTGTACCTTGGTAGGATGACTCCAAATAATGTCTAGATGAGAACATCCCCTTTTGGTTGCGATCATTCAGCCTTAATGGCTGCCCGAGCCCAACAACCTTTAGTAGCATAGCCTTTAGGTCGTATGTATGGAAGGATTTCAGTGTAACTTGTTAGGTTGACTCCATATAATGCCTAGATGATGACATCCCCTTTTGGTCGTGATTGTTCAACTGTGACAGCTACAGAGGCCCGAAGCCAGTAAACCTTGAGCACAGTCTACAGGTCACATTTATGAAGGGATTTCATTGTAACTTCGTAGGATCACTCCAGATGTTGCCCAAATGAGAATGTTCCCTTTTGGGTGTGATCATTCAATCATGATGGCTGCCCGAGCCCAAAGCCCAAAAACCTTTAGCATTTGGTGCACAGGTCATATTTATGAAGGGATTTCATTGTAACTTGGTAGGTTGACTTCATATAATGTCTAGATGAGAACGTCCCCTTTTGGATGCAATTGGGCAACTGTGACGGCTACAGGGGCCCGAAGCCCGAAAACCTTTAGCACGGTCTACAGGTCATATTTATGAAGAGATTTCATTGTAACTTGGTAGGATGACTCCAAATAATGTCTAGATGAGAACGTCCTCTTTTAGTCGCGATCATTCAGCCTTCATGGCTGCCCAAGCCCAAAACCCCAAAACCTTTAGCATAGTCTATAGGTCATATTTATGGAAGGATTTCATTGTAACTTGTTAGGTTGACTCCATATAATGCCTAGACGATGACATCCCCTTTTGGTCGTGATTGGTCAACTATGACTGCTTCAGGGGCCCAAAGCCCAAAAACCTTGAGCACAGTCTACGCGTCATATATATGAAGGGATTTCATTGTAACTTTGTAGGATCACTCCAGATTATGCCCAGATGACAATGCCCCCCTTTTGGTCACGATCATTCAACCATGATGGCTTCCCGAGCCCAAAACCCAAAAAACTTTAGTACAGACTACAGGTCGTATTTGTGAAGGGATTTGGGGCGTGGTGGCTTAGTAGGTAGAGGTGCAGGCTGCAAGCCGAGAGGTCCTCGGTTCAAATCCGCATTGTGCCCTTGGGCAAGGCACTTCACCCCCATTGCCCATGTGGGGGTATGGTGACGTCGTATACTAAGGCGTACTGCATGTTGATGGTGCACTTGTCTTCAACCACTGCTAACCCTACTTGTGTGGAGTTAGTATGTTGGGGAGCTGACAGTTGCTTGCCATTGCTCGGTGGTTCTCTCCAGGTACTCCGGCTTCTTCCACCCGTAAAATTGTCATGGGCATGATGAGCCATTGTGCAGAAAGATGTGACCTTAAAACCCCAATAAATAAATATGTGAAGGAATTTCGTTGTAATTTAGTAGAATGACTCAGTATATTGTCGAGATGAGGACGTCACCTTTTAGTTGCAATCGGTCTACTGTCATGGCTACACAGGCCTGAAGCCCGAAAACCTTTAGCACAGTCTACAGGCCATATTTATGAAGGGATTTCAATGTAATTTGATAGGATGACTCGTTTTGGAATAATTTCACTGTAACTTGGTAATTTTTGTTGACATACGTTAACTGTGAGGGCCACATACATTAACTGTGAGGTCATATTAACCCACCCCTTAGCTCTTTAGTACAGTGTACACCTCATATTATTTTTATTAAAAACATAGCATACAGAGAACAGAAATTAACATATTCCCAATTATCACAATTCTTGTCTTATTTCATAATCCTTTCATAAACATTGAACATTATCCTTTTCATCAAACACAACACACAGACAAGTTAAGCTACAGTGTCATTAACACGTTCATTATAATGAAGGAGGGAGGCTTTTTTTTTGTTTATGCACAAAACAGTTCTGAAAATAGTTGGAATCAGAAATTTAACTACTTACACTGTTATATAGCAAACCAATGTTTTCAGCGGTGCAAGTTTCGCATAATGTAGTTGAAAATTTAACCAACTATATCTTGTTTGACAGAGCTCTGTCATACAAGGTATAGTTGGTTGAATATTTGTCCTACAAGTGTAAAATAGTGTCTTAGAAGAGATTCTCAGGTGAAAAAAGGTGATGAGGTAGATTTTCTATGATGAAGGAGATGCTTGAGAAACAAGAATTTTATTTTAATAGCCTAATTCCAAACATTGTTCATTATTTACTGCAACAGAACAGGTGCCCCAAACACTCAGTCTAGGGGTAAACTTGCAGGTTACAATTGAACTCTCTGCACACTAATGTGAAAATACTGAAATTCATTTAGCTTTTTCCCGCAAAGCAACTAGGAATTTAACCAAATTTAACCAATTCAGTCTTGTTTGACCAAGCTCTTTAACCCTATCGCCAAAGACACCTCCCAGACTTGGGATATAGGGGTTAATTTCAGGATCTTCTCGTCCGTTAGATGAAGGTATAAAACGTTCCATTCATTTGGATTGTCAGGTAAGTCAAGATTTATCTTTCCAGCTTCAGAACATGGAATGTCTAGTGGAACAAAATCTGTGCATTTTTCCCATTGAAAAATTGGACCAATTCCACGACCACGCCAGCTCCCTTGCATTCTGCCATGTCCCTGACCAGCACTTCTTCCCCTCCATTGGCCAATCCTATTTCACTCCGTCATCTGGATTATTACTGGCAACATCATCTGAACGTCCAGCACTCATAGTAGTGTCATATGTGTCAGCTTCATTTAAGCCAGAATGTACCGCAGAATCCTTTTTCCACGTTGCTATCATTTGTCATCTTCGTCCGTGGAATTACTGCGAGGTGCAATTTGTGCTAAAACTTTAGCCAATCAACTAAAGGGAAACAACTCTAAATTCATTGACATGAAATTACTTCTGTGGACTGATAGAGATAGCCCACGTGGACTGAGTTGAGAGTAGATGAATTATTATGTCGTTGAAAAATCAGTTTTCATCGAAAGGCTCCTAGGGTATTTATTTTGAAACATTTAAACTTTGCTAATGTGTTCAGGTAACATCTCAAGATGTGCATGAAGGTTTTGGAATTTTGATTTGGCCCCAGGTGGTTCCAGTGGAACCACTTTTATCTTTAGAAAATCAGTTTTCATTGAAAGGCTCCTAGGGTATTTAATTTGAAATGTTAAAACTGTGCTAAGGTGTTCAGGTAACATCTCTAGATGTGCATAAAGGTTTCAGAACTTTGATTTGGCCCCAAGTGGTTCCGGTGGAACCACTTTTATCAGTAGAAAATCAGTTTTCATCAAAAGGATCCTAGGGTATTTAATTCGAAACGTTTAAACTATGCTAATGCGTTTAGGTGGCATCTCTAGATGTGCATGAAAGTTTTAGAATTTTGATTTGGCCCCAGGTGGTTCCAGTGGAACCACTTTTATCATTAGAAAATCAGTTTTCATCGAAAGGTTCCTATGGTATTTAATGCGAAACGTTTAAACTATGCTAATGTGTTCAGGTAACATCTCTAGCTGTGCATGAAGGTTTCAGAATTTTGATTTTGCCCCAAGTGGTTCCGATGGAACCACTTTTATCAGTGGAAAATCAGTTTTTATCGAAAGGTTCCTAGGGTATTTAATTCAAAACATTTAAACTATGCTAATGTGTTCAGGTAACATCTCTAGATGTGCATAAAGGTTTTGGAATTTTGATTTGGCCTCATGTGGTTACAGTGAAACCACTTTTATTGCAGGAAAATCAGTACGACACTCCCTGAAAGGCTCCTAGGGTATTCAATTCGAAACGTTTAAATTGAGCTAAGGTATTCAGGTAGCGACTCGAGCAACTCTAGATGTTCATGAAGGTTTCGGAATTTTGGTTTGGTCCCAAGTGGTTCCCCTGGAACCACTTCTATCGTTAGAAAATCAGTTTTCATTGAAAGGCTCCCAGGGTATTTAATTCAAAATGTTTAAACTATGTTAATGTGTTCAGGTCACATCACTAGATATACATGAAGGTTTCGGAATTTTGATTTGGCTCCAGGTGGTTCCAGTGGGACCACTTATATCGTTGGAAAATCAGTTTTCATCGCAAGGCTCCTAGGGTATTTAATTCGAAACATTTAAACTATGCTAATGTGTTCAGGTAACATCTTTAGATGTGCATGAAGGTTTCGGAATTTTGATTTGGCCCCAGGTGGTTCCAGTTGAACCACCTTTATTGTTCAAAAATCAGTTTTCATCGAAAGGAAATATCCTAGAGTATTTAATTCAAAACGTTTAAACTACGCTAAGGTGTTAAGGTAACATCTCTAGATGTGCCTGAAGGTTTCAGAATTTTGATTTAGTCCCAAGTGGTTCCAGTGGAACCACTTTTATCATTTGCTTTGCACACAAATACCTCTATCTTTTAAATTTTGGTAAAATTTGGAAAAATAATATTTAAAATAATACATTTTCATATCGTGTGCATTTCGTGAATAGGGATAACCCCTAAAGGCCTGGAGATTTTTCAAACATTTTTTTGCAACACTGTGACATTTGATGCTCTGTGACCTTACAGTAGTGTCTACACAAGTCTTGGCTGCCTATGTAGGCAGCCAAGACTTGCCAAGAAACAAATGCCAATGTACTTAAAGTGTACCTTGCAAGCAAGTTTACCCAAGTTGGAGCACCTGTTCTAATGCAGAAAAAAATGACTAAAGACGGAAATAGGCCCTTAAGTGTTAAGGAAATAAAGACTGGAAAAACAATATCCACACTCACAATTATTCTCTAAACCAGAAAGGGAAAATAACTGAAGAAAAATAGTTGTTGCCATCCATTGTACTGTTCTACCCATCAATTTGTTAACATATACCTGCAGATATGTTTGTATCAAGTTTTGAAAATATATTTTGAATGGATAAGGACATTCCAACCAATAACCAAATTCACGCGTGGTAATTCAGTGGAACCCTGTTAATTGAATACCCACTAAGGATGTGAGATTTATTTATTTATTTATTTATTTATTTATTTATTTATTTATTTATTTTTTTTTATTTTAGATGACATATTTCTTTCTTATTGTAGAAATAGTCTTGGCATTTATTCCTTTATATCTCATTTGACAGAGCTCATGGGGCTCTGTCAAAGAAGATACAAAAGATTAAATGCCTGAATTTGATGTAGTGAGGCCAAGTAGGTCTATAAACAAGAAATATTCTGTGATGGTAAGGGTAATTTCTTGACATCAAAAGATTTTTTATACAGTAAACAGGAGATTGTTGTATAACCTATATGTAATTAACAGGTCACATTTGTACTAATGTGTGGTAAATGGCTTTGTGTTTTGAAATTGTATTCAGTTACCAGGATTATTAAATCAAGAAATATCCAGTTAAGTGGGCTCCACTTTATATTCAGGCACATAAAGAGAACTAACAATAGCTCATAAATCAATTTGGGCTCCCTTTGTGTTGTTAATCTGTTGTGCACCCCATTTTGTTCATATTTCATTACAAGTTGGGGTAAAACAGTTTGAACACTTTATAAACTAGTACATACCAAGCACTACATCCATTCTTAAAAATTCCAAGTTTATGCAGAGAAAACAAGTATTGTTCTTTTCTGAAAAAATACACCCAGACATGTTAACCTCCAGACTAATTTTTCAGGGAACCTGAGGGTGATTTTCGGGGAAATGGGATGGATTTCATGGAAAAGTTCGCGCGGGGACAAAACAAAAGAAAAACTTGCAAATATTCAGCTCATTGACCACCATTAACACCAGGTTATATCCAGACCCAGTTGTCAATTATGCTGATGCATTTATGTTATGTTGAAAAATCATAAAATAATTGTTGATTTGACCCCCCCTGCCCCACTGTCCTCTTCTTCATGACTCCCCACCCACAGAGCACCACCACCTGTGGTTTGCTTTTATCAAAGTCTACTAAGCTAATAATTTCCCAAGTCTGAAAATGTTAATGGGAAAAGATGTCCTAATGTTCAGTTACTTTAAGAAGATTAGTACTTGGAAAGTATCTTTATCAAAATCCTTCATGCATGTTTAGACGGTTAAGCCCTGAACAAAACTTTTCTTTTCATCATTGAAGCATTTTTTTTTGTTTTTCAATTCCATTCAAAAATTTTCTGGGTACAGACGGCCAACAGTTAACAGTTCTGTAGTCAGCACAACGGAATAAATGTAGTGTTAGAAAATAAGTCCATTGTGTATAAATATGCAGTCATAATTTTTCAGCATCTTAAGCAACTTTAACCTATTTTTAAACTATGTTCAATAGTTGAGGTCAAGATGTTGTTTACATTTTGATTTGGAAAAGGGATGAGAATTAAAGCTATTCTATGAATAAATAAATATATATTATTTAGGCCTAAAAAAATAAATCTGTTTCTCAGGCCCTCCCGCATGGTCCTTTTGGCTGCCGCATGCTCTCTTTTTATAACCAATTTAAACTTAAAAAATTAAAAATTAAATGGTTTATGTCTGATATTTTACCCAAGTTAAAAAAATTGATGAATTTGTCCCGTGAGTGCAAGAAGGCTTTGCAATGCTTTAGCATTGCAAAGTCTTCTCGCTTTCAAGGGATGAAATACACCACCACCCATGCTATTCTGTAGATTATGAGGCCTAAAATTTGAACCAAGAACATGAACTTTTGATGGCAAAAAAGTTATTACTGAAATAAAAAATAAAATAAAAAAACGCTCGCCCGCATGCAATTTCACAAATTATGGCCTGAGAAACAGAAGATCTACTTTGTGTGGCCTTAATTCCTTTTCATATATTTTATTTACCAAAAAAATGCATTTTAATAAAGGTGGAGTTTTCAATTTTTTGAAAGTAAGTCACCTATTTTTATTTCGACACTCACACATTGATCACGAATCTCCGATTACGAAAAAAAAAAAACAGAAATAAAAATGAACACAGTTGAAATATATATCATAAAATGCCCTTTTCTTAAATAAATTCAACTTAAATCCATATTTTACTGATTCGTGAGTTTTTACCAGAGTTTGAAATGCTTGTGATTTGACTCTGAATGTTTTACATAAGTTACAATGGGAAAGAAATATTTGACTGTTGTTTTCAGGGATTTGTGGTCCAAAACTGATTCCCGTCCAGGAGGCCGGGAACTACACTGAAAGTTCGGGATTTTCCCAGGCATTCTGGGAGAGTTAACATGTCTGGACATAGTGAATGTTTCATTGTTATGCATATCATCTTGTTCTTATTCACCAAGTTTTATAAAAATGTTTTGAATAGTTAAATTAGCTTGGATTTGGAATATGAACAAATATTTTGTAAGTACCGTGGAAACATGTTAATTGAATAGCCAATGTACCGGTTAGAATTATTAAATTAACAGGAGTATTCAATTAATAGGGATTTGGTAACACTCCTGTATTCAAGAGGTAAGCTGAGGATTTATTATATTATATCTTATTTGACAGATGACAGAGCCCATGGGGGCCCTGTCAAACAAGATATAATAGATTAAATGCCTATATCGGATGTAGTGAGGCTATAAACAAGTGGAATTTGGTGGTGGTCAGGGTATATTTTTACACTGTATAGCAATGGCCCAGACTCAGCTGGTGCTAACTCAAACAGAAATTTTGCCCCCCAGTCCCCCAAATTTGCATGCAAAACCAAAAAATTAGAAGTCCTATCTGGTCCTCCATATATTTACTCTCTGCGCATGTGCAGATGCCAGGAAGTGACCGGAATTGGCGCCAAGATCATTCTTTGTTTGGCCCTCTGTCAGATAACAACAAACTGATTTCTGTGCTTTTTAATCTCAGTTTATAATGATGCCAGACACAAATCAATGGTTAATTTGGTGGATCCAGGGACACAACTGGATGAAGGAAGGAAGAAAGGTGGTTTGAAATGTTCGGGGCTGTAATTTTATAATATTTATAAAAATTAGTTCTTGTTCCTCAATTTCGGGACTGGGCCTGACATCATCATTGTTGATAATGATTTTTCCACTGTTTGTTAAGTATTCCTTCCCTGCCCTCCCTTTAACCCCCCCCTCCCCCCCCCCCCTCTCCCCCTCTGTCCCAAGCTTTTTGGCTTGTTTTATTGAAATTTTTAAATAAAATTTCTTGGGAGTTTAACGTGTTACACAGAATGTTTATTCTGTGTATCCCCAGAGTTACGTCCTCACCCTTGGGGTGTTTAGGCATTTTGGTCATGCATCATACATCCAATGTATCGCTTTTTCTTCTGATAAAGATCTTGTCTTACATCGGATAGTTAAAAAATCTGTTACTGATTTTGGACTGTGTTGCCTGGAGTCTTGTTTCCAGTTTTCATTCTGACGTTGTTTACATTAACAATGCTCTTTTTATATACATAGTTTCCTATTTATTATATGGTAGGTCTGTTGTAAGATACATTAAATATTCCGGTAGTGTAGCAGTTAATTTTTGGATAGAAAAATAATTTTTGTCCTCACTTGGGCTCTATCGGGATACATTTGGGCACTTGGTTCCCTTTGGGAACTTGGGCTCTTCTCAAAATTTTTTGAAAATTTATTTATTTATTTATTTTTTTTTTTTTTTTTGTGTAAATAATTTTTCGATTTATATTTTGAATGTTTTTTATTATGTATCTTTTTATAATATTTAATGTGGAGTTGGTGGGAGTATGATCGACTCAGTTTGCTTCATTATGAAAGCATATTGCTCAATAAGCAAGGCGAGGAAGTCTTTCCTCTGATTTACATGTTGGTTGCCTTGCTTGTAGTTGATGTACTCCCACTAATTCTTGCTCAACATGTGTCACATGGGATGACAAACGTTGGAGATGGGTGTCACGGTACATTGTTAGCACCAAAAAGTCGCTTTAGTTTTTTAGTTGTTATTTACAGCGGAACAAGAACATGGCGATGTTTACGTGATGCCGTCAGAGAGTGTGCTTCCGTCGTCGCATTTAGATAGTCAATCAGAGCTAGCAGCTAAAGTGCTCATGAATATTAGACAGGGTAATAAACCACAGAGTGGTTTCAGCTCCCTGTCCCCAGCTAGCTCGTTCGTAAAGTGGTTATACTGTCCGAGGGTACCATGATGCCAGGTGTTTCTGCTGCGGTTGAGGAGAGTAGAAAGGGTAGAGTGAGCGCTATAATATAATAACAGGCTCACCCTGCAATGACTGAGAGGAAGAAGCCGGCAATTTCAGCAGGAAGCTCAGCGAAGTGTGAAGGACCGCGAGCGAAAGAGCCTCCTCTCTCTTTCATAACAAAACCTGTGGCCAGATGTTGTGGTTCGGAACTTGCGTCAGTCGGAGCATACGTCCACGCCTCCCATCTGGTACGCTCCGATCAATTCACAGCTGGGGTCGGCTATAGTTTCGGCTTCTTCAGCATCTATCAAGCACACACGACTGCACCTTGTTTACGTGACTTCTGATTTCCAGTCTGCATTGCTGAGAAGGTCCACTCTTCGTCAGAGAATTCACCATACTGTAGCCAAGGAGATGAAGCCTCATTCATCGGGACGTCCACAGAAAAGAGCCATCTGTCCCAGGAGTAGCCAGTGGCGAAGCAACAGAAGACCGCTGCTCCTCAGGCCTCTGTAACGAACTTGCTGTCGCTGATTGCGCAGCTCATCGCTGCATCCCAGCAATTGCAGAAGCCGCCGACGGCAGTCTCAGAACCTGAGCTGTCGGATGGTGCTGGGTCGGTTCAGTCATCTGCACGTTCAGATGCAGATGACTGTGAGTATAATCTGATTCAGTTGGATGGTGAAAGGGATTTGGAGGAGAATTATCCTTCCATTTCGGAACAACACAGGGTGGCGATGGATCTAATGCATCAATACTTCCCTGAGTTCGTTTCTGAGAATCAGAATGCTGCGACCGCTCGAAAGTAGCACTATTCAGAGACGAGGCCTCATATAACGGGACGTCCGGAGAAAGAGCCGTGCAGCGGTCATAATGACTGGCTCCATAATGATTGGATCGGTCATACAGTAACCCGGGTCGGTCATATTTTTTGGCTTCCAAATGAAAACATTAACTAGGGCAAAACCCATGTAAATTATGTTGGGCTAACGTCGTAACGATATACAAAAATATTAGGGCCTACCTGTGTTCAATTTTATTGAAATGACACTTGACTTTTATAACATTAAACTGCATGACGGGGATGTCTTCAGTCCACAAATCACTTTTTTTTTTCTTAAAGCGTAACAACTGGACTCCAGTGTGACAATTTCTTTGAAATTGAATTCTGAGCATCTCCGCAACTGGAGCCTGGACGTCTCACCACTGGGAAATCAGGCACCTGGTCAAAACCAACCCTATCATTTTTGGCACAAGGTAACCTCGGCACCAGATAAAATCGGCACTTGCACATCTGTCACCTGAGATAAAACTGGTTATATTTTTCTGGAAGTATTACTGAATTACTGTAAAGCTTTTCGGAAATTATGACAAATTCTGCTCACAGTTTTCAAAGAAAGTATATTACACAAAGGAAAGGAAAGTGGAGGGGATCATCTGGTTCGATTTGCGAAGAACATACATGGAAAAAATAGAGTACAAATGAGTTTCAGTTTCATTTGCGAAAGGAACGTCTCTCATTTATAAATTTGTCTTGTGTTTTGCGATTTTGTATTTGTATTTATTTTAGAGAATATATTCAAATGTGGAAATTATTCACCATCAACAGCCATAATTAATGATTCAGAACACAAGGTCTCATGTGAAAAATTAATATACTTGGGAGAAAAATGCGCCGGTCATTCATGACTGGTTGGATACAGTTACCGCCGGTCACATCGATGTTTTGTGGTGGTCACTGTCCATGACTGACCACTTATTTCCAGGCCTGGACACACTGCCCCGGGAGCAATCGGCTGCCAGAATAGAAGACCGCTGCTCCTCAGGCCTCCATACCGGATTTGCTGTCGCAGATTGCGCAGCTCATTGCAGCATCCCAGCAAGTGCAGAAGCAGCCGGCGGCAGTCTCAGAACTTGAGCTGTCGGATGGTGCTGGGTCAGTCCAGTCAACTGCGTGTTCAGATGCCGCTGACCATAATTTTCAACTCATTCAGGCAAATGATGAAAGGGATATGGAGGGGGATTACCCTTCCCTTTCGGAACAACACATGGTTGCGATGGATTTAATCCATCAACACTACCCTGATTTTGTTCCAACGAATCAGAATGCTGCGACTACTTGCTAGAAACTGCTATTGTTGTTGGACGCTGACTTCATCCTGAAAAAGAGGAGATGTCTTTTCTGGTTACGTATAGACAGGTGTTGCAGGCCTTTGGCCTTTTAGACGACGCCATATTCAACTTTCCAAAAAATTCCAAAAGAAAGAAGTAAGGCGGTTTCTTGTCATCATCTTGCCTAATTTTTCCGATTAACGGAAAACTGGGAAGATGTATTGAGAGTTCCTCTGCGTTTGAATGAGCAGGCTAAGGACCTAGTTATGGCCTTACCTTCGTCATTCACTATTCGCTCGGACACAATTGAGACGGCATTTCTTCTTACAGAGCGAATTTAGGCTCACTGTCTTATGCAGATCACCTTTAAGAATGTGATGCAACGTCTCTAAGGAAAGGAATTTGAGGACATTCGTACCTCATTAAGAGTCCTTTCCAGGGCTATTATATTTATCACGTATAACTCTGTCTTAACAGTTCCTAATTTGGAGTTAATCAGATGTGACAGAGCCCTTGCATCGTCATCCTTAATAGATGACAAGGTGAAAAACTTCGGGTCACTCCGGTTTCCGGACACTGAGTTTTTGACGATAAGCTTTCATTGGTTTATGACCAAGCTACAAAGAAAGCATCAATACTCTGCTCCTTAAGTTGGCATCTAATCGACCCACAATAGCAGAAGGGAGTAAGGGAGGACATCCTAGACAGAAAGTCGTCTAAAAAGGACTCCTCACGAAGGTATAGGTAATCCTCCTATAATTACTCCAGGGATCATCATACAGTGAATCGGATAGGGGCTTAGGTCTGATCGAGGTTACCGGTCAGACGCCCATAAGCCATTGGCTCGAGGCTCTTCATGAAGGAGACGTAGTTTCTCCTTTCGTAAGCCTCGCAGGTACTACAGGTGAGGGTTAGGACCTCTATTGCTTAGCAGTTGACGGATGGTTATCAAGATTCACATCAATTGGATAACTATTACAAAAGACTAGTAGGCGAGAAGTGTGGTCTCGGATGGCCTATGGCTATCTTTCCGAGAGAACTAACTTAATGTCTGTAACGGACAATGCTTCTGTCAAATCCTTGCATAAGAGTCTCTCCAATCGGAGGTAAAGGTTCTCTTGACAATGAAAGTAATAGAGGTCGTCGAGAATCAAGATTCTCTAGGATTCTATAGTCACCTGTTACTTGTACCGATGCCATAGAGCTCGTTCCGACCGATAATAGATTAGAGCTGGATAACAAGTTTATCAAAGCTCTAAAAGTTTGTTTATGGTTATGATTTAGTCGGTAAAAGCGAGCGTTCGAGTGATCGACTATGCTACAAGCATAGATCTAAGGATCCATTATTTCATGTCCGGGTATATCCGGCATTCAGAAAATACCTATGGTTCATCGTCCAAGGGATAAGATTTTAGTTACGAGTGATGTACTTCGGTCTGAAGATAGCGCCCTGGGCTGTCACTTGAATAATGAACTCAGTAATGTCTCACAACAATCTGGTTTGTCTGCCGTTTTCCAGAGTGAAATTAGTCAGTTGTTATGCTCACTTTTGTCTACTCTCAAATGCATTAACAACGAGAAATTTTATGCAACTGATGGGGTTGTGCGGAGCGGCTACGCATCTTATTCAGATGGGTTGCTTACGCACACATCCCCTCCAGTTACAGTTATTCTTTAACCAGAACTGGAGTGTGAAGACGTATTCGCTCAAGACCAGAATTGTTTTAACGGATCTAGTAACAAAAGGTCCATATTGGGGCAGATATTCAGTGGTTAACTCAAGAGTTCTGCTGCAACTGCCAGATCCGGCTTTCACGATTATGACGGGTGTGAGTGAATAGTTTGGGGCACGACCCTGAGTCCTACAGACTAGAAATGCAGGGGTCTTGGGACCCTCGGTTCCTGGAAAAACATATAAACGTCAAGAATGATGTCAATATTGTTAGCGCTACATTAATAGATTTACATTATTTGCAGACACGCATGCTCAGATATTGTTGGACAACTTGATAGTAGTAGCGACCATCAGGAACCAGGGCGGCACCCATTCATTCCATTATGATAATTAATGGAAAAGTTTTTTTCTATTTCATGTTCATCTCTATCTGTCATATACCGGGTCGTCTGAATGTACTAGCAGACTCGCTCCTCGGAAAGGTCGCCTGTGCAATTGGAATGCACTCTCAACAAGCGAGTATTTGCACAGTTTTGCCACCAGTGGGATCACCCCATGATAGTTTAGTTTGCGATGCACCGGAACATTCAGTTACCGCCATGCCCAAACCATTGAGTGCATGCAGTAGACGCTCTGCAGAATTCATGGGGTTGAATCATAGGATATGCGTATCCTCCTATTCATTTGATTCAGTAGATTATGTTTAAGATTAAACAGTCTCATTGTGAATCCCACTAGTAGCACCTCTGTTGTTACAGAAACCTTGGATCAGTATTCTCAAGTGTCTTTATGGGACACTCCCCAGAAGCTTCCTCCATGAGAGGGCCTTCTTTCAGGGGAAGTTTTATTCTTCACGTCCTTCTCCGCCAATAGTGGCATAATGGAGTCGATTAGACTATATTATTTGATAACTGGTACATGAACGATTAAGTAATGTGGCTGAGGGGATTTTGATATGATGCAAGCCTTATATAATTTAATACATGCATACTATGCATTTGGGTTGTGTTCTATGGCGACCTCATGGGCACATCCGCTTTTTAATTGGATTAGTTTCCTGTGATTATTTGTTGATTTGTTATATACAAGCGCTTATTTAAAAATCATCACAATTAAATTGCTGCTCTTGAGTACCTCGCCGGCTGCATAACCCGTTAACTGGTATTCAGATAATTACATGCTAAATATAAATGCTCTCGCGCATTATTGTACCACCCACTTGAAAAGTGGGAGGTATATAGTGTTCACTTGGTCCATCCACACGTCCACCTGTCCATCTGTCCATCTGTCCGTCCATCCACCCTAACAAATGACTACTTATGTGGCTACGAGTTAGTAAAACAGGATACTTATGTGGTTAAAGTCTGTTACGTGGCTAGCCACATAACAGAATCTCTTATTGTGGGGGTGGGGGAGGGGGGGTTGGATAAATGTAGAGTAGGGTTAGGGCATTCCAGGGTGGGGCTTAGGAGTGGGGTGGAGTAGGGTAGGGGTCAGTGAAGGGGTGTTAGAGTTATGTGGCTAGGGTTAGGGTTAGCTTAGGGTTAGGGGTGGGTAGGGTTAGGGTCAGGTTAGGGTAGGGTTAGGGTTAGCTGACCCCCCAAAAAACTTATTTTATTATGTTGGACATGTGTTTTAGGTTAGCCACCTAATATGTCCATAAAATAGCCACATAAGTAGTCATTTGTTAGAATGTCTGTCTGTCCATCTGCCCGCCCACCCGTCCGTCCATCCGTTACGCTTTGGGGGGTACACATCTGCTATCCGCAACTCCTCCTAAACCAGTGAACTGATTTCATTGAAACTCTTAGACATTCTTTTACATACATTGAAGATGTGCACCTCCCATTTTCTTTTCAGATATTTTCATGTTTACAGTTTCCCATATTGAAAAATGAACTTTGTCAAATTCAAAAAACATTCTGTACAGATCTGCTATCCGCAACTCCTCTTAAACCATTGAACAGATTTCATTGAAACTTTCACACATTCTTATACATACATTACAGATGTGCACCTCCTATTTTCTTTTCAAATATTTTCATATTTACAGTTCCCCATATTCAAAAATGGTCTTTGTCAATTCAGGTTTTAGAAGGGAGAGGTACACATCTGCTATCTGCAACTCCTCTTAAACCAGTGAACAGATTTCATTGAAACTCTCAGACATTCTTTTACATACATTGAAGATGTGCACCTCCTATTTTGTTTTCAGATATTTTCTTTTTTACAGTTTCCCATATTGAAAAATGAATTTTGTCAAATTCAATTGACATTCTGTACAGATCTGTTATCCGCAACTCCTCTTAAACCATTGAACAGATTTCATTGAAACTTTCAGACATTCTTTTACATATATTGAAGATGTGCACCTCCTGTTTTGTTTTCAAATATTTTAATTTTTAGGGTTTCTCATATTCCAAAATGGGCTTTGTCAATTCAAGCTTGCGTAGAGGGAGGGGGGAGGAGGGGGGTGACATTTGCTATCCTCGACATCTTTTAAAATAGTGAATGGATTTCAATGAAACCTTCAGACATTTGTGTCAGTGTTTGTGCTCTCTCCATTAAACACACGTTTACTGTTGTAAAATGTTTCTTGGTAGGAGTGGGTTTTATCATTTAGTGAGCAGTGCTCACTGTTTTTCTAGTATTATTAGGCTAACGCTTTATTGTGTGGACCTCGAAATCATAACCTATTTCGGGAGCGGTCCATGTCAAAGCCTGTTAATCATACCTACTTTCATTTCTTGATCCGGGTATTTCTATTATATCAGTACTCAATTCACACGTGTTTACGATCGTAGTTATCAGATAGTACACATTGGAGAGTGTTGTTACTGGAATTTATTGTACAGAGGCCGCCTATGGATTACCTAGTAAGTGTGTTTTCTCTTCAGGGATCGTTCAGTGTGGCTCGACTGGACATGTGTATGTTTTATTTTGTTTCACCGGTTTTCGACGTATATGTGTATGTCGTCTGCGGTATACGTTTATATAGTGGGCTATATTAATTACCAGGATTGTCACTATAGCCTTAACTTCTGAAGTGGTGTTAAGCACCATTTAGTAATCATGAATTAATTCCTGAGTGCCTGTTCGACGATTATTTATATTGTTTTTTGGTACCGCTCTTATTGATTCCAGAGCTCTCCCCTCTTTCTTTTAAAGATTCCTGCAAAAGAAAAAGTGTGGGGGGGGGGGGGGGGGCATTTTGACCTCTTCTCTGGCTTAAAAAAGTATGTAGTTATCAGGGAAGCTGTTTTATCCATAATTATATCCTGCATACAGTTGAAGTGTTATTGTATGGCGTATGTTTGTGGAGGATTTTCGCTCATTCTCAGATACGCCATCCTAATTTTTAGCTCAACTTGACAAAGTCAAGCTGAGGTATTGCCATCACTTCTCATCCATCGGCGTACGTATGTATGTACGTCCGGGCGTACGTATATCCATCTGTCCACAATTTCCTTTGGCACACCTTAGAGGTCGCATTTATGATCAGATCGCTTTGACACTTGGTATGCTTGTTCGGGGTGACCTCTAGATGGGAGCTATCGATTTTCTTCCATTTTCATAAAAAAATGTTGCCGTGGCCAACGTTCTTAGAACTTAGTTTAGTCAGACCTCAGTATTTCCCTTTGGCACACCCTACAGAGCACATTTATGATCGGATTGCTTTGAAACCTGGCATGCTTGTTTGGTGTGACCTCTATATGAGAGCTATCAATTTTCTTCCATTTCCGTCCATCAAAAAATGTTGCCGCTGGCAACGATCTTTGAACTTAGTTTAGTCAGGCATCAATATACTCCTTTGGCACGCTGTACAGAGCACATTTTTTATCAGATCGGTTTGAAGCTTGGTATGCTTGTTTGGGGTTACCTCTAGATGGGAGCTATCGATTTTCTTTTATATCTGCCAATAAATGTTGCCGCTGGCAACGACCTTTGATGAACTTAGTGCTGTTATGCATCAAAATTTTCCCTTGGCACACCCTGTAGGGCACATTTATTATTGGATCACTTTGAAACTTGGTATGCTTGTTTGGGATGACCTCTAGATGGGAGCTATTGATTTTCTTCCATTTCCGTCAAAAAATGTTGCCGTTGACAACATTCTTAGAACTTAGTTTAGTCAAACCTAATTATTTCCCTTTGTCACACCCAATGATCGAATTGTTTTGAAACCTTGCATGCTTGTTTGGGGTGACCTCTACATGGGAGCTATTGCTTTTCTTTCATTTTCCATCAAAAAATGTTGCCACTGGCAACGACCTTTGAACTTAGTTTAGTCAGGGATCAACATATTCCTTTGCACGCCTTACAGGGCACATTTATGATCAGGATGGTTTGAAACTTGGTATGTTTCTTTGGGGTTACCTCTACATGGGCGCTATCGATTTTCTTCCATTTCCATCAAAAATAGTTGCCATTGGCAACAACCTCTGATGAACTTAGTAAAAACTTAGTGCAGTTAAGCATCAATATTTTCCTTTGACACACCCTGCAGGGCACATTTGTGATTGGATCGCTTGCAAACTTGGTGTGCTTGTGTGGGGTGACATCTATATGGGAGCTGTCGATTTTCTTCCATTTCTATCAAAAAATTTTGACGCTGACCTTTGAACTTAGTTTAGTCAGACCTCAATATTTCCCATTAACACACCCTTCAGGGCACATTTATGATCGGATCACTTTGAAACCTGGTATGTTTGTTCGGCGTGACCTCTGGATGTGAGCTATTGCTTTTTTTTATTTCCATAAAAAATTATTGTCATTATCACCAGCCTTTGAACTTACTGCATTTGTGCATCAACTTATCCCACTTGCAAACATTGCCACAAGCAATGGCCTTCTACTTAGTGCATTTGTGCATTAACATCTTCCTTTGGCATGCCTCAGAGGGCACATTCATTATCAGGTTATTTTGAAAGTTTGTACGCTTATGCTGGGTGACAAAGATAGGAGCTATTGATTTTCTTTTCATTTCCATCAAAAACTGTTACTGTTAACAACACAATCTTTGAATTTATTGCATTTGTGCATCAACATTCTTCTTTGACATGGCCTACAGGCCACATTTATCATAGGATTGTTTTTGAACTTGGTGTGCTCATTGGGCGAAACCTTTAGATAAGAGCTATTGATTAGCATTCATTTCAGTGAAAAAAGTTGCCATTTACAATAACCTCTGAACATACTGCATTTGTGTATCAACATTCTTCCTTTAGCCAGTCTTACAGTTTACATTTAAAAATGCATGGATTACTCTGACGTTGTGCACACACAATGCTGTTATGTTGAAATTTCATTAAATAACATTGGTACCAATGATCTTCAATTTTGCCATTTCATTTATAACTTACCAAGTTAAAATTTGGCAAGTTGAGCTACAGTGTCATTGACACTTTCATTGGGGCTTAGTCCAGACTAACCTTAAAAATTAGGAACTTGTTACATCCTAAGTAGCATTGTCTTCATGCTGACAATAAGGAATTCCTTAAATTACATAATTTAAAATATGTCTCCTCTATTACTGTATAGAGAGACATACATGTAATTCCTAATTTAGTTCCTTTCATCATGGATTGCAGGATTTGAATTATTTCGGAAGTCCTAGGCCCGCCACCTTTTTACGATTCAGCTACGCCTGGGCCATTGGTATACAGTGTAAAAATATTATTTAAAAATTTATAGTAATTTGTATATTTTTATACTGTACCAATGACCCAGACATAGCTGGTGCTAACTCTTAAAAATATAGGGCCAAACACAAATTTTGCCCCCCAATCCCCAAAATTTGCATCTAAAACCAAACAAAAAGTGTCCTGAATGGCCCTCCATACTTCACCTCTACTGCGCATGCGCAGTGTCAAGGACGTCCCGAAATTGGTGCCATTAATCATTCTTTGTTTGGCCCTTCATCAGTTAACATCTGTCTGATCTTTCTGCTTGTAAATCTCAGTTTAAATGATGCCAGACACATAAATATTAGAGAAATGGTGATTCTAAGGAGGATATAGAAGGAGGAGAGGAAAAATGAGTGACAGAAAATATTCAGGGCTGTAACTTAAAATTTTTTAATGAAATTATGTTAAGTTACCTATTTTCGAGGCAACAGCCTGTTGTGGTCATTCTTGTTATCAAGTTACACTGCTTGTTCAGTGTTTTCCTCTCTCCCTTTCCTTTAAGTCCCCTCTTGCTATTCTCCCATGCAGTTGGCATATTTTCTGTAATATTATTACTAAAATTTCTTGGAAGTTTTAGCTGGATAACAGAATGAATTCTGTTCTTTTCCCCATGTTTACATCTTCACCTATGGGTGGTTAGGCGTAGTGTTCTGCATCTACCATCTGATGTTCTGCAGTTTCTTCCCTGGAAGTCTCTGTTTTGCATCAGATAGTGTATTATTGGTAACTGATTTCGGGCCAGGGTGCCTGGAGTCTTGTTCTGGTGTTTTTACACTTATTGTTTACATTTACAACAGCCCTCTGTGTGAGGGGTGATTTCTTGAAAATAATATCTTGATGTTAATTTAATCATAACCAGATACATTATTATTGTTCGTAAGTGTTGCATAAATTTTTAAAAATATTTTTAGAATTTTTGTCCACACTTAGGCTTGGGATCCATTGGGGCTCAACGTTACTTTTCAGAAACTTGGGCTGTTCTGAAAAAATATTTTTTCAAAATTTTTTGATTTCAGTTATTTTTTCTATGTTAATGGATCATGTTATTATGTATTTTGATTGTCAGGGGTTGGTGCGAGTACTAGGACTTTGTTTTCTTTTCACACTGAAAGGATATTGTTCAATTGTAATAAGAGGAAATCTTCCTCTGACTTTCATAATCATTGTATAATGTAGTCAGTGTGCTACCTCCTGTTCTGTATGTGTTAATTTCGATGACAACATGGGAAGCGTGTGTCAGGGTATGTTAGTGGGGAAATGGCCATTCCGGTCCTTTCCCCGCAGGGTCACTCTACTTTATCAATCTCTATTTCAGACGATCAAGAACAGGGTGATGTATCCGTGATGTCTTCCAAAAGTGTGCCTCCGTCGTCACAATTAATGAAGAGCTAGCAGAAAAGTGCTCATGTAAATACGTCAATTGCCTAAGAGGACCCTAGTAGGTTCGTCGGCCTTTGACGTCCGCTAGCTCGCCCGGTGTAGCGTCCATTCATCGAATGGTTCGGCAGCCGGGTTCGTCCGTTGCGGTCTAGAAGGAGTTTTGGGTGATGCAAGCACTATAAATCAACCAAATGCACACCCAGTGACAGTGGATTGGAGGAGAGAATGGAGGAAGCCTTTTAGTCCAGTTCCTAGCTCGTCCAGGTCCATCTGGACTGCGAGCGAGAGAGGCCCCTCTCTCGTACAACAACATCTGGCCCCAGATGTTGTGGTACAAAATGTTTCGCATTCGGTGCATGCGTCCGCCGCTCGGGACGCTCCGATATATAGTCAGTCCGGAGAGACTGTCAATAAGGCTTCCTCATCCTCATGGTAGCGCACACGACCGCTCTTGGCTACGTGACCTCGGATATCCAGTCAGCTTCGCCAATCAGAGAATCATCGGCGACCAGGTCACACCATCTGGTAGCCAGGGACACGAGGCCTGCAGACTCCGGATGTTCGCATAAGAAAGTATGCGGGAGTCAACGTACACGGAGCTTCCAGCGGCAAAACATCGTAAGACCGCTACTGCACAGGCCTCGGTGACGGACGTGCTATCCCAAATAGCACAGCTTATCGCAGCATCCCAGCATCGACAGAATCTCTGTCGCATCATGTATTATCCGATGACGCTGGGTCGGGACGCTCCGCGGAAGCGGGTATGGACGTCCGCAAAATTTCATCCGGTCCGACGTGATGCTGAAAGGGATTCGGAGGATTTCGAGCTTTCCCTTTCGGAACAACATCAGCTGCTGTGTATGTCATCTGACTTATCTTCTAGAGGTTCTTTCGTCGGACCAGAATGCTGCGATGCCGGATCAGAAACTGATAGCGTCTGTGGACACAGAAATTTTTGGTTCGGTTCAGGGACATCGTCCCTCAGATCCGACACAGTCCAATAATGTCACACAAACTTTTGAATTATTGAACGACGCTATATATATATTATTATATGCTTGCTATTAACAAGCATGTCTGGTTTCTTGTTCGCAAAGTTACTGAGATGTCTTTCAAAAGTGTGCCTCTGTCGTCATAGATAATGAAGAGCTAGCGGCAATAAGTGCTCATGGAATACGTCAATCGTCTAAGAGGTCCCTAGTAGGATGGACGGAGTTGACTTTCGCTAGCTCACCCGGTGAAGCGTCCATTCACCGAATGGTTCGGCAGTCGGGTTCGTCCGTTGCGGTCTAGGAAGGAGATTTGGGTGATGCGAGCACTATAATAGACTTTAGTTCACACCCAGTGACGACGGATTAGAGGACAGATCGGAGGAAGCCTGTTAGTCTGGTTCCTAGCTCATCCAGGTCCGTCCGGGCTGCGAGCGAGAGGGGTCCATCTCTCGTACAACAACATATGGGACCGGATGTTGTGGTACAGTCATTTCACATTCGGAGCATATGTCCGCCGCTCGGGACGCTCCGTTATATTGACAGTCTGAGAGACTGTCGATAATGCTTCCTCATCCTCACAGCAGCGCACACGACTGCACATTGGCTACGTGACCTTGAGTATCCGGCCAGCTTCGTCATTCAGTGATTCCACGGCGAACAGGTCACTCCATCCGGTAGCCAAGGGACACGAGGCCTATACACTCCGTTCGCTCGCATAATAGAAGTATGCACGGGGTAACGAACACGGAGCCTCCAGCGGCAATGCATCGTAAGACCGCTTCTCCACAGGCCTCAGTGACGGACGTGCTATCCAAAATAACACAGTTTATCGCAGCATCCCAGCAATCGACAGATTCTCGGTCAGATCAGCAATTATCCGACGGCGCTGGGTCGTTGCGCTCCGCTGTTGCATCAGGTTCGGACGACCGAACACTTTATAGGGTCCGACAGGATGGCGAAAGGGATTCGGACGATTTCGAGCTTTCCCTTTCGGAACAACAGAAGCTGCCATACATTTCTTCCGGCTTTATCTTCCAGAGGTTGTTCAGTCGGACTACATTGCTGCGATGCTGGATAAGAGACTAATAGCGTCATTGGACACAGAGTTTTGGATCGGTTCAGGGACATTGTCCCTGACTTACCGACACAGTCCAATAATGTCATTAGAACATTCGAATTATTTAACGACGCTATATATAAGCTGGCTACCAAGCATGATAGTTTAGTTTCTTGTCCGCAATGCTCTATTCTGCCTTTTATCAATTCTAGGAAATAATTTATATTGGCAGAACAGGGCATACCAAGAGTTCATAGGCGTCTATACTGTCGGGGCTAAAGACTGGGAATTATCTTTTTCGCCGTCTATGTCAATTCCAACCACGTTGTTGGAAACGACAATGATGTCTAATGGACTTAACTTAGATGCTTTATCATACGTAGACCACCTTACTGAGGCGTTATCATTACGTCTTCAAGAGAAAGAATTGCAGGATATGATCCTCAATGTATTTCTTTCAAGGGCAGTAGTTTTTCCATGTATAACTCCGCCCTTCAGTGGCAACCTGGAGTTGGTTAGACGTGACGCAGCCCTAGCTACATCCACGCGCGTGGATAGTAAGGTGAAGAACTCTCTCAGAGTCGCTTCGGTCTCGGAGAAGCTTCTCTTCGACGGCAACTTTTCAGCAATCTATGAATTGCTCGATATACACGTTCTCTTGTCTATCAAGTGTAGCAAGAGATTCAGACTGGGGCAAACATTCGGTGGTTGACTCAGAGAGTGCCACTGCAGTTGCCGGATCCGAGTTTTAAGATTATGACGGATGCCAGTCAAACAGGTTTGGGTACAATATTGATCCCTACGGATTCGAAGTGCCAGGGTCTTTGGGTTCCACAGTTTCTAGGCAAGCACTTAACTTCCAGGAATGATGTTATTTAGGCTTGCACTATGTCATTGGATGAACATTATTCAGAAACGCATGTCCAAATCCTGTCCGATAATACGACAGTAGCTGCATATCTCCGGAACCAGGGAGGCACTCATTCGATTCCGTTATTCATTTTAACGGAAAGAATCCTTCTGTTTGTTATAGTACATCAAGTTCTGCTTCGGTCCGTCATATTCCGGGTCGTCTGATTGTATTAGCAGTCTCCCTTTCACGTAAGGGTCGCTTGTTGCCGTCAGAATGGACTCTCAACAAACAAGTATTCAATCAGATTTGCTATCAATGGGAGCGCCCAATGATAATTTATTGGCGACACAACTCACTATTCAATTGCAGACATATGTGTTTGCATGTCCGGATCCCTGAGCTTATGTTGTTAATGCTCTATTGATCTAATAGGACGGAATGATAGGATATGCGTATCCTCCAGCGCTGTTGATTCAGCAAGTATTGCTCAGATAAACATCCACAATACAATTCTGTTGATAGCATCTCTGTCTTCACAGAGGCCGTGGGTAAATTTACTCAGGTGTCTACTGTGGGACTTACCGCGAAAACTTCCTCCATGAGAGGATCTTCTTTCGCTGGGGAATTCGTGTCAACTTCATCACAACCCGCAAGGTCTCAACCTTCACGTATTCCGTTGTGTGGTCCTTCTTGCACAGCAAGCATTGTACAGGACGAGCTATGGACGCGATTTCTTACTGTAGGAGAACCTCTTCTTCATTATACTATGCGGCTAAAGTGGAGGCGCTTCCATCGTTGGTGTAGGGATCATTATGTTGATATTTTTTATCCCTCCATACTAGACATTGCAACTTTCTAGTCTACTTGTTTGACAAGATCAACGGCAGCCTGTTACTATTAAGGTTATAGGTCTATGTTATCTCATACCTATGCACTCTATGATAGTTTACAATTGAGTCTTATGTCTCTTTATCTAAGTCAGTTAGAAACTTTTCGATAAATAGACCTAGAATCCTTAGATTAAATTCCTATACGGAATTTAGCTTCGGTTCTTATTTAGCTAAGTAATCATTTGAGCCTCTGGATACAGTAGTTTTCAAATTCTGACCTTTTAAGACAGTAATTCTGTTAGTCTTCTCTTTTACTGAGGAGTCAGTGAGCTTCATGCACTATCGGTGGACGATTCTCACTTTTGTAGTGTCGGAAACACTACTTCCTTTACTATTTAAGTTGGATTTTTGGTTACGAGTCAGGCTCCTAATAATATCCGGAACCTATTGTTATTAAGGTCCTTCCGTCTTCGTACGGGCATAGGCCTTTACTCTGTCCGGTTAGAGTTTACGTATTTATAAACAGATATCAGTTTATTAGTATGGACGTAAGCTTCTTCTGTCTTTGATGCCTAATAGAAGGACATTACGCTCCATTCTATTGCTAATGGATTCAATTAACTATCGGTACTGCTTATGGTATATCATTGACTCAGCAGTTTGTGCTTGAGATTTCGGCTCATGAAGTAAGAGCTCTTTTTACATCTTGGGCTTACATTAATAGTGTCGCTATTATAGATTTTATGAAGGCTGCTCATTGGGCTCAGCCATCCACATTCATGAATTTTTATCTCAGAAATATTGAGTCCATTTCTGGAGGCCTCCATTGTTAGGTCTATTATCTACTGCTCAGAATGTCATTCACTTAACAGTTGCTACTATAGCTAGGTAGGCTTTCTGTTCCGGCAGTGACTCCGTCCTGCTGCCCTCTTCGCTCTGGGCTATTTGACCCAGGGCAAGGAGAAGGGGGGGGGGGGGGGGAGGGTGTTCCCTTGGGTCACCTGTTTTATTATGAAAACAAGGGGATACCTCCTCCGGAGTTAGTAATTCTGAGCTGTTACTGGGATGGCTTTTAAGTGATAAGTTTATGTTTTAAAAATTCATTCAGGTCAGAGTTTTTAAAGTATAGCTTTTGAATATATCACGTCTCAAACGGGCATTATTATACAATCCTCAGACACTTTTAAAGAGTATAAAGAGTCTCTATTCTCTAGACTAACTTTATTTATTGGCTTACTTTAAAAATTATTAGTATAAGGATTATACTGGATATTAATAGAGTACATGGATGTTATGATGCTCAATTTTGGAAGGTGTTGTGTTTTTCTAATTTATCATAAATAAGAAAGATACATGTAAGGCCTAATAATCCTTTTCCCCTCGAGGGGATGACTCTATTTTTTATAATTGAGCTTATTTGAACTTGCTCTATGTCCTAGGCCCTCCAGCCTTTTTACTATTCAGCTATGTCTGGGTCATTGGTACAGTATAAAAATGTTAAAAAATTTATAGTAATTTATATATTTTTTATACTTACCAATGACCCAGACGTGGATGGCCCTCCCAGGAGTTGGGAACTCATACCTCCCCGCTGAGTACATAGCGCTTACCAGGCACTGGTTATAAGAATGATTAATGGCGCCAATTTCGGGACGTCCTTGACACTGCGCATGCGCAGTAGAGGCGAAGTATGGAGGGCCATTCAGGACATGTTTTCTTTGGTTTTAGATGCAAATTTTGGGGATTGGGGGGCAAAATTTGTGTTTAGCTCTATATTTTTAAGAGTTAGCACCAGCTATGTCTGGGTCATTGGTAAGTATAAAAAATATATAAATTACTATAAATTTTTTAACATTCTTTATACTTACCAATGGCCCAGACCGGGATGGCCCTCCTATGAGTGGGCACTCATACCTCCCTGCTGAATTATTATGTCAAACCCCCTTTTACAAAGAATGATGTTGGTGCCAATTCCGGTCACTTCCTGGCGTCTACGCAGAGAGTAAATGTATGGAGGATCAGATAGGACTTCTAATTTTTAGCTCAACTTTGGCGAAGCCAAATTTGAGCTTATGCCATGGCCCGTCGTCCGTCTGTCCGTACGTCAACAATTGGATACGGCTCGGGCTAGAGGCCGTATTTATGAACCGATCTTTACAAAACTTCTTGGGTACCTTTGTTATGACTGTGGGACGAGAACGAGTGTTTTTGGGTGCGGTTCGAAATTCAAGATGGCTGCCAGCCGCCATTTTGTACCGACGATGCAGAAATCTGTTTTTTGTACAGAACTTCCATATGAAAGCTCTGATTTGAATAATTTTTAGCTTAACTTGACATAGTCAAGATAAGCTATTGCCATCACACATGCGGAAGTCTGTTAGTCTGTGAGTCTGTGACGTCTGTTCACATTTTCCTTTAGCACGGGCTACACCCCGCAGTTCTTGTCTGATCATCACGAAATTTCATATGCAGGTTTGGGGTCATGTCTAGATGAGAACGTCCCCTTTTGGTCACGATCGGGCAACCGGTATGGCTGCCCGAGCCCAAAACCCGAAAACCATTAACACAGTCTACAGGTCGTATTTATGAAGGGATTTCATTGTAACTTGGTAGGATGCCTCTGTATAGTGCCTAGATGAGAACGTCCCCTTTTGGGCGTGATCTATCAACCGTGATGGCTGCCCAAGCCCGAAACCCAAAAACTTTTAGCACAGTCTGCAGGTCATGTTTAATGTGGAGGGATTTCATTGTAACTTGGTAGGATGACTCCTTATGATGTCTAGATACGAATTTCCCCATTTGGGCATGATCTGCCAACCGTGACGACTGCCCAAGCCCAAAACCCGAAAACCTTTAGCACAGTCTACAGGTCATGTTTATTGAGGAATTTCATTGTAACTTGGTGGGTTGACTTCATACAATGTCTAGATGAGAAAGTCCCCCTTTGGACGTGATTGGGCAACTGTGACGGCTACAGGAGCCCGAAGCCCGAAAACCTTTAGCACAGTATAGAGGTCATATTTATGAAACGATTTCATTGTAACTTGGCAGGATGACTCCAAATAATGTCTAGATGAGAACGTCCCATTTTGATCATGATCATGCAGCCTTGATGGGTGCCCGAGCCCAAAAACCTTTAGCATAGGCAAAAGGTCATATTTATGGAAGGATTTCATTGTAACCTGTTAAGTTGACTCCATATAATGCCTAGATGATGACATCCCCTTTCGGTCGTGATTGGTCAGTTGTGATGGCTACAAGTGCCCGAAGCCCAAAAACCTTGAGCACAGTCTACAGGTCATATTTATGAAGGGATTTCATTGTAACTTCTTAGGATCACTCCAGATGATGCTCAGATGAGATTGTCCCCTATGGTTGCGATCATTCACCCATGATGGCTGCCCGAGCCCGAAGCCCGAAAACCTTGAGCACAGTTTACAGGCCATATTTATGAAGGGATTTCATTGTAACTTGGTAGGTTAACTTCATATAATGTCTAGATGAGAACGTGCGATCATTCACCCATGATGGCTGCCCGAGCCCGAAGCCCGAAAACCTTTAGCACAGTCTACAGGTCATATTTATGAAGGGATTTCATTGTAACTTGGTAGGTTAACTTCATATAATGTCTAGATGAGAATGCCCCCTTTGGGACATGATTGGGCAACTGTGACGGCTAAAGGTGCCCGAAGCCCGAAAACCTTTAGCACAGTCTACAGGTCATATTTATGAGGGGATTTTATTGTAACTTGGTAGGATGACTCCAAATAATGTCTAGATGAGAACGTCCCCTTTTGATCGCGAGCCCAAAAACCTTTAGCATAGGTAAAAGGTCATATTTATGGAAGGATTTCATTGTAACCTATTAGGTTGACTCCATATAATGCCTAGATGATGACATCCCCTTTTGGTCGTAATTGGTCAGCTGTGTTGGCTACAAGTGCCCGAAGCCCAAAAACCTTGAGCACAGTCTACAGGCCATATTTATGAAGGGATTTCATTGTAACTTCATAGGATCATTCCAGATGATGCCCAGATGAGATTGTCCTCTTTGGTTGCGATTATTCAACCATGATGGCTGCCCGAACCCGAAGCCCGAAAACCTTAAGCACAGTCTACAAGTCATATTTGTGAAGGGATTTCATTGTAACTTGGTAGGTTGACTTCATATAATGCCTAGATGAGAACGTCCCCTTTTGGACATGTTTGGGCAACTTTGACGGCTAAAGGTGCCTGAAGCCCAAAAACCTTTAGCACTGTCTACAGGTCATATTTATGAAGGGATTTCATTGTAACTTGGTAGGTTGACTCCAAATAACATCAAGATGAGAACGTCCCATTTTGGCCGTGATCATTCAGCCTTGATGGGTGCCCGAGCCCAAAAACCTTTAGCATAGGCAAAAGGTTATATGTATAGAAGGATTTCATTGTAACATTGTTAGGTTGACTCCATATAATGCCAAGATGATGACATCTCCTTTTGGTCGTGATTGGTCAACTGTGATGGCTACAGGTGCCCAAAGCCCGAACACCTTGAACACAGTCTACAGGTCATATTTATGAAGGGATTTCATTGTAACTTCGCAGGATCACTCCAGATGATGCCCAGATGAGATTGTCCCCTTTGGTTGCGATCATTCAACCATGATGGCTGCCCGAGCCCGAAAACCTTTAGCACAGTCTAAGGTCATATTTATGAAGGGATTTCATTGTAACTTGGTAGGTTGACTTCATATAATGTCTAGATGAGAACGTCCCCTTTTGGACACGAGTGGGCAACTGTGACGGCTTCAGGGGCCCAAAGCCCGAAAACCTTTAGAACAGTCTACAGGTCATAATTATGAAGGGATTTTATTGTAGCTTGGTAGGATGACTCCAAATAGTGTCCAGATGAAAATGTCCCCTTTTGGTCACGATCATTCAGCCTTGATGGCTGCCCGATCCCAAAAACCTTTAGCATGTCTGTAGGTCGTATTTATGGAAGGATTTCATTGTAACTTGTTAGGTTGACTCCATATAATGCCTAGATGATGACATCCCCTTTTGGTCGTGGTTGGTCAAATGTGATGTCTACAGGTGCCTGAAGCCCGAAAACCTTTAGCACAGTCTACAGGTCGTATTTATGGAGGGATTTCATTGTAACTTGGTAGGTTGACTTCATATAATGTCTAGATGAGAACGTCCCCTTTGGACGCAATTGGGAAACTGACGGCTACAGGGGCCCGAAGCCCGAAAACCTTTAGCACAGTCTACAGGCCATATTTATGAAGGGATTTTAATGTAACTTGACAGGATGACTCATTTTGGAATAATTTCATTGTAATTTTGTTGATATATGTTAACTGTGAGGGCCACATATATTAACTGTGAGGTCATATTAACCCACCCCTCAGCTCTTTAGTACAGTGTACACCTCATATTATTTTTATCATAAACATAGCACACAGGGAACAGAAATGAACATATTCCCAATTATCACAATTCTTGTCTTATTTCATTATCCTTTTCATCAAACACAACACACAAGTTAAGCTACAGTGTCATTGACACTTTCATTTGTATGAATGTTTAGTACCATGAGATACATTATATATCATACAGGGTTTTTTTTCGTGCTTAAATTATGCAAATTAGACTAACTTTGATTTATTTAGTGTTACTTTCAGCACTGTCAATGCAAATGCCAATACGGCTTGGGCTAGAGGCCGCATTTATGAACCGATCTTTACGAAACTTCTTGGGTACCTTTGTTATCACCGTGGGACGAGAACGAGTGTTTTGGGGTCCGGTCTGAAATTCAAGATGGCCGCTGGCAGCCATTTTGTTCAAAATTAGGGGCAATCAGATTTTTGTGCAGAACTTCCACATGAAAGCTCTGATTTGAATAATTTTTTGTATGAATGTTTAGTACCATGGGATACATCACATATAATACAGGTTTTTTTCTCATGCAGAAATTATGCAAATTAGATGAACTTTGATTTTTTCAGTGCTACTTACACACAGTAAGTTCACATGTCAATACGGCTTGGGCTAGAGGCTGTATTTATCAACCGATCTTCACAAAACTTCTTGGGTGCCTCTGTTATCACCTTGGGATGAGAACGAGTGTTTCTGAGTGCAGTCCAAAATTCAAGATGGCTGCCAGTTGCCATTTTGTACCGAAATTAGGTCTAATCATTTTTTTGTACACAACTTCTATACGGCTCAGACTAGAGGCTGTGTTTATGAACCGATCTTTACAAAACTTCTTGGGTACCTTTGTTATCACCGTGGGATGAGAACGGGTGTTTTTGGGTGTGGTCCAAAATTCAAGCTGGCCACCAGCAGCCATTTTGTACCAAAATTAGTGCAATCAGTCTTTTGTACAGAACTTCTGTATGAAAATTCTGATTTGAATAAATTTTTGTTTGAATGTTTAGTAAAAAGGAATACATCACATACAGTACGGGTTTTTTTCTTGTGCAGAAATTATGGACATTAGATGAATTTTGATTTATTTAGTGCTACCTATACACTGTAAGTGCACATGTCAATACGGCTCGGGCAAGAGGCTGTATTTATCAACCGAACTTGACAAAACTTCTTGGGTACCTTTGTTATCACCTTGGGACGAGAACGAGTGTTTCTGAGTGCGGTTCAAAATTCAAGATGGCTGCCAGTGGCCATTTTGTACTGAAATTAGGTCCAATCAGTTTTTTGTCACAACTTCTATACAGCTCGTATTTATGAACTGATCTTCACGAAACTTCTTGGGTGCCTTTGTTTTCACCTTGGGACGGGAATGAGTGTGTTTTGGGGTGCCTTTGTTATCACTGTGCTATGAGAACAAATATTTTGGGGTTCAGTCAGACCCACTCTGGGACTCAAAGATTTCTTTTCTAGTTTAGCATCTGACTGTCACCCACCTTTACAATATTTTACCTATACATTTGTTACAGGCTATAGTCAGTATTTATGTACAGACCGTTACAATACTTTATATGTACCTTTGTTATCAGGTCATTACCTAGATGTTTGTCATTGCTGTGTCACATACTATACATGTACATGTCTTGACTAGTTGAGCTACAGCGTCATTGACACTTTCATTGGTTTTGCATGTAAATTTTGGGGATTGAGGGGCAAAATTTGTGTTTGGCCCTCAATATTTTAGAGTTGGCACCAGCTAAGTTTGGGCCATTGGTAAGTATAAAAATATACAAATTACTATTAATTTATAATTTTCTTGACATATTACAAGAATTTTTATTCAATTAACAGGCGCTTACTCTATAACGTATGAAATTAATAGGCCAGTATGGTAAATGGTTTTGTGTTTGGAAATAATATTCAGTTAACAGAATTATTCAGTTAGGAGATATCCAGTTAAGTTGGAGCCACTGTACAGAAAGATAGAAGGAAAGGTAGCGAACTGATATATTTTCATCTTTTTTTTATTTCTTAGGTGCATTCCTGTTCGTTTGAAAGATAAGCTGATTTCCTACATTCTGGTACTAACATTAATGATAGATGATTATAATGTACAATTGAATGATGTGATGGTAGACCTAAAAATGGGGCTCAGAAGGTTTGTATGATAGTGTAGTTTTTTCAGTGTACTCCTCATCTTAAGGCTGCACGATATTCGAAACTGAATACCTGTATCTGTATTAAAAAAATACCGCGGTATACCGGTTTATCGAAAACTGTTCAGATATATGAACATCAATACCACAATCGAGACTTCAGGCATCACAGTCGGAACACATTAGCATGCCTTGATGAAGCGGTTCGAAAAACCTTTACCCAATGCAGACGATATCAAAATTTATTATTTTAAAAATTAGTTTATCCGATTTTTCAAAAAAATTCAACAAAGCCATATCATGTGACCCCTCCATTAATGGAGGGGTCACATGATATGATTTTGTCAAATTTTTTGAAAAAGTAAATTTTTTTTCAACAGCTCAGTTGAAATATTACCCGGGTGGATGTGGACGATTTGTTAGGTAAATGGATGAGCTCGTTCCAATGAGATGTCACTTGATACAGTTTTGTTGAAATTTTTTAAAATTATTTTTTCAACTGCTGATTTTGTATATTACGTGGGCACATGCAGATGATTCCTTGGGTAAAGGGATAATATTATTCATTCGGGGCTACAGCAAACAAACAAAAAATCAAGACATATTGAAAATGAAATTGTGGTTAAATAAATAATGACGATAAACAGATATTTTTGTAATTACACCGGTATTCAATCGATATTGGTTTGAATACCGGTATATATCGGTTTATCGATATACCATGCAGCCCTGCCTCATCTGAACCTTTTATCCAACACAGACGATATCAAAATTTATTATTTTAAATATTATTTTTCCAAAAAATATTCAACAAAACCATATTATGTGATCCTTCATTGGAGTGTGATCATTGAGCTTGTTCCAGTGAGGAGGGGTGACATGATATGGTTTTGTTGAAATTTTTTTGTAAAAATAATACATGTACATTTTGGGGGTCATATGATATGGTTTTGTTGAAATGTTTTTGAAACAATAACTCATGTACATTTTTAACTGCTCAGTTTGGAAATTATGTGGGCAGATGCAGCTGATTCATTAGGTAAATACACAGAACGACATGCGTGTGTGAATGGGTTAATCGATATGGCACGAGTGTCAGTGCAGAAAGATAGAACGAGAGGCTGCAGGCCTCATGTTTTATTCTTCAGCGATGACACAAGGGCCATATCGGTTAACCCATTCACACATGTATCATTCTGTGTTTATTACATGGCTTCATGTCTATAAAAAAAATATCAGAAGGACACTCAGCAATTCATTTGACAACTAGCAACAAAAAGAACACATTTTATCTCCAACAAAATTTGCGAGGGGAACCTGTGTTACTATTTCGTCCCTTGAGTTCCAAGATATTCTGTGTGTCTACTTGGAAATTGAACATATGGGAACTCAGGGAATGATGTTTAGCTATCACTAGTGATTCAGATTGTAATTGCATTGCATGATTTGTAGAAAATTCCAGTGAAATTTTAATTCTATTTAAAAATAGTTTGTAAACGATTTCCATTCCTCACATATGTGCAGAACAGATTTTCCTTTTCTGCATGGTTTAGCATTGCTGTAGATGGCAATTACATAGAACAGGCAGGTAATAAATGGATAATGTAAATTATTGATTTCTTTGCATGGTGCCATCAGTGATTATTACCAACAATAATATGATCTTTCTAGGTGTGGATAGCGTTAATTTTCGCCAAGGGTGAAGCTTGAAAAATTATCACCCTGGTGACAAATGCTAGTAGCCCTTTCCAATATTTCAATGTCACTTTAGGAGTAGATATTTATCTGCTAGAAAGTGCTGACCAGTAAAGAGTTATGAGGTAGTGGACGGTGAAAATAGTGATGTGTCTAGAGCCCCTAATTTGCTTGGAAATTTCTCATTCTTGGACTAACCATTCCGAAAACCACTAGCTCACCCCTTGAAGGAGGGTTTGGCTTTCGACTCTTGTCAACACTTTGTTTCACATATGACATATACTGGATTCTAGTGAATGAATTTGTTACATAGTGTAAAGACATTTAGCCTCAGTAGGTTCTTAACTGGTAGAGTGCTGGAAGCCCATATTTGGGCTTTACTCTGACGTGCAGGGACCGTAATGTGAAGGCTTCATATTCAGTGGATATGCTTCATATTATCTTTGAAGTGAAATTATTTAGTCTGCATAGATTTGCCTTGTTACAATTTATGGGAGAGTGCCTTTAGGCACTCCCCCATAAATTGTAACAAGGCAAAGACATGTGAACACATTTTGATGGTCAAAAATAATTTAGCACTCTACCAGTTAAGTGAGATCCCTGGTACAAAATATCTTCTCCACCAAGCTATACCAGTTACTATGGTCATAGATAGAAGGTATGTATTTCTGAGTTACTATACATTAATTGGATTAACTCTTCTCACTGCCCTTCCAAGAAAGATTGGCATTTGTGTTTTATAATTTATCTGTACTTCTGCACATACCTGTACAATAAACCTGTATCAACAAACATCATGTTGAAAAAATAATTATTTCATTATCACCCTGGAATGAGCATACCATATACTGACAGTGAAGAAATTGTTCTTCTCAACAACAATTTAAACTGTATTACCATTCAGTAAAAATATACAATGAACTCGCTGATCGGCAGAAGCTGTTTCTTTTTTAGCTCATCTAAGGGAGCTTAACTGGTCATGTGCCGTCTGTCATCATTGTCCATCGTGAACTTTACATTATCAACTTCACAAAAATTACTGAGTGTAATGAAACAAATTTGATATGCATGTTCCTTACCATTATAAGTTATTGTGATGAATTGACAGTAACATGGTCTGGGGTTTGCGGCTCGGAGCTTATGTTCAACCGAGACATGAAGCATCGAGGTTGAACATACGCTCCGAGCCGCAAACCTCAGACCATATTACCGTCAATTCATCACAATAATGTATATGTTCCAATAGATATACCCATAGCCCAAAACCTGCATCGTGAAACACGATAGGCTTATTTACTGAACTTGTGATCGTTAAAAGTTGCCTTGTTCAAGGCAACTTTTAACGATCACAGGTTTAGTAAATAAACCTTTCGTCCAACCACCTGCACTATGACCCCTCATTGGAACACACTTGTTGAGCTTGTTCCAATGAGGGGTCAAAAGCTATGTTTTTGATGCAAAAAATGAAAAAAATTAGTTATTAAAGAATTTTGTTTGCAATTGTCATCTGCCTAAAAGCAAAGTTTTTGATGCAAAAAATGAAAAAAGTTAGTTAGGCCTAAAAATGCTAAATATGTTTCTCAGGTCCTCCCATATATTCATCTGGGCTGCCGCATGCTTTGTTTTTATAACCAATGCAAACTTGTAAAAATATAAATTAAATAGTTTTGTATCTGATATTTTACCCAAGTTAATAAAATTGATAAATTTGTCCCTTGAGTGCAACAAGGCTTTGCAATGCTTCAGCATTGCAAAGCCTTCTTGCACTCAAGAGATGAAATACACCACCACCTGTGCTGCTCTGTAGATTATGAGGCCTAAAACATAAAGCAAACCAAGAACAAGAACTTTTGATGGCAAAGAAATAAATACAAAATAAAAAATAAAATAAAAAAATGCCCACCCTCGTGTAATTTTACAAAAAAATAGCCTGAAAAACAGAAGAACAACTTTGTGGGGCCTTATTCAAGAATTTTGTTTGCAAGTGTCATCTGTCTTTTTGTGTTAGGTAAAGGGTTAAAGTTTGTTTAAATTCATTCTCTCCAGTATTGACCACAGTGCAGCCAGGATGGATGGTCTCCTTTCCATGTGTCCACTGTGGATGCCCACATGTGGGCCACGGTGCTGTTATAAGGGTGGAATATGGTGGGCTATATACTTACCAAGTGGATAAAGTGCTAAAAAATAGCGTGGACAACTATGGAAAGATTAATAACTCGACAATTTTCATCTATGTCTACTTTCAACCTGCTTATGAGATATAATCTGTAACATGGTCGTTCATGCACAAATGCAGGAAGTGAACGATGTTAACTTAGTTATTTTTCATTTTTTAGCTAAACTTGACAATGTCAAGTACATGTATCAGCTATTGGCATGGGATGCAATCCATCGTCTGTCCTGATGTCCATTCCTCTGTCCATCCACAATTTCTTTAGCACACCTACAGGCCGCAGCTCTCACCCGATTAGTTCCAAATTTCATACATGGCTTTGGGGCAATGTCTAAATAGGAGCTATCACATTTTTCTGAATTTCGTTGCAAAAACATAGTGGCCATCTTGGATTTTGATATAAATTGTCAAACAATTCCTTTAGCACACCCTACAGGCCATGGCTTTCACCTGAACAGTTCCACATTTCATATGTGGCTTTGGGTCAATCCCTAGATGGGAGCTATCAAATTTTTCTGAATTTTGTTGAAAAATGTGGCCGCCAATGGCCATCTTGGATTGGCATATAAATTGTCAACAATTCCGTTAGCACACTCTACAGGTTGCATCTCTCAATCAATCTTTTTCAAATTTTATATGTAGCTTTCGTATGATGTCCAGATGGGAGCTATTGAATATTTCTGAATTTTTTTGAAAACCATGGCCACCAGCATCCATCTTGGATTTGGATATAAATTGTCAACAATTCCATTAGCATACCCTGCAGGCAGCATCTCTCATATGATCTCAAATTTCATATATAACTTTAGTGTGATGTGTAGATGGGTGCTGTATAATTTTTCTGAATTTTCTTGAAAAATATGGCCGCCAGCAACAATCTTGGAATTGGCATATGAATTGTCAATAATTCCTTTAGCACATCCTGCAGGCCTCATCTCTCACCCAATCTTTTTCGAACTTCATATGTAGCTTCAGTGTGATATCTATTTTCTGAATTTTGATGAAACACATGGGTGCTAGCAGTTATCTTGGATTTAGCATATAATTAAGGAATGATCGTTTCTTTTTGTCCATTTCTTGAGTTATGAACCCCAAAAAACAAAGTCCAAACTGTGTAAATGGGCATAGCCCATTTACACGATGTTTGGACTTTGTTTTTTGGGGTTCATAACTCAAGAAATAAACAAAAAGAAACGATCATTCCTTATAATTAAACGTTCGTGACCCAAATAAATAAATAGTGTTAGTCGTCCTCTACTTCAGCGAACAAAGACTTAAAAACTAAAACTGGTAGACATTATGTTTCTGGCATAAAAGAGGGCGCATATTATTGAAATGCAGGTAGCAATTGACACACTTTCCAAGTCAAATACACTTATGTCATTAAATTTTTTATTGACCAATGAATTACGTAATGCAAAGAAAACGTCATAAGCCACGCCTCCCTCAAATTTCATTCAACTGTTCACTTCACGTAAAAGTTACGTTCCATGGTAGGTGGAAGTAGGCCATCAGTATTACATTGTATTTTGGTTTTGACCGTTTCTCGAGAACTGAAAAACACAGTTTGTAAAAGTGGAGTTAGATGTAAAGCCAGATGACATGAAATTAGTTGAATTCAGGTAGTGTTCATTCATTGGAATTGGAAACTGAAAATTAGCAATGTCAAAATTGCCGTATTCGTCGTGACCAGCCATTGTTTACAATCGATTTGGGCTAATTTATCCTCTTGGGTACCTCTTTCTGTTTAGTTTTGAGACCCTGATTGAGACGGAGGTTCACAGAGGGTAAATTTAATGATGTTACCCTGCTGAGCAGAGTAGCATCCCTAAATTAACCCTCTGGGGACCTCATTTTGCAGATGACAGTCTGCTTATTTTCTGGCTTACACTCAACCAGTTAATGACTAGATTACGAAAACAAACAATTAGAAGGTGTAAAATTTGTATATTTTTATACTGTACCAATGACCCAGACTTAGCTGGTGCTAACTCTAACAAAACCAGGGCCAAACACAAATTTTGCCCCCCAATCCCCAAAATTTGCATCCAAAACCAAAAGAAATCATGTCCTATAGGACCTCCATACTTCGCCCCTACTGCGCATGCGCAGTGTCAAGGACGTTCCGAAATTGGCGCCAATTATCATTCTCTGTTTGGCCCTTCATCAGTCAACATCTCACTGATCTTTGTGCTTGTAAATCTCTCAGTTTAAAGGATGCCAGACACGTAATTATTGGAGAAATGGTGATTCTAAGGAGGATATAGAAGGAGGAGAGGAAAAAGGAGTGACAAAAAATAATCAGGGCTGTACTTAAAAATTTTTATGAAATTATGTTAAGTTGCCTATTTTCGAGGCATGGGCCTCTTGTTGTCATTCTTGCTAAAAAGTTGCACTGCTTATTCAGTGTTTCCTCTCCCCTGGTCTTCTAAGTCCCCCCTTGCAATTCTCCCATGCTTTTGGCATATTTTTGAGAAAGTTCATTTCTAAAATTCTCTTGTAAAGCCAGATGACATGAAATTAGTTGAATTCAGGTAGTGTTCATTCATTGGAATTGGAAACTGTTATTTTCCCCATAGTTACGTTTTCACCCATGGGTGTATAAACGTTGTGTTCTGCATCTTCCATCTGATGTTCTGCAGATTCTCCCCTGGGAGTCTCTGTCTTGCATTAGATAGAGTGTAATTTTGATGACTGATTTCGGGCCAGTTTTTTCAGTGCCTGGAGTCATGTTTTCTGGTGTTTTACACTGTTTGTTTACATTGGCAACAGTCTCTTTTGAGGGGGGCTGTTTGCCTTTGGTGTAGTTTATCTCACTATAAGATACATTTTTATTATCCGTAAGTGTTGCATTAATTATTTAATATAAATTTAAAATTTTTGACCACACTTAGCCATCGGATCCATCGGGGCTCAACGTTACTTTTCAGAAACTTGGGCTTCGCTGAAAAAATATTTTTCAAAAATTATTTTGATTTGCAATTGTTTTTTCATTTTTAATGGATCATGTTATTATGTATCTTTGTGTCAGGGGTTTGTGCGAGTAACTAGGACTTATTGTTGACTTTTCACAATGAAAGGATATTGTTCAAATTGTAATAGGAAGAAATCTTCCTCTGACTTTCATGATCATTGTATTAATTGTAGTCAGTGTTCTCGCACTAATCCCTGTTCTATATGTCAATATTGGGATGACAAACATTGGAAACGTGTGTCACGGTATGTTGTTACTGGAGAAAGGGCTATGCCGGCACTTTCTCCGCAAGGTCACTCAACTCTCTCAGTTTCTATTTCAGAGGAACAAGATCAGGGTGATGTTTCCATGTTATCTTCCGCAAGTGCGCTTCCGTCGTCACAAATGAATACAGAGCTAGCGGCAAAAGTGCTCATGGAGATTAAACAAATGTCGTCCGCTAGCTCGCCCGGTGTAGCGTCCATTCACCGAATGGTTCGGCAGCCGGGTTCGTCTGATGCGGTCCAGGAGGAAATGTTGGGTGATGCGAGCACTATAAACATTCAACGTGCACACCCAGTGACGGCGGATAGTAGGCAAGATTGGAGGAAGCCTTTGAGTCCGGTTCCTAGCTCGTCCAGGTCCAGCCGGGCCGCGAGCGAGAGAGGCCCCTCTCTCGTACAACAACATCTGGGACCAGATGTTGTGGTACAAAATGTGTCACAAGCGGAGCATACGTCCGTCGGTCGGGACGCTCCGTTGTATAGGCAGTCCGCGGAGACTGCTCAGGCTTCTTCTTCTCGTCAGCGCACACGACTGCACCTTGGCTGCATGACCGCCGATATTTTACCAGCTTTGCCGATCAGGGATTCTTTGGCGACCAGGTCACACCATCCGGCAGCCAGGGACACGAGGCCGATGGACTCCGAACGTTCGCATAGAAAAAGTATGCGGGAGCCATAAGATGCGGAGCTGCCCTCGGCGAAGCAGCGAAAGACTGCGCCTCTGCAGGCCTCGATGCTGGACGTACTTGTGCAGATAGCACAACTTATCGCAGCATCCCAGCAGCCGCCAGAAATGGTGTTGGATCGGGAATTATCTGACGGCGCTGGGTCGGTACGCCCCGCCGAAGCATCATGAGGTCCGACCGGATGGTGAAAGGGATACGGATGACTTGGAGCTATCCCTTTCAGAACAACATAAAGCTGCCGTGGACTTCATCCGGCACTTTCTCCCTCAAGTTGTTCCGTCGGGCCAGACTGCTGCGGTTCTGGACAAGAGGATTATAGCGTCATTGGACTCTGAATTTTTTGAGCAGTTCAGGGACATCGCTCCCGAGTTTCCGTCGCAGTCCAATAATGTTGCAAGAACATTTGAATTATTGAACGCCGCTATATTTAAACTTGCTTCCAAAACGGGGAAAGCAGGTTTCCTGTCTGCCAATACTCTCAACCTGCCTTTCATTAATGCAAGGAATACATTCGACACGGCAGATTGGGTATTCCGAGAGTTCCTCTGCGTATGGACGACGAGGCAGAAGACTTAGAGCTATCATTACCGTCATCGGCTTCTATTCCAACCGCGGTGTTGGAAACAGCTATTTCGTCTAACAGAGCCAGTTTAGATGCCTTATCTTACGCAGATCACCTTACTAAGGCATTATCACTGCGCCTTCAAGGGAAAGAATTTCAGGATATACAATCCTCTTTAAGACTTCTTTCAAGGGCAGTAGCTTATTCCACGTGTAACTCCGCCCTTTCAGTGGCAAACCTGGAGTTGGTTAGACGTGACGCAGCCCTAGCTACATCCACACTCGTGGATACTAAGGTGAAGAACTCTCTCAGAGTCGCTTCGGTCTCCGGAGAACTTCTCTTTGACGGCAAGCTTTCTGCTATTTATGATAAAATTACAAAGAAAGCTTTGGATTCTCTGTTGTTCAAATCTGCTTCTAAGAAGTCGGATACGGCAGACAAGAATAAGACAGGCACTTCTGGGTCTAATGCGCCCAAGAGAGGTTCCTATAGAGGTTCCGGTGCGTCCTCTTGGTCTTATTCGAGAGACCGTCAAGGTAGCGACTCATGTTCGGGACGTCCTTCGGGCCGGGACAACCGGTCGGACGCCCCGAGGTCGACGGGCCGAGGTGCGGGTCATGGAGGACGTGGTTTCTCCTACCGCAGGCCTCGCAGGTCCAGGAGGTGATGGCTTAAACCTCTATCGCGTACCGGTTGGCGGAAGGTTGTCGAGCTTTTCACAAGAATGGGCGTCGATTACGGACGACCCTTGGGTGAGAGGAGTGACTTCGGAAGGTCTAAAGATATCCTTCAAATGAAAGCCTCCATTAACTCGAAGTCCAAAATGGACTCAACTTCCGTCAAATCCGCAGAAAAGAGACGCTCTATTATCAGAGGTGCAGTCTCTTTTAATGAAGAACGCGGTAGAGGTCGTAGAAAACCAGGAGACTCCGGGATTCTACAGCCATCTGTTTCTGGTTCCGAAACCAGACGGCTCGTTACGTCCAGTCATAGATTTGAGCTGGATAAACAAGCTGATCGTCGCTCCGAAGTTTTATATGGAGACGATTCGGTCGGTCAGAGCGAGTATTCGGGTGAACGATTATGCAACAAGCATAGATCTCAAAGATGCGTATTTTCACGTCATGGTACATCCGACATTCAGAAAGTATCTACGCTTCGGAGTCCTAGGAGTGGTGTATCAATTCCGGGTGATGTACTTCGGATTGAATCTAGCACCCTGGGCTTTCACTCGGGTAATGAACTTGGTAATGATCTATTTCTGAGCTCATTCGTCTGCGGTAACGTCGGCCTACCTGGACGACATTCTTCAGAGGTACGGCAATGAGTTAACGCTTCAGAACGATGTTCAGAATCTACTTCTTTTGCTCCAACGTCTCGGTTTTATAGTAAACGAGGAGAAGTCGGATCTGGTGCCGTCAAGTCATTCACACATCTGGGAATGAGCTTCGAGATGCACAACAATCTCGTTCGTCTGCCGTTAACCAGAGCGAAATTAGTCAGTTGTTACGCTCGCTATTGTCTGCACGCAGACAAAGTCACAGCGAGAGAATTTATGAGACTGATAGGTCTGTGCGGAGCCGCTGCGGATCTCATTCCGATGGGGCGGTTACGCACGCGTCCTCTCCAAATTTTCTTGACTCAGAATTGGAGTGTGTAAATTCATTCGCTCGACATAGACGTTCTCTTGTCAGATCAAGTGAAACAAGAGATTCAGACTTGGGCAAACATTCAGTGGTTAACTCAGGGAGTTCCGCTGCAGTTGCCGGATCCGAGTTTTACCATTATGACGGATGCCAGTCAAACAGGTTGGGGTGCATCATTGATCCCAACGGATTCGAGATGCCAGGGTCTTTGGGATCCGCAATTCCTGGGCAAGCACATAAACATCAAGGAAATGATGTCAATTTGGCTTGCGTTACGTCATTAGATGGACATTATTCACAATGCTCATGTCCAAATCCTATCCGACAATACGACAGTAGTGGCGTATATACGGAATCATGGAGGCACTCATTCAGTTCCATTGTTCAATCTAACGGAAAGAATCCTTCTGTTTGCGCTAGAACATCAGGTTCTTCTTTTGGTCCGTCACATACCGGGTCGTCTGAATGTGCTAGCAGACTCCCTTTCACGAAAGAGTCGCTTGTTGCCGTCGGAGTGGACTCTCAACAAACAAGTATTCAATCAGATTTGCTACCAATGGGAACGGCCAATGATAGATTTATTTGCGACACATCTCAACAATCAGTTGCAGACGTATGTGTCTCCGTGTCCGGATCCAATAGTATTTGCAGTAGACGCTCTGTCGATCTCTTGGGACGGAATGATAGGATATGCGTATCCTCCAGCGCCGTTAATTCAGCAAGTATTGCTAAAGATAAAACAATCTCAATGCAAGATTCTGTTGGTAGCATCTCTGTCTCCACAGAGACCGTGGATAAATCTACTCAGGTGTCTGTTGTGGGACCTACCGCGAAAGCTTCCTCCACGGGAGGATCTTCTTTCGCAGGGGAAATCGCGTCAACTTCATCACAACCCGCAAGGTCTCAACCTTCACGTTTTTCCGTTGTGCGGTCCTTCTTGCATGGCAAGCACTTTACAGGACGAGCCATGGAAGCGATATCTAACTGTAGGAGGACCTCCTCTTCGCTAAACTATGCGGCTAAGTGGAAGGTTTTTCGTCGTTGGTGTAGGGATCATTCTGTAGATATTTTCGATCCCTCTATACCAGACATTGCAAACTTCCTAGTATACTTGTTTGACGAAATCAAACTGCAGCCTGTTACTATTAAGGGTTATAGGTCTATGTTATCTGATACCTATGCACATCATGATAGTTTACAAATTGGATCTAATGTCTCTTTATCTAAGTTGGTTAGAAACTTCTCGATAAATAGACCCAGAACTCTTAGGTTAATTCCTAAATGGAATTTAGCTTGGGTTTTTCTTAAATTGAAGGAAAAGCCATATGAACCTCTTGGGACAGTAGATTTCAAATTCTTATCTTATAAGACAGCTTTTCTCTTAGCTTTCTCTTCTGGTAGAAGAGTCAGTGAGCTTCTAGAGCGTTACGTATCTATAAACAGAGATCTCAGTTTATCAGAAAGGGACGAAAACGTTTCTTTCTGTCTTTGATGCCTAATAGAAGGGACATTTCGGTCCATTCTATTGCTAGATGGATTCAATTAACTATCCGTACTGCTTATGAGAGTTTATCTTCTTCTTAGCAGTCTGTGCTTAAGATTTCCGCTCATGAAGTAAGAGCTCTTGCTACTTCTTGGGCTTACGCTAATAGTATTGCTATTACAGATTTAATGAAGGCTGCTTATTGGTCTCAGCCATCCACATTCACGAATTTTTATCTCAGAAATATTGAGTCCATTTCTGGAGACCTGCATTGTTTAGGTCCGTTATCTGTTGCTCAGAATGTCGTCCACTAAACAGTTGCAACTATAGTTATGCAGGCTTTCTGTTCCGGCAGTGACTCCGTCCGGCTGCCCTCTTCGCTCTGGGCTATTTGACCCAGGGCAAGGGGAAGGGGGGGGGGAGGGTGTTCCCTTAGGTCACCTGCTTTATAGTGAAAAGCAAGGGAATGCCTCCTCCAAAGTCAGTATTTCTGAGTCGCTTCCGGGATGGTTTTAAAGTGTAATATTAATGTTAAAATTCATTCATGTCATATTTTTAAAGTGTAGCTCGGTGTGAAGCATTTGTATATGTCAAGTGTCAAACGGGCATTAATATACAATCCTCGGACACTTTTAAAAGATTATAAAGAGTCTCAATTCTCTGGACTAACTTTATTTATTGGCTTACTTTAAAAATAATTAGTATAAGGGTTATACTGGATGTTAATAGAGAACATGAATGTTATTGTGCTCAGTTATGAAGGGTATTGTATCTTTCTAATTTAACATTAAATAAGAAAGATACATGTAAAGCCTAATACTCCTTTTCTCCTTAAGGGGTTGCCTCTATATTATATAGTTGAGCTTATTGGATTTTCCTCTATGTCCTAGGCTCTCCAGCCTTTTTACTATTCAGCTAAGTCTGGGTCATTGGTACAGTATAAAAATGTTAAAAAATTTATAGTAATTTATATATTTTTTATACTTACCAATGACCCAGACGGGGATGGCCCTCCCAGGAGTTGGGAACTCTTGCCTCCCCGCTGAGTACATAGCACTGACCAGGCACTGCCAGTAAGAATGATAATTGGCGCCAATTTCGGAACGTCCTTGACACTGCGCATGCGCAGTAGGGGCGAAGTATGGAGGTCCTATAGGACATGATTTCTTTTGGTTTTGGATGCAAATTTTGGGGATTGGGGGGCAAAATTTGTGTTTGGCCCTGGTTTTGTTAGAGTTAGCACCAGCTAAGTCTGGGTCATTGGTAAGTATAAAAAATATATAAATTACTATAAATTTTTTAACTTTCACAGTGATGACATTGACGATGATATTTGATGATTAAAGATAAAGACTGATGGAATAGATATGAACGAAAAATCTTGTAGTTCAATATAAAAAAAAATAAAGAATTCATGATTTCTTTTCCTGCTGCTATTTTAGGAAATTATGAAAAACAGGTAGCTTTGGCCTAATTTATTTCAAAGAGTCAGTACCTTTACAGTACGTGGAGCATGTATTATCACTAAATCAGCCGCAGAGTGGAGATTCCACCCAAGCAATAATTGCAAATTTGTTGCAAAGTATAACAAGCACAAGCAAAGTTCCAGCCAATGGACCTCCGCGTTAAACCCGGAGGTCCATTGGCTAAAACATTGCTTGTGTTTTTAGTCGATATATACAAAATTTGAAAGTTATAGTTTGGGTGATAACTCCACTCCACGGGTGATTTAGTTGCAATCCACTCTCCACGTACTGTATACTCTATGGACATACAGTACGGCCGCTGTGGACTGGTCACTTTCCATGGGGTGAGCAGTATTTCCTTGGACGCAATAATATTAGATTGCAAACACTAATTATAGAAATGATCATCAAAAATTTAATACAACCCTGTGTTTCATTAATTATAATTTTGATGATGATGATTTTTATTACCTGGTAAAAGCATGCGTGGACATCACTGCCCATGCATGGATTATGACCAGTCCATGGTGACTGTTCTGTATCAACTGAAAATATGAGAAGTGATGGCGGAAACGAGAGATGGGCTGGATAGGGTGCCTTTCAGATCATGGCATGTGCTCCTCCCCTTGTTTGATGGAGAAAAATACCTGTGAATATTTTTCAATCAACATTTAATTATTTTTTTACCCTTTGCCTAACATGCATAGGAAATGACACAGTATGACCTCTCATGAAACAAACTCATTAACCCATTACCCAATGCAGACGATATCCAAATTTATTATTTTAAATTTCATTTTTTTGAATTTTTCAAAAAGTTTCTACAAAACCTTATCATGTGACCCTGACCGAGCTCATTCCAACGTGGGGTCTCATGATATGGTTTTGTTGAAATTTTTTGAAAAATAAATTTTTTTTCAACTGCTGAATTTGCATATTACGCGGGCGCGGATGCGGGCGATTCGTTAGGTAAAGGGTTAACTGGAAGAGTGGTAAGTTTTTTTGTGTTAACAAAATGCATTTAGTACGTAGAGAGTGTATTTTCACTAAATCACCTGCAGAGTGGAGATTCCACCCAAGCAATAATTGCCAATTTGTTGCAAAGCATAACAAGCACAAGCAAAGTTTCAGCCAATGGACCACCGGGTTAAACCCGGTGATCCATTGGCTGAAACATTGCTTGTGTTTTTTGTTGATATGTACAAAATTTGAAAGTGTTACAATTTGGGTGATAACTCCACTCTGTGGGTGATTTAGTTACAATCCACTCTCCATGTACTGCATGTCATTACCTTGCAACAATTGATGGGAATGTGCCTACAGGCACCCTCCCATAAATTGTAACAAGGCAAATCCATAGAGATGAAATAATTTCACTTTAACCCTCGACTGGGAGAGTGTTAAATTATTTGTGGTTGCCAAAATTTCTTCACAAGTCTTTACCTTTTTATAATATTTGGCCTACAAGCACTCTCCCATATATTTTAACAAGGCAATCCATTCAGAGTAAATAATTTCACTTCAGACATAATATGAAGTACATCCATGGAATATGCCCCATCCGGAACACCCGCGTTGTGTCCTTGGGCAAGGCACTTTATCCCGGTTGCCTACATGGGGGCATGATGACGCCGTGTACTAAGCTGTTCTACACGTCGATGGTGCACATGTCTTCAACCGCTGTAACCCTGCTTAAGCAGAGCTTGAACATAGTTAGAATGTTGAGGAGCTGACAGTGGTTCTCTCCAGGTACCCTGGCTTCCTCCACCCGTAAAACTGTTAGGGTCATGATAAGCCATTGTGCATAAGTATGTGACCTTAAACCCCAAAAATAAATAAATAATCCATGGAATATGAAGCGTTGAAGTTGTGGTACCTCACCTTCAGAATAAAGCATAAATATGGGCTTCCACCACTCTATCAGTTGAAAATCTCTTGGGAAAGTCTAGGAGAAAGGGGTGGGGGTGGAATAACATCAGATCACAAGCCCACACACAGAGCATATGTCAACCTACGACAGAGGCAGTTTAATTGAATTTTCTTTTTTTTAATGGAAGTTACCGGATGCCTAAGGAAGTCTGGATTCTCCCTATATGTTGATTATTGGCATGATTTTGTCAGCTTAACTTGACAAAGTCAAGATAAACTATTGTCAATTCATGTGCGGAAATCTGTGAGTCTATTCACATTTTCCCTTAGCACAGGCTACACCCTGTTGTTTTTGTCCGATCATCACAAAATTTTATATGCGGGTTTTAGGTCATGTCTAGATGAGAACTTCCTCTTTTAGTCACGATCGGTCAACTGTGATGGCTGCCCAAGCCCAAAACCCGAAAACCTTTAGCACACTCTACAGGTCATATTTATGAAGGGATTTCATTGTAACTTTGTAGGTTGATAATATGATGAGAACATTCCCTTTTGATTGCGATCGTTTGACCGTGATGGCTGCCCAAGTCCAAAACCCCAAAACCTTTTACACAAACTACATGTCGTATTTATGAAGGGATTTCATTGTAACTTAGTAGGATGACTCAGTATAATGTCCAGATGAGGACATTCCCCTTTTAGTTGCAATGGGTCAACTGTGATGGCTACACAGGCCCAAAGCCCGAAAACCTTTAGCGCAGTGTACAGGCCGTATTTATGAAGGGATTTCATTGTAACTTGATAGGATGACTCATTTTGGAATAATCTCACTGTAACTTGGTAACTTTGTTTGACATACATTAACTGTGAGGGCCACATTAACCCACCCCTCAATTCTTTAGTACAGTCTACACCTCAAATTATTTGTATTGAAAACATAGCATACAGGGAACAGAAATTAACATATTCTCTGTTATCACAATTCTTGTCATATTTCATAATCCTTTCATAAACATTGAACATTATCCTTTTCATCAAACACGACACACAGTCAAGTTAATGTACAGTGTCATTGACACTTTCATTTTGATAATATACTTGAGAATGCACTAGAGAATGCCCTGTTTAAGTGATAAAATTGCAAATACTAGTTTGACGAGGCCTGCTGGAGTTCTATGAAATTCTTATTTGGAACTTTTATCTCCCAGCTTCACTTTCCTTGGCTTCCTTTTTGTTCAAATTAACAAAATTCTCTTTTTAGAATTTCTGTATTTCACTGCCAAACTCTAAACATGTTGAAAAGTTATGTCAAGCATGCTTTGGGTGTACGGTTGGGGGGGGGGGGGGGGGGGATCTGCCCATTTTATCTCTCTTCAATTGTAGGTTCACAAATACATAAATGTCCTCTCCCAGATTAAAAAAAACCAATATCTGATATTACAGTTAAAACTAGACGTCCTGTCATGAAATGCACACAAATAGCACATTGATATGCGCATTAATCTACGCATTATGACCTAGTAGGGCTGTCAAATTCTGTACATATGGCCTGTGCACAAGCAGTGCTTCAGCCAATGGACCTCCGGGTAACCCGGAGGTCCATTGGCAGAAACATTGCCTGTCTTTGCTATGAGTAACCAGGAGAACCTGTCGAGCTTTGGATGCCATTTTATATGGCAACTGAGTGCAATTCCTACACACAATTAAGCCTAGACAAGCGCACAGTTCGTGACAGGACTTCTAGTTTTAACTGTAACTAAAGAAATAATTGCACAGAATGAAGCATGTGCATACACTCAAATACATTAATTGGCCATGTTTTGGAGAAATTTAGAATGTTGGTTTCTGATCCCCTGCCGGGGGTTGAAACCTTCAGCAGCCCTGCCTGGCAATCAGGGGTCCAACACCTAAACCACCAGACCATTGCACACCAGCAAAAACAATGGCTGGAATCTTGCTTTTTAGATGAAGTTCTCATGATTACTCTGTTCACGTTCCTTTAGGCAGCAGCATGAAAGTGTGGAGCCTACTGGCTGCAGTACGATGACCATGATCTGGTTGGCCTCAGACGAAGACTAAAGATTTTAAAAATGATGACGATTTGTTAAAATTTGAGGGAGTTATTGCTCTTTGAATATATTGTTTAGATTCAATTTGTTAGCTTAACTTGACAAAGTCAAGATAAACTATTGTCATCACACGTGCAGAAGTCTGTGAGTCTGTTCACATTTTCTTTAGTACAGGCTACAACCCGTAAATAAATAAGTTCTTGTCCGATCATCACAAAATTTCATATGCAGGCTTAAGGTCATGTCTAGATGAGAACATCCCCCTTCGGTTGCGATCGATCAACTGTGATGGCTGCGCAGACCCAAAAGCCCAAAACCTTCACTGTCTACAGATCATATTTATGAAGGGACTTCTTTGTAACTTGGTAAGATGACTCCATATAATGTCTAGATGAGAACTACTATTTTGGTCAAGTTCAAGTTCAGTCAACTGTGATGGCCGCAGGGGCACATTACCTAGATTCCTTTAGCACAGTCTGCAGCTTGCATTTATGAAGGGATTTCATTGTAAATTGGTAGGTTGACTCGGTATAATTTCTAGATGAGAACATCGTCTTTTGGCCGTGATCGGTCAACTGTGTTGGCTGCACAGGCACGTGACCTAGATTTGTTTAGCACATCTACAGTTCATATTTATGAAGCAATTTTGTTGTAACCTGGAAGGATAACTCGGTATGATGTCTGGATGAGACTATCCTATTTTGGTCATGATCAGTCAGCTGTTACTGCTGCTTGGTCACATGACCTAGATTCCTTTAGCACTGCCTGCAGGTTGTTTTTTTTAAGGAATTTCAGTGTAACTTAGTAGGATACCTTGGTATGATATCTAGATGAGTCTCTCGTATTTTGGTCACAATCGATCATCCATGACTGCCAGACCATCATGTGACCTACATTCCTTCAGCAAAGTGTACAATACATATTTATGAAGGGATTTAAGTGCAACTTGGTAGGGTGACTTGATTTGAAATGATTTTACTGTAACTTGGTAACTTTGATTGACATACATTAACTGTGAGGGCCATATCAACCCAGCCCTCAATTCTTTAGTACAGCCTACACCTCAAATTATTCTTACTGAAAACATAGCATGTAGGGAACAGAAATTAACATATTCTCAATTATCACAATTCTTGTCTTATTTCATAATCCTTTCATAAACATTGAACAATATCCTTTTCATCAAACACTACACACAGTCAAGCTAAGCTACAGTGTCATTGACACTTTCATTTATATTTATGCAACCTGGAAAGTAATTATAAGATTTTAACCCTTTGCCCAACGAATCGCCCGCATCCGCCTGCGTAATATGCAAATTCAGCAGTTGAAAAAATATTATTTTTCAAAACATTGCAACAAAACCATATCATGTGACCCCTCATTGGAACGAGCTCATCGAGCTCGTTACAACGAGGGGTCATATGATATGGTTTTGTTGAAATTTTTTGAAAAATTAAAAAAAATAATATTTAAAATAATAAATTTTGAAATCATCTGTGTTGGGTAAAGGGTTAATAACTTTAGGTATGCTGTTTTATTATATCCCCACCACTGAAGAGAATGGGGGCATACTCTATTATATGTATATGCATCTGTGCATTAGTCAAAGCATCTGCCCATCCACAGCGATATCTCAGCAATGAGTGGAAGGATTTCATTGAAATTTGGTATGAGGAATCCTTGTGAAAAGCCACTCCTGCAAATGTTATAAAAAAAAGCCTGCATATTTTTTCACCAGAGTTACGGTCATTACCTTATGCTTCATCAGTCCAGCACTACAGTGGGGGTATAATTGCCTTCAGTAATAGCTCTTTTCTAAACCTTACTCTGAACTAGTTTGAAATCCAAGGTGATTTGTTGAATGTTGAGAGTAATTGCCCTTTGTTTTTCAAGTTTTAACTGGTTGATGGCTAGATTATTTTTGGTGGTCTGAATTGCTCCAAAAACGCAAAAGTTTTAATTTTTTTTAATTATATTTTTTTATTTTGACTTGGTTATTTTGTTAATGTTATTGCATCAAATATGTGTGCTGTACCAGATTTCTGACTCCCCAAAGGGACATGACTTAATTGGTTAAGGGCCAGTTTATGTTTGTTGTGAATATGAAACTTGAGCAAGTTGTTTTTTGTTCAGATACCCTCATTTTTTTTTTTAACCCTTTACCTAACGAATCGCCCGCATCCGCTCGCGTAATTTGGAAATTGAACAGTTGAAAGAATTTAATTTTTCAAAATATTTCAACAAAACCATATCATGTGACCCCTCATTGGAACGAGCTCATCAAGCTCGTTCCAGTGAGGGGGTCACATGTTATGGTTTGTTGAGGTTTTTGGAATAATTTATAAGAATAGTAATTAAAATAATAAAATTCCATTTTCTCTGTGTTGGGTAAAGGGTTAAAGTCCTGATAATGGCTTCTAGCACTCAACCAGTTCATGATTATATTACTTGAACAATAAATATCAAACTTCAATCATTTTTAGTTGTTCATCACAGTTTAGCTAAAGTCATAGTTCATTTAAGATGCATGCGGATTCACTTTACTTTTCTTGATCCATATCAGGTTAGAAAATTTTATGTACTTAACGTCACTACTCTCACAAGATGTTTTATTACTTTGCAGATTAACCGAACGGTTTAAAATGTTGGGATGTGCGGTGAAATTACAGAAGACTACAGATGAAAACAAAACTTATGTGGCTGCATTGAAGATACCTCTGGATTTTCCAAAAGAGAAAAAAATGAAAATAAAAAAAAGAAAATAAATTTTTGCAAATTTGTATATTTAAGTTTTAGTTTCCTAATTATATTCCTAGTTCCAGATAACGGACAAGCCAAAACATAAGTTCATGTTATATCTGCAAAAAACAGATTTTAACTTAACTTTTTTTACTGTAAGTTGTATAGAAACTCAAATGAATTCAGCATGTTGCTTCAAAAAGGTCTCAAAAGATTTTGTCAGGAAAGTTTGTTCACGTACATGTATGGGAGAGTGCCAATGTTCTTGTCTTGTTACAATTTATGGGAGAGTGTCATTGTTCATGCTGACTCAATATTTTTAATGTGCCAAAGCTGAGTATTTTAGGTGCCATCTGAGAATTTTTGTGCCAATAGAGATTTTATTTCTGCCATGGGTATTTTGTGTGGGAGAACTATAAACAACATTCTTTTCATATTTTATTCAAGAAAGATTAAAAGCATAAAATTGCGTAAAATCAAATGTAACATAAAACGGAACATAATTGTTTCAGTTGTGCATTTTTATATAGAAATTCGCACCTTGACGATCTGTACAGTAACTAATTAACATGTGGATTCTTCAAACCATTTGTCATTTTATTACTGTATTAATCTTTGATTTGGGTCAATGGGGAAAGAACCAGTGGCAAAGGCAGTAAGAAGGAAGTGGGGGGGAGGGGGGACAAACTCCCAGAGCCTGGCTTAGCTCCACTTTAATAGGGGGTGGGGTTGAGGGTGGTGTGTGTGGGAAAAGCTTTCTAAGCCTTCACATCTCAGAATTTTGCATCCCTAAAGTTTGAGCTAGATAACCAAGGTAACAATAATCAGGGTTTCCACTAGAGGGAAATAAATGTGTCCAATATGGGGTGGCCAAGGGTCGTCGATGGACGTTTTTGAACCCTGGAATTAAAAATTTTCCATGGTTCGGCCTGTGATAAAAAAATTTTGAATTCCAGGGTTCAAAACCCCCCATCTCCTTGCATCTGAGCGGATATTTTGAGGTTTTTCATGTATTGATGACTGTCTACCTTTTCACTGATGCAGATATTACAAATCTACAACCCAACCCCCATGGACCTCACTCCCCACCCCCCTCCCCCCCCCCACCCCCACCCCCAATGATTTTTATGCTATGCCATTTTTGGACATATTTCGAGGACCAACTTTCAAGGAAAGTGGGGGATGGGGGGGGGGGATGTGTCCCCCAAACCCCCCTCTGTGGCCACACCACTGGAAATAACCACCAACAATTGATAATCTTACCTATTGTTTGCTGGTGAAGAAACAAAGCATGTGTTGTTTACACAATACACAACTTCTTAATCCGAGGTCACCGGTAAGGAGAATTGGAGAGTGACTGGTCATTGTGTATACAGTTGAACGAGATTACTTCTTTGTAATTAATGATGTGGGCATTCATATTGATATGTTTAAATGATCATTTGTTCACTTCAGTAGGAGAAAATATATAGACAAAACTACATGTATGTTTCAATGAGTCGTTTTGTATTCAATGAGTCAGATGTGCGTAGGAAGAAAACGTCGAGACCGAAGGTCGGGACGTTTTCTTTCTACACACATCTGACGAATTGAATACAAAACTACTCATTGAAACATACATGTGGTTTTGTATTTATTACATGACCCAAGCACCTACTGACCTAATTTTCTTTTCTATCAACGGTGGTAAACACCATGCACTTTATGCAGTCGCATTGCATAAAATAAGTCCCGGTTGGAACAGGTTGGTGTGCAATATGGAATTCCGTATTGCACAGCCGTATTGCACGCTGTATTGCATAAGAGAGACTGCATGGGCATGTAATAAAATATTATATATCCGATTTTTTAAAATCAAGAATATACCAGGTTCATGATTTTGAATTTATGTGCCAAACTTTTGTGCCAAACGATCACATTTATGTGCCAGATTTTAAAAAAAATGTGCATTTGGCACATATCAGCGTGAACACTGGAGAGTGCCTAAGGCCACTCTCCCATAAATGGTAGCAAGGCAACTGCACACAGACAAAATACTTCCACTTCAAAGATAATATGACATACTTCCATAGAATATAAAGCCCTTAACCCTTTACCTAACACGAAAAGCAGACGACACTTGCAAACAAAATTCTTCAATTACTATTTTTTTTGCTATCTTTTGCATCACAAACATGGCTTATGACCCCTCATTGGATTGAGCTCATCAAGCTCATTCCAATGAAGGCCATAACCTATGTTTTTGAGACAAAAATGAAGAAATAATGAAAAATGAATGATTTTTGTGAATATCACTGGCCGGTTTTGGACGTTTTGTTGGGTGAAGAATTAAGTTGCAGTACCTGCACTTCAGAATGGAGCCCAAATATGGTCTTCCAGCACTCAACCAGCTAAACTCCAAGAACTTACCCTTTTGTTTTTTAGCCCACCTGACTGAAAGTCAGTGGGAGGTATTGCCATCAGTTTGCATCCATCGTCCGTTGTCAATTTTCTTTTGAAATGTGTCTTCTTCAAAACCACTGGGCCAAATTCCAACATATATGGATAACCATTTTTGGAGTATATCCTTTTTACTTTGTTCAAATGAAGCAGCTGCCATCTTTGGGTTGGTGTTAATGTCCAAAAAGCCAAAAAATCATCTTCTCGTGAACAACCAGAGATGATGCCTTGATATTTGGTATGGAACTTCCTTTGGTGATGAAGATTAAAGTTTGTTTAAGGAAAGTTTGCAGATCAATATTTGGGCTTTTTGTGGGAGCATGCCCATTTTGTGCTTCACCCCAAATTTGTATTTCAAGAACCAATGGGCTGATTTGAACCAAATTTGGCATGTAGTATAATTAGGTCATAAGTACCAGATTGATGCCCCCCAAAATGTTTTTGTATCCCTATGAGAACCCCAGGAGCTAAAAATAGAAACAAATTTAAAAACTACATGGACCTGAATAGTTTATTTGTTATGCAGCTTCCTTAGGACCAGTGGATTCAGATGGATAAAAAAAAATGCTTTCGGTTTTGTCATGGGCTGCCATATGGGGATACCCATTTTAACATTTTATAGTAAAACCATATATACCGAAATGCCCCCTCCTTTCCACAAACCAAAATCTTTTAGAAGAGAAATCCTATGTTCTCGCTAGCTACGGTGGACATTCTTTTAACTATAATGCTCCTAGACTGTTTAACATGCTACCAGAATTTGTTAAAACAGCCCCTTCTTTGACAGGATTTAAATCTAGATTGAAATCCCATTTATTTAACAAATATTTTTAAATCCTATGTTGGTCATCATTTTGTTTATGAGCAGTGTTGTAAAGCGCCATGGAACTTTTTTAATATTGTGAGATGTTTGCGCTATATAAATGTATATTATTATTATTATTATTATTAACACTGTTGGCAATGGGAAAATGCTGAGTTATCTTTCTTGCGCTCCATCAACTAAATATTTTTTTTCAGAACCTTTGGGCAAAATCTAAACTAATCTGGTACAAAGCATCTTGATGGAGTATACTCTACTGAGTCCCCCGCCCCCCCCCCCCCCTCCCCACCCCAAAAGTGGCTACTCTCCTTGGGGCTGGAAGTTAATGCCCCAAAAGCCTAAAAATCTTTGAAAATCTTCTTTTTCATGAACTACCACAGAGAATGCTTTGATATTTGGTCTAAAACTTTCTTTGATGGTGGAGATTAAAATTTGTTCAAGGTAATTTGCTAGATCAATATTTGGGCTCATTTTGAACTCCACCCAAAGTTTCTATTTCCTGAACCGATGGGCTGATTTGAACCAAATTTGATATGTAGAAAAATTGGGTCATAACTACTTGATTTATGGTCAAAATCTTTTGGAACCCCATGAGCTAAAAATAGAAAAAATTAAATGGCCCTTATTTCAAAAACTGCATGGACCAGAATATTGTATTTTGGTATGAAGCTTCCTTAGGACCGGTTGAATGAGATGGACCAAAAACATGCCCATTTTAACACTGTTGGCAGTGGGAAAATGCTGAGTCAATATCTTTCTTGGGATCCATCAACTAAGTATTCTTGGTTAAGGGCCTTTGGGCCAAGTCTAAACTAATTTGGTACAAAGCATCTTGGTGGAGTTTACTCTTCAGATTTTTACCTCCCCCCCCCCCCCCCACCCCCACCAGTGTTCAAAGGGTTAAATATTATTTTTTCTCATTTTTCAAAACATTTCAACAAAATCATATCATGTGATGCCCTACTGGAATGAGCTCAATGAACTTGTTCCAGTGAATGATCATATGATATGTGAAATGTTTTGAAAAATATTTTTTCAACCGTTCAATTTGGAAATGTTAAGGTCACTGTCAGTTCCTATGGCTATATCATGACTGCAATATAGGTATGAAGTCAGGTTCAGCCAATTGTAAATAGAGTTTACAGTTGAATAGACATTTTGCCGGGAGAATTATTCAATTAACTGGAGTAATCATTTGACAGTGATTTGGTTCCTGTATTTTGGAGATAATGTGAGCAATTATTCTATGTTGTTTGTCAATGTTCATGGAGCTCTGTCAAATAGGATATAACAGATTAAATGCTGTTTATAATTGTATGTACTTTTTTTTTTTTAAATTTTTATTAGGGTTTAATGACACATTAACAGCCAGGGTTCTATCATGTCGGTGACAGTATTATGGATGGAGAAACCTGGAATTTCCGGAGAGAACCTCAGAGCAATGACGAGCATCATTGTAACTCTGAACTCTGCACTGCAGCACAGGCAGGGTTAGATTGGTTGTAGACATGTGCACCATCGATGTGCAGTATGCCTTAGAACACAACGTCATCGTCCCCCCATGTAGGCAATCGGGGTCAAGTGCCTTGCCCAAGGAAACAACGCGGGAGCACGAATCAGTCGCTGAAATGGTCACCCATCGAACTACTAACCACGCTCGATGTTCCTTAACTTCGGTGATCTGACAAGACCCAGTTACCGCGATGCCATCGCCCCCCCATTGTATGTCCTGAGGCCAAACAAGCCAACAAGGGGAATTTGGTGATTGTCACAAGATTTTTTATTCAATGAACGAGTTCCACTATAGCCTATATGCAATTAACAAGACAAATTTGTACTGAAGGCATGGTTTTGTGTTTGGAAGTTACAATCAATTAACAGGATTAGTCAATTAAGAGATATACAATTAAGCAGGCTTCTCTGTACCTATGCTGTCCACTCCAGAGGACTTCCACCCCAAGCGTTGGTTACAGGGTCCTATTTTACCAGTGAAACAGAATTTGTTTACCACAGTAAACAAGCACTGCACCACTACTCAGAGTTCCCATGGGGGCATGTATAGTGTTCAACCGATTACCAAAAATGGCCGCTGACTGATTACAGTTTCTTTGAGCTAACAATCGGCCAATTCCGATTGTAATACCGTGCACTACTAGACATGTCAAGGCTTGAAAGAATTACATTAAATTAAACTTATTTTATGGTTTTACAGTCCATTCACTACTAGATAGGTTCGAGACTCGAAAGAACTACATTAAATTGAACATGTATCAGTGTTAACTCCGTTGACTGAGGGCCAGTAAAATTACCAGTCGCACACCTGTGTTCGGTAAATGTGGCTCCCTGAGCCATGTTTACCGCCCAAGTGCGAGCAACTGGTAATTTTTACTGCGACTGGAGTCAATGGAGTGCAACTTTCACTTTTCCGGTATGAACTGGCGATTGCCGCAGATATGCTCAATTGTAAGCTTTGCATGTCGTTTAACTTGTATATCCCGTAAAGGGGCGTCTAGAGAGATTAAGAATACACATTGTTGTGGTTTTTCAATTTTACTTAATGAATTCATTGACATTTTCAACTCACATTAACAATTGAACAATTGCAGAAGATAATAAGATGTGGTTAATGAATCATCTCAAAAAATGCTTGGCAACAATCGGTTGAACCGATGTTTCAGGAGCCGTTGCTGTTGTCATCCGATTGCCCACAATCGGCTGATTGGGGTGGCCGATTCCAATCATTGGTTGAACACTAGGCATGTACATCTTAACCTGATGTTGATCATGCACACCAGCCCACATGAACTGCAAATAGTTAATGAAGACAGCTGGTTATCCTATCGGATGCTCTTATTTATTTATTTGGGTTTAATGACACTTTCAAAGCCAGTGTCACCTTCGTGTCGGAGAGTTTTTCGGGGGAGAAGCCGAAGTACCCGGAGAGAACCACTTGAGAATGGCAAGCAACTGCCAGACCCCCAACATACTAACTCTGCACAAGCAGAGTTAGCATTAGTTGAAGACAAGTGCACCATCGGCGTGCAGTATGCCTTAGTACACAGCGCCACTGTGCCCCAACTTGGACAATCGGAATGAAGTTATTCTTCCTGCAATCCAACTTCTCATCCAACAAGTTTGTGTCCTCCTATGTAAATAATCATCCTTTTTTTAACTCACCTGACTGCAAGTCAGTGTGAGCTATTGCCATCACTTGGCGTCCGTCATCTATCAACTTTTTCTAACTTGGCTTCTTCCATTCAGTCAAATTCAAACATATATCGCACAAACCATCCCTGGAGTATACCCTTTCTATTTTGTTCAAATGAAGCTCCTGCCTTCTTCTGGCTTGGGTCAATGATGCCAAAGCCTAAAAATCTTCTCATGAACCACCAGAGAGATTGCCTTGATATATGGTATGGAACACTCTTCGGTGTTGAAGATTAAAGTTTGTTCAAGGGAAAAGTTTGTTCAAGGGAAGTTGGTAGATCAATATTCGGGCTCTCTGTGGGCACATACCCATTTTGGGCTCTGCCCAAAATTTCTATTTCAAGAACAGATGGGCTGATTTGAACCAAATTTGGCATATGGTATAAGTGGGTCCAAAGTACTTGATTGATCCCAGGGTCTAAAAATACAAAACAATTCAAATGCCCATATTTCCCAAACTACACAGAACAGAGAACTGTTATTTGGTATGCCGCATCCTTTTGACCAGTAGAATGGATTAAATGAAAGTACACTGTAGCTCAACTTGTCAAGACAAAGACATGTACATGTATAGTATGTGACACAGCAATGACAAACATCTAGGTAATGACCTGATAACAAAGGTACATATAAAGTATTGAAACGGTCTGTACATAAATACTGACCGTTGCCTGTAACAAATGTATAGGTAAAGTATTGTAAAGGTGGGTGACAGTCAGATGCTAAACTACAAAAAAAATCTTTGAGTCCCAGAGTGGGTCTGACTGAACCCCAAAATATCTGTTCTCATAGCACAGTGATAACAAAGGCACCCCAAACACACTCATTCCTGTCCCAAGGTGAAAACAAAGGTACCCAAGAAGTTTCGTGAAGATCAGTTCACAAATATGAGCTGTGTAGAAGTTGTGACAAAAGACTGATTGGATCTAATTTCGGTACAAAATGGCCACTGGCAGCCATCTTGAATTTTGGACCGTACCCAGAAACACTCGTTCTCGTCCCAAGGTGATAACAAAGGTACCCAAGAAGTTTTGTGAAGATCGGTTCATAAATACAGCCTCTAGCCCGAGCCGTATTGACATGTGCACTTACAGTGTATAAGTAGCACTGAATAAATCAAAGTTCATCTAATTTGCATAATTTCTGCACAAGAAAAAAACCCGTACTATATGTGATGTATTCCATGTTACTAAACATTCATACAAAAATTTATTCAAATCAGAACTTTCATACAGAAGTTCTGTACAAAAGACTGATTGCACTAATTTTGGTACAAAATGGCTGCTGGTGGCCATCTTGAATTTTGGACCACACCCCAAAACACTCGTTCTCATCCCACGGTGATAACAAAGGTACCCAAGAAGTTTCGTAAAGATCGGTTCATAAATACGGCCTCTAGCCTGAGCCTTATAGAAGTTGTGTACAAAAAACTGATTAGACCTAATTTCGGTACAAAATGGCCACTGGCAGCCATCTTGAATTTTGGACCGCACCCAGAAACACTCGTTCTCGTCCCAAGGTGATAACAAGAGTACCCAAGACGTTTCGTGAAGATCGGTTCATAAATACAGACTCTAGCCCAAGCTGTATTGACATGTGTACTTACTGTGTGTAAGTAGCACTGAATAAATCAAAGTTCATCTAATTTGCATAATTTCTGCATGAGAAAAAAACCCGTATTATATGTGATGTATCCCATGGTACTAAACATTCACACAAAAAATTATTTAAATCAGCGCTTTCATATGGAAGTTCTGTGCAAAAATCTGATTGCACCAAATTTTGTACAAAATGGCTGCCATCGGCCATCTTGAATTTCGGACCAGACCGCAAAACACTCGTTCTCGTCCCACGGTGATAACAAAGGTACCCAAGGGGTTTCGTAAAGATCGGTTCATAAATACGGCCTCTAGCCCGAGCCGTATTGGCATTTGCACTTACAGTGCTGAAAGTAACACCAAAAAACATCAAATTTGCATAATTTACGCACAAGAATCTGGAAGCCCCGCCCACTCAATCCAAGTGAGTGCGGGACGGCAGACTGATAGATGGATAACAAAGCTTGTAAACAAAGATCAATGATCGATTTTTCATCGCCTCCAGTCAGCGAGAATATGATGATAATTTCTTGGGAACAATTGAATTTAATAAAATATACCGAAGTGGGAGACGAATAAAAGATCATACATCCAAACATGATTTTGGGGAACTTAAAAAAAATGATTTTAATGATATTGTTATGTGACTTGCTAAATATCTGTCGTCTGCAATCGAAAATCAAAACAACAAACAATTTGACAATGATTGATGTGACCTGTTTGTGGCAATCTTTCCTGAGTTTGACTGTTGTCTTTTGCGAAAATTAAAAGTACTTCGTTCACGTACACATAGTTTTTATATTTTAATATTACAGCCGGATTTAATTATAAGAAATAACTGTTGTTTTCCTTCGTTTTATGTGATATAAACCGAAAATTTTCAGCACAAGCTTAATCATAACTCGCTACGCGAGTTATGAAGCTTATGCTAAAAATTTTTGGTTTATATTGCATAAACCGAAGGAAAACAACAGTAATTTCTTAATTGAAAACAATTTTTTCTTCAGAACCGCTGATCAGAATCTTTTGATATTTGGTGTACAACATCCATAGGATGGTCAAATACAAGTGTGTTCAAATCGAGCCCTTCGGTTCATATATGGGCTCAACACAGGAGCCCAAATATTTAACTTAGGGCGCTATAGGGAATAAGCTTTAAAAATCTTCTTCTTCAGATCAAACAGTCAGATTCTTTTGATACTTGGTATACAACATCTCTACAGGGGTCAGATTGAAGTTTGTTCAAATTGAGTCCCTTGCTTAATATTTGGGCTTCCTAAGGGAGCCCAAATATTAACTTGGTGCAATATGGGGAATAATCTTTAAAAATCTTCAGATCCACCAGTCAGATTCTTTTGATATTTGGTATGCAGCATCTCTATGGGGTTAGATTCAAGTTTGTTCAAATGGGATCCCTGGATGAATATTTGGGCTCTTTATTGGAGCCCAAATTTTAACTTAGTGCAATATGAGAAAATTTCTTAAAAAATCTTCTTTTCTGACCCCCTTGTGAGAATCCTTTCATATTTGGTATGTTACATCTCAAGAGGTGTAAGATTTGAATTTGTTCAAATCGAGTCAGTGGGTTAATATTTTGGAAGCCTGATTATTAACTTGGTGCAATATGGGGATATTCTTTAAAAATCTTCTTCTTCAGATCCACCGGTCAGATTCTTTTGATATTTTTTGGTATGCGGCATCTCTAGGGGGGTTAGATTCAAGTTTGTTCAAATGGGATCCCTGGATGAATATTTGGGCTCTTTATTGGAGCACAAATTTTAACTTGGTGCAATATGAGAAAGTTTCTTAAAAAATCATCTTTTTCAGACCCACTAGTGAGAATCCTTTCATATTTAGTATGTGACATCTCTAGAGGGGTAAGGTTCAAATTTGTTCAAATCGAGTTCCTGGGTTAATATTTGGGTTCCCCAAGGGAGCCCAAAAATTTACTTAGTGCAACATGGGGAATTACCGTTTAAAATCATCTCCTTCAGATCCAGCAGTCAGATTCTTTTGATATTTGGTGTACGACACCTCGGGGAGGGTTAAATTGAAGGTTGTTCAAATCAGGTTCCTGGGTTAATAAGTGGGCTTTTTAGTGAAGACCAAAGTTGAACTTAGTGCAATATGAGAAAATTTCGTGAAAACTACTCTTCTTCAGGTCCACCAGTGAGAATCCTTTCATATTTGGTATGTAACATCTCTAGGGGCATCAAATTCAAGTTTGTTCACATTGAGTCGCTTGTTTTTTTTTTTGTTGTTTTCTTTATTCTTTTTTTTTTTTTTCGGGGGGGGGGGGGGGGGGGGGGGGTAGAGAACCACAGTAGTTGAAAACAAAACAAAAATTTCATTCGGTTGTTTTTTTACTACCTCACGGAACAGAGCTTGCTAGGAAGCTTTCCTAGGACCAGCAGAAATGAATGGCCAAAAATGTTGCCTTTGGGGTGTTAAAAAATTGCTCTTGCTGCTGATCACTTACTGATACACTTATCTCTTTCGATAATTTGAGCCAAGTGAGTGTTTTAGGCTCACTTGAGACTCTGGTTTATTCCTGCCACAGGAAGAGACAGTATGGCAAATTTCTTCAGTCATCTCTAACGTGCTCTCCCCCGATCGCCTGCTGCCAACTGAGTTTGCTTCCTGGATTTAGTGACATAACATACCATCTAAACCGAATGACCCATGCATACCCAAACTTGTGCGATAGGTGCATGATTGCTGGACGTGTGTCTAAGACACATCATGTAAATAGGCATTTAGACATCAGACATGTTGAGCTGGCAGCAGCATTTGTGTTTGAACTTGAAGTAATCAAATTGTTTTGTTCAAGGGAAATGCCATATTGCTTTGGTTGTCATGTTTAGAAGTCACGTGTGATAGTGTATTCAAACAGCCACAGGCTTGCACATGGACAAATATATTCATTCAAATATCAAAACATGAAATCGCAGACAGCATCATCAAGTAAAATGTTAACTACTGTCACAAGAAAATGCATAGAAAATGCTCTCCAATGAAAATGCTCTTTTTCCACGATATTTTGGGAGAATTTCATGGTAAAGATACATAGGAGGGTTCTCGATTTGCTGGCTTCCTATTGTATTTTTTAAGTAGGAGTTAGTGATGCATGTTATTTATTTATTGATGTTTAAGGTCACATATTTATGCACAATGGCTAATCATGACCGTGACAGTTTTACGGGCGGAGGAAGCCGGAGAGAACCACTGAGCAACGATCAGCAGCTGCCAGCTCCCCAACATCGTACCTCCGCACTGCAGCACAGGCAGCGTTAGATTGGTTGAAGACATGCGTACTATCGACGTGCAGTACGCTTTAGTACACGGCGTCATCGTGCCCCCAGATGGGCAATGGAGATGAAGTGTCTTGCCCAAGGGCACAACGCGGTTGCCGCAGGTGGGATTCGAACCGAGGATCTCTCGGCTTGCAGCCTGCACCTCTACCTACTGAGCCACCACGCTTCCATGGTGATTGTTAAAACATTTGTTGTGGAAGTTTAAAACTGAGTTCCAATATCAAGTACAATAAATTATTCGAAGAAACTTCATTGATAAAGGTTTAATTAAAATATACAGACATAAGACCATAAAACATCAATGGTGCACGGTGACTCGGTTAGAATAGGTACAGGCTCCAGCCGAGAGGTTCTCGGTTCGAACCCACCTGCGGCAACCACGTTGTGTCCTTGGGCAAAGACACTTCACCCCCATTGCCCACATTGGGGGGATGCTGGCATTGTGTACTTAGGCACACTGCACTTTGATGATGCACTTCTCTTCAGCCAATGTTAACCCTGCTTGTACAGAGTTAGTATATTTGGGAGCAGACAGTAGCTCGCCGTCGCTTGGTGGTTCTTTCTGGGTACCCTGGCTTCCTCCACCCATAAAACTGTCTGACACGAGGTGACCCTGCCTGTCAAAAGTGTCGTTAACCCCAATTAATAAATAAATAAATAAATAAAACATCAGTACCTAGATTATCATCAGAATTTATTTTCAAGTTTGTTCATTTGTTTTTGCCTTGTTTCTATATAAGGGAGAGTGCCGGTAGGCAAGTCAAATCCATGCAAATATTGCACAAAATAACTTCACATGTTAGTGAAGTAATTGCATTAATAAATAGTAATTATTGATAGTATCACACTGTTAACTTTTTAAAAACAAACTATAATTACACTTTCCATTAACTGTGGGCAAACCCAGAAAATAATTAATTAGCTTGTGGGCAGATCAAAAATGTTTAAAAGTTGGGCAGACCGCAAAGCAAGACATAACCGATATATACTACCTATAACCCATAACTCACATCATGAAATGAACAGAGCATCTTTTAATAATATACTACTCAAAGTTTGCTAAGCACCAAATATTTGACACATCATTGTGAAATTTGCTTGCGACATATTTGCGATATTTTTTGTGGATATGATTGAGAAGTGTATTGAGATGGTCCCCAGTGTTTACATTAGCTCTCTTGACAGGCAGACTTTTTGTGAGTCATTGAAAGCATGTACCCCTTGATTTTCATGATGTTTTTGTGTACTGTCTACATGTACATGACATGTGTAGGGTATTCAACCTTCATTTTAACACAAACCCTTGTGATTTAATGATTGAATATGGCAAATGCAAATGTTAGAAGACATTTGTCTGAAGCAGAAATTTGGCGGTCTGTAGGGATGGTGGAGCAAGGGGCCACCCATCGTCAGGTTGGTGAAGCCCTTGGTATGCATCATACGGTGATCACCAGAGCCTGAGCAAGATTTCAGCAGTATGGCACACTAGTAAGACGGCATGGTGGTGGCAGAGACAGGGCAACATCTGCAGCTGAAAGACTGTTTTTTGATCATTCAGGTCCATAGGAACTGCTTTGCCACAGGTTCGGTGAGCAGTGACCTTCAGAATGCATCCGGGGTAAATGTTTCAACGCAGACTAACCGGGCAAGGTTGCACGAAGGTGGTCTCTGATCAAGAACACCATGTATTCGCATTCCGCTGTCCCAGAACCACCGCCAGACATGATATAAATGGGCCATGGACCATGTTGGATGGACAAAAGAAGATTGGCGACCTGTCCTTTTTACAGATGATTCAAGGTACTGTGTAGACCACCCAGATAGGCATTCTAGGGTATGGAGAAGACCAGGAGAGCGATTCCATGCAGCCAACATTGCTGAGCATGACCATTATGGTGGAGGGTCAATCATGGTCTGGGGCAGCATCAGCAGGGATGGACGTACAAAGCTCTGTGTCCATGAACGTGGTACATTGACTGCACAGCGGCATATTGATGAGATCCTGGATGTCCATGTCAGATTGTATGCAGGTGCAGTGGGTGATAGATTCATTCTAATGAACGATAATGCCTGTCCTCATGTTGCCCAAGCAGTCAGGGAGTATCAACAGAGGGAGGGGATTGATTGGACTGGCCAGCAAGATCCCCTGACCTCAATCCAATTGAACATGTCTGGAATGAGTTGCAGCTTGCAATTGCAGCCTGTCCAGTCCAGCCAAGAAGTGTCCAGGAGCTTGGTGCCATGCTGGTGCAAGAATGGAACAACATCCCACAAAGGACAACCAGGAACCTGATTGGGAGCATGAGAAGGCGTTGTCAAGCTGTAATTAACAGTAATGGGTCTCATACTAGATATTGAACCCATACCAGTTTGATCCGTCAACTTTTTTTCCATGGTTATCGTATTCAAAAGCTAAAAAATAATGTCAATTACAAATAAAATCTTAATTTCTGTACTTAAATCATTAAAGATATAATTAAATAAAAAATATATACATTTTGTATTACAATATTTCAACTAAAATGTAAAACAGGTAGTTCGATATACTTTGTGCTTAGCAAACTTTTGAGTAGTATATGTCAACAAACGATTTCAAAAACATTTTGCCATGTGATCATCACATGATGTACAATTGTTTTATTACAAATTATTGAAGAGAGCCCATACATACTCTTCAATAATTTGTGATAAAACAAATTTATAAAACATAATATTATTTTCATTTCATTGAATATGAAAAATGAGCAAGGAAAATGTTGGCTTTTCCTCTGATACCCTCATTTTTTTTTTAAAAAGGTCTGATGATGGCTTCCAGCATTCAAACTAAAATACAACTGAAAATTCATTTTGAACCCCCCACCCCACCTATGTACCTATGACATTTATCTGGGTATAGAAATAAACACTCTTCTTGCTTTAGTTCATTTACTATCACCATTCAACTCCCTGTGGGGACTAGAATCGCCCAAATTTAGCCTCTGGGTAGCTCTTCCAGATTTGGCCCGAGACCATGATTCAGATTGAGGTTCACAGAGTGCAAATTTAGCAACAAAAGGGTAAATTTCAGGGTAGCTTCACCAAATTTCCCCTCTGGGGACCTCATTCTGCAGATGACAGTCTGCTCATTTCTAGGCTTGGTGGGCAGAGTCCCTCACAAATCTGGAAAAAGGCGATCTTGTCATTTGTGGAATGAGGTCCCCAGAAGGGGAATTTGCTTATGCTCTCCCATACAGTGGGGCAATTCAACCTCTGGGTACCTCTTTCTGTTTAGGCTTGAGACCTTGATTCATAGTGAGGTTCATAGAGGGTAAATTTAGTGATTCTTCCCTGCTGGGGACCTCATTTGCTGCTTATTTTCAGGCTTGGTCCCTCATGACTATTTATTCATCTATTTGTTTATCTATTTATTTATTGTTGTTTAATGACATTTTTGACAGCCAGAGTCACCTCACGTCGGACAGTTTTGCAGGTGGAAGCCAGAGTATCCGGAGAGCAATGGTGGGCAACTGTCAGACTGCCCAACATTCTAATTCTACACAAGTAGGGTTAGCATTGGTTGAAGATATTTATTATTTATTTATTTATTGGTGTTTAAGGTCACATATTTCTGCACAATGGCTAACCATGACCATGACAGTTTTACGAGTGGAGGAAGCCGGAGCACCCGGAGAGAACCACTGAACAACGGCGAGCAACTGTCAGCTCCCCAGCATACTAACTCCACACAAGCAGGGTTAGCATTGGTTGGAGACAGGTGCACCATCGACGTGCAGTACGCCTTAGTACACAGCATCACCGTGCCCCCACATGGGCAATGGGGGTGAAGTGTCTTGCCCAAGGACACAACGTGGTTGCTGCAGGTGGGATTTGAACAGAGGACCTCTCAGCTTGCAGCCTGCACCTCTACCTACTGAGCCACCGTGCCCCGTGGTTGAAGATAAATGCACCATCGATGTGCAGTACACTTTGTGGGCAATTGGGATTAAGTGTCTTGCCCAAGGACTTAACGTGGTTCCCGCTGGTGGGATTCAAACAGAGAACCTCTCATCTTGCAGCCTACATCTCTACCTACTGAGCCACCGTGCTCCCACTCGTGATTCATTAGCAGGGACCTGCAACTTGCATTTCTCATTTGGTTCCCCATCATTGCAGTCCTATAGGGAATTAATAGGAATGTGGTTCACCAACTCTTTTACTCGTCATATGTGACCGAAAATTCCCTTGTATGATTTGACTCTTCTCTGGCCTCTGAATCGAGAAAAGTGCACTTTTTTGGGCTCCATATGTAACAAATTCTCCCACTGATCCAAAACGGTCCAGTGGGGAAATTTGTTAAATATGGAACCAAGCCTGTGTACTTTTCCAAATGCAGAGATGCATTAGTCCCAAACATAGCTTAGTGTATTGTATTCCAACCATGCCACTAAAATGAATGGACATCACTGAGTGTGTGAGTGTGTTCAATCGAACTTGCCCCCTCCCCAAACATTCTGTCTCCTCTGCACTGAAGTAACTTTTGTCGATCATCCAGAGCTTGCAACATGACTAAATACCATAGTGTCAACTCCAACATTTTTCCAAACCAAAGTTCGTACAGGTTTAGCAAAATGAAATTCAAGCACTTTTCAAGGGCAATGTCATTTATTTTCAAGGACTGTTTTTCCATTCTAAGAAACCAACTGTGACATGTTCTTTTTATAACAGCTCTCTGCACAGTGCATATTTCAAGAATGAGTGTGGTAACATTCAGGCCCATTTCTGTCCTTTTGGTTAATTTTCGGAACTTCTTACAAAGTTGTTGGGTTGTTTGTTGTAATTCTACATTCAAATTCGATTGTTCACAAATAATAAATCATGATTTATTATCAAATACCTCTGTTATTTTCATACAAAGTCAAGGTGAATCTTTGATATATTATCGCTTCCAGTAACTATCCTTTTGTGTGACACGATGAAATAAATGAAGCAGGCGGAGATGCAGACATTGATTGGAAAAACCAGTTTGCAAAACACAATTCACCGCTCATTTTAATTGGATGCTCTCCATAGTATAGCAGCCTGTGTGTACAGTAAGCCACATGATTGTATGCAAATACATTACATGCTGCCGTTTCAATTTTCTGATTGGTTAAAATTGACCTGAACATTATCATTCAAACACTGCATGAAAAGAGAATGCCCCACATTTTAGTTGAAGAATGGAAAACTACCGAGTGCAAAATGGGTCATATTAATCACTATGCAAGGATAACACTGCAGTTTGATGAAGTGTAAATTACGCTTTATTTCCGAGGATTGGTTTGCGACTTTCTTTGTTTAACAGTGGTAATCACAATCCACCATTTCACCAAATTCAAGCACTATTCAAGGCATTGTACAGGATTTCAAGTACTTTTCAAGGTTGAAACTGAATTCAAGCACTTTTCATGGAGAGGGCCGTAATTTAGGGCTGCACGGTATTTCGATAAACCAATATATACCGGTATTCAAACCAATATCGATTGAATACCGATGTAATTACAAAAATATTGGTTTATATCGTCATTATTTATTTACCGACAGTTTAATTTTCAAGATGTCTTAAGTTTTTTATCTGTAGCCCCGAATGAATAATAATAATCCCCTTATCAAAGGAATCGTCTGCTTGCGCCCTCGTAATATACAAAATCAGCAGTTGAAAAAATAAATTTCAAAAACTTCAACAAAACTATATCATGTGACCCCTCATTGGAACGAGCTCGTTCCAATGAGGGGTCACATGATATAGTTTTTTTGAAATCTTTGGGGAAAATCTGATAAACTAATTTTGAAAATAATAAATTTTGAAATCATCTGCGTTGGGTAAAGGTTTTTCGAACCGCATCATCAAGGCAGGCTAATTCGGTCCGACTGTGATGCCTCGAGTCTCGAGTGTGGTACTTGTGTTCATATATCTGAACAGTTTTCGATATACCGGTATACCACGGTATTTTTTTGAATACCGATACCGGTATTCAGTTTTGAATATCGTGCAACCCTACCAGAATTGAAGTACTTTTCATTTTTGTACGAACCCTGTAAACTGATTTCCTTTTAACATATTTCTCCACAACTGTTGGAGTTCTGGCTATTCCTGTTACTTGAATATTATTACTGACATATTGGCTGTTGTGTAAAAAAAGGATTTTACCTGATAAGCAGGGAAATCATTTGAGACAGAACAGATGTAAAAAAGAAAAATGAAAATATTTTTTTATTTACATTCATTGATACAAAGAAAATGAGGAAACATGAAAAAACATATAGCATTAGCACATAGTATTAGAACATAAAACAACAAATTTTGAGCCTTATTTGTGGGAAATTATTTTATAAAAAAAAACGTGGAACATGCTCGCTAGTATTGGTGTTTCAATTTGAATTCGGGGGCGAATGCTATAAAACTTTTACAATTGTAGTTTCTAGAATTGTATTTTCTAGTTATGATTTTAAATGGACTGAAATGAACCATTCGCATTTTCAATGATGTGGCAATTTGCCCCCTTGCTGAGTAAATAAAATAATCAATACAGTGGAATGCCACTAAAGTAGAGCCATGATTGTGGCTTCTAGCACTCAACCAGTCAAATTATCTTAATTTTTCTATATTTTCTTCCACTACTAAGGTACTGAGACATATACAAAGTTGTGTGAGAGAGTTGTGAGAGATAAGCATGTCTTGCTCTACCCACGTGACAGCTATTTCACCCCACCTACATGACCAACCTATATTGGCTTATTAGCATATTAAATGAGCACAGGATTATTCACTCATCGCACGTTCTTCTGTAAACAAATGACCTGGTGTCACGTTTCGGAAATATTAGCAGACGAAACGTTTGTCAAAGAAAATAGAAATAAAACCAGACCGCAAAACCAAAAGACACTTGACTCTTTTATCTCAATTTTTGGATGAAAGCTATTATGAGTGGAGCGAGTTGCACAAAATTCCTGTCGAAAAGTTATGCGAAAACATTGTAGAATTCATAATATGACATCATCAGAATGTGTCAATGTTCATTTCACTACAAATCTTTGACCCCTGTCTTTAATTTTGAGCGCTCTTTCCGATAAGCAAATCAGTTTTCTTCAGAAATGGACAACAAAATTGTTCAATAAAGCTGCACGTGCCCCTGAATTACTTTTGATGACATCAGACTATTTTGGTGGCAAGCCTCGTGTCTGGCCCAAATATCTCAAAAACAGGATTTCCCCATCTCATACGGGCCCCCATCAGGGATAATAATAATCTTTGTCAATTTAATGAGATATTTATATATTTAACCCTTTACCCAAGGCAGACGATATCAAAATTTATTAATTTAAATATCGTTTTTCAATTTTTTTTGAAAAATTTCAACAAAACCATATGACGTGACCCCTCATTGGAACGAGCTCGACGAGCTCGTTCCAAAGAGGGGTCACATGATATGGTTTTGTTGAAATTTTAAAAAAAAATAATATTTTTTCAGCTGCTGAATCTGCATATTACGTGGGTGGATGCAGGCGATTCATTGGGTAAAGGGTTAACAACACTTTAAATAGCCAAGGTGATATTGTGTCAGGCAGTTTTATGAATGAGAAAGCTGAAGAGAACTACTGAAGTGGTGAGAAACTGTTGACTCTCCAACTTACTAACCCAGCACAAACAGTGTTATTTATTTATTTATTGGGGTTTAACGACACTTTTGACAACCACAGTCACCTAGTGTCAGATAGTTTTACGGGTGGAGGAAGCCGGAGTACCCGGAAAGAACCAGCGAGCAACTGCCAGAGTCCACAACATACTGACTCTGCACATGCAGGGTTAGCACTGGTTAAAGACAAGTGCACCATCGACAAGCAGTATGCCTTAGTATACAGGTTTAAAGTGTAAGCCGTAACCACTGAGCCGCTCCCAAAACAGTGTTGGTGTTAGTATCAGGTGAAGGCATGTGTTCCATTAACATGTAGGATGTTCAGAACACTGTGCCACCATGTTCTCACTTGGGCAAGCTGGGATCAAGCATCTTGCCCAATGATAAAATGCTGATGAATCAGGTCAGGTTTGAACTTATGACATTTCGAATGAGCCACTGCACTCCCATTGAGATAGGTGGCCCTTTTCTTAACTGGTTGAGTGCTAGAAGCCACTGTTGTGGCTGTATTATAATGTGCTGACAGTCACTATAGTGCAGTGGCGGCGCCAGAAATTTTTTTGTGGGGGGGGGGGGGGGGGGGGCAACTAGGGGGGCAGACTCCCATGAAGGGGGGCAAATACGTAAAGGATCATATCATTACTTTGTTATGAGGTAGTCCAAACTTGGACCCAAAGTCCGTAATATACTTTTTTGGTTTGGTACGTCCCCCCCCCCCCCCCCCCCCCCCCCCCCCACACACACACATGCCCCCTGTAGCACCGCTTTACACAGTACATGTTAGTTTGTTGTTTGCTCAAAAGTAAAACTCAAATTGAGATAGTTGGTCCTTTTCATAACCCTTTACCCAACGAATCGCCCGCATAATATGCAAATTCAGCAGTTGAAAAAATATTATTTTTTCAAAAAATTTCAACAAAACCATATCATGTGACCGCTCGTTGGAACGAGCTCCTCGAGCTCGTTCCAACGAGGGGTCACATGATATGGTTTTGTTGAAATTTTTTGAGAAATTTAAAAAAATGATATTTAAAATAATAAATTTTGATGTCGTCTGCGTTGGGTAAAGGGTTAATGTCACCTTCAAATCCAAGCAGCATTATTCACAAATATCGTTAGTGAAGTTTTATTGTTTTTTTTAAATTTTTGCTTCCATAACAGTTTATTACGATGCACTCACTGGGATGAGCTTGAATGCTCATTCTAATAAAAGGGAAAAACCTCCATAGAATAATGTCAGATGTCAAAATCAAACTTGATCTGCATTTTATTACACACCTGTTCTATGATATCGCCATCTGCAACAACACTAAACCATGTGGAAAATGAAAATCTGTTCCGCACATATGTGCGGAACGGAAATCGTTTAGACTATTTTTATAAACCTGCGAAATTTCACTGGAATTGTCTACTGGCACAGAGAACACATTGGAACTCAGGGGACGATTTGTCACTATTGCATTAATTCGCAATAATTAATGACCCATTCTGTGTCTCATTTCGATAGATTTTGAGTTTAGAAGAGTCACATAAGAATTGAATGCAACATTTTGAATAACGAGAAGATATGTGTGCCAGTTTTTAATGCCAGTTTAATTGCACTCCCAAGCAATCTTAGAAGGGCAATTAGTTTTGCACTCCTTGATTTTCTAGATTGCCAGGCCTGGAAATATGACCTAAATTGAAAACATTGAAAAACTGTTTTAACTGGTTAAGTGCTAGAAGCCACTATCATGGCTATTTTGAAAAGTGATGAAAGCCATTAGATTGTTGTTTACTGGACACTAGCAGAAAAACTTAAAATTGTTTTGCTATAGTTTACTGGAGAGTGCCAATAGGCACTCTTCAATAAATTATAACAAAACAATTGTTGATGAGCAAGATGATGCTAAACTAATATCCCCCTTGTTGGTAGAATGGTATCTTTGAAAAAAAAAAATAGTCATATTAAAAGTCACCTTTGAAAAATAATTTAGCACTCCACCAGTTTAAGTTATTTTGCAAGAACTTAAATTCTGTTCATAGTAACAGTGATATTGAACATCAATTGACAGATCCCAAAAGCAATCCTATCATTGCTCCAACATAGACAAATTATTATGAAGAATTAGCACTGTATGATCAAGGGTACAAAACTTACTGTTCGGAGATGAGTGAGACAGATGGATAACTAGCAACCCAATGAATGAATGGAAGAGGGGGCGCAGTGGCTCAGTTGGTAGAGGTGCAGGCTGCAAGCCGAGAGGTCCTCGGTTCGAATCCCACCTGCGGCAACCGCATTGTGTCCTTGGGCAAGACACTTCACCCCGATTGCCTACATGGGGGCACGATGACGCTGTATACTGTGGCGTACTGCACGTGGATGGTGCGCATGTCTTCAACCAATCTAACCCTGCCTGTGCTGCGGTGCAGAGTTCAGAGTTACGATGTTGGGGAGCTGACAGCTGCTCGTCGTTGCTCGGTGGTTCTCTCCGGGTACTCCGGCTTCCTCCACCCGTAAAACTGTCACGGTCACGATTAGCCATTGTGCATAAGTATGTGACCTTAAACACCAATAAATAAATAAAAATAAATGAATGGAAGGACTGATTTCTACCAACCCTTTCCTTAATGAAATGGGGGAGGGTATAATGAGTGGCAATAACCTATGTTTGGGGGGCAATAATTGACATTTTCTTTTTGTTATTTAACCCTTTACCCAACGAATTGCCCCCGTCTGCCCGCGTAATATGCAAATTCAGCAGCAGCCATGACTAGATTTGATGAAAAATATTTTGAAAGTACTCAGTAGGTTAAGAGTTATTTATTTATTGGTGTTTAAGGTCACATACTTATGCACAATGGCTAATCAAGACCGTGACAGTTTTACGGGTGGAGGAAGCCGGAGTACCTGGAGAGAACCACAGAGCAACGACGAGCAGCTGCCAGCTCCCCAACATCGTAACTTCGCACTGCAGAACAGGCAGGGTTAGATTGGTTGAAGACATGCGCACCATCGACGTGCACTATGCCTCAGTACACGGCATTATCGTACCCCCATGTAGGCAATTGGGGTGAAGTGTCTTGCCCAAGGACACAACGCGGTTGCCGCAGGTGGGATTCGAACCGAGGTCCTCTCGGCTTGCAGCCTGCACCTCTACCAACTGAGCCACCGCGCCCCCTGCTGGCGAATAATCCTGCCCAGAACATAATTTCTCTTGCCACTGAAATGAGGATAATTTGGATTCATTTAATCAAGTTTTCCTCAAGTAAATTGAATGGATTTTTTCATCAAGGACTTCTCAAGTTAAATTTAGATTAATTTTTCATCAAATCTAGTCATGGCTGCTTTGCAGCACCCATGACTAGATTTGATGAAAAATATTTTGAAAGTACTCAGTAGGTTAAGAGTTATTTATTTATTGGTGTTTAAAGTCACATACTTATGCACAATGGCTAATCATGACCGTGACAGTTTTACGGGTGTAGGAAGCTGGAGTACCTGGAGAGAACCACAGAGCAACGACGAGCAGCTGCCAGCTCCCCAACATCGTAACTTCGCACCGCAGAACAGGCAGGGTTAGATTGGTTGAAGACATGCGCACCATCGACGTGCAGTACTCCTCAGTACACGGCATCATCGCACCCCCATGTGGCAATTGGGGTTAAGTGCCTTGCCCAAGTACTCAGCGCGAGAGTCCGAATCGATCGCTCAGACGGTCACCTATCTGAGGACTAACTGGGCTAGACGTTGCGCAACCTCGGTGATCTGACGAGCCCAGGTTAATAGTTAAACAATTCACTAGGTAAAGTGTTAACTCTCTACACAATGATGTCGAAATACCAAAATTTTGAGCAGCAAATTTTCATCGTAATGCAACTTTGAATTGAACTAATTCTGTTTTGTCTGACAGAGCCCTATGACAGAATAAGTTAAATTACTAGTTGCATTATGGGAAAACTTGCATATTGAAATTGTGATATTTTGATACCAATTGCCGAGGTTTAACCCTTTGAACCCTGGTGGAATCTCCCGTGTCAGGTCAATGGCAGCAATTGGAAGAGTCCTTATTCATTATATGGGGGTAGACCAATTAATATTTTCAACATGCAGCCTTGCAGCTGCATGTTGAAAATATTTATGGGTCTACCCCACATTTTCACTAAGCAGCCACCCTACCCCAGCTGGAGTACCTGGAGAGAACCACTGAGCAATGGTGAGCAACTGTCAGCTCCCCAACATACCAACTCCATACAAGCAGGGTTAGCATTCGTTGAAGACAAGTGCACCATCGACGTGCAGTACACTTTAGGACACAACATCACCGTGCCTCCACGTGGGCAATGGGGGTGAAGTGTCTTGCCCAAAAATGCAACGTGGTTGCCACAGGTGGGATTCAAACCGACGACCTCTCGGCTAGTAGCCTGCACCTCTACCTACGGAGCCACCATGCACCCATTAAGTGGAACAAAACAAATCCATATCGATAAAATAATTTCACTTCCAAGATAATATGAAGCACATCCACAGAATATAAAGACTTTAAGTTAAGGACTCTTCCTCTTCAGAATAAAGCCTCAATATGGGCTTCCAGCACTCAACCAGTTACGAAATATAGATTGCATTGGTTAAACATCTAGAAGCATTAATAAATGCTTATATTATATGCTAAACGATAGATTATCAAAGAAATTGCCGAAAGATACAAATTGTATCCTCCACTGGGAAGATATAGAAATTTTCACTTTCACGGTATCAACCAAAATGGTGGCTTTCAAAGCATCACTTCAAGGTGAATACAAGCCAAATTATCACTAGAAATGATCAATTTTTTCTAGAAACGTATAATGAAAAGAAAATCTAGTGTTTTTGAGTGGATATCCATCATTCCCAGCAATAATTCAACACGCATTCAAATTGAAACATGCTAGTCGAAACATGGCCTGAAAGTCTGTAATATAAGTTTTTCATTTGGTATGTCCTTTCAAAGGATGTACCAAACTGAAAACTTATATTACAGACTTTCAGGCCATGTTTGGACTAGAAACCCGCCAGCTGAATCAGATTGAAAGATGCTATCTGTTCAGAGTATCGATCAAATCACTTCTGCTTATCAATGATTCAATGCGTTGTTTACTTTCATGCATCAATGCAAGGTTGAAACGACTGGAATTATCAGATTCTTATAAAAAGCATATAATAAAAAGAAAATCTAGTGTTTTTCAGTGGATACCAAAAATTATCTCACTTGTGACTGAGACAAATGGTCATTATAAATAAATAAACATTTGTCTCGGTCACTCATGAGATAATTTTCGGTATCCACACCAAAACACTAGATATCCTCTATATATTTGATGTGTGGATGCCAGATAGGTAGTAAAAAAAAAAACATGCAGAATTCTGTGGTTCTCAGGAGTAATTTTTCATAAGATCAAGATTGTTTATTCAATTAAGAGTTTTATTAAAGGTATGATGAATGGTTTAGTGTTTGAAAATTATAATCAATTAACAGGGTTATTCGTATAAGAGATTAAAAATAGGCAGGCTCCCCTCTATGAAAAAAAAAAATTGTTGGATGGGTAATTTGGTTTGAGCTTTAAAATGAAGAGAAAAAATCAGCCTTCAGAATGTGAAAATCTGACTCAAGATATATAACATTAAAAGCAACTGAATTTTCTTTCTCAAATGTCAACAATAAACGATATAAAAAAATCTAAACAGATTATTATCATTTGTCAAAAACATTGGAATAATTGGAAAAATATATTGAATGTTAGAAGTAAAATACATATTTACTCAAATACAACATCACAGTTTTCCTGCAGCACTTTGGCTGATATCACAAATATGAAACTATTGCAGCATCAATGGTCTCATAAAATACAATGTTGAAAAGGGTTCCAAGATCCCTTTTAATCTTTTATAAACAAATCAACCAGAGCCGCATGCATAATTACCAAATTGAGCAGTTGATAAAAATGATTTTTCCAAAAATTTCAACAAGGCCATATCACGGAATTTGAGTTTGTTGACCACATTCCAATGAGATATCACATATGGTTTTGTTGAAATTTGTTGAAAATTTATAAGAAATTTTTTTGGATATAGTATTTGTTATGTAAAAGGTTAAACATTTCATCAGCATAAGAAAACAACCAAGTATCAATCATCTGCATTATTATTCATTATGCCCACAACCTCCTTAGGAGGGTTGGTAGGTATTTTGTTGAGGTCTCAGTCTGTCTGTCTTCCCGTCCATCTGTACAAACATTTTGTATTATAACTCTGGCTTCGGTTGTCAGACTTTGATATCCTTTTGGTATGATGATGGACAAGCATGTGGGAAATGATATCCACACATTCATACCAGAGTTTTGGCCCTTGTTGGACTTGGAAAAATGGTTAATGAATTCTTTTTATTTACTATTACTCTGGCATCAGTTGTCAGATTTTGATGTCCTTTGGTATGATGGTAGACCAGTATAAGGGACATGCTATCAGGCCTGAAAATAAGCAGTCCGACATTTGCAGAATGAGGTCCCCAGGGGTGAATTTGATGATGCTATCCCATACAGTGGGCCAATTTATCCTCTGGGTACCTCTTTCTGTTTAGTGTTGAGACCCTGATTCTGATTGAGGTTCATAGAGTACAAATTTAGTGATGCTACCCTGCTGCCCAAATGTTGACCTACAATCTTGCCTTGAACAACCAAAGGAAGTTCCTCCATACCAAATATGAAGCATTCTCTCTGGTGGTTTTCATGTGATGAAGATTTTTAGACTTTTTTTGCATTAAAACCCCGCCCCGAGGGGTGTAGCAACTTTTGGGGGAAAAACTCAGAAGATATGATGTACCAAATTAGTTTAGATTTGGCCCAAATGTTCTGAAAAAGAATACTTAGTTGATGGAGTACAAGAATGATAATGACTCAGGATTTTCCCATTGCCAACAGTGTTAAAATGGGCATAATTATATGGCACCCCACAACAAAATCGATAGCAGTTTTGGATCTATCTGGCTCTACTGGTGCTAAAGAAGCTTCATACCAAAAACAATATTCTGGCCTCTGCAGTTTTTGAAACATGGGTGTTATCTATTTTCAGCTCCTGAGGTTCCAACAAGGCTGCAGAAAACATTTTTTGAGGCATAAATCAAGTACTTATGACCCAAGTATAGCACATGCCCATTTTGGTTCAAACCAGCCCATCAGTTCATGAAACTGAAATTTTGAGTGGAGCCCAAAATTGGCAGGCTACCACAGAGAACCCAAATATTAAGCTATCAACTTGCCTTAAACAAACTTTACTCTTCACCACCAAAGGAAGTTCATTACCATACATTAAAGCATTCTCTCTGGTAGTTCATGAGAAGATTTTTAAAGACTTTTATGTTTTTTGGCATTACCCCCCAGCCCCAATGGGAGTAGCAACTTTTGGGAACAAGAGGCCCCATGGCGTCTGAGGTGCTCACCTGACCAAAGTTGTTCAAAGAAGGATTTAATTACCATCTATGGCTAGTTAACACAACAGAGGAATGAAGTTTTTCAATTATTTATAACTCTGCTGTCCATGCCAGATGATTTTTTTCTAATAATGGGTCACTACCACAGAAATAATGCTCAGATTTTCATTTTCAGTAATGGAAAACTTGGGAGTCCAAATATCAACCTAGGGACTTAACTGGAACAAACTTGAAGAATGTTGTATATCAAATATCAAAAGATTCTGACTGGTGGTTCTGGAGAAGATTCTGAGAATATTACCAATTTTGAAATATGTTAAAATTAGCACAAATATCAACCCAGGGACTTTATTTGAACAAATTGAATCTGAACACCTCAAATGATGCTGTATACCAAATAGCGAAAAATTCATCTTGTCTCACAAAAAGCAGATTTTTAAAGATTATTCCTCATATTGGACCAAGTTAAAATTTGGGGGGGGGGGGGGGGGGGGGGGGGGGGTCCAATAGGGTGCCCCAAATATTAACAAAGGGACTGACCTCCTTAAGGATGCTGTAAACCAAATATCAAAAGATTCTGACTGGTAGATCTGAAAATGAGGATTCTTAAAGATTAATTCTTATATTGCACTAAGCTCCCTTAGAGACAATAGAGAGCCCAAATATTAACCCAGGCTCTCGATTTTGAACAAACCTGCATTTGACGCCGTAGCTGCGACGGGTGGTGCAATCTGCAAGTCCAAAAAATATTCTCAGGGGCAATTTACAGGTGATGGTGAAAAAAATCAAGAAAAATATTTGGAACAAGACATGAATGAGATACACTTGGATACCAAATATGAAGTCATTCCACCAAGTAGTTTGAAAGTTATTCTTTTAGAAACGCATTGGTCACAAAATTCTAAGTTCATCAAGGGCCATAACTCCAAGAAAAATATTTGGAACAACACATGCATTGAACAGTGGCTAGACATCAATAAGATACACTTACATGCCAAATATAAAGTCATTCCATCAAGTATTTCAAAAGTTATTGAGTTTTGAAACTCGCTGGTCACAGACAGACAGACCGACCGACCAACCGACAGACAGACCGACCGACCGACATTGCCACTTATAGAGCTGCTAGTCGCAGCTAAAAATACGTCAGCAGAAACAAGTTAACAGCGCAGCGTCTTTCATCAATGATCAAAGATGCCACACTGTTAACTTGTTTCTGACGTCTTATTTCATAGAGTCATCACACAACGCATGGCACATGCATCATGAGAAGCTATCAAGAGGAAGATCAGACCTATCAATGAGATCAGACCAATCATGATTCCTCTCAATCATTGTTGTAACTTTTAATCTTATTACTACTTGTATGAGATCGTGAATCAAATGTAAATACAAATAATTTTTATCCTGTAGTGTTCCATGTAACCATCGGCACAAACCAATGTTCAAACACTACCACTGATGGTCAACTGATGACTTAAAATCAGCTGATGTCAGATGTGATTGCCAAACATCAGTTGATCACCTGATGTGACCCTTCATGAGCTCATTTCAATGAGGGGGTCACATGATATGGTTTTGTTGAACTTTTTAAAAAATATTTTTTTAAACTGCTTAATTATTTATTTATTGGTGTTTTAAGGTCACATATTTCTGCACAATGGCTAATCATGACCATGACAGTTTTATGGGTGGAGGAAGCCGGAGAGAACCACCGAGCAACGGCAAGAAACTGTCAGCCCCCCAACATACTCCACACAAGCAGGGTTAGCATTGGTTGAAGACAGGTGCACCATCGACGTGTAGTACGCCTTAGTGCACAGCGGCACCGTGCCCCCACATGGGCAATGGGGGTGAAGTGTTTTGCCCAAGGACACAACGCGGTTGCCACAGGAGGGATTCAAACCAAGGACCTCTCGGCTTGCAGCCTGCACCTCTACCTACGGAGCCACCGCACCCTCAAACTGCTCAATTTGTATATCATGTGGGCAGATGCAGCCGATTTGATATGTAAAGGGTGAATCATTTCACAATTTCTCTACAAAATTTTTCTAGGCTTGATAAGAAAATCTTTCTTTAATTCTTTACCTAATGTATTTGCCAGAAAGGATCAGAGCTATTCACACAAATTGCCATTCAATTTTTATTATTTTTTCTATATTTTACCTCAAAAAAGATAGGTCATGACCCAACATTGGAAAAACATAGCTTTTGGGGTCATGTTTTAGAGGCAAAAAATGAAATTTTTCAGTATTTACAAACTTTTTACAAGTCTCATCTGCTATCCATTTTAGAAAAAGATAAATTCACAAAGCTTCCACCACCTCTGTACAAAACTATCACAGATTATTTTATAGAATAATAAGCAAGCTATAAGTAAGTCTCCAGGCCCAAACCAAGCAACTTGGTAGTGGTGTCTAACCAGCAATAGCCACCTATATCTACGGCTATTATTTAACAATAAATCATTATCAACAAGTTCAATAACCAACACATACAAACTCAAAAGTTTATTTTTAATAATTTTTCACATTTTTAAAATGAAAGTGTCAATGACACCGTAGCTCAACTTGTCAAGACATGTACATGTATAGTATGTGACACAGCAATGACAAACATCTAGGTAATGACCTGATAACAAAGGTACATATAAAGTATTGTAACGGTCTGTACATAAATACTGGCTGTAGCCTGTAACAAATGTATAGGTAAAGTATAGTAAAGGTGGGTGACAGTCAGATGCTAAACTAGAAAAGAAATCTTTGAGTCCCAGAGTGGGTCTGACTGAACCCCAAAATATTTGTTCTCATAGCACAGTGATAACCAAGGCACCCCAAAACACACTCATTCCTGTCCTAAGGTGAAAACAAAGGTACCCAAGAAGTTTCATGAAGATCGGTTCATAAATACGAGCTGTACAGAAATTGTGACAAAAAAACTGATTGGACCTAATTTCGGTACAAAATGGCCACTGGCAGCCATCTTGAATTTTGGACCGCATTCAGAAACACTCATTCTCGTCCCAAGGTGATAACAAAGGTACCCAAGAAGTTTCGTGAAGATCGGTTGATAAATACAGCCTCTAGCCTAAGCCGTATTGACATGTGCACTTATAGTGTATAAGTAGCACTAAATAAATCAAAATCATCTAATTTGCATAATTTCTGCACGAGAAAAAAAAACTGTACTATATGTGATGTATTCCATGTTACTAAACATTCATACAAAAATTTATTCAAATCAGAACTTTCATACAGAAGTTCAGTACAAAAGACTGATTGCACTAATTTTGGTACAACATGGCTGCTGGTGGCCATCTTGAATTTCTCAGGCCATTTTTTGTATTTTTTTTGTATCTTATTTTTTATTTTTGTAGTTATTTCTTAGCCCTCAAATGTTTATGTTCTTGGTTTGTTTGATGTTTTAGGCCTCATAATCTACAGAATAGCATGCATGGAGTGAGTATCTTTTCCGCACAGAGGACAGCCATTATACATCCCCAGCTGATAGGATGGTATGTTCCAATGAGACTAAAATCCTCCTCCTCTCATTGGACGAGAGCTCGCTTAGTATATTCTATGTTTATGGCTCAAGTGGCAAATGTTATCGTCTGACGTCACAACGCGAAATATTTGCATTGACGTCGTCCACTTCGTAACTGCTTCATCAATGGAGTGACTAGCATGCCGCTTCATTTTTCTGGATGTTTCACGTGTGTAGCAGACAGTGTTCCAGATGAAGTGTTCTTTAAATTACTATTTGAACTAAGATGGAATGAGTTTATCTGGTTCAAATTATTATTTATCCAGTGCCGTCATGGATACACGAGAGGTTTATTTACTAAACCTGTGATTGTTAAAAGTTGCCTTGAACAAGGCAACTTTTAACGATCGCAAGTTTAGTAAATAAGCCTCTCGTGTTTCATGATGTAGGTTTTAGGCTATGGGTAGTGTCTATTGGAACATATACATTATTGTGATGAGTTGACGGTAACATGGTCTGAGGTTTGCGGCTCGGAGCGTATGTTCAACCTCGATACTTCGCGTCTCGGTTCAACATAAGCTCCAATTCGCAAACCTCAGAGCATGTTACCGTCAACTCGTCACAATAATTTATAACGTTGTAACAGCATCAACCCCACAATTGATGCAGACAGAAAGTGTTTGGCATCTCAAGAATTTTCCCCGATGGAGGATTGATCCCGGGACATCTGGCATGAGAGATCAGTGAACTTATCCATCCGGTCACCACTCTCTATTAGAACAATATTGGAACAAGCTTGACAATGTATTCCAACAAAGGGTCACATGATCTGGTTTAGTTGAAATATTTAAAAAAATAATATTTTTTAATTGCTCAATTTATCAATTATGCAGACAAATGTTGTTGATTTGTTAGGTAAAGGGCTTTGCAGTTGTTTCTAGTCAAGTCTTGGCTGCCTATAGAGGCCAAGATGTGCCTAGAGACAACTGATAAGGTACTTAGCAAGGGCAGATTTGGGGGGGGGGGTGCACCCCCCCCCCCCTCCTCCATTTTTGCCAGAGCCATGTCAATACAGCATTTACTATCCGATGAGAGCTGAGTTGAGGAAAACGTGTGTTTCTGGTGCAATTTTTGTGAAATGTCCCTGGGGGGGGGGGGGGGGGGGGGGGGGCCTGCTGGACACCCTCTCTCACACATGCCCCCTACTTCGCATCATATGGTCAATTGCCCTCTCCCATCCCCCTTATTACAAATTCCTGGAACCGCCCCTGCTTAGAAAACAATTTAATGAAGTCTGGGAGAACAAATTATGAAGAAGATTACACATATTGTTTGGAGTGTATTTGTAAACAAGAGCTCGGATAATACACTTCTAGTAGGTGAGACCAAAAAAAAAAAGAGTTTTGATTCTCAGGGAATGTTTTTTTCAAATCAGTGAGGGAGGGAGGGAGGATTTCATTGCTATCATTGGTCTAGATCCCATTGAAATTGATCCAGGAATTTGAGACTTCATGCATTTATGTTTCCTATTTTCATGGCACAACCAACAGTGATATGTGAAAAATGCCAATAAAATGTACCAATGCGCACATACAAAATCAATGTGGTGGTTTCTGAGAATCAAAAGTACTTTTTGGGGTCTAGTTGGGTATTTTTACACATGGCTGGAAAAGCCACCTCCTGCAGGTAAGGAGTTAAGGGTTGATCACTGCTGTAACGAAGGTTTCAAAAGACAATGAAAGGGAATTCATTTATACTTTTAATTTATTGGAATTTATCAGCAAAATGCAGCATCTGTGACCACAATTGAATTCAGGACAACTGGAGCCATGAGCTATACTGTTTGGTAATATCGATATTGTTTTACACAATATTCTTAAAGCAATTAGACCTTCACTAAATGAATCGACTGCACCCACTTCAAATAATTAATAAAATGAGCGGTTGAAAAAAAAGAAGAAAAAATTTCAAAACCTTTTCAACAAAATCATATCATGTGACCCATCATTGGAACGAGCTGATTGAGCTTGTTCCAATGTGGAGTCACATGATATAGTTTTGAAGGAATTGTTTGAATAATTTGAAAAAAAAAATATTTTGTGCGCATTTGGTGAGGGAATAACTCCTTTGGAATTTGACACCAAATTAAGCCACATACACTTTCCAGCAGCAATGCCTTAAACAGGCCGGAAAATAAGGCATCTGACATTTGCAGAATGAGGTAACCAGAGGGTGAATTTGATCCTGCTATCCCATACAGTGGGTCAATTTATCCTCTGGGTAACTTGTTCTGTTTAGTTTTGAGACCCTGATTCAGACTGAGGTTCAGAGGGTAAATTTAGTGATGCTACCCTGCTGTGCAGGGTAGCATCACTAAATTCACCCTCTGGGGAGCTCATTTTGCAGATGTCAGTCTGCTTATTTTCTGGCTTGTAGAGCTTGGAGGTTAACCGCAAATGCGGTTCGGTGTCGGTTGTGCGAAACTACCGAAAACTGAAACCGCAGTTGGCTGCAAAGAACCGCATTTTCGGTAGTCGAATATTCCAGTGTGTAACGTTAGCAACTTAGCAACGTCGCGTGTTGATGCTAAGTTGATCGTAAATAATCACAGCGGATTCTCTGAAAGCAAAGTTTATTATTTTATCAAGTTGCTCTTCAATCGCTTCATCCCCTATTCTAGTTCTATTCAATAAACTGTCGTGGAGAGCTCAGGAAAATTAGGTGTATCAGGTTACTGTTTGGTCGGAAAATTCCTGACCGCGAAAATTTCCCCGAATCCCTTCCCCACCCCCACTCGCTCCATGAAATTGTGATTTTTGACCAATAGCCAGTCAATTCGGAGCTCTACACGTAGCTGATCTCGCAAAGCATGACACATTTTTTTGGAGGAGTCGCACCTTTGGCCACTGTCCATGCCCAATCCCTCACCTTCACGTACTGATGACTGGGTATGGTCACTATGGTGGTTACTTTTCTGAATGACCCTCTCGCTGGGCCCACCTGCGGTCAGTTGCAAGGATCAACTTGTCCAACTCGAGTGAATTTGTCTACACATTTAAATCTGCCATTGAAAGTTTCTTTTTGGGTGGAAAGTTTCAAGCGATGAGTGGTCACAAATTACTTACAATTTACAAATAAATTTATGAAAGAGTGTGTTTGGGACTGGTGGCTACAGGTTGGCTTTGCTTCAATCGGAACACGTGTAAAATGAAAACGTTATGAAAATGTTCATGCCAAGGGAGTTAACTCTACAAATAGCTGTTCAAATTGAGAAGATAAAATACCTTGTCCCGATCTTCGCACGTCAAGTCTCTGGTTGTGGTACAAACGGAATTGATTAATTGTTGTAAAATTTATGTTGGACTGTAAAACAAGAAAATTTGTGGCAGCACACGTGCATATGCACCCTCAGTTATACAAAATGGAATTGAGAAGTTGAATATTTAATTTCTGGTAGAGAATTTGGTGCCTGGACGTTTCGACCCCGGGACGTTTAGGCCTCGAGACGATTTGGCCTGAGACGTTTCGGCCTCCATATACTGTGGTATTGTAGAAAGGAAAGTATGTGGATGATCCTTTCAAAGAGGTATTTTGCAATTCTTATTTCAGAGAGAGTGTGACTGTCTACTGTAGTGGTGACTGATGACAGTGTTACATGTATGCACAAATTCACATTGGTCTATAATGGGTGAATCTGACACTTTGCAAACACAAGTAATCTGCTTATAACTTCTCAGTATTGTGACACAGCCATGGAGAAAGCCAGAAACACAGTCACACTGTTGTTTTGTGAGCCATACCAGATCACGGATAGGTTAACTGCAGCTGTGTGCATGAAGATAACCGAAACCGCAACCGATGTTTTGGGGTCTCAAAAAACCAAAACCGCAACTGCAGTGTAATTTCACAACCTCCTAGCTCTACTGGCTTGGCCTTAAATGCATGATAAATCAAGATAAGAGGATTTGCAATGGATCCCCAGTTTATAATGAAATTTACAAAACAGTAAATTAGGTCTGGACCAAGCCTGTGGCCAAGATTGGGGGGGGGGGGGGGGGCACTTTACTGGACAGGTTTCATAAATTAACCTGAATTGAAAATTCTAGTTATCTCTTGATCCAAAACCTGAAAGATAAAAATTAGCTCATAAATGAATAATGCAATTTTCTCCTCACTTCCACAATTTATAACAAGCAACAATCTTTACAATACTGGATTTCTTCATCTCACATTTGTTCATGTGAAACTCAGTGACTGTCCATTGCATTTAAAAATTTCTGTTCAATAACGTAAGGAATGAGCTTTCGTCTTATTGGAATCAAAACGAATATCAACACAGGAAAGAACATCTTCAAATAGGGAAATGGTGCAAATCCAAATCCACACAGTACCACCAACTGAAGTATCTGTATCAATGTGAACAAGTGCATCTTTCGTTGTGGAACACGTCTAATATAATGATTTGGTGGATAGGCAGACTGAAAATAAACCGATAACATGTTAGTACATGCATCACTGTAACAAATATGATTTTTTTTTCAGTATGTCTATTGCTATGGTGGAGTGATACTTTAAAAACATAATGCATTAATTATGTGAAAGAAAAAAGATTTCAGTTCTCAGGCCATCCCTCCCTGCAATTAAACCCCCTCGTTGAACATTTTTTACTCATATGCAATTTCTAAAAAAACTTTTTTATTGGGGTTTAACAATACCTTTGACAGCCATGGTCACCACATGTCAAGAGAGTTTTGTGGGTGGAGGAAGCTGGAGTACACGGAGAAAACCACCGGGAAGCAGCGAGCAACTGTCAGACTCCCCAATGTACAAACTCTGCATAAGCAGGGTTAGCATTGGTTGAAGACTAGTGCACCATCAACATGCAGTATGCTTTAGCATACAATGCCACCATGCCCCCAAGAGAAATATGATTTACATTAAAAATTGAGAAAGTGTACATTATAAAAAAAACTTAGATGTGAGTCTTCCATGGAAGACGTGTGTCGTCTGCACTATATTTTAATATTTCAGACAGAATTCTAAGTGGAAAAGGAGCATAACTCTGGAAAAAACACAGCGGATCAAAAAATAAAATAGGAGGTGCACAATGCCATTATGTGATAAAGAATCAATGAAAGTTTCATCAAAATCCATTCAAAGGTTAAAGAGGAGTGGTGGATAAGAGAAAGTGTGACGCGGACGATGTGGACGACGCAAGACAACAAAAGTAATCCCTATATGTCGCTTCCCACTTCGTGGGGCAGGCGACACAAAAATAAAAAGGAACACCTTTGACTAGATAGGAAATGAACAGTGGTAACATGAACCCTTAACCTTTTAAACACTATCTGGAATCTTCCATGTCAGTTCATTAGCATCAATTGGAAGAGTTCATATTCCTTATTTGGGGTTGACCTATTAATATTTTCAATGTGCAGCCTTGAGGGCGGCACAATGAAAATATTGATTGGTCTACCCCACACATTCACTCAGCAGCCATCATACTTAATGAAATTATGATGTATCATGCTTCTGGGCCTGAAAAAAAACGGCTTCTTGGGGTCAAAGGGTTTAGGACACACATACTGCATTGTACTGGAAATTCACAATCTTCCACTCTCACTGAGTGAATTTCATCAGTGGCTGTGCTTCATATTATCTTTGAAGTGATATTATTTAGTCTGTTAGGATTTGCCTTTACAATTTATGGGAGAGAGCCTTAATTAAATCTCTCTGACAGTCATATTCAAAGGTTAACAGGTCTGCTGCCAGTTCACTTTGAATTTAACTGGCAAGTTGACACAAAGGATTGGGTGTCTAGAAAAATTGTCCAAAGTTGGAAATCAGCCTTGAAGGGTTGAAACATTCAACCGATGAAATTCAATTGCTAGTTCTACTTGAACTCCCTGGTCATTACCTCCACCCTCACTGTGCGGAAGATCCAAGTTTGGATAATATCAATCATCATTATGAGTTAAATTTGCAAAGTCTCGTATCTGGGAGCTTTTCATTAGGATACCCCTTAACACTCTTCCACAGTTCTTCAACAATACACACACTGAGGCTATTAAAAAGAATTCTTGTTTCTCAGGCACCTCCCTGGTCATAGAAAATCTACCTCATCACCTTTTTTTTCACCTGGGGCCCGGTTGATTCACTCTCGGCACAGCACAAATTGTAACAAAGTTATGACGTCACTTGTACCGGTGAATCAACCAGCTACCAACTGGTCCATTGCACGATGGTATATGGCCTTCAAAATCTTTCATATCCGGGAATAATAATTGGCATTCTTCACATTGAAACATCGTCTGTCTGTCAGACATTTTGTCGAATGACGTCACGGCACAAATCTTGCACCACCTCGCGTCACATGTTCTGTTCGTGGTTGATTGTGGGGAATCCCTGTTCCGTCACAGTTTGTGCTGTGCCGAGAGTGAATCAACCGGGCACCTGGAAATCTCTTCTATGACAGTATTTTGCACTTGTAGGACAAATATTTAACCAACTATACCTTGTTTGACAGAGCTCAAAGAGCTCTGTCAAACAAGGTATATAGTTGGTTGAGTTTTCAACTACATTATGAGAAATTTTCACTGCTGAAAACATTGGTTTGCCACACAATAGTGTAAGTCATTAAATTTTTGATTCCAACAATTTTCAGAACTGTTTTGTGAATAAACGAAAAAAAAACCCCCAAAATTCCCTCCTTCCCTCATCATAAAATTGAGAAAAAATTGCCTAAGAAAGAAAAAATTTTATTTTTTATAGGCCTAATAATACATAATTCCTATCAGGTGTACTGATGATCTACAACATTAATTTCAAGTTTTTCAAGAGAGTTTGTGACCCGTAAGTTATTTTCAAGTATTTTCAAGGTCATGAAAAATTGTTTTTAAATTCAAGGATTTCAAGGACTTGGTTGGCTATCCAGCACATAAATTTCTACTCATTTAACCCTTAATGGTCTAATTCCAATATTGTTAACTTTTAATGCAAAGAAACAGGTGCCCCAACATGCATTGTTCTGGTAAACTCGAAACTTGTTTTCTAAGTACCTTGTCAGTTGTTTCTAGGCAAGTCTTGGCTGCCTCTGTATGCAGCCAAGACTTGACTATAAACAACTGCAAAGCTACAGGAGGTAGACTTTCAAAGTATAGCGAAAATGTATAAAAATCTCCAGGTCCCCAAGGGTTAATGAAACAAAATGTAAAATATTCTTTGGATAAAACAAACCTGCTCAGTGACAAGTAATGCCATTCTTTCAAACATCTGATTACCATACAAGGCAGTAACAGCAACATACAAAAATAGTCCATATAAGACAGGTGTGGGAATGTAGGCCAGAATGTGCAAAATAAATAATGAGCAGCCAATAAGTATGTGTGAAAATATTGCCGTAAGTCTTGTTTCTCTAACTCTCAAAACACTGAAATAAAAAAAAATCTTGGTTTAAAAATCACCAAATACTTGCCCAGGTTTTACCCTTTACCCAATGTAGACAGTATCAATATTTTATTTATTTTATTTATTCTTGTTTAAGGTCACATATTTCTGCATAGAGGCTAAGCTCAAGAGCAACATGAGATAAAGTCAAGTTTAGTTGTTTGTTTATACCTATGTTTCCCATTTTAGCCACCAAGCACCCCAAGCGTTGGTGACTGCAGGGACCAGCCTAGGGGGGGATTTTAGGGAGACTTCAAGTCTCCCTCCAGAAAAAATAGGGAGACTGCAGAGTCATGTAGGGAGACTTCATAGGCAAGTGGGGAAAATTAAGAATATTCATGTACCACCCCTGCCGCCCCTTCATATTTTCAATTTATGGTCCTCCATTAATGTACAAATAATCCAGGTCCAGTTGTCTATGATGCATCTGTGCCAGGTTAAAAAATCACAATGTAATTATTGACTGAAAATCCCCCACTGCTACCTTCTCCTTCATGACCCCTCACCTCTTCTTCGGGCCAATCCCCCATCACCCTCCTGTGGTTGCCTTTCAACAAAGTCTACTAAGCTAATAATTTCCTAAGTCTGAAAGTGTGAAAAGGACCAGATGTAAGAAGGTTGCTTGGGAGGTACTTTGTTAGTTAATAAACAAAATACATTCTGGGGTCGAGTATTTTGTAAAAGAAATGTCATTTCGCATCATTTTTATGGCATTCCGGTGTCATTCCGCGTCATTTCATGTCATTCCGATGTTTAGGAGGACCCTTTTTCAAGATCGTCCACATGCACACTTGTGTGAAGTTGTGTCCTGTACAAAGCTTTTCTTGACATCCCTAAAGCTTTTTTTCATGTGTTTCAATTCCATTCGTGTTTTTCTGGGAATAGACAGCCCAACAGTTAACAGTCGTCAACAAATCGAAATGAAAATAATGTGTTATAAAATATGTCCGTTGTGTATACATTTTCGGCATCCTAAGCGACGTAACCTACTTTCAAACCGGGTTAATTTGTTGAGTCGCGTAAGTCACCTATTTTCGTTTCGACACTTGAAGCTCCGACTGGAACGCAACAAAATAGAAATAAAAAAATCCGCCAAAAGCGACAATGGACATTTGCTTGTCGTGTGATTTCAAATAAATGGACGTTTATTTGACGAATTAAAATGCCCATTTATCACACTCGAGCACATTCGATTTTTGAAAATACTCGTTTTCATGTAAACCTCGCATCACTCAGTTCAGCCTTTTCTCATTTTGGCCAATTTTTAGAGGGCGACTTGTAATCGCCCCGACTATTTTTCTAGGCGACTTTGGGCTTAGAAGGGTGACTTAATCGCCCTAGTTGCCCTCACGGCTGGCCCCTGGGTGACTGGGTCCTATTTTACCAGCACAATAGAGCCTGCTTACAACAGTAAACAAGCTTCACTTCCTGGCACTCCCACGGGGAAGATGGTACAAAAATTCATTATTTTAAATATTATTTTTTCAAAACTTTTCAACAAAACCATATCATGTGACCCGCTCATTGGAACAAGCTCAATGCACTTGTTTCAATGAGTTGGGGTGGGAGGGGAGGTTACAAGATATGGTTTTTTGAATTTTTTATTTTCAACTGTGGAATTTGTATATTATGTGGATGGATGCGGCTCATTCGTTCCGGAAAGAGTTAACTCCTGAGTGCCTGACTTTTTCATAAATGTCCATATCTCATTTTATCTGGGAGAGTGCTTAATTATTTTTCAAAGGTCATTTCAAGCTTGGGTATTATTTTCTTTCAAAGATACAGTATGATAGAGGGGGTATACAGTTGAGCAGCTATTGTTCATAAATAACTGTGTTACAGCTCGACACTCTCCAATAAATTGTAACAAAATAATTTTATATAATTTACTTTTTCAACTGCTGAGCAAAGAAGCTAAAATAGAAAGTGCAGAACCGCTAAAGAGGCTTCCAGCACTTAGCAATAGAGCTCTATGATAGTGGCTTCTATCACTCAACCAGCTATGAGGGTGTACTTAACAAAGTTAAAAATCTGTTTCTTAGGCCCTCCCGCAAGGTCCTTTTGGCTGCCGCATGGTCCTTTTGGCTGCCGCATGCTCTCTTGTTATAACCAATGCAAACTTAAAACAAGAGTCCCCAAGGAGCCTTAATCGCTCACCAGCCAAAGTGGTTCAAAGAAGTATTTGGGGTCACATTCAGTTAGACATGGTCCATCAACACTACAAAGGAATGAAGTCATGAGAGACATATTTTATGGAACTAGGGACATGGCTTGAACAAACTTGAATCTTACCCCCCTAAGGATGCTGCATACCAAATATCAAAAGCATTCATTTGCTGGATCTGAAGAAGAAGATTTTTAAAGAAAATTCCTCATTTTGAACTAAGTTATCATTCAGGCTCCCACAGTGAGCCCAAATATGAACCCAGGGACTTGGCTTGAACAAACTTGAATCTCAAACCCTAAGGATGCTGCATGCCAAATATCAAAACATTCTGAATGCTAAATCTGAAGAAGATTTTTAAAGAAAAATTCCTCATATTCATAGGGAGCCCAAATAACGACCCAGGGACTTGGCTTCAACAAACTTGAATCTCACCCTCCTAAGGATGCCTCACACCACATATCAAAACATTCCGACTGCTGGATCTGAAGAAGATTTTTTAAGAAAATTCCTCATTTCGAACTAAGTTACAATTCAAGCTCTCACATTGAGCCCAAATATAGACCTAGGGACATGGCTTGAACAAACTTGAATCTCACCCCTCTAAGGATGCTGCATAACAAATATTAAAACATTCTGCCTGCTAGATCTGAAGAAGAAGATTTTTAAAGGAAATTCCTTATTTTGAACTAAGTTATCATTCGGGCTCCCACAGTGAACCCAAATATGGACCTAGGGACATGGCTTGAACAAACTTGAATCTCACCCCCTAAGGATGCTGCATACCAAATATCAAAACATTCTGACTGCTAGATCTGAGGAAGAAGATTTTTAAAGAAAATTCCTCATTTTGAACTAAGTTATCATTCGGCTCCCATAGTGAGCCCAAATATGGACCTAGGGACATGGCTTGAACAAACTTGAATCTCACCTCCCTAAGGATGCTGCATACCAAATATCAAAACATTCCGACTGCTGGATCTGAAGAAGAAGATTTTTCAAGAAAATTCCTCATTTTGAACTAAGCTATAATTCTGGCTAACACAGTGAGCCCAAATATTAACCCAGGGTCTTGGCTTGAACAAACTTGACTCTCCCCCCTCCCTCCCCTCCCCCCCCCCCCCCCCCCCCCCCCCCAAGAACCAAGAATGCAGCATACCCATTATCAAAAGATTCTGCCTGCTGGATCTTGAGAAGATTTTTACAGAAATTTGCCTGAAATGCACTAAGTTCAAATTTGGGCTCCTATACTGAGCCCAAATATGAACCCAGGAGCCGATTTGAACAAACTTGAATCAGATATATCCCACAATGTTGCATACCAAATATCAAAAGATTCTACCTACTGGATCTGGAGAAGATTTTTTAAGAAATTTGCCTGAAATGCACTAAGAAATTTGGGCTCCTATACTGAGTCCAAATATGAACCCAGGGGCCGATTTGAACAAACTTGAATCAGATCCACCCCACAATGTTGCATACCAAATATCAAAAGATTCTGCCTGCTGGATCTGGTGAAGAAGATTTTTGAAGAAATTTGCCTGAAATGCACTAAGTTCAAATTTGGGCTCCTATACTGAGTCCAAATATGAACCTAGGGGCTGATTTGAACAAACTTGAATCAGATCCACCCCACAATGTTGCATACCAAATATCAAAAGATTCTGCCTGCTGGATCTGGAGAAGAAGATTTTTGAAGAAATTTGCCTGAAATGCACTAAGTTTGAATTCGGGCTCCTATACTGAGCCTAAATATAAAACCAGGGGGCCGATTTGTACAAACTTGAATCAGATCCACCCCACAATGTTGCATACCAAATATCAAAAGATTCTGCCTGCTGGATCTGGAAAAGAAGATTTTTTAAGAAATTTGCTTGAAATGCAGTAAGTTCAAATTCGGGCTTCTATAGTGAGCCCAAATATAAATCCAGGGAGCCGATTTGAACAAACTTGAATCTGCCCCCCCCCCCCCCCCCCCCCCCCCCCCCCCCCCCCCCCCAGAGATGATGTATACCAAATAGGAAAGAATTCTGCCTGGTGGATCTGAAGAAGAAGCAGATTTTTTTGAATTTTGGAAAGAAATTCATGGGTGCTATCAGATTTATGCCCCTTGTGGTGCCCCCTGTGGGTGCGGCAAGTTTATTTGTACAAGTTTGAATTGACATATGATGGGGAACATGCACACCAAATTTGGTTCAATTTGATCCAGTAGTTTGTGAGGAGTAGTCGATAATGTGAAGTTCACGACGGATGACGATGGATGACGACGGACGGCAAGTGATAAGTTGAGCGCCCTTCGGTGAGCTAAAAAAATAAAAATTAAAGGGTTTATGTCTAATATTTTACCCAAGTTAATAAAATTGATATATTTGTCTCTTGAGTGCAACAAGACTTTGCAATGCTTTAGCATTGCAAAGCCTTCTTGCACTCAAGGGATGAAATATACCACCACCCATGCTATCTGTAGATTATGAGGCCTAAAACATAAAACAAACCACGAACATGAACTTCTCATGGCAAAGAGATAATTACAAAAATAAACAAGCCAAGACCAATACCAGGTCTGGACCTACATCGCTGCATGCAATTGATTACAGAGATGAACAGACTTCAAAGTATCGGCAAACAGGAAGCAGCACGGCAGATCTGAAAATTAGATACACGATACAACTCATCATTAAGAAGCAGCAGACCAAATATAAAATCATTCCCTTTCATAGAAGCCAAGAAAACTTTGACGGAAGAAGTGTTTCGGATGGACTGACAGATGGACGGACGGAGTCGAGCGGTTACTAGACCTGCTCTGCCGCTGGCAATGCAGGTAAAAATAAAATAAAAAACTGTCCGCCCGCATGGAATTTTACCAAAAAATGGCCCAAGAAACATAAGATCTACTTTGTAGGGCCTAATGGTTCCTATATGTAAAATAAAACAAATGGAATATAACTACTGACACAATGATTTGTAGCATCAACCCTTCATCTAATTATCCGCCAGTTCTGCCCAGCACCTGACATATAAAATTCGCTATTCAACTTTTACCATTTCATCTCATTTGTTTGGTTTTCAAAGCATGGCTTATGGTAAAGTTGAAGAACAAGGGACTCTGCAATTTATTTTAAAAAATACCTGGTCCTCAGAACTTTAACAAAAAAATTTCACTACTCTCCATCACATTTTAATAAGTTTATGGAAGACTAGAGGTATGACTGTCCCATATGGGCCTGTCCATACCACCCTCTGCCATGTTTATTCTAAAACAAGGAGCATAACTCTGGCAAAAAAGTCCAATCGAAACTATAATTGCAGATGCACAGGTTCCCATGGTAGTGAACATCGATACCAAGTTTCAAAGGAATCGATCCATAAACATCTGAGAAAATCTCCGGACAAAATTCAGGCCTATGCGGCTGCTAATTTAAGTCAAAAAGGGGCATAATTCTGGCAAAAATAATCCGACCAGAACTATAATTGCAGGTGCACAGGTTTCATGGTGGTGAACATTAATACCAAGTTTCAAGGTCATTGGTCCATAAATGTCTGAGAAAATCTTTGGACAAAATTATGTTTATGAATAGATGGACAGAAGAATGAACATTATTTCCGTGGGCACTCCCTCCACAACTTGTGGGTTGTAGGGGGGGGGGGGGGGGTATAAAAACTGGCTTTAACCCTGTATAATTTTTATAAGCCCATTTTATGGGCTACAACACAGTGATACACATTTTCCTTCTGTCTGGGTTCTGATTGTATTATTCAGCACCACTTGCTGTTAGAAAAGAAAATTTAAAATTTGGGAGAAATCATTATGGTCAGTATAGTAAGGTACAGGTTAGCAGTCCACTCTACTGACCCTTATTATATTGACTGACCCTAAACCATTATGGATGTCTCCTATTTTTGTCCAAATCAATATGGAGAATTTGTTTCTCAGTATGTTAAATTTACAGAACGAAACTTATTAAAATAACTAATAATTATGATATTGTTGACCTTCAACAGTTATTATTTGTTGGGAACATGGTATGGAATGAAAATAAACACAGAAAAATGGAGGAGACCATGAACTTTGAAAATAAATTTCAGAGTCCCTTATTCTTCAGCTTTATCCTCCTTATGATCTCTAACTGGGATAAGCTCAGTGCAATGAGGATTCATAATTTATTTTTTCAAACTAAGGCCTCACAAAGATTAGAAGATCTTCTGATTCTCAGGCCATTTTTTGTAAAACTGCATGTGGGCGGACGTTTTTTTTATTTTATTTTTTATTTTTGTAATTATTTCTTTGCCATAAAAAGTTCATATTCTTGGTTTGTTTTATGGTTTAGTCATAATCTACATAATAGCATGGGACCTTGTGTATTTTGTCCTGTGAGTGCAAGAAGGCTTTGCAATGCTAAAGCATTGCAAAGTCCTGTTACACTTAAGGAACAAATTTATCAATTTTATTTACTTGGGTAAAATATCAGAGGTAAACGATTTATTTTTATTTTTTTAAGTTTGCATTGATTATAAAAAGAGGACATGTGCAGCCAAATGGACTATACGGAAGGTCCCGAGAAAATGATTTTTAACTTTTTTAGGCCTAATGCATGAATATTTTCAGCTATTCAGGACACAATATTACATATGTCATCTTAAATCACATTGGGTAGGGGGTTAACCCTTTACACAACACACACTATATCAAAATTTATGACTTTAATTATATGTTTTTCAAATTCTTCAAAAACTTCAACAAGACCCTATTGTGCGTTCACCGTCATTGGAACTAGCTTGTTCCAAGAAGGAGTCACATTGTATGGTTTTGTTGAACTTTTAAAAAAAAAATAAGGTTTTTTCAACTGCTCTTTGTAAATTACGTGGACAGGTGTGACCGATACGTTAGGTAAAGGGTTAAAATTATAATCACTGATTGTATGTTTCACTCTGCATGATAAATTAGTTTCTTTGTTCCTCTGATGCACAGAAATACCAGCCTCATACTAATTTCCTAAAATTTCAACAAAACCATATCATGTGACCCCTCATTGGAACAGACTTGATGAGCTTGTTCTATTGAGGAGTCACAAGATATGGTTTAGGTCAAATTTTATAAAAAAAAATTGGAAAAATAATATCTAAAATAATAAATTTTGATATTGTCTATGTTGGGCAAGGGGTTAAGCAGTTGAAAAAAAAATATATTTCTAAAAATTAAATAAAAAAATGCTGAAACATCTGACTCCTCACTGGAATAAGCCTGTCAAGCTCGTTATAGTGAGGGGTCACAGGATATGGTTTTTGAAAAAAACAATAATTAAAATAAAAAAATTTGATATCCTGTGTGTTGGGTAAAGTGTTAACATTGCTAATTACAAAACTGCTACCAAGAGCATATCTAAACTACCTCTCTCTATATACCATATTTACTCTATGTATTGGGACAGCTCAAAATAATTATTTTCACAGGTGTCCCAATTCTTAGAAAATAGGGAAAGCACACAGCCTGGTCTTGATTTGATGCTGAATAAAGTTGTGTGTTATTCGTTTTTCATCACTATATATGAAAATTGCCGTCCAATTTTTTTTTATATTTTAGTTACTCAAGAATTTTTTTTATGAGTGTCATCTGCTACTAGCGATGGGCCAACTGGAAACAAATCTCCTGAATGTCCAAAATTTTGGAGCATAAAAAAAAATATTGTTTTCTGGAAAAAATGTGTGTCCCGAATCATAGAGTGTCCCAATATATAGAGTAAATATGGTATTCAGGGTAGCGAACATACATGCGATCCTTCAGTTCAGAAAGAGAATGTTTTTTACCTGCACTCATCAAAAACTGATTACACATGTCAAGGCGACCATTTTGATAAAAGTAATTAAATGATAAATAAATCACCAAATCAGTGAAATAAATTTGACTAGATCATTTTTTTTATGATCTTTATATAGACCATGCGTTACACATGAAAAATAAAACAAACCACCACACACCTGAAACACTACTACAGTCGAATCCTCTTAATTGAATATCCATTTTGCTAGTGAAAATTATTCAATTAACAGGAGTATACAATTAACAGGGATTTGGTAAGTTTCCTGTGTTCTGGAGGTAAACTGAGCATTTAAATGCCTGTATTGGATGTAGTGAGGCCAAAAAGGTTGATAAATAAGGGGAATTTGGTGCGTGTCACAGTAATTTTTCCGACATATTACAAAAATTTATATACAATTAACAGGAGTTTACTCTACAACCCATATGCAATTAACAGCTCAAATTTGTACTAAAGGTATGGTAAATGGTTTTGTGTTTGAAGGTTATATTCAATTAACAGGGATATACAATTAAGAGATATCCAATTAAGTGGGCTCCATTGTATAAACTTCAGTGGTTATAGTACAAGTAGAACAATGAATGGGGATTACATCATGCACAATGCAAGAACGCAATACCATGAGGTCATGATCTTCATTCATAAAAAAATCAATACATTGATGCTGAAGGATTGTTAAAACATACACCATTAAAAACTAACCAATCCCTTCATTATACAAACAAGTCAAGAAAGGGTGGAATATTGTAAAATAAATTGGTTATTACAACCATGAGGGTTTCCGTGATGGTGTATTGAAGTCTCGACCTCGCTTCTGGGTCATATATTGACTCGTCCTGATGGACTCATCAATATATGCCCCATGACAACGTCTCAACTTCAATACACTATCACAGAATACTCACATGGTGGTAATAACCTATATGTATTTTCAGGGAAGTTCTGTAATAATTTACTCTGTCAGGCTGTTGGATTGTCTTATTACTGACCTTCCTTGACTGCTGGTTGTCCATTATTCTGTTTGTTAAGTGACCAACTGACTTCCTCTTATACAAAATTACATGCGGACTGCGTTGAAATGTTAAATTTCACTTTTGTACAAAAATATATTTTAGTGCATTCGCTGGAATTGGCCTTTTCCAAATTGTGGTAACAAAAGGCAATAATTTTAAAAGACTTTGATGTGAAAGCTTGTTTGAACATTTGACATGATATGGCAATTCTGTTACAAAGTTGATGAAATGGAACAAAATTTATAAAGCTCTTGTGGGAGTGTGGTGGCTCTGTGGTTACTTCATTAGGATTTCAAACCTAAAGATCCATAGTTTGATCCCACCAGGGGTAAATGCATTGTGTCCCTGGGCAAGGCACTTAATCCCAACTGTCCATGTGAAGGCATGGGGACACTGTGTACTATGGTGTTCTGCACATCGATGCTGCACTTGTCTTCAACCTTCAACCATCCTAACCCTACTTGTGTGGAGTTAGTATGTAGTGGAGTTGACATTTCCTCACCGCAGCTCGGTGGTTCTCTCCAGATACTCTGGCTTCCTGCACCCATAAAATTGACCAACATGAGGTGACCATGGCTGGCAAAAGTGTCATTAAACCCCAAATAAATAAATAAATAAATAAATAAATAAATAAATAAATAAATAAATAAATATGGCTCTGTCACTATTAAACATCTCTAACTAGATTTCAAATATCAAAATTACTTTTATATTTATCATTAAAGCTAGAAATACACTGCATTACTAAACAAGAAAAGCATCGCAAAGTGATTCCAACCCTCCCCCACACCCCTCCCCAAAGTCAAATATTTTCGAAAACCAATCAACAAGCTGAACACAATATTTTTTTAACAAAGGGCAAAAACTCCCATAATTTTCATCAAATAGCGGTGGTTTCTGAACTATACATTGCTGCTAGAGACATTTGGTAAAAAGAATTTAAAATCCAGTTACTATTGTTAAAGTTATGCTATAAACAAGCATTACATGATATTTTTTTAACAAAGTACAATAACTCCCATAATTTTCCTCAGATATTGGAGGTCATCAAACCTGACATAGACATTGCTGCTGTAGAGGGATATACTGAAAAGAACAGAAATCCATTAACTATTGTTCAAGTTATGCCATAAACAAGTTTTGCAGGATATTTTTTATAACAAAGGGCCATAACTCCCATAATTTTCAAGAATGATATGCTTGTACAGGTCATATTCAACATTAACCTAACACATTCTCAGAAATGATCATCAAATAATAATCATGAAAATTCGTACATCACATAACCGAACTACAATTCATAAGTAACATATTCTTGTGTAGCCTCTTTATTTCTGTTAACCCTAAACTGGTTGAGTGCTAGAAGCCACTATCAGGACTCTACTGAAAAGTGCAGAAAGCCACTTTAGTGGCTTTCTTCTGCGTGCATTAGCTTGTCGTTTGGCACTCTCCAACAAATAGTAACAAAACAATTGTAGATAAACAAAATCCGCTAAACAAAGGCTCTCCTTACTGGTAGCATTGTATCTTCCAAAAAAATAAAAAGTTAAAAAATTTATAGTAATTTATATATTTTTTTTATACTTACCAATGACCCAGACTTAGCTGGTGCTAACTCTAAAATATTTAGGGCCAAACACAAATTTTACCCCCCAATCCCCAACATTTGCATCAAAAACCGAAAATTACATGTCCTATATGGTCCTCCATACTTTTACTCCACTGCGCATGCACAGTGTCAAGGAGGTCTCGAAATTGGCGCAATTATCATTCTTACAACCAGTGCCTGGTAAGCGTTATGTACTCAGCGAGGAGGTATGAGTTCCCAACTCATGGGAGGGCCATCCCCGTCTGGGTCATTGGTAAGTATAAAAAATATATAAATTACTAGAAATTTTTTAACATTTTTATACTGTACCAATGACCCAGACTTAGCTGAATAGGAAAAAGGTTGGAGGGCCTAGGACATAAGGAAAATCCAATACACTCAACTACATATAACAGAATTATCCCCTCGACGATAAAGGAGAAATAGGCTTTACATGTATCTTTCTTTTTTGCATCAAAACGAGAAAGACACAACACCATTCTGTAATTGAGCACAATAACATCAATGATCTCTATTAACCTCCAGTATAACCCGTTATGCTAATTATTTTTAAAGGAAAGCCAATAAATAATAGTGCTGCCGTGGTTATCCGGATAACTGGTTAACCTGTGATTAAAACTTTGACCAGTCAAGACAATGTTTTAACCGGTTAACCTTACATTCACTATACTCACCGTATATGTCCGTGTATAAGTCGCACCCCAAACTCACACCTGGAATTCCTCCCTTTTGCCTAAAGCCCATGTATAAGTCGAAGCCCCCATTTTTAAATATATGCAGTCAAAAAGAATTAGTTGCAAGTTACGTTTTGCCAATTTGGGGCAGTTTGGGATGCAATGGAAATAGGTAAGTTTTGACGAGTTACCACGTGGTGAATAAGATAAAAGAATAAAGGAAAATTATTACTAAAGATTTAAAAAATACTCGCATTTATTTGTTTTTCGTTGTTTGTTTATCACCCCAATGTCTTTCTTCATCCCTGTCAAGAAAATCCAGCGCTCGTTTGTGACTGAAAGTTCATTGTTTCAGAATCAGAGCACCATTTGCGCCGTAACCTGCGCAGTTGTTGTGATTAAGTTGTTTTTTCCGGAACGCGAGAATGTTCCTGAAAAACCAATAAAAATACAACAAATGCACAGGTTACAGCGCAAATTGTTGTCCCACTTAAGCATTGTTGGTGCTATTGAAACTAACTTTACCTGGTGCACGTGTGCGTAATTTATAACCGGACATTACACATCAGTGAATTGGAGTTCGTGGAATAAATAAATACGTCTCTCCAGGTATTGCTGGCAAACATTTAATGTGTTATTATTTATTTTTTCATTGTTATTTTGATGATTTTGTATTTTTTATGGTTTCATCCATATTGGCCTCACAAACCTGTTGATTTCTGGTACACGCACTGATGTAAACACATGGGCGATTGAACAACAACGACTAAATAGAATACTTCTTTATTATTATTTATGGTCAATGTAAATAACATTGGCCGGCCCGATATAATAGTTACAGTTGAAGCAAGAACACACTACAAATATAGGTACCTTAAATGCGGTTAACCACGGTCAAACACGCTGGTTAACCGGTCAAAACAAAGTCTTAACCACGGCAGCACTAACAAATAAAGGAAGTCCAGAGAAATGAGACTCTTTATACTCATTAAAAGTGTCCGAGGCTTGTATATTAATGCCCGTATACAAAAGCTTCACACCGAGCTACACTTTAAAAATATTACATGGATGCGTAAACATTAGCTTTACACTTTAAAATCATCCCGGTACCGACTCGGAATTACTGACTCCAGGAGAGGTATTCCCTTGCTTTTCACTATAAAGCAGGTGACCTAAGGGAACACCTGCCTCCCCCCCCCCCCTCCCCCTTTCCCTTGCCCTGGATCAAATACTCCAGAGCGAAGAGGACAGCAGGACAGAGTCACTGCCGGAACCAAAAGCCTACATAACTATAGTTGCAAATGTTTAGCGGACGACATTCTGAGCAACAGATAATGGACCTAAACAATGCAGATCTCCAGAAATGGACTTAATATTTCTAAGATACAAATTTGTGAAGGTGGAAGGCTGAGACCAATATGCAGCCCTCATTAGATCTGTAATATCAACACTATTAGCATAAGCCCATGATGTAGAAGAACTCTTACTTCATGAGCTGAAATCTTAAGCACAGACTGCTGAGATGAAGATATTTATTATAAGCAGTATGGATAGTTAATTGAATCCATCTAGCCATAGAATGGACTGAAATGTGGAGGAAGCTTCCTGAGACCTGAGTAGATTAATCCACGGTCTCTGTGGAGATAGAGATGCTACCAACAGAATTTTGCATTGAGATTATTTTAACTTGAGCAATATCTGCTGAATCAACGGCGCTGGAGGATACGCACATCCTAGCATTCCATCTCCCTAGATCGATAGAGCGTCTACTGCAAACGCTCGAGGATCCAAACATAGTGACACATACGCCTGCAACTGATTGTTGAGATGCATCGCAAATAAGTCCATCATTGGCCGCTCTCTTTGGTAGCAAATCTGATTTAATACTCGTTTGTTGAAAGTCCATTCTGACGGCAACAAGCGGCCCCTCCGTGAAAGGGAGTCTGCTAAAACGTTCAGACGACCCGGAATATGACGGACTGATAGGAGAACTTGATGTTCTAGTACAAACAGAAGGATTCATTCCATTAACTTGAATAACAGAACGAAATGAGTGCCTCCCTGGTTCCGAATATACTCTAATACCGTCGAATTGTCGGACAGAATTTGCACATGAGCATTCTGACTAACGTTCATTCAATGACGAACCGCAAGCCAAATTGACATCATTTCTTGATGTTTATGTGCTTGATTAGGAACTGCAGATCCCAAAGACCCTGGCACTTCAAATCCGTTGGGCTCAATGTTGCGTCCCAACCTGTTTGACTGGAATCTGTCAAAACTGAAAAACTCGGATCCGGCAATTGCAGTGGAACTCCCTGAGTTAACCACTGAATATCTGCCCAAGTCTGAATCTCTTGTTCACTTGATTTGACAAGAGGATGTCCGTATCGAGAGAATGAATCTTCACCCTCCAATTCTGGGTCAGAAAATTTGGAGAGGACGAGTGCGAAGCCGCCCCATCGGAATAAAATCCACGGCAGCTCCGCACAACCTATCAGTCTCATGAAATCTCTCGCTGTAACTTTGTGTGAATGAAGACAATAGCGAGCGTAACAACGGATTAATTACGCTCTGGTTAACGGCAGACGAACGAGATTGTTGTGCGTCTCGAATTTCATCCCCCGGTGGGTGAATGACTTGGACAACACCAGATCTGACTTCTCGTTTACTTATGAAACCGAGACGTCGGAGCAATAGAAGCAGATTCTGCACATCGTTCTGAAGCGTTAACTCATTGCCGTACCTCTAAAGAGTGTCGTCCAGGCAGGCCGACGTTACCGCAGACAAATGAGCTCAGAAATGAGTCATTACTGAGCTCATTATTTGAGTGAAAGCCCAGGGCGCTAGATTCAGACCGAAGCACATTGTTCGGAGCTGACACACAACTCCTATGACGGCGAAGCAAAGATACTTTCTGAATGCCTGATGTAGCATGAAGTGAAAGTACGCATCTTAGAGATCTATGCATATAGCATAGTCGTTCACCCGAATACTCGCTCTGACCAATTGGATGGTCTCCATATAGAAACTTGGAGCCACGATCAGCTTGTTTATCCAGCTCAGATTTATGAGTGGACGGAACAAGCCGTCTCATTTTGGAACCAGAAAGGGATGGTTGTTGAGACCTGGAAATTCCTGGATTTCTACGATCTCTATCGCTATCTTCTCCTGAAGAAACTGGACTTCTGATTGAAGCGAGCCTCTTCTCTGCGGATTTGACGGAAGCTGAGTCCATCTTGGTGAGTTTAACGGAGGTTTTCCTTTGAAGGACAGGTGGTCCTTCCGAAATCACCCCTCGAACCAAGGAACAACCGTAAACGACTCCTAATTGGTTGAGAAACTCGACAGTCTTCTGCCCACTGGAACACGATAGAGGTATATACAATAACCTCCTGGTCCTGCGAGGGTTGCGGAAAGAGAAACCATGTCCTCCACGGCCCGCACCTCACCCTGTCGACCTAGGGGCATCTGACCGGTTGACTCTGCCAGTATTACGGCCCATGAGTCGCTACCCTGACGGTCTCTAGAGTAAGACCTAGAGGATGCAAAGGAACCTCTATAGGAACTTCCCTTGGACGTATTCGCCCCAGAAGTGCCTGTCCTACTCTTCTCCACTGAATCAAACTTATGGAAACGGATTTGAATAGCAGAGAGTCGGAAGCTTTCTAGTTATCTGATCATAGATTGCGAAAAGCTTGCCATCGAAGAGAAGCTCTCCGGAGACCGGAGCGACTCTGAGAGAGTTTTTTCACCTTACTATCCACACGTGTGGATGTAGCCAGGGCAGCGTCATGTCTAACCAACTCCAGGTTGCCACTACAAGGGCGGAGTTATACATGGAGAATGCTATGGCCCTCGAAAGAACTCTTAAGGAGGTTTGTACATCCTAGAATTCTTTTACATCGAGACGTAATGATAATGCTCTGGTAAGGTGATCTGCGTACGATAATGCGTCTAAGCTAGTCCTGTTAGGTGATATTGTCATTTCCAATGTCGTGGTTGGAATTGACATAGACGACGGTATAGACAGTACTAGGTCTTCGGCCTGGTCGTCTAGATGCAGAGGAACTCTCGGAATGCCCTGTCCTGCCGTTTCGAATTTATTCCATGAATTGATGAAAGGCAGATGTAGAGCATTTGCCGAAAAGAAACCGGACCTGCCCGTTTTGGTAGCAAGTTATATGTAGCATCATTTAATAGTTCAAATGTCCGTGAGACATTACTGGACTGTGTCTGAAACTCAGGGACGATGTTCCTAAACCGATTAAAGAATTCTGTGTCCAGTGGTGCTATCAGTCTTTTATCCGGCAACGCAGCATTTTTGGTCCAGAGGAACGTCAGATGATAATGCCGGATGCACTCTACAGCAATTATGTTGTTCCGAAAGGAATATTACAACTTCTCCATATCCCTTTCGCCATCCTGTCGGCCCACTTGTAAATCTTGGTCGTCCGTGCCTGAACCTGCAGCGGAACGTACCAACACAGCTTCCTGGGATAATTCCTGATCCGACAGAGTTTCTGCCGGTTGCTGGGATGCTGCAATAATTTGTGCTATCTGCGATAGCACGTCCATAACGGAGGCCTGTGGAGCTGTGGTCTTACGGGATTTAGCCGCTGGAAGCTCCTTGGACGTTGACACGTGCATACATCTTTTATGCGAACGTCCGGTGTATGAAGGCCTCGTATCCTTGGCTACCAGATGGAGTGACCTGGTCACCGTGGAATCCCTGGTCGGCGAGATTGGATGGATATCACTGGTCACATAGTCAAGGTGTGGTTGTGTGTGTTGCCGAGATGAGGAAGCCGATAGAGCAGTCTCTCCGGATTGTCTATATAACGGAGCGTCCCGAGCGGTGGACGTATGCTCCGACAGAGGAACGTTATGTACCACAACATCTGGGTCCAGATGTTGTTGTACGAGAGAGAGACCTCTCTCGCTCGCAGCCCGGATGTGCCTGGACGAGCTAGGAACCGGACTAATAGGCTTTCTCCGTACCATCCTCGTATCCGTCGTCACTGGGTGTGTACATTGTATTTTATAGTGCTTGCATCACCCAAATCTTCTTTCTGGACCGCAACGGACGAACCCAGCTGCCGAGCTATTCGGTGAATGGTCGCTACACAGGGCGAGCTAGCGGACGCCAAAGCCGTCGATCCTACTTGGGACCTCTTAGGCAATTGAAGTATCTGCATGAGCACTTTTACCGCTAGCTCTTCATTTGACTGTGACGACAGAAGCACACTTTTCAAAGACATCATGGTAACATCACCCTGTTCATGTTCCTCAATGAGGCCTGTGGAGCCGCGGTCTTGCGTAATTAGCCGCTGGAAGCTCCAGGGACGTTCATTCCTTAATTTATATAATATGCGAACATCCCAACTGGAAAGGCCTCGAGTCCTTGGCAAGCAGATGGAGTGACCTGGACGATGTGTATTCCCTGGTCTGCAAAGCAGGAGCTTCAGGGACGTTCATTCCTGCATTTATATAATATGCGAACGTCCCCTGGAAATCTGTGGTCACATAGCCAAGGTGCGGTCGTGTGTGCTGCTGTGAGGATGAGGAAGCCAATAGAACAGCCGCGTCAGACTGTCTGTGCGACAGAGCGTCCCAAGCAGGTGGAGTGGACATATGCTCCAACTAACAAACGAACATACAACAACATCGCGGTGCAGATGTTGATGCAAGAGAGAGGGGGCCTCTCTCGCTCGCAGTCCGGATGGACCTGGATGAGCTAGGAACCGGACTAACAGGCTTCCTCCATACCATCCTCTGATCCCTCGTCACTGGGTGTGCACGTTGTATTTTTATAGTGCTCGCATCACCTAAATCTCCTTCCTGGACTGCAATGGACGAACCCGGCTGCCAGGCCATTGGTCTAATGGTCACTAAACCGGGCGAGCTAGCGGACGCCAAAAGCTGTCGATCCGACTTGGGACCTCTTAGGCAGTTGACGTATTTGCATGAGCACTTTGCTGCTAACTCTTCATTTGATTGTGACGACGGAAGCACACTTTAAGAAGACATCACAGAAATATCACCCTGTTCTTGTTCCTCTGACAAAGAGATTGAAAAACTAGAGTGACTCTGAGGAGAGAGGACCGGCATGGTCCTCTCCACGCTAACAACATACCGTGACACATGTCTCCAACGTTTGTCATCCCAATTGACACACACTGAACAAGGGTTAGTGCGAGAACATTGACTACAATTAATACAGTGACCATGAGAATCAGAGGAAGATTTCCTCGCATTACAATTTGAACAATAATCTATCATTGTGAAAATTACGAACAGTCATAGTACTCGCACTAAAACTTGAAAACAAAGATACATAATATAATAATCCATTATAACATTACGAAAAAATAATTCAAAAAGAAAAAATTTTAAAAAAAAATCTTTTCAGAAGAGCCCAAGTTCCCAATGGGAACGATGAGCCCAAATGGATCCCAAAAAAGCCTAAGAGTGGACAAAATTTTTTAAATCGTTTCAAAAAATTAATGTAACACTTACGGACAACATTAATGTATCTTGCTATGAATTGAACTAAGCAGAAGACAAGTAATCACTATCAGAAGTAACCGTTGTCAACATAAACAAAAAGTGTACACAAACCGGAAACATGACTCCAGGCACTGGTAAACATGGCCCGAAATCAGTTACCAATTTAAACACTATCTGATGCACAACAGAGGCTTCCAGAGAAGAAACTGTAGAACATCAGATGGTAGATGCAGACCAAAACGCCTAAACACCCAAGGGTGAAGACGTAAACAAGGGGAAAAACAGAAAAATTATTCTGTTACCAAGCCAAAACTCCCAAGAAGTTTTGGTAATAAACATTACAAAAAATAAGCCAAAAGCATGGGAGAATAGCTAGGGGGGAATAAAGGAAAGGGAGAGAGGAAACACTGATCAAACAATGGAACATTCATAGCAAGAATGACAACAACTAGGCCATCCCTTGAAAATAGGCAACATGAAATAATTTCGTAAAAAAATTATAAGTTACAGCCCTGAACATTTCCTTCCACTGTTTTTTCCTCTCCTCCTTCTATCTCCTCCTTATATCCACCATTTCTCTCATAATTATGTGTCTGGCATCATTTAAACTGAGATTTACAAGCACAAATATCAGTGAGATGTAACTGAATTGAGGGCCAAACAACGAATGATAATTGCGCCAATTTCGAGACCTCCTTGACATTGCGCATGTGCAGTAGAGTAAAAGTATGGAGGACTATATAGGACATGTAATTTTCGGTTTTAGATGCAAATTTTGGGGATGGGGGGGTAAAATTTGTGTTTGGCCCTAAATATTTTAGAGTTAGCACCAGCTAAGTCTGGGTCATTGGAACAGTATAAAAATATACCCATGTTACAATCGCCCAATGAAAAATAATTTAGCACTGTACTAGTTAAGTCCTCAGATTAAATTTGCATTAACCTTTACCTAACATGAAAAGTTGACGACACTTGCAAACAAAATTCTTGAATAACTAATTTTTTTCATTTTTTATCTCAAAAACATAGGTTATGACCCCTCATTGGAACGAGCTCGATGAGCTCGTTCCAAAGAGGAGTCATCATAACCTCTGTTTTTGAGACAAAAAATGATAAAATAATAAAAATGAATTGCCGATTTTTGTGAATAGTGCAGGCCGATTTTTGCCGTTATGTTGGGTAAAGGGTTAATAACTACTGTACATAAATGTACACAGTTGCAGATGACTTAACAGTGTATCTTCATTATTGTACATGCCTGTACAGGCAGCCAACAATGACGTAAAAACGCAGTCAAGATAAATGCATTCTACCAGTCCAGTTCTCAAGGAAGAATACACTTGGGACAACTTTTTCAGAACAATATAAAAGGGGCTGTTTTTGTATGTATGTGGACATAAAGGTTAAAGAGAAGTCATAAAACCAATGAAAGAAACAGAAAAAAATACACTTACATTTGATATATGTGACCTTGGTCAACTCTTTCTTCAACATCAGCTAAGGCTCGGACATGTAATGGTGAATGAGGGAGAGCTGCATGTACCCATGGAAAGCATATCAATGAAAGCAAACCATTTATTATGCCCACAACAAACAAGTCCCAGTGATAAGCTGTTCCTTTTTTCATCCTGTAAACATTTATACATCATTATTAAAGACTATATTAACCCCAATGGGAAGCTAAGTTCTGCTCTTCCAAGACAAGACCATGGTTCTCACACCAGATAAAAAAATGAAATTCAAGGAGTATTCAAGGTGCTTTCAAGAAGTCGCAGGAAAAATTCCAAAATGAGAATCAAAGTTCTCACAGCTGTTTCTGACAGGTGAGCTTCTAGAGTGCTGAAGGCAGAAAGATAATTTTGACTGGATTGCGACATCAGATAGGCTGCAAAATTTGTTTTAGCAGTACAACATGTTTGCCATGGTTCATACACTTTTCAGAGAATCAAATTCCATGACTTTTCCAAAACTTTTCAAAAAAATTCCATGACCGGGTTAGTTCGCACCCAAACAGAAAAGCTTCATTTTTTGCATACTTTTTGTGCAAGTCATGCGTAATTTTTACACAAAATCAATCCCTTTTAACCCTTTACCCAATGCAGACGGAATCAAAATTTATTATTTTAAATATCATTTTTTCAATTTTAAAAAAAAATTTCAACAAAAATATATCATGTAATCCCTCGGTGGAACGAGCTCGACGAGCTCGTTCCAATGAGGGATCACATGATATGGTTTTGTTGAAATTGTTTGAAAAGTTAAAAAATTTATAGTAATTTATATATTTTTTATACTTACCAATGACCCAGACATAGCTGGTGCTAACTCTTAAAATATAGGGCCAAACACAAATTTTGCCCCCCAATCCCCAAAATTTGCATCTAAAACCAAAGAAAACATGTCCTGAAAGGCCCTCCACACTTCGCCCCTACTGCGCATGCGCAGTGTCAAGGACGTTCCGAAATTGGCGCCATTAATCATTCTAATAACCAGTGCCTGGTAAGCGCTATGTACTCAGCGGGGAGGCAAGAGTTCCCAACTCCTGGGAGGGCCATCCCCGTCTGGGTCATTGGTAAGTATAAAAAATATATAAATTACTATAAATTTTTTAACATTTTTATACTGTACCAATGACCCAGACATAGCTGAATAGTAAAAAGGCTGGAGGGCCAAGGACATAGAGCAAAATGGAATACGCTCAATAAAATAAAATAGAGTCATCCCCTGTAGGGAAAAAGAAGTAATAGGCCTTACATGTATCTTTCTTATTTATGATAAATTAGAAAGATACAACACCTTCCAAAATTGAGCTTCATACATCCATGTACTCTATTAATATCCAATATAATCCTTATACTAATAATTTTTAAAGTAAGCCAATAAATAAAGTAAGTCTATAGAATAGAGACTCTTATACTCCTAAAAGTGTCTGAGGATTGCATAATCATGTCCGTTGACATATGCAATATTCAAAAGCTATACTTTAAAAACTAAGACTTGAATGAATTTTAAAAACCTAAACTTCTCACTAAACAACCATCCCAATAACAGCTCAGAATAACTAACTCCGGAGGAGGTATCCCCTTGTTTTCATAGTAAAACAGATGACCCAAGGGAACACCCTCCCCCCCCCCCCCCCCCCTTTTTCTTGCCCTGGGTCAAATAGCCCAGAGCGAAGAGGGCAGCAGAACGGAGACACTGCCGAAACAGACAGCCTACCTAGCTATAGTAGCAACTGTTAAGTGAATGACATTCTGAGCAGTAGATAATAGACCTAACAATAGAGGCCTCCAGAAATGGACTCGATATTTCTGAGATAAAATTCATGAATGTGGATGGCTGCGCGCAATGAGCGGCCTTCAAAAATCTATAATAGCGACACTATTAATGTAAGCCCAAGAAGTAGAAGAGCTCTTACTTCATGAGCCGAAATCTTAAGCCCAACTGCTAAGTCAATGATATACCATAAGCAGTACCGATAGTAAATAGAATCCATTAACAATAAAATGGAGCGTAACGTCCTTCTACTAGGCATCAAAGACAGAAGAAGCTTACGCCCATAGTAATAAACAGATATTTGTTTATAAATACATAAACTGTACCCGGAAAGAGTAAAGGCCTATGCCCATACGAAGACGGAAGGACCTTAAAATAATAGGTTCTGGATAATAGGAGCCTAACTCTTATGCAAAAATCCAACCTAAATAGTAACGGAAGTAGTGATTCCGAAACTATGAAAGTGAAAATCATCCATCGATAGTGCATGAAACTCACTGACACTACAGTAAAAGAGAAACCAACAGAATTACTGTCTAAAAGGTCAGAATTTGAAAACTACTGTTTCCAGAGGCTCAAATGATTACTTAGCTAAATAAGAACCGAAGTTAAAATCCATATAGGAATTTAATCTAAAGATTCTAAGTCTATTTATCAAAAAGTTACTAACTGACTTAGATAAAGAGACAAAAGGCTCAATTGTAAACTATTGTAGAGTGCATAGGTATGAGGTAACATAAACCTATAACCTAAATAATAACAGGCTGCAGTAGATCTTGTGAAACAAGTATACTAAAAAATTGCAATGAGTAGTATGGAGGGATCAACAATATGAACATAATGATCCCTACACCACGACGGAAGAGCCTCCACTTTAGCCGCATAGAATAGCGAAGAAGAGGATCTCCTATAGTAAGAAATCGCGTCCAAAGCTCGTCCAGTACAGTGCATACAATGCAATACGGACCACACAACGGAATACATGAAGGTTGCGACCTTGCGGGTTGTGATAAAGATGACACGATTTACCCAGTGAAAAAAGATCCTCACATAGAGGAAGATTTCACGTTAAGACCCACAGTAGACAAGAGAGTAAATTACCCATGATCTCTGTGAAGATAGAGATGCTATCAACAGAAATGTATTGTGGTTGTTTATCTTAGCAATACCTGCTGAAACAACAGCGCCGGAGGATACGCGTATCCTATCATTCCGTCCTATAGATCAATAGAGCGTTAACAACATTAGCTCAGAGATCTGGACAAGCCAACACATACGTCTGCAATTGATTAGCAAACTGTGTCGTAAATAAATCATCATTGGGCGCTCCCATAGATAGCAAATCTGATTGAATACTTGTTTGTTGAGAGTCCATTCTGACAGCAACAAGCGACCCGTAAGAGAACGGGAGTCCGGTAAAACAATCAGACTACCCGGAATATGACGGACCAAAACAGAACTTGGTGTACTATAACCAACAGACGGATTCTTTCCATTAAATTGAATAACGGAAACGAAAGAGTGCCTCCCTGGTTCCGGAGATACGCCACTACTGTCGAATTAAAGGACAGGAATTGGGCATGCGTTTCTGAATAATGTTCATGCAATGACATAAAGCAAGCCTAAAAAACATTATTCCGCAGAAGAAAACTGATTGCTAAGAGACTGCGGAACCCAAAGACCCTGGCACTTCGAATCCGTAGGGATCAGTATTATATCCCAATCTGTTTGACTGGCAACCGTCATAACAGCCACACTCGGGTCCGGCAACTGCGGTGGCACTCTCTAAGTCAACCACCGAATGTTTGCCCCAGTCTGAATCTCTTGTAACACTAGATAGACAAGAGAACGTGTAAATCGAGCAATTCATGCATTGCCGAAAAGTTGCCGTCGAAGAGAAGCTCCTCCGAGAACGAAGCGACTCTGAGAGAGTTCTTAACCCTACTATCCACGCGTGTGGATGTAGCTAGGGCTGCGTCACGTCTAACCAACTCCAATCAGCCACTGAAGGGCAGAGTTATACGTGAACAAACTACTGCCCTCAAAAGAAATTACATTGAGAATAGTATCCCGTAAATCTTTTCTTGAAGACGTAATGATAACGCCTCAGTAAGGCGGATTACGTATGATAAAGCGTCTAAGTTAAGTCTATTATACATCATGTCGTTTCCAACATTGAAATTGGAAAAGACATAAACGGCGAAAAAGAATATATGCAGTCTTTAACCACACCGTCTAGACGCATAAGAACTCTTGGTATGCCCTGCTCTGCCAAAATAAACTATTCGTATAAAAGATAAAATGGCAGAAATGAGCAACGCGGACAAGAAACTAAACTATCATGCTTGGTAGCAGGCTTGTATATATATATATATATAGCGTCGAAAAATAAAACACATGCTGTAATGACAATATTGGACTGCGTCGGTAAGTCAGGGACAATGTCCCTGAACCGATCGAAAAATCCGAGTCCAATGACACTATAAGTCTCTTATCCAAGATCGCAGCAATGAAGTCCGAAATAACAATCACTGGAAGATAATGCCAGAAGATATGAAAGGCAGCTTCCAATACTACTAAAGGGAAAACTCGAAATCTTTCGAATCCCTTTCGCCATCCTGTCGGACCCTATAAAGCGTTCGGTCGTCCGTAGCTGATGCAACCGCGGACCGCACCGACCCAGCGCCGTCGGATAATTCCTGATTCGACCGAGAAACTGTCAATTGCTGGGATGCTGCGAAACAACTGTGCTAACTCGGATAGCACGTCCGTCACTGAGGCCTGAGGAGAAGCGGTCTTACGATGCATTGCCGCTGGAAGCTCCGTGATCGTTACCCCGTGCATACTACCAATATGCGAGCGAACGGAGTGTATAGGCCTCGTGTCCCTTGGCTACCGGATGGCGCGACCTATTCGCCGTGGAATCACTGAATGACGAAACTGATCGGATACTCGAGGTCACATAGCCAATGTGCGGTCGTGTGCCCTGCTGTGAGGATGAGGAAGCATTAAGGACAGTCTCTAGGACTGTCAATATAACGGAGCGTCCCGACCGACAGACATATGCTCCGAATGTAAAATATCTGAACCACAACATGCAGTCCCCTATGTTGTTGGACGAGAGAGGGACCTCTCTCGCTCACAGCCCGGACGGACCTGGACAAGCCAGGAACCGGACTAACAGGCTTCCTCTGATCTGTCCTCAATCTGCCGTCACTGGGTGAGTACTAAAGTAATTAAAGTGCTCGCATCACCCAAATCTCCTTCCTAGACCGCAACGGACGAACCCGGCAGCCGAACCATTCGATGAATGTACGCTACACCGGGTGAGCTAGCGAATGTCACTCCGTAGACGATAGACATATTCCATGAGCACTTATTGCCGCTAGCTCTTCATTAACTATGACGACAGAGGCACACTTATGAAAGACATCTCCATAACTCTGCGAACAAGAAACCAGAAATGCTTGGTTATAGCAAGCATAAAATAATAATATATATAGCGTCGTGCAATAATTCGAAAGTTTGTGTGACATTATTGGACTATGTCGGAACTGAGGGACGATGTCCCTGAACCGAACCAAAAATTTCTAAGTCCACCGACGCTATCAGTTTCTTATCCGGCATCGCAGCATTCTGGTCCGACGAAAGAAGCTGTAGAAGACCAAGTCAGATGACATACACAACAGCATATGTTGTTCCGAAAGGGAAAGCTCGAAATCCTCCAAATCCCTTTCGGTATCCCGTCGGACCAGATGAAACTTTCGGACGTCCGTACCCGCTTCCGTAGAGCGTCCCGCCCCAGCATCGTCGGATAAAATATATGCGACAGATTCAGTTGATGCTGGGATGCTGCAATAAACTGTGCTATTAAGGAAAGCACGTCCGTTCCCGAGGCCTGTGCAGTAGCGGTCTTACGATGCATTGCCGCCGGAAGCTCCGTGAACGTTGACTCCCGCACACTTCCTATGCGAACGTCCGGAGTCTGCAGGCCTCGTGTCCCTGGCTACCGGATGGTGTGACCTGGTCGCCGAAGAATCCTTGATCGGCGAAGCTGGTAACATATCGGCGGTCACGCAGCCAAGGTGCGGTCGTGTGCGCTGACGAGAAGAGGAAGCCTTAGCAGTCTCCGCGGACTGCCTATACAACGGAGCTTCCCGAGCGACGGACGTATGCTCCGCTTGCGACACATTTTGTACCACAACATCTGAGGCCAGATGTTGTTGAACGAGAGAGGGGCCTCTCTCGCTTGCCGTCCGGATGGACCGGAACGAGCTATGAACCGGACTAAAAGGCTTCCTCCGTTCTCCCTCCGATCCGCCGTCACTGGGTGTGCATTAGGTTAATTTATAGTGCTCGCATCACCCCAAAATTCCTTCTAGACCGCAACGGACGAACCCGGCTGCCGAACCATTCGGTGAATGGACGCTACACCGGGCGAGCTAGCGGACGTCAAAGGCCGTCGAACCTACTAGGGTCCTCTTAGGCAATTGGCGTATTTACATGAGCACTTTTCCGCTAGCCCTTCATTAATTGTGACGACGGAGGCACACTGTTGAAGACATCACAGATACATCACCCTAATCTTGATCGTCTGAAATAGAAATTGATAAAGTAGAGTGACCCTGCGGGGAAAGGACCGGAGTGTCCAAATCCCCAATAACATACCGTGACATACGCTTCCCATATTGTCATCGAAATCATACGATACAGAGCAGGAGTTAATGCGAGTACACTGACCACATATAGAATGATTATAAAGTCAGAGGAAGACTTCCTCTTAATACAATTGATCAATATCCTTTCAATGTGAAAAGAAAACAAGTCCTGGTACTCGCACTAACCCCTGGCAATCAAAATACATAATAATAATATGATCCATTAATATAGAAAAAATAATTGAAATCAAAATATTTTGAAAAAATATTTTTTCAGAACAGCCCAAGTTTCTGAAAAGTAACGTTGAGCCCCAATGGATCCCAAGCCTAAGTGTGGACAAAAATTTTAAAAATATTTTAAACAATTTATTCAACACTTACGAACAATAATAATGTATCTAGTTATGATTAAAATAACATCAAGATATTATTTTCCAGAAATCCCCCCCTCACACAGAGGGCTGTTGTAAATGTAAACAATGAGTGTAAAAACACTAAAATAAGACTCCAGGCACCCAGGCCCGAAATCAGTTACCAAAAATACACTATCTGATGCAAAACAGAGACTTCCAGGGAAGAAACTGCAGAACATCAGATGGTAGATGCAGAACACAACGCCTAACCACCCGTAGGTGAAGACGTAAACATGGGGAAAAGAACAGAATTCATTCTGTTATTCAGCTAAAACTCCCAAGAAAATTTAGTAATAATAATTACAACAAGAGGCCCCACGTGGCCTTAATCGCTCACCTGACAAAGTGACTCTAAGAAGTATTTTAGGTCACCTTCACCATGTCATGCTTCATCAACATTAACTGGTTGAGTGATAGATTTTGTTTGAAGTTCAACATTTGTTACCTAAAATTAGTTTTATTTAAAATCATTGGTGTGTGGCCAATCTCCAATGATTTTTAATAAAGCAAATTTATCTCTGCAGACAAACTGGTTTAGCATGAAGCACAAACAAGGAATGTGAAGAGATAGCCTTGGACATCTCTCCCCAACTGTGGATATCTTCCATGTGCTACATGTATATATTTGCATGCAAGAAAACAAAAATTTTCACAAATTTTATTTTTTTTTATCATCATTGGAACAAGCTCAAACAGCTTATTCCAATAGGGGTATGGGAAGATCAGGTATATTTTTGAGACAGAAATGTGAATATATAAATAATGGTGTTTTTTTGTGAATGATGCTGGAGAATTTTGCGTAAAGATATGGTAAATGGTTTGTTCTAGATACAGAATGATGCAAAAGTATTTAAATTTGATTAGGCAAGTTGTTCCTATAATGCATTTAAAAATTGAAGTAACTGTTTTTTTGCTGACAAACTTTTAGATGTGTGTGTGTCCGTGTTTGTGTGTGTGTGTGTGTTTGTGTGTGTGTGTGTGTGTGGGGGGGGGGGGGGGGGGTAAGAGTGTTCTTGCAAACAAAATTCCTGAATAAATGGAAAATTTTATTTTTTGTGTGAAAGACATAGTGCGTGAATGTTGATTGGAACAAGCTTAGAGAGCTCATTTTAATGTGAAGTCATAAAGCTGTGTTTTACGTACGAAATTCTGGAATAACTAAAAAAATTGCTTTTTTGACTCAAAAAGCATGGTGTGCGACCTCTCATTGGAATGAGCTCAAAAAGCTCATTCCAATGGGGTATTTACAAGCGATAAGTACATGTATGTTTAAGAGACAAAAATTAAAATTTGAATAGCGATTTTTGCGAAGAATGCTGACAAGTTTTGGCAGTTATGCTGGTAAAAAGGTAAGATATGCAAAGTGGTTGTTTTTTAGAGGCGACATTTAATTAAGGGGAATTAACCCTTGATTACTGAGGTAACTTCTAAAAGTACTGAAATTTCATGAAGCAATGTGAATAACAGACAACAGTTGCCTAAAAATTTCATGAATAACTAAAATTTTTATTCCTTTGTCTCGAAAACATGGCATATGACCTTTGTTGGAATGAGCTGAATGCGTGTGTTCCAATGAGGGGTCATAAAATTTGAACGAAGATTTGTGTGAATAATGCATTAGTACTGCTAGATTTGGGTAAACGGTTCACCCTGGATACCACCCCTTCTATAGTAGATCTTTTCTGCAAATTTTGTCTAAGATTCTATCAACTTTACAAATAAATACGTTCATGAATCACAATCAGATCCACCCTACAATGTTGCATACCAAATATCAAAAGATTCTGCCTGCTGGATCTGGAGAAGAAGATTTTTTAAGAAATATGCCTGAAACGCACTAAGTTAAAATTTGGGCTCCTATACGGAGCCCAAATATAAACCCAGGGGGCCGATTTGAACAAACTTCAATCAGATCCACCCCACAATGTTGCTTACCAAATATGAAAAGATTCTGAAGCTGGATCTGGAGAAGAAGATTTTTTAAGAAATTTGCCTGAAATGCACTAAGTGCGAATTCGGGCTTCTATATTAAGCCCAAATATGAATCCAGGGGGCCGATTTGAACAAACTTGAATCAGATCCACCCCGCAATGTTGCATACCAAATATCAAAAGATTCTGCCTGCTGGGTCTGGAGAAGAAGATTTTTTAATAAATTTGCCCGAAATGCACTAAGTGCGAATTCGGGCTTCTATATTAAGCCCAAATATGAATCCAGGGGGCCGATTTGAACAAACTTGAATCAGATCCACCCCGCAATGTTGCATACCAAATATCAAAAGATTCTGCCTGCTGGATCTGGAGAAGAAGATTTTTGAAGAAATTTGCCTGAAATGCACTAAGTGCGTTCGAATTCGAGCTTCTATAGTGAGCCCAAATATGAAACTAGGAAGCCGATTTGAACAAACTTGAATCAGATCCACCCCACAATGTTGCATACCAAATATCAAAAGATTCTGCCTGCTGGATCTGGAGAAGAAGATTTTTTAATAAATTTGCCCGAAATGCACTAAGTGCGAATTCGGGCTTCTATATTAAGCCCAAATATGAATCCAGGGGGCCGATTTGAACAAACTTGAATCAGATCCACCCCGCAATGTTGCATACCAAATATCAAAAGATTCTGCCTGCTGGATCTGGAGAAGAAGATTTTTGAAGAAATTTGCCTGAAATGCACTAAGTGCGAATTTGGGCTTCTATATTAAGCCCAAATATGAATCCAGGGGGCCGATTTGAACAAACTTGAATCAGATCCACCCCGCAATGTTGCATACCAAATATCAAAAGATTCTGCCTTCTGGATCTGGAGAAGAAGATTTTTGAAGAAATTTGCCCGAAATGCACTAAGTTTGAATTCGAGCTTCTATAGTGAGCCCAAATATGAATCCAGGGGGCCGATTTGAACAAACTTGAATCAGATCCACCCCGTAATGTTGCATACCAAATATCAAAAGATTCTGCCTGCTGGATCTGGAGAAGATGATTTTTTAAGAAATTTGCCTGAAATGCACTAAGTTCGAATTCGAGCTTCTATAGTGAGCCCAAATATGAATCTAGGAAGCCGATTTGAACAAACTTGAATCAGATCCACCCCACAATGTTGCATACCAAATATCAAAAGATTCTGCCTGCTGGATCTGGAGAAGAAGATTTTTTAATAAATTTGCTTGAAATGCACTAAATTCAAATTTGGGCTCCTATACTGAGCCCAAATATAAACCCAGGGGGCCGATTTGAACAAACTTGAATCAGATCCACCCCACAATGTTGCTTACCAAATATGAAAAGATTCTGCCTGCTGGATCTGGAGAAGAAGATTTTTTAAGAAATTTGCATGAAATGCACTAAGTTCAAAATTCGAGCTTCTATAGTGAGCCCAAATATGAATCTAGGAAGCCGATTTGAACAAACTTGAATCAGATCCACCCCACAATGTTGCATACCAAATATCAAAAGATTCTGCCTTCTGGATCTGGAGAAGAAGATTTTTTAAGAAATTTGCCTAAAGCACTAAGTTCGAAATCGGGCTCCTATACTGAGCCCAAATATGAACCCAGGGGGCCGATTTGAAACAAACTTGAATTCAGATCCACCCCTACAATGTTGCATACCAAATATCAAAAGATTCTGCCTGCTGGATCTGGAGAAGAAGATTTTTTAAGAAATTTGCCTGAAATGCACTAAGTTCGAAATCGGGCTCCTATACTGAGCCCAAATATTAACCCAGGGGGCCGATTTGAACAATCTTGAATCAGATCCACCCCCACAATGTTGCTTACCAAATATGAAAAGATTCTGCCTGCTGGATCTGGAGAAGAAGATTTTTTAAGAAATTTGCCTGAAATGCACTAAGTTCGAATTCGGGCTTCTATAGTAAGCCCAAATATGTATCCAGGGGGCCGATTTGAACAAACTTGAATCAGATCTACCCCGCAAACATTGCATACCAAATATCAAAAGATTCTGCCTGCTGGATCTGGAGAAGAAGATTTTTGAAGAAATTTGCCTGAAATGCACTAAATTCGAATTCGAGCTCCTATAGTGAGCTCAAATATGAATCTAGGGAGTCGATTTGAACAAACTTGAATCAGATCCACCCTACAATGTTGCATACCAAATATCAAAAGATTCTGCCTGCTGGATCTGGAGAAGAAGATTTTCAAAGAAATTTGCCTGAGATGCAGTAAGTTCAAATTTGGGCTCCTATACTGAGCCCAAATATAAACCCAGGGGGGCCGATTTGAACAAACTTGAATCAGATCCACCCCCACAATGTTGCATACCAAATATCAAAAGATTCTGCCTGCTGGATCTGGAGAAGAAGATTTTTTAAGAAATTTGCCTGAAATGCACTAAGTTCGAAATCGGGCTCCTATACTGAGCCCAAATATGAACCCAGGGGGCCGATTTGAACAAACTTGAATCAGATCCACCCTACAATGTTGCATACCAAATATCAAAAGATTCTGCCTGCTGGATCTGGAGAAGAAGATTTTTTAATGTTTTTCCATTGCCTACAGTGTTAAAAAGTGCTGACTCAGCACTTTTTCAAGTCCCGAAACCTGTACCCTATGATAAAACCGATGGCAATTTTTTTTTACCAATCCTTTCTGTTGGTCCTAAGGAAGCTGCACACCAAATAAAAATTCTCAGTGCCGTGCAGTTTTGGAGATATGGGCGTTTTAAATTTTTTCTATTTTTAGCTCCTGCGGTTCCCACGGGGCTGCGGGAAAATATTTTTTTGCATAAATCAAGTACTCATGACCCAATAAGCCCTCACATAAAATTTGGTTCAAATCAGCCCTCTCGGTTTGGAAAATAGAAATTTTGGGCGGGGCAAAAAATTTTGCCCCTCTCATAACAACGTCAAGTATAGCCCCACAAACTTCTCTTGAACAAATCTGAGTCTACACCTCAAAAGGAAGCTGCACACCAAATATCAAGTCTCTGCTACTGCTGGTTCATGAGAAGAAGATTTACAAAGATTTTGGTGCCCCTTGGGGGTGTGGCACCACCCAGGAGGAGGGGCAACTTCATTTGAACAAATCTGAATTGGCATTAGCTAATAAACATTTAGCCAACATTTGAATAAAATTGGGCTAGTGGTTTAGGAGGAGAAGTCGATAATGTAAAGTTAACGCCGGACGGACGACGACGGACGACGGACAGAAAGTGATTAGTAAAGCTCCCCTTGAGCTTCGCTCAGGTGAGCTAAAAACTATGCCAAAAGCATGGGAGAATAGCAAGGGGGGACTTAAAGGACAGGGAGAGAGGAAAACACTTAAAAAACAGTGTAACTAAATAATCAGCTGACACCAAAATGGCTGCTGCCTCGAAAGTTAAAAAATTTATAGTAATTTATATATTTTTTATACTTACCAATGACCCAGACTTAGCTGGTGCTAACTCTAACAAAACCAGGGCCAAACACAAATTTTGCCCCCCAATCCCCAAAAATTGCATCCAAAACAAAAAGAAATCATGTCCTAAAGGACCTCCATACTACGCCTCTACTGTGCATGCGCAGTGACGCAGTCGTCCCGAAATTGGCGCCAATTATCATTCTTACTGGCAGTGCCTGGTCAGCGCTATGTACTCAGCGGGGAGGCAAGAGTTCCCAACTCCAGGGAGGGCCATCCCCATCTGGGTCATTGGTAAGTATAAAAAATATATAAATTACTATAAATTTTTTAACATTTTTATACTGTACCAATGACCCAGACTTAGCTGAATAGTAAACAGGCTGGAGGGCCTAGGACATAGAGGAAAATCCAATAAGCTCAACTATATAGTAAAGAGGTAACCCCTTAAGGAGAAAAGGAGTATTAGGCTTTACATGTATCTTTCTTATTTAATATTAAATTAGAAAGATACACTACCCTTAATAATTGAGCACAATAACATTCATGTTCTCTATTAACATCCAGTATAACCCTTATATTAATTATTTTTAAAGCAAGCCAATAAATAAAGTAGTCCAGAGAATTGAGACTCTTTATAATCATTTAAAAGTGTCCGAGTATTGTATATTAAAGCCCGTTTGACACTTGACATATACAAATGCTTCACACCGAGCTACACTTTAAAAATAAGACATGAATGAATTTAAACATTAATATTACACTTTAAAACCATCCCGGAAGCGACTCAGAAATACTGACTTGGAGGAGGCATTCCCTTGCTTTTCACTATAAAGTAGGTGACCTAAGGGAACACCCGAACCCCCCCCCCCCCCCCCCCCCCCCCCTTCCCCTTGCCCTGGGTCAAATAGCCCAGAGCGAAGAGGGCAGCCGGACGGAGTCACTGCCGGAACAGAAAGCCTGCATAACTATAGTTGCAACTGTTTAGTGGACGACATTCTGAGCAACAGATAACGGACCTAAACAATGCAGGTCTCCAGAAATGGACTCAATATTTCTGAGATAAAAATTCGTAAATGTGGATGGCTGAGACCAATAAGCAGCCTTCATTAAATCTGTAATAGCAACACTATTAGCATAAGCCCAGGAAGTAGAAAGAGCTCTTACTTCATGAGCAGAAATCTTAAGCACAGACTGCTGAGAAGAAGATAAATCTTCATAAGCAGTACGGATAGTTAACTGAATCCATCTAGCAATAGAATGGACTGAAATGTCCTTTCTATTAGGCATCAAAGACAGAAAGAAACGTTTCCGTCCCTTTCTGATAAACTGAGATCTCTGTTTATAGATACGTAGTGCTCTAACAGGACAGAGTAAAGGCCTACGCCCGTCTGAAGAAGGAAGAGCCTTAATAACAATAGGTTCCGGATATTTATTAGGAGCCTGATTCTTAGCTAAAAAACCCACATTAGTAGTGAAGGTGATAGTGTTCCCAGCACCACGATAATGAGAATCATCCACCGATAGTGCATGAAGCTCACTGACTCTTCTGGCAGAAGAGAAAGCTAAGAGAAAAGCTGTCTTATAAGATAAGAATTTGAAATCTACTGTCCCAAGAGGTTCAAATGGCTTTTCCTTCAATTTAAGGAGAACCCAAGCTAAATTCCACTTAGGAATTAATCTAAGAGTTCTGGGTCTATTTATCGAAAAGTTTCTAACCAACTTCGATAAAGAGACATTAGATCCAATTTGTAAACTATCATGATGTGCATAGGTATCAGATAACATAGATCTATAACCCTTTATAGTAACAGGCTGCAGTTTGATTTCGTCAAACAAGTATACTAGAAAGTTTGCAATGTCTGGTATAGAGGGATCAAATATATCTACAGAATGATCCCTACACCAACGACGAAAAACCTTCCACTTAGCCGCATAGTTTAGCGAAGAGGAGGTCCTCCTACAGTTAGAAATCGCGTCCACTGCTCGTCCTGTAAAGTGCTTGCCATGCAAGAAGGACCGCACAACGGAAAAACGTGAAGGTTGAGACCTTGCGGGTTGTGATGGAGTTGGCGCGATTTCCCCTGCAAAAGAAGATCCTCTCGTGGAAGAAGCTTCCGCGGTAGGTCCCACAACAGACACCTGAGTAGATTTATCCACGGTCCCTGTGGCGACAGAGATGCTACCAACAGAATCTTGCATTGAGATTGTTTTATCTTTAGCAATACTTGTTGAATTAACGGCGCTGGAGGATACGCATATCCTATCATTCCGTCCCAAGGGATCGACAGAGCGTCTACTGCAAATGCTCTTGGATCCGGACACGGAGACACATACGTCTGCAACTGATTGTTGAGATGTGTCGCAAATAAGTCTATCATTGGCCGTTCCCACTGGTAGCAAATCTGATTGAATACTTGTTTGTTGAGAGTCCACTCCGACGGCAACAAGAGACCCTTTCGTGAAAGGGAGTCTGCTAGCACATTCAGACGACCCGGTATGTGACGGACCGAAAGAAGAACGTGATGTTCTAACGCAAACAGAAGGATTCTTTCCGTTAGATTGAACAACGGAACTGAATGAGTGCCTCCCTGATTCCGTATATACGCCACTACTGTCGTATTGTCGGATAGGATTTGGACATGAGCATCGTGAATAATGTCCATCCAGTGACGTAACGCAAGCCAAATTGACATCATTTCCTTGATGTTTATGTGCTTGCACAGGAATTGCGGATCCCAAAGACCCTGGCATCTCGAATCCGTTGGGATTAATGATGCACCCCAACCTGTTTGACTGGCATCCGTCATAACGGTAAAACTCGGATCCGTCAACTGCAGCGGAACTCCTTGAGTTAACCACTGAATGTTTGCCCAAGTCTGAATCTCTTGTTTCACTTGATCTGACAAGAGAACGTCTACATCGAGCGAATGAATTTTCACACTCCAATTCTGAGTCAGGAAAATTTGAAGAGGACGTGTGCGTAGCCGCCCCATCGGAATGAGATCCGCGGCGGCTCCGCACAGACCTATCAGTCTCATAAATTCTCTCGCCGTGACTTTGTCTGCGTGCAGACAATAGCGAGCGTAACAACTGACTAATTTCGCTCTGGTTAACGGCAGACGAACGAGATTGTTGTGCGTCTTGAAGCTCATTCCCAGATGAGTGAATGACTTGGACGGCACCAGATCCGACTTCTCCTCGTTTACTATAAAACCGAGACGTCGGAGCAATAGAAGAAGATTCTGAACATCGTTCTGAAGCGTTAACTCGTTGCCGTACCTCTGAAGAATGTCGTCCAGGTAGGCCGACGTTACCGCAGACGAATGAGCTCGGAAGTAGATCATTACCGAGTTCATTACCCGAGTGAAAGCCCAGGGTGCTAGATTCAATCCGAAGCACATCGCCCGGAATTGATACACCACTCCCAGGACTGCAAAGCGTAGATACTTTCGGAATGTCGGATGTACCATGACGTGAAAGTACGCATCTTTGAGATCTATGCTCGTTGCATAATCGTTCACCCGAATACTCGCTCTGACCGATCGAATCGTCTCCATATAAAACTTCGGAGCGACGATCAGCTTGTTTATCCAGCTCAAATCTATGACTGGATGGAACGAGCCGTCTGGTTTCGGAACCAGAAACAGATGGCTGTAGAATCCCAGAGATTCCTGGTTTTCTACGACCTCTACCGCTTTCTTCATTAAAAGAGACTGCACCTCTGATAACAGAGCGTCTCTTTTCTGTGGATTTGACGGAAGATGAGTCCACTTTGGACTTCGAGTTAATGGAGGCTTTCGTTTGAAGGATATCTTTAGACCTTCCGAAGTCACTCCTCTCACCCAAGGGTCGTCCGTAATCGACGCCCACTCTTGTGAAAAACTCGACAACCTTCCGCCAACCGGAACGCGATAGAGGTTTAAGCCATCACCTCCTGGACCTGCGAGGCCTGCGGTAGGAGAAACCACGTCTTCCACGACCCGCACCTTGCCTCGTCGACCTCGGGGCGTCCGACTGATTGTCCCGGCCAGAAGGACGTCCCGAACGAGAGTCGCTATCCTGACGGTCTCTCGAATAAGACCAAGAGGACGCACCGGAACCTCTATAGGAACCTCTCTTGGGCGCATTAGACCCAGAAGTGCCTGTCTTATTCTTGTCTGCTGTATCCGACTTCTTAGGAGCCGATCTGAACAACATAGAATCATTAGCTTTCTTTTTAATTTTATCATAAATAGCGGAAAGCTTGCCGTCAAAGAGAAGTTCTCCTGAGACCGAAGCGACTCTAAGAGAGTTCTTCACCTTAGAATCCACTAGTGTGGATGTAGCTAGGGCTGCGTCACGTCTAACCAACTCCAGATTTGCCACTGAAAGGGCGGAGTTACACGTGGAATAAGCTACTGCCCTTGAAAGAAGTCTTAAAGAGGATTGTATATCCTGAAACTCTTCCCCTTGAAGGCGCAGTGATAATGCCTTAGTAAGGTGATCTGCGTAAGATAAGGCATCTAAATTGGCTCTGTTAGACGCAATAGCTGTTTCCAACACTGCGGTTGGAATAGAAACTGACGACGGTAATGATAGCTCTAAGTCTTCCGCCTCGTCGTCCATACGCAGAGGAACTCTCAATATACCCTGTCCTGCCGTATCGAATTTATTCCTTGCATTAATGAAAGGCAGGTTGAGAGTATTAGCGGACAAGAAACCTGCTTTCCCCGTCCTGGAAGCAAGTTTAAATATAGCGTCGTTCAATAATTCAAATGTTCTAGCAACATTATTGGACTGCGACGGAAACTCGGGAGCGATGTCCCTGAACCGCTCAAAAAATTCAGAGTCCAATGACGCTATAATTCTCTTGTCCGGAAGCGCAGCAGTCTGGCCCGATGGAACAACTTGAGGGAGAAAGTGCCGGATGAAGTCCACGGCAGCTTTATGTTGTTCCGAAAGGGATAGCTCCAAGTCATCCGTATCCCTTTCACCATCCGGTCGGACCTCACGATGTTCCCGGTCGTCCGCCCCCGATGCTTCGGCGGAGCGTACCGACCCAGCGCCGTCGGATAATTCTCGATCCGACACCGTTCCTGTCGGCTGCTGGGATGCTGCGATAAGCTGTGCTATCTGCACAAGAATGTCCGGCGTCGAGACCTGCGGAGGCGCAGTCTTTCGCTGCTTCGCCGAGGGCAGCTCCGCATCAGATGGCTCCTGCATACTTTTCCTATGCGAACGTCCGGAGTCCATCGGTCTCGAATCCCTGGCTGCCGGATGGTGTGACCTGGTCGCCGAAGAATCCTTCATCGGCGAAGCTGGTAATATATCGGCGGTCACGCAGCCAAGGTGCGGTCGTGTGCGCTGACGAGAAGAGGAAGCCTTAACAGTGTCTGCGGACTGCTTATACAGCGGAGCGTCCCGAGCGACGGACGTATGCTCCGCTAAAGACACATTTTGTACCACAACATCTGGTCCCAGATGTTGTTGTACGAGAGAGGGACCTCTCTCGCTCGCGGCCCGGCTAGACCTGGACGAGCTAGGAACCGGACTAAAAGGCTTCCTCCGTTCTCGCTTACTATCCGCCGTCACTGGGTGTGCATCTATTATGTTTATAGTGCTCGCATCACCCAAAATTTCCTCTTGGACCACATCGGACAAACCCAGCTGCCGAACCATTCGGTGAATGGACGCTACACCGGGCGAGCTAGCGGACGACATTTGTCTAATCTCCATGAGCACTTTTGCCGCTAGCTCTGAATTCATTTGTGATGACGGACGCACACTTGAAGAAGATAACATGGAAACATCACCCTGTTCTGGTTCCTCTGAAATAGAAACTGAGAGAGTAGAGTGACCTTGCGGAGAAAGAGCCGGCATCGCTCTTTCTCCAGAAACAACATATCGTGACACACGTTTCCAATGTTTCTCATCCCAATGTTCACATATAGGACAGGGATTAATGCGAGAACACTGACTACAATTAATACAATGATCATGAAAGTCAGAGGAAGATTTCTTCCTATTACAATTTGAACAACGTCCCTTCATTGTGAAAGAACAACAATAAGTCCTAGTTACTCGCAAAAACCCCTGACACAAAGATACATAATAACATGATCCATTAATAAATGAAAAAACAATTGCAAAACAAAATAATTTTGAAAAAATATTTTTTCAGAGAAGCCCAAGTTGCTGAAAAGTAATGTTGAGCCCCGATGGATCCGATGGCAAAGTGTGGTCAAAAATTTTAAATTTATATAAAATAATTAATGAGACACTTTCGGATAATATAAATGTATCTTATAATGAGAAAAACTACCACAAAGGCAAACAGCCCCCCTCAAAAAAGGCTGTTGCCAATGAAAACAAACAGTGTAAACACACTAGAAAACATGACTCCAGGCACTGAAAAAACTGGCCCGGAATCAGTCATCAATTACACTCTTATCTGATGCAAAACAGAGACTCCCAGGGGAGAATCTGTAGAACATCAGATAGAAGATGCAGAACACAAATGTTATACACCCATGGGTGAAAACGTAACTATGGGGAAAATAACAGAAAACATTCTGTAACCAAGCAACTCTCCCAGGAAATTTTAGAAATGAAATTTCTCAAAAATATGCCAAAAGCATGGGAGAATTGCAAGGGGGGACTTTAGAAGGCTAGGGGAGAGGAAACACTGAATAAGCAGTGCAACAATTAGCAAGAATGACAACAAGAGGCCCATGCCTCGAAAATAGGCAACTTAACATAATTTCATCAAAAAATTTTAAGTACAGCCCTGATTATTTTTTGCCACTTCTTTTTCCTCTCCTCCTTCTATCCTCCTTAGAATCACATTTTCTCCAAAAATTACGTGTCTGGCATCCTTTAAACTGAGATTTACAAGCACAAAGATCAGTGAGATGTTGACTGATGAAGGGCCAAACAGAGAATGATAATTGGCGCCAATTTCGGGACGACTGCGTCACTGCGCATGCGCAGTAGAGGCGTAGTATTGAGGTCCTTTAGGACATGATTTCTTTTTGTTTTGGATGCAAATTTTGGGGATTGGGGGGCAAAATTTGTGTTTGGCCCTGGTTTTGTTAGAGTTAGCACCAGCTAAGTCTGGGTCATTGGTACAGTATAAAAATATAGGTAACTTAACATAATTTCATTAAAAAATTTTAAGTTACAGCCCTGATAATATTCTGTCACACATTTTTTTCCTCTCCTCCTTCTCTATCCTCCTTAGAATCACCATTTCACTAATATTTATGTGTCTGGCATCATTTAAACTGAGATTTATAAGCACAAAGATCAGTCAGATGTTAACTGATGAAGGGCCAAACTTAGAATGATTAATGGCGCCAATTTCGGAACGTCCTTGACACTGCGCATGCGCAGTAGGGGCGAAGTGTGGAGGGCCTTTCAGGACATGTTTTCTTTGGTTTTAGATGCAAATTTGGGGGATTGGGGGGCAAAATTTGTGTTTGGCCCTATATTTTAAGAGTTAGCACCAGCTATGTCTGGGTCATTGGTACAGTATAAAAATATAATATTTTTTCAACTGCTGAATTGGCATATTTCGCGGGCGGATGCGGGCGATTCGTTGGGTAAAGGGTTAAACCTTGCTTACGAATTCCATGACTTTTCAAAAACTTTAACCCTTCCAGTCAATTTTCCAAACCTTTTCAAGGCTCTTCAATTTTTTTTCAAAATTCCATGACTTTTCCAGGATTCCATGACCCGTACGAACCCTGGTTTGCATAGTAACATCCTGTTTGTCCCACTTTCTTAATTGAAGTAGAGAACTGCAGTGGAACAATGAGGAACTGTTAACTCTTTACCTAACACAGCATTTTTAAAAAATAAATTAAATTTCACATTTTTCAAAAACAAATTTCACAATTTTTAAATATTATTATTTATTTATTGGCGTTTAAGGTCACATATTTATGCACAATGGCTAGTCATGACTTTACGGATGGAGGAAGCCGGAGTACCCAGAGAGAACCACCGAGCATTGACGAGCAACTGTCAGCTCAACATTCTAACTCTGTTCAAGCTCCGCTCAATCAGGGTTACAGCGGTTGAAGACATGTGCACCATTGACATGCAGTACTCCTTAGTACACAGCGTCATCGTGCCCCCATGTAGGCAACGGCATAAAGTGCCTTGCCCAAGGACACAGCGTGGGTCATCCCAGACAGGGACCGAACTCTGGACCTCTAGCATAGAAGTCAAACAGTCTACCACTGAGCCACTGCACTCCCAATTGTTCAATAAAACCATACGAATATGGATATCAATAGAACCAGCACGGCAAGCTGGTTCTAATGATATCCATAGCTGTGTGATTTTATTGCAAAAACTTCCGAAATATTTTAGGTTGCGGTAGGCTTATTCTGGTTAATTTTCTGGCTGCTATGTTAAGTAAATGCCTAATTAATTCGCTATCAGCTTGATCAAAAGTTATGACTTCAGAGTTTATTTCACTTTAGTGAGTCAGGTTACTGAATAAATATCTTAATTATCTGACCAACATTTACATTGAAAATTGCATATCTAATCAATAATAAAATTAAGTTCACACAAAAAATACAAAAGTACAAAAAACACAACAAAATGTAAACAAAATTTACATCGAAAATAGCACATATAATATGAAAAAAATAAATATTAATAATGACAAATATATACAAAATGTTTCAGCTAATTTGCAAATCGTCCCTTATGCACATCTAAGTACCATCTGTAATGCTTTAGCATTACAGATGGCACCTTGATGTGCTCAGTGATGAAATATAGATATAATGCAGTCAATATTTTTCTCATTTGTCCCTTCTGTGGAGGAATACCATCTGCTCCAAGAAAAGCCTGAACAAACCTTATCATAATGAAGGTTTGGAAGCAGGCCTGTATGGTATGTCTATTAACTGGTAGAGTGCTGAATTATTTTTGATGGTAAAAATTTGTTCACATGTCTTTGCCTTGTTACAATTTATGGGAGAATGCCTAGAGGCGCTCTCCCATAAATTGTTACAAGTCAACTCCACACAGACTAAATAATTTTACTTCAAAGATGAAACGAAGCACATCCACAGAATACGAAGCCTTGAAATTGAGGCACCTGCATTTCAGAATAAAGCCCAAATATGGGCTTCCAGCACTCTACCAGTTAATGTTACATTATTTATAAGATAGCTGCATGACAATCATGTTAATGTTAGGACAGACTTAACTGGTAGAGTGCTAAATTATTTTTCAAAGGTGATTTGAAACATGAGAATTTTTTTTTAAAGATACCATGTTCCCAGCAATAGGACCCTCAGTTTAGCAAGATTTTAATAAATAACTGTTCTGTTATTACTTATTGCTGAGTGCCTTCTGGCACTCTTCAATAAACTGTAACAAAACAAATTTGTATGAACATAGGGACGATAAAGTTATGCACATAGTGTAAAGCTACCAGCACTTTTTAATAAAGCCATGGCAGTGGCTTCTAGCACTCACCCAGTTAAAGTCTGATAAATATGCATGTTTACCGGTGTTTACTAATATTTATTACACATCCATTAAACTTTAAACCCTTGTATACATTTAACAGGATGGCCACTATGACATAAATTATTCTGTATTCAATGGGGGATGTACAAGCTGGAACTTTTTTCCCAGCACCGTTCATACTAGTTCCTTTCCCATCGAGTCATTAGTTACGCTTCGAAAAGTTTCCAAATTTTGTTATACAATTATAGACCGTCTGTCGCATAGTGTGAAAATGAAAACGTCCAAAGTAAAATAAAGTTAGTTCACAAAAAATTAGTTAACCCAAAATGAGATATTTTTTAAAAACCCAATCATTTTCAACAAGAACATTAATCCAGTCCGTGGCCGTCTCGTTTTGTGGATCCCGTTATATCTAAATTGGTCAACTTTATTTCGATAAATCTTCGTACATCTTAATATGCTTCGAACTTCTTTTAAAAATGTTTCTCCCAGCTGTTTTGCAAATCGGCACAAATTTGTACTTATATTTTTACTAACCATTTGGTTGCTAGTAATAGCCACCAAATGGTTAGGCATGAATGGGCACCAGCCAAAGAGAAACAGCAATACAAATTTCAACAAACACTGGTTCCGAAAAGGTTGTTTTGATTTTTTATCGATCTATTTGATCAGTACAGCTTCAGTCAAAACAAATAGACTCTTCACGTTTGGGTTTAAACATCGGAGTTAAAATTTGTTCATTTAAATGAATTTTAATGCAGGGGTTCAGTAATAAACACAGAACGCGATGCGTGTTTGAATTGGTGGGTGTACATAACTCGTTGGAATGGCATAATCATATTTTGTTTGAGCCTACGGCTCTCGTGAAATATTACTACGCCCTTCCAACTCGTTATGTAAAACACCCACCATTCCTCCCAACCTTTAATGAAAAATAAATTCCATTTAACACTCTCAGGGTTAAGTTAAATTGGATTTTAATTGAAATTTCATGTATAAAGTCTTCTCACGTGGGAGTAAGATACTCAGGCTTAAGTACGTTGGGTATCTTCCCTCCCCCCCCCCCCCAATTTATGGGATACTACACCTCAAATGTGGAGAAGAAACATCCTCAATACAATATGTGTATATCAAGTGTGCTCCACTTTGGGGGAGGGGGATACCCAGGCCAAGGTACCCTGTCCTTCCCCCAAATGACTGATTTTTTTTTTTATCCAGGGGGAAAGATTCCCTGTTACACTGAAATAGGCAATCAGTAGATATTAAATTCACAAAGTGGGACAAATTGGAATAAACCATTTGCACATACATACAAATGCAATAAGTTCATGAAAGAATATTCTTGATTTATCAACAAAAGAATATAAAAACAGTCGAAGAAGATAACATACTTATTCTGTGGTGCATTCACTAAGGCAGCAGAAATATTTTGATCCATAAAAAACAGGAGAGATAAGCAGAAGCCAAGTCCCATGGCACCAAACACAGCACCAACTGGTAAATCTTGTAAAGTTACCAGCTTAAATAATCCAGACTGTCTCTCGGGATTGAAACTTTTCCCAACTGAAAAATAAGATCAAGGAAAAAAACTGAATCATCACAAAAATCACTAGCATGTTCAACAGAATAAATTTCTTTTATTTCCAAATGAAACAAAATACTGCATTTTGATTGGCTGAGAGGTACGATGTAACTTGCAATCCACAGTGTTTTTTTTTTTTACACTGTGGTTAAGACCGGTGTAAAAACAAGAATATACAATAGCAGGCTATATGGCTTAAAAAACAGTACCCATTTTAATTGTTAATTCATACCTTCTACTTGGTTATGTTAGAACAAATATAAAAATACAGGAAATTTAATATTTATGTGCAATAAAATATTACAGATATGGATGTCATTGGAACTGGCTCACTGAGCCAGTTCCAATGACATCCATATTTGTCTGGTTTTATTTATTAGGAAACTTACAAAGTACAAATTTTCTGTCAGTTTTTGCCCACAATGTAGGTTAAAGTATTAAGTACACCAAAATTCTTGGAAATAAATCCATTATCCTTGTGTTTTCCAGGGTGTATGTGAATTTACACTGGTTTGGGAACTCATACACCCTGAGGCAAAGGCCTCAGGGTGTATGAGTTCCCAAACCAGTGTAAATTCACATACACCCTGGAAAACACAAGGATAACTAATAATGTTCCCATGATTATCCATAGGTTAACAGACTGTTAAATACTATCTCACCAACGTAATTTTGACCCTGGGGCATTTACACACGTTTGTGGCTTATTATTTCATTTATTGCACAGAAAAAGTGTAATATTTAATCCTTTACCAAATCAAATAGACGACACTTGTAAAAATATGCCAATTTTGGGGGGTAAAAAAATAAAAATAAAGCTTACGACTACTCAAGGGAACCAGCTCAATGAGCTCTCTCAAGTGTGGTCATAAGCTATGTTTTGACACGATAAAATGAAAATAAAAACCCAATAAATTTGAATTGCGATTTTTTTGCAGTTATGTTCAGAACAGGGTTAGCTGAGCTACCAAGCAACCACACACATGAAAAGAGTCTTTTTGTCTTTTTCCAGATCAAGATCTGACAAAACTACAACTATCACTGAAGGTGAAAAAAAAATGTTAACTAGATGTGTCATTTAACACAAATGCATCCTTGGGGTAGCATAATTGAGCAGTGGATTTAAACGACTATAGCATAATTACCCATTTACAATATCTCCTAATAAAGGAGAAATATATAACCACTGGTAATATCCCCATTTCCAAGAGACTGAGAAAATGAAATTCTAAGTACTTCCAAGTTTAAATTAAAGTTGAATAACTTGGTAAAAATAGCAACCAAACTCAGTAAAATTCAACTTCTAATAGCAGGTGTGTATGACAAAGGCACATCCTAAATTCAGCATACAGCGAGAAAAAGTTGAAATTAAAGTTGAAGGTGAGTAACTCTATAGAAAAAAAATAAAACAGACTAATCAGGGCCATAACTCCATCCCTAATCATCAGATCAGGCTGGTTTTCAAACTCAACCTGTAGATTCTTCAGTTAAGCTCAAATACAGCATATTGGCCCAAACAAATAATATTTGGTGATGTTATTGCACTAACAAATGAAACGTTCATTAAAATCAAATCATTAGATGTTGTAACTCTGACCTCAATTATCAGACTGAGCAGGTTTCGGACCTGACCTGCAGATACTTTGGTTAAACTCAAATAACAAATATTGGCCAAATCAATTAATATTTGTTGAAGTGAAGTTATCACACCAATGAATGAAAAATTTGACTAATTAGGAATTGTAACAACTCTCATATATACGTTCCAAATCAATAAAATGCAGGGCTTATATTTCTCAGAGAATCTGAGAATCCATTCACGCAATGATTCATGCAACGAAACCAGCAAGAATCAATGTAGATTCTTGCTGCTACTCTGCTAGGATTCACATGAAAAGAATTTACTCAATTTAACACTTTACTTAACTGGTTGAGTGCTTGAAGCCACTATCAGGGCTTTAAAAAAATGAGGGTACCAGAGCAAAAGCTAACATTTTCCTTGCTCATGTTTCATATTCAATTAAACGCAAATAATATTTTATTTATATAATCTTGTTTTATCACAAATTATTGAAGAGTGCCTGTGGGCACTCTTCAATAATTTGCAATAAAACAAATTTTGATTAACAAATTCAGACCACCAAAAATAATGTAGCCCTCACCCAGTTAACATAGCAGCAGCAGCAGCAGCAGCAGCAGCAACAGCAAATTAACCAATACAAGGTTAACATGACCTGAAATAGCCTGACACTTTGTCAGTAAAATTGTACAAATATGGCCGTCATTGGAACTGGCTCAATCCATTCAAACAAAGATTCACAAAACAAAACCAGCAAGAATCCATGTAGATTCTTGCTGCAACTCTACTAGGATTCGAATGAAAAGAATTTAGTCAATTTAACACTTTACTTAACATAGCAGCTGCAAATTAACCATTACAAGGGTAACATGACCTGAAATATCCTGACACTTTGTCAATAAATAGAGAGTAATCAATTTGTTTTGAGCGTTACAGTAAATAATTCATCAAGAGACGGGACGTGAGAAAATCACGAGGGCGTAGCCCGAGTGATTTACAAAACAGTCCTGTCTCGAGATGAATTATTTACCATAACGCTCAAAACAAATTGATTACTCTGTTTATTACATGATATTCGGAATAAAGAGGTCTTTTACTATAATAATTCAACCCAAACTATTGTCAGATATAATCCAATTTAGTGTAAACACGGAAACATTTCTAAAATTAGCAGGAAGGAAATACGAAATAGTCCTGTCTCGAGGCAGATTATATACCGTAATTTGCCGTAAGAATGGATCACTCTCTTTAGTAAATGACATTTTAGACCAAAATGTCTTTCATTAAAAATAATTCAACACAAAATATTCGCAAATGCAACTCTGAAATACTTCTGAAATAAGCGCGTATGAATACATCACTTTCTGTGTCAAATCTTCCATTGGAAATGGCCCAGTTTTATTTTTGTGACTTTTGTTCGATATTTTACTATTTTATGTGGCGTTCCAGTCGCATTTGGGGAATGGCATTCAGCCATAAGATAAAACATTTCTATTTGGATTTTGTCAACTGTGCTAACGAACCTGTTCATAGAGGAAAGGATTTTTAAAAATATTCAGAAGGAAAATTCATTTTAATTAACTGATGTGGAACTGGAAAACAAAACATCAACAAATCGGTGGGGGCGTGGCTTATATACGTCAGTCGTTCCAAAGTTGCTATTGAAGTGACATAATTCACTCGTGACATTACCACTTTTTAATCAACATTAAATTCAATGCAAAACGAACTGAGGAATGTAATAAAATTGTTTAAATATGGCTGTCATTGGAACTGGCTCACTGAGCCAGTTCCAATGACATCCATATTTGTAAGGTTTTATTGATAAATATTGATTATTTTTTTTTAATTATCAAATTCAGTTTATATGATAAAAATTAAAAAGCTGTGTTGGGTAAAGTGCTAACTTGTGTTAGCAGTATACAACAGGGGTTCAAACATGGTGGCCAAATGGGATCCTCATAGCAGGTATGGATTCTCGCAATCATTTTCACAAGAATCCAAATGGATTCTCCCAAATTTAGATGAAATATAAACCCTGTAACTGTGTCCCAGTGACCAGTGTCAGGTACAAGCATTATTTCAGTGAATATAAATGATTTTAACCCTTAACCCTTCGGGACCTGGAGATTTTTATACATTTTTGCTATACGTTGAAAGTCTACCTACTATGACTTGTAGTTGTTTCTAGTCAAATCTTGGCTGCCTATAGAGGTGGCCAAGACTTGCCTATAAACAACTGACAAGATACTTAGAAAACAAGTTTTGAGTTTACCCAAACAATGCATGTTGGCGCACCTGTTCCTTTGGATTGAAAAGTTATCAAAGTTGGAATTAGGCCCTTATGGGTTTAATCCTGAAATTAATTTTACATTAATTTATTTATTTATTGGTGTTTAAGGTCACATAGTTCTGCATAATGGCTAATCATGACCACAACATGGAGATAAAGTCAAGGTTAGTCAATTAATCAATGAAAAATTCGTTAAAATTGACTAATTAGGAATCGTAACTCTGCCTCTAATTATCACACTAAGATGATTTTCAAATTTGACCTGCCCATTCTTCAGTCAAACTCAAATATCGAACATTGGCCCAATCAATTAATATTTTTTGAAGTTATCAGGCTAACGAATGAAAAATTTGTTATAATCGACTAATTAGGAGTCATAACTCTGCCCCTAATTAAAGCACCGAGCTGGTTTTGTTAACCTGACCTGTAGATTCTTCGGATAAATTCAAATACAAGATATTGGCCAGATCAATAAATATTTTTTATAGTTATCGTGCTAATGAATAATTTTTTTTTAAAAACTGTCTAATAGGAGCCTTAACTCTGCCCCTGATCATTGAATTTATTGGCTGAAACATTGCTTATGTTTTTGTCCACATATACAGAATTTGAAAGTGATACTTGAGTGTTAACTCCATTCCCTGGGTGATTTGTTTACAGTTCACTCTCCACTTACTGTATATGCCCGGCCATGTTACGAGAGAACATAAACATACAGATAACATGTATAAATAACTGAATAGTTCAATTCTTTTGCAAAACCTTGGCAAAAAATTTAAAAAAAACACAAAAACAGTGGAGCCCACTTAATTGGACATCTCTTAATTGTATATCCCTGTTAATTGAATATAATTTCCCAACACAAAACCATTTACCATACCTCCAGTACAAATTTGACCTGTTAATTGAATATAGGTTATAGAGTAAACTCCTGTTAATTGAATAAAAAAATCTTGTACTTGTAACATGTCGAGAAATTACCCTGACTCTCCCCAGTTTTCCTTTGGTTATAGACCCATTTTGGCCTCATTAAATCCAAAATTGGGCATTTAATCTATTATATCTTGTTTGACGGAGCTCATAGAGCTCTGTCATACAAGATATAATAGAATAAATGCTAAGTTTATCTCTAGAATACAGAAAAGTGATGCAATCCCTGTTAATTGAATACTACTGTTAATTGAATAATTTTCATTGGCAAAGAGGCTATTCAATTAACAGGGTTCCACTGTATACGTTTAAGAATCATACTCACTTTGCACATCTCTAAACAGGTATGCACCAATGAAAGACATTAGTATTACTGAAACTGCAAGGGCATAATCTGCAAGCATCTCCCTCTTCCCAGCAGTAAGGTATGGACTGAAATAACAGAAAAATATCTAATGTAACCTTGCTCATATTCATAACAATTACAACAGGAATTTATATTTTCTTACAATTAGCATGGGTCATTCCCATTCACCCTGCATCTATTGTTTCCAGTTTAGGTTTGAGAAGGTGTCATAATACTCAACATCAAAGACAGGCCGACAATAGTTTTGTTCTAATTAGTTGGGCAGTTTAAATGAGTGTGAATTCAGTTCATTTTTCAGACTTAGATTTTTATTCAGACAAAGATGGTAAAAAATATACATTATAACCAATTTTCTCAGACAATATACATTAGTGTTTTACAACTTTTTTAAAAACAAATTTCTAACAAAAGTTCACAGACAAATATACATTATAACCAACCAAGTTCTAAATTGCCGTTTGTCGAAAATACGAGAATCTTGTGATCGCCATCATTTGCAATAAGGAAATTTTCATTGATGATGGTCTTCGTATAGGCATCTGGAAGGCTGATACCTGATCTCCATTTTGGCTTGGTACAATGCTGATTTTACACTGTAGAAGGTCAGAATCTTTGCGATTATCCACTTGGTCGGTCTCGTCTGCCCTAAAATTTATGATTTACGAATATACGTACTTGCAATTTCTTTCCGATAGAGGGTCGTGATTGGATCTGATGTCAATTTAATCATCAATTTCAAATCTGCAATAACAGCATTGGTGATCACTTTTTTGAAATCAGGCTGATGATTGTGGTGGCCATTGCAGGTTGTCACTATGTCGTCCATTGTATTAGGTGTAGATCTACAATTTTGTACGACACACTGGTAGATTTTATACTAAATTTGTACCCATTATAAATAAGATACTTTCCACCTCCACCGTTGGGGATGAAATAAAAATTTACTTGTGTGCTTGCCATGATGAATCTGGTTTGGTCAGCCCTGGACCTGAATTTATCTAATATTTTCGTGACTACAGTTTGAGTGATCATTTATCATTTTACACAGCACTGAAACACTGAAAGCAAAGATACAAGATAAAAACAACTTAAACACATCACTGCTGAAATTTGTTCAGTGAACACTTGAGGTGACTAACACAATACACCACCAAGATTAATCCTTCTCACAAGCATTGCTTTGACACAGACGGTAACTTGCCATGACAGATTAATTAATATCAGTGTGCAGCATGAATGGGAATAAGCCATTAGTACTGCAACAATTTCTTTTGTATTTCTTTTAACCCTTTAACTGGTAGAGTGCTGGAAGCCCATATTTGGGCTTTATTCTAATGGGCAGGTACTGTAACATAAAGGCTTCATATGATGTGAATGTGCTCCATATTATCTTGTGAGTGGAATTATTTAGTCTGTGTGGGTTTGCCTTGTTACAATTTATGGGAGAGTGCCCACTGGCACTCTCCCATAAATCGCAACAAGGCAAATACATGTGAACAAATTCTGTTGACCAAAAATAACTTAGCACTCTACCAGTTAACAAACACAACAAGAATACTGCACTCAGAATTTTTGGGTTTTACATAACTGAACTTATACAACTTTACATTACGTAAAAGGTCAAAATCTCAGTTATCATGCATAATTACATAGGATTCAGACATCAGAGAACAGAAAATTAAGGATTTCAAAGGACATTTCTGGAAATTTCCATACACTTTCAGTAGGGCCCTGTGAAGCTTCGAGATTTGATTAGATTTTGAATCTTAAGTTGGTATTCAGTTTGATTCAAAATCGGATGTCCGTTCGAACCTTTTCACTGGAATTTTGCTTGTTGTCAGTCATCTTAGTTCTCTCACAAAATGTATGATTGATCTAGAAATTGAACATAAATAATGTGGAAAAATAAAGACTGAGTGTAATTTCCGATATATTTACATAAAAAGCATCTGTACCCATGCCACCATCTATGCTAATTCCAGTTTCGCTAGCCACTACCACTGCTGAAAGCAAATTTAAAGTTCTCAAGCAATATCGACAATAAGCTCACGGTTGCAAACAGCTAGCCCAGTACAGAATTCTTTTTTTGAACAAAAATCCTTACTGGGTAATATTCCAACTACATCATCAAGGCATGTCTTCCACGAAGGCATGCCTTGATGATGTAGTTTGAATATTTAATCAGTCAGGACTTCAAGACGCCTGTATTCGATTTGAGGTTCGATTCAATTTCGAATAACAGACTCAATTCAAAATTCAAGATTATATTCAAATCGAAAATGTGTGATTCACAGGGCCCTACTTTTCAGTACCTTCACCCCAAATTTAATTTTTATCACTTCAGTTGTTCATGTTGGTATAGAAATCCATTTATATCACTTATATGTATGTCCCAAATTAATAATAACTACATATGACACATTCAGAAGCACTCTTGAAAAACCCTCAATAATCAGTGTCAGGAACAAGCATTATTTCAGTGAATAGAGATGCTTTTAACCCTTTACCCAATGCAGAAGGTATCAAAATTTATTAATTTAAATATCATTTTTTAAAATTTTTCAAAAAATTTCAACAAAACCATATCATGTGACCCCACATTGGAACGAGCTCAATGAGCTCGTTCCAATGAGGGGTCACATGATATGGTTTTGTTGAAATATTTTGAAAAAGTTAAAAAATTTATAGTAATTTATACATTTTTTATACTTACCAATGACCCAGACTTAGCTGGTGCTAACTCCACAAAAACCAGGGCCAAACACAAATTTTGCCCCCCAATCCCCAAAATTTGCATCCAAAACAAAAAGAAATCATGTCCTAAAGGACCTCCATAGTACGACTCTACTGCGCATGCGCAGTGACGCAGTCGTCCCGAAATTGGCGCCAAATATCATTCTTACTGGCAGTGCCTGGTCAGCGCTATGTACTCAGCAGGGAGGCAAGAGTTCCCAACTCAGGGAGTGCCATCCCCGTCTGGGTCATTGGTAAGTATAAAAAATATATAAATTACTATAAATTTTTTAACATTTTTATACTGTACCAATGACCCAGACTTAGCTGAATAGTAAACAGGCTGGAGGGCCTAGGACATAGAGGAAAATCCAATAAGCTCAATTATATAATAAAGAGGTAACCCCTTAAGGAGAAAAGGAGTATTAGGCTTTACATGTATCTTTCTTATTTAATATTAAATTAGAAAGATACACTACCCTTAATAATTGAGCACAATAACATTCATGTTCTCTATTAACATCCTGTATAACCCTTATACTAATTATTTTTAAAGCAAGCCAATAAATAAAGTAGTCCAGAGAATTGAGACTCTTTATAATCATTTAAAAGTGTCCGAGTATTGTATATTAAAGCCCGTTTGACACTTGACATATACAAATGCTTCACACCGAGCTACACTTTAAAAATAAGACATGAATGAAATTAAACATTAATATTACACTTTAAAACCATCCCGGAAGCGACTCAGAAATACTGTCTTGGAGGAGGCATTCCCTTGCTTTTCACTATAAAGCAGGTGACCTAAGGGAACACCCGCCCCCCCCCCCCCCTTCCCCTTGCCCTGGGTCAAATAGCCCAGAGCGAAGAGGGCAGCCGGACGGAGTCACTGCCGGAACAGAAAGCCTGCATAACTATAGTTGCAACTGTTTAGTGGACGACATTCTGAGCAACAGATAACGGACCTAAACAATGCAGGTCTCCAGAAATGGACTCAATATTTCTGAGATAAAAATTAGTAAATGTGGAAGGCTGAGACCAATAAGCAGCCTTCATTAAATCTGTAATAGCAACACTATTAGCATAAGCCCAGGAAGTAGAAAGAGCTCTTACTTCATGAGCAGAAATCTTAAGCACAGACTGCTGAGAAGAAGATAAATCTTCATACGCAGTACGGATAGTTAACTGAATCCATCTAGCAATAGAATGGACTGAAATGTCCTTTCTATTAGGCATCAAAGACAGAAAGAAACGTTTCCGTCCCTTTCTGATGAACTGAGATCTCTGTTTATAGATACGTAGTGCTCTAACAGGACAGAGTAAAGGCCTACGCCCGTCTGAAGACGGAAGAGCCTTAATAACAATAGGTTCCGGATATTTATTAGGAGCCTGATTCTTAGCTAAAAAACCGACATTAGTAGTGAAGGTGATAGTGTTCCCAACACTACGATAATGAGAATCATCCACCGATAGTGCATGAAGCTCACTGACTCTTCTGGCAGAAGAGAAAGCTAAGAGAAAAGCTGTCTTATAAGATAAGAATTTGAAATCTACTGTCCCAAGAGGTTCAAATGGCTTTTCCTTCAATTTAAGGAGAACCCAAGCTAAATTCCACTTAGGAATTAATCTAAGAGTTCTGGGTCTATTTATCGAAAAGTTTCTAACCAATTTCGATAAAGAGACATTAGATCCAATTTGTAAACTATCATGATGTGCATAGGTATCAGATAACATAGATCTATAACCCTTTATAGTAACAGGCTGCAGTTTGATTTCGTCAAACAAGTATACTAGAAAGTTTGCAATGTCTGGTATAGAGGGATCAAATATATCTACAGAATGATCCCTACACCAACGACGGAAAACCTTCCACTTAGCCGCATAGTTTAGCGAAGAGGAGGTCCTCCTACAGTTAGAAATCGCGTCCACTGCTCGTCCTGTAAAGTGCTTGCCATGCAAGAAGGACCGCACAACGGAAAAACGTGAAGGTTGAGACCTTGCGGGTTGTGATGGAGTTGGCGCGATTTCCCCTGCGAAAGAAGATCCTCTCGTGGAGGAAGCTTCCGCGGTAGGTCCCACAACAGACACCTGAGTAGATTTATCCACGGTCTCTGTGGCGACAGAGATGCTACCAACAGAATCTTGCATTGAGATTGTTTTATCTTTAGCAATACTTGTTGAATTAACGGCGCTGGAGGATACGCATATCCTATCATTCCGTCCCAAGGGATCGACAGAGCGTCTACTGCAAATGCTCTTGGATCCGGACACGGGGACACATACGTCTGCAACTGATTGTTGAGATGTGTCGCAAATAAGTCTATCATTGGCCGTTCCCATTGGTAGCAAATCTGATTGAATACTTGTTGTTGAGAGTCCACTCCGACGGCAACAAGCGACCCTTTCGTGAAAGGGAGTCTGCTAGCACATTCAGACGACCCGGTATGTGACGGACCGAAAGAAGAACGTGATGTTCCAACGCAAACAGAAGGATTCTTTCCGTTAGATTGAACAACGGAACTGAATGAGTGCCTCCCTGATTCCGTATATACGCCACTACTGTCGTATTGTCGGATAGGATTTGGACATGAGCATCGTGAATAATGTCCATCCAGTGACGTAACGCAAGCCAAATTGACATCATTTCCTTGATGTTTATGTGCTTGCACAGGAATTGCGGATCCCAAAGACCCTGGCATCTCGAATCCGTTGGGATTAATGATGCACCCCAACCTGTTTGACTGGCATCCGTCATAATGGTAAAACTCGGATCCGGCAACTGCAGCGGAACTCCTTAGTTAACCACTGAATGTTTGCCCAAGTCTGAATCTCTTGTTTCACTTGATCTGACAAGAGAACGTCTACATCGAGCGAATGAATTTTCACACTCCAATTCTGAGTCAGGAAAATTTGAAGAGGCCGTGTGCGTAGCCGTCCCATCGGAATGAGATCCGCGGCGGCTCCGCACAGACCTATCAGTCTCATAAATTCTCTCGCCGTGACTTTGTCTGCATTCAGACAATAGCGAGCGTAACAACTGACTAATTTCGCTCTGGTTAACGGCAGACGAACGAGATTGTTGTGCGTCTCCAAGCTCATTCCCAGATGAGTGAATGACTTGGACGGCACCAGATCTGACTTCTCCTCGTTTACTATGAAACCGAGACGTCGGAGCAATAGAAGAAGATTCTGAACATCGTTCTGAAGCGTTAACTCGTTGCCGTACCTCTGAAGAATGTCGTCCAGGTAGGCCGACGTTACCGCAGACGAATGAGCTCGGAAGTAGATCATTACCGAGTTCATTACCCGAGTGAAAGCCCAGGGTGCTAGATTCAATCCGAAGCACATGGCCCGGAACTGATACACCACTCCTAGGACTGCGAAGCGTAGATACTTTCGGAATGTCGGATGTACCATGACGTGAAAGTACGCATCTTTGAGATCTATGCTCGTTGCATAATCGTTCACCCGAATACTCGCTCTGACCGATCGAATCGTCTCCATATAAAACTTCGGAGCGACGATCAGCTTGTTTATCCAGCTCAAATCTATGACTGGACGGAACGAGCCGTCTGGTTTCGGAACCAGAAACAGATGGCTGTAGAATCCCAGCGATTCCTGGTTTTCTACGACCTCTACCGCGTTCTTCATTAAAAGAGACTGCACCTCTGATACCAGAGCGTCTCTTTTCTGAGGATTTGACGGAAGATGAGTCCACTTTGGACTTCGAGTTAATGGAGGCTTTCGTTTGAAGGATATCTTTAGACCTTCCGAAGTCACTCCTCTCACCCACGGGTCGTCCGTAATCGACGCCCACTCTTGAGAAAAACTCGACAACCTTCCGCCAACCGGAACGCGATAGAGGTTTAAGCCATCACCTCCTGGATCTGCGAGGCCTGCGGTAGGAGAAACCACGTCTTCCACGACCCGCACCTCGCCTCGTCGACCTCGGGGCGTCCGACCGATTGTCCCGGCCTGAAGGACGTCCCGAACGAGAGTCGCTATCCTGACGGTCTCTCGAATAAGAGCCAGAGGACGCACCGGAACCTCTATAGGAACCTCTCTTGGGCGCATAAGACCCAGAAGTGCCCGCCTTATTCGTGTCTGCTGTATCCGACCTTTTAGGAGCGGATCTGAACAACAGAGAATCACTAGCTTTCTTTTTAATATTATCATAAATAGCGGAAAGCTTGCCGTCAAAGAGAAGTTCTCCTGAGACCGAAGCGACTCTAAGAGAGTTCTTCACCTTAGAATCCACTAGTGTGGATGTAGCCAGGGCTGCGTCACGTCTAACCAACTCCAGATTTGCCACTGAAAGGGCGGAGTTACACGTGGAATAAGCTACTGCCCTTGAAAGAAGTCTTAAAGAGGATTGTATATCCTGAAACTCTTCCCCTTGAAGGCGCAGTGATAACGCCTTAGTAAGGTGATCTGCGTAAGATAAGGCATCTAAATTGGCTCTGTTAGACGCAATAGCTGTTTCCAACACTGCGGTTGGAATAGAAGCTGACGACGGTAATGATAGCTCTAAGTCTTCCGCCTCGTCGTCCATACGCAGAGGAACTCTCGGTATACCCTGACCTGCCGTGTCGAATTTATTCCTTGCATTAATGAAAGGCAGGTTGAGAGTATTTGCGGACAAGAAACCTGCTTTCCCCATCCTGGAAGCAAGTTTAAAAATAGCGTCGTTCAATAATTCAAATGTTCTTGCAACATTATTGGACTGCGACGGAAACTCGGGAGCGATGTCCCTGAACCGCTCAAAAAATTCAGAGTCCAATGACGCTATAATTCTCCTGTCCGGAAGCGCAGCAGTCTGGCCCGACGGAACAACTTGAGGAAGAAAGTGCCGGATGAAGTCCACGGCAGCTTTATGTTGTTCCGAAAGGGATAGCTCCAATTCATCCGTATCCCTTTCACCATCCGGTCGGACCTCCCGATGTTCCCGGTCGTCCGCCCCCGATGCTTCGGCGGAGCGTACCGACCCAGCGTCGTCGGATAATTCTCGATCCGACACCGTTTCTGTCGGCTGCTGGGATGCTGCGATAAGCTGTGCTATCTGCACTAGAATGTCCGACGTCGAGACCTGCGGAGGCGCGGTCTTTCGCTGCTTCGCCGAGGGCAGCTCCGCATCAGATGGCTCCCGCATACTTTTCCTATGCGAACGTCCGGAGTCCATCGGTCTCGAATCCCTGGCTGCCGGATGGTGTGACCTGGTCGCCGAAGAATCCTTCATCGGCGAAGCTGGCAAAATATCGGAGGTCACGCAGCCAAGGTGCGGTCGTGTGCGCCGACGAGAAGAGGAAGCCTTAACAGTCTCTGCGGACTGCTTATACAACGGAGCGTCCCGAGCGACGGACGTATGCTCCGTTAAAGACACATTTTGTACCACAACATCTGGTCCCAGATGTTGTTGTACGAGAGAGGGGCCTCTCTCGCTCGCGGCCCAGCTGGACCTGGACGAGCTAGGAACCGGACTAAAAGGCTTCCTCCGTTCTCGTTTACTATCCGCCGTCACTGGGTGTGCATCTATTATTTTTATAGTGCTCGCATCACCCAAAATTTCCTCTTGGACCGCATCGGACGAACCCGGCTGCCGAACCATTCGGTGAATGGACGCTACACCGGGCGAGCTAGCGGACGACATTTGTCTAATCTCCATGAGCACTTTTGCCGCTAGCTCTGAATTCATTTGTGACGACGGACGCACACTTGAAGAAGATAACATGGAAACATCACCCTGTTCTGGTTCCTCTGAAATAGAAACTGAGAGAGTAGAGTGACCTTGTGGAGAAAGAGCCGGCATCGCTCTTTCTCCAGAAACAACATATCGTGACACACGTTTCCAATGTTTCTCATCCCAATGTTCACATATAGGACAGGGATTAATGCGAGAACACTGACTACAATTAATACAATGATCATGAAAGTCAGAGGAAGATTTCTTCCTATTACAATTTGAACAATGTCCCTTCATTGTGAAAGAACAACAATAAGTCCTAGTTACTCGCAAAAACCCCTGACACAAAGATACATAATAACATGATCCATTAATAAATGAAAAAACAATTGCAAAACAAAATAATTTTGAAAAAATATTTTTTCAGAGAAGCCCAAGTTGCTGAAAAGTAACGTTGAGCCCCGATGGATCCGATGGCAAAGTGTGGTCAAAAATTTTAAAATTATATAAAATAATTAATGAGACACTTTCGGATAATATAAATGTATCTTATAATGAGATAAACTACCACAAAGGCAAACAGCCCCCCTCAAAAAAGGCTGTTGCCAATGAAAACAAACAGTGTAAACACACTAGAAAACATGACTCCAGGCACTGAAAAAACTGGCCCGGAATCAGTCATCAATTACACTCTATCTGATGCAAAACAGAGACTCCCAGGGGAGAATCTGCAGAACATCAGATGGAAGATGCAGAACACAAACGTTATACACCCTTGGGTGAAAACGTAACTATGGGGAAAATAACAGAAAACATTCTGTAACCAAGCAACTCTCCCAGGAAATTTTAGAAATGAAACTTCTCAAAAATATGCCAAAAGCATGGGAGAATTGCAAGGGGGGACTTTAGAAGGCTAGGGGAGAGGAAACACTGAATAAGCAGTGCAACAATTAGCAAGAATGACAACAAGAGGCCCATGCCTCGAAAATAGGCAACTTAACATAATTTCAACAAAAAATTTTAAGTACAGCCCTGATTATTTTTTGCCACTTCTTTTTTCCTCTCCTCCTTCTATCCTCCTTAGAATCACATTTTCTCCAAAAATTACGTGTCTGGCATCCTTTAAACTGAGATTTACAAGCACAAAGATCAGTGAGATGTTGACTGATGAAGGGCCAAACAGAGAATGATATTTGGCGCCAATTTCGGGACGACTGCGTCACTGCGCATGCGCAGTAGAGTCGTACTATGGAGGTCCTTTAGGACATGATTTCTTTTTGTTTTGGATGCAAATTTTGGGGATTGGGGGGCAAAATTTGTGTTTGGCCCTGGTTTTTGTGGAGTTAGCACCAGCTAAGTCTGGGTCATTGGTACAGTATAAAAATTTCATTTTCTTCAACTGCTCAATTTGCATATTACGCAGGCGGATGCAGGCTATTCGTTAGGTAAAGGGTTAACCCACAAGCCCTCAGATTAATTTTACATTAATTAATTTATTTATTGGTGTTTAAGGTCACATGTTTCTGGAGAAGAGGCCTAAAAAGTTAAAAATTTGTTTCTCAGGTCCTCTTCCATGGTCTTTTTGGCTGCCGCATGCTCTCTTTTTATAACCAATACAAACTTAAAAAAATAAAAATTAAATTGTTTATGTTTGATATTTTAACCAAGTTAATAAAATTGATAAATCTGTCCCTTGAGCGCTGAGCGCAACAAGGCTTGGCAATGCTTTAGCCTTCTTGCACTCATGGGACTAAATACCCCACCACCCATGCTATTCTGTACATTATGAGGCCTAAAACATAAAACAAACCAAGAACTTGAACTTTTGATGGCAAAAAAATAATCACAAAAATAAAAAATAAAATAAAAAAAAACGCCTGCCTAGATGCAATTTTACAAAAAAAATGGCCTGAGAAACACTAGATCTACTTCGTGGGGCCTAAATTCAAGTTGCCCATTTTAGAGGGCTTCCACCCCAAGCATTGATGACTGGGCTTATATTAAGAACTGCCGTTCATACATGTAGACAGCGGCAGAAGATTTAACAGTGTTTCTACACTATTGTTGGCAGACTGTACAGGCACTTTCAAGATAAAAAAGCATGCTACAAGTAGAGTTCTCAAGGAAGAATACATTTGGGACATCCTTTTCAGAGCATTATAAAAGGGGCAGTTTCTGACTGTATGGGGTCTTAAGAGCTAAAGAACAAAAACATTAATACTACAGCTTTTAAATTCTTAGTTTTAAGAAACAGAGTCAAGCAAATACCTCAAAAAGTTAAAAAATTTATAGTAATTTATATATTTTTTATACTTACCAATGACCCAGACTTAGCTGGTGCTAACTCTAACAAAACCAGGGCCAAACACAAATTTTGACCCCCAATCCCCAAAATTTGCATCCAAAACAAAAAGAAATCATGTCCTAAAGGACCTCCATACTACGCCTCTACTGCGCATGCGCAGTGACGCAGACGTCCCGAAATTGGCGCCAATTATCATTCTTACTGACAGTGCCTGGTCAGCGCTATGTACTCAGCGGGGAGGCAAGAGTTCCCAACTCCAGGGAGGGCCATCCCCGTCTGGGTCATTGGTAAGCATAAAAAATATATAAATTACTATAAATTTTTTAACATTTTTATACTGTACCAATGACCCAGACTTAGCTGAATAGTAAACAGGCTGGAGGGCCTAGGACATAGAGGAAAATCCAATAAGCTCAACTATACAGTAAAGAGGTAACCCCTTAAGGAGAAAAGGAGTATTAGGCTTTACATGTATCTTTCTTATTTAATATTAAATTAGAAAGATACACTACCCTTAATAATTGAGCACAATAACATTCATGTTCTCTATTAACATCCAGTAAATCCCTTATACTAATTATTTTTAAAGTAAGCCAATAAATAAAGTAGTCCAGAGAATTGAGACTCTTTATAGTCATTTAAAAGTGTCCGAGTATTGTATATTAAAGCCCGTTTGACACTTGACATATACAAATGCTTCACACCGAGCTACACTTTAAAAATAAGACATGAATGAATTTTAACATTAATATTACACTTTAAAACCATCCCGGAAGCGACTCAGAAATACTGACTTGGAGGAGGCATTCCCTTGCTTTTCACTATAAAGCAGGTAACCTAAGGGAACACCCGCCCCCCCCCCCCCCCCCCCCCTTCCTCTTGCCCTGGGTCAAATAGCCCAGAGCGAAGAGGGCAGCCGGACGGAGTCACTGCCGGAACAGAAAGCCTGAATAACTATAGTTGCAACTGTTTAGTGGACGACATTCTGAGCAACAGATAACGGACCTAAACAATGCAGGTCTCCAGAAATGGACTCAAAATTTCTGAGATAAAAATTCGTAAATGTGGATGGCTGAGACCAATAAGCAGCCTTCATTAAATCTGTAATAGCAACATTATTAGCATAAGCCCAGGAAGTAGAAAGAGCTCTTACTTCATGAGCGGAAATCTTAAGCACAGACTGCTGAGAAGAAGATAAACTCTCATAAGCAGTACGGATAGCTAATTGAATCCATCTAGCAATAGAATGGACCGAAATGTCCCTTCTATTAGGCATCAAAGACAGAAAGAAACGTTTCCGTCCCTTTCTGATAAACTGAGATCTCTGTTTATAGATACGTAACGCTCTAACAGGACAGAGTAAAGGCCTACGCCCGTCTGAAGACGGAAGAGCCTTAATAACAATAGGTTCCGGATATTTATTAGGAGCCTGATTCTTAGCTAAAAAACCCACATTAGTAGTGAAGGTGATAGTGTTCCCGACACTACGATAGTGAGAATCATCCACCGACAGTGCATGAAGCTCACTGACTCTTCTAGCAGAAGAGAAAGCTAAAAGAAAAGCTGTCTTATAAGATAAGAATTTGAAATCTACTGTCCCAAGAGGTTCAAATGGCTTTTCCTTCAATTTAAGAAGAACCCAAGCTAAATTCCACTTAGGAATTAATCTAAGAGTTCTGGGTCTATTTATCGAAAAGTTTCTAACCAACTTAGATAAAGAGACATTAGATCCAATTTGTAAACTATCATGATGTGCATAGGTATCAGATAACATAGACCTATAACCCTTTATAGTAACAGGCTGCAGTTTGATTTCGTCAAACAAGTATACTAGAAAGTTTGCAATGTCTGGTATAGAGGGATCGAATATATCTACAGAAGGATCCCTACACCAACGACGAAAAACCTTCCACTTAGCCGCATAGTTTAGCGAAGAGGAGGTCCTCCTACAGTTAGAAATCGCGTCCACTGCTCGTCCTGTAAAGTGTTTGCCATGCAAGAAGGACCGCACAACCGAAAAACGTGAAGGTTGAGACCTTGCGGGTTGTGATGGAGTTGGCGCGATTTCCCCTGCGAAAGAAGATCCTCCCGTGGAGGAAGCTTTCGCGGTAGGTCCCACAACAGACACCTGAGTAGATTTATCCACGGTCTCTGTGGCGACAGAGAAGCTACCAACAGAATCTTGCATTGAGATTGTTTTATCTTTAGCAATACTTGTTGAATTAACGGCGCTGGAGGATACGCATATCCTATCATTCCGTCCCAAGGGATCGACAGAGCGTCTACTGCAAATGCTCTTGGATCCGGACACGGAGACACATACGTCTGCAACTGATTGTTGAGATGTGTCGCAAATAAGTCTATCATTGGCCGTTCCCATTGGTAGCAAATCTGATTGAATACTTGTTTGTTGAGAGTCCATTCCGACGGCAACAAGCGACCCTTTCGTGAAAGTGAGTCTGCTAGCACATTCAGACGACCCGGTATGTGACGGACCGAAAGAAGAACGTGATGTTCTAGCGCAATCAGAAGGATTCTTTCCGTTAGATTGAACAACGGAACTGAATGAGTGCCTCCCTGATTCCGTATATACACCACTACTGTCGTATTGTCGGATAGGATTTGGACATGAGCATCGTGAATAATGTCCATCCAGTGACGTAACGCAAGCCAAATTGACATCATTTCCTTGATGTTTATGTGCTTGCACAGGAATTGCGGATCCCAAAGACCCTGGCATCTCGAATCCGTTGGGATTAATGATGCACCCCAACCTGTTTGACTGGCATCCGTCATAATGGTAAAACTCGGATCCGGCAACTGCAGCGGAACTCCCTGAGTTAACCACTGAATGTTTGCCCAAGTCTGAATCTCTTGTTTCACTTGATCTGACAAGAGAACGTCTACGTCGAGCGAATGAATTTTCACACTCCAATTCTGAGTCAAGAAAATTTGAAGAGGACGTGTGCGTAACCGCCCCATCGGAATGAGATCCGCAGCGGCTCCGCACAGACCTATCAGTCTCATAAATTCTCTCGCTGTGACTTTGTCTGCGTAACAACTGACTAATTTCGCTCTGGTTAACGGCAGACGAACGAGATTGTTGTGCGTCTCGAAGCTCATTCCCAGATGAGTGAATGACTTGGACGGCACCAGATCCGACTTCTCCTCGTTTACTATAAAACCGAGACGTCGGAGCAAAAGAAGAATATTCTGAACATCGTTCTGAAGCGTTAACTCGTTGCCGTACCTCTGAAGAATGTCGTCCAGGTAGGCCGACGTTACCGCAGACGAATGAGCTCGGAAATAGATCATTACCGAGTTCATTACCCGAGTGAAAGCCCAGGGTGCTAGATTCAATCCGAAGCACATCGCCCGGAATTGATACACCACTCCTAGGACTGTGAAGCGTAGGTACTTTCGGAATGTCGGATGTACCATGACGTGAAAGTATGCATCTTTGAGATCTATGCTTGATGCATAATCGTTCACCCGAATACTCGCTCTGACCGACCGAATCGTCTCCATATAAAACTTCGGAGCGACGATCAGCTTGTTTATCCAGCTCAAATCTATGACTGGACGGAACGAGCCGTCTGGTTTCGGAACCAGAAACAGATGGCTGTAGAATCCCGGAAATTCCTGGTTTTCTACGACCTCTACTGCGTTCTTCATTAAAAGAGACTGCACCTCTGATAACAGAGCGTCTCTTTTCTGCGGATTTGACGGAAGATGAGTCCACTTTGGACTTCGAGTTAATGGAGGCTTTCGTTTGAAGGATATCTTTAGACCTTCCGAAGTCACTCCTCTCACCCAAGGGTCGTCCGTAATCGACGCCCATTCTTGTGACAACCTTCCGCCAACCGGTACGCGATAGAGGTTTAAGCCATCACCTCCTGGACCTGCGAGGCCTGCGGTAGGAGAAACCACGTCCTCCACGACCCGCACCTCGCCCCGTCGACCTCGGGGCGTCCGACCGATTGTCCCGGCCCGAAGGACGTCCCGAACGAGAGTCGCTACCCTGACGGTCTCTCGAATAAGACCAAGAGGACGCACCGGAACCTCTATAGGAACCTCTCTTGGGCGCATTAGACCCAGAAGTGCCTGTCTTATTCTTGTCTGCTGTATCCGACTTCTTAGAAGCAGATTTGAACAACAGAGAATCCGAAGCTTTCTTTGTAATTTTATCATAAATAGCAGAAAGCTTGCCGTCAAAGAGAAGTTCTCCTGAGACCGAAGCGACTCTAAGAGAGTTCTTCACCTTAGTATCCACTAGTGTGGATGTAGCTAGGGCTGCGTCACGTCTAACCAACTCCAGATTTGCCACTGAAAGGGCGGAGTTACACGTGGAATAAGCTACTGCCCTTGAAAGAAGTCTTAAAGAGGATTGTATATCCTGAAACTCTTTCCCTGGAAGGCGCAGTGATAACGCCTTAGTAAGGTGATCTGCGTAAGATAAGGCATCTAAATTGGCTCTGTTAGACGCAATAGCTGTTTCCAACACCGCGGTTGGAATAGAAGCCGACGACGGTAATGATAGCTCTAAGTCTTCCGCCTCGTCGTCCATACGCAGAGGAACTCTCGGGATACCCTGTCCTGCCGTATCGAATTTATTCCTTGCATTAATGAAAGGCAGGTTGAGAGTATTAGCGGACAAGAAACCTGCTTTCCCCGTCTTGGAAGCAAGTTTGAAAATAGCGTCGTTCAATAATTCAAATGTTCTTGCAACATTATTGGACTGCGACGGAAACTCGGGAGCGATGTCCCTGAACCGCTCAAAAAATTCAGAGTCCAATGACGCTATAATCCTCTTGTCCGGAACCGCAGCAGTCTGGCCCGACGGAACAACTTGAGGAAGAAAGTGCCGGATGAAGTCCACGGCAGCTTTATGTTGTTCCGAAAGGGATAGCTCCAAATCATCCGTATCCCTTTCACCATCTGGTCGGACCTCATGATGTTCCCGGTCGTCCGCCCCCGATGCTTCGGCGGAGCGTACCGACCCAGTGCCGTCTAATGATTCTCGATCCGACACCGTTTCTGTCGGCTGCTGGGATGCTGCGATAAGCTGTGCTATCTGCACAAGAATGTCCGGCGTCGAGACCTGCGGAGGCGCAGTCTTTCGCTGCTTCGCCGAGGGCAGCTCCGCATCAGATGGCTCCCGCATACTTTTCCTATGCGAACGTCCGGAGTCCACTGGTCTCGAATCCCTGGCTGCCGGATGGTGTGACCTGGTCGCCGAAGAATCCTTGATTGGCGAAGCTGGTAATATATCGGCGGTCACGCAGCCAAGGTGCGGTCGTGTGTGCTGACGAGAAGAGGAAGCCTTAGCAGTCTCTGCAGACTGCCTACACAACGGAGCGTCCCGAGCGACGGACGTATGCTCCGCTAACGACACATTTTGTACCACAACATCTGGTCCCAGATGTTGTTGTACGAGAGAGGGGCCTCTCTCGCTCGCGGCCTGGCTGGACCTGGACGAGCTAGGAACCGGACTCAAAGGCTTCCCCCGTTCTCGCTTAATATCCGCCGTCACTGGGTGTGCATCTATTATGTTTATAGTGCTTGCATCACCCAAAATTTCCTCCTGGACCGCATCGGACGAACCCGGCTGACGAACCATTCGGTGAATGGTCGCTACACCGGGCGAGCTAGCGGACGACATTTGTCTAATCACCATGAGCACTTTTGCCGCTAGCTCTGAATTCATTTGTGACGACGGACGCACACTTGTAGAAGATAACAAGGAAACATCACCCTGTTCTTGTTCCTCTGAAATAGAAACTGAGAGAGTAGAGTGACCTTGCGGAGAAAGAGCCGGCATAGCCCTTTCTCCAGAAACAACATATCGTGACACACGTTTCCAATGTTTCTCATCCCAATATTCACATATAGGACAGGGATTAATGCGAGAACACTGACTACAATTAATACAATGATCATGAAAGTCAGAGGAAGATTTCTTCCTATTACAATTTGAACAATGTCCCTTCATTGTGAAAGAACAACAACAAGTCCTAGTTACTCGCAAAAACCCCTGACACAAAGATACATAATAACATGATCCATTAATAAATGAAAAAACAACTGCAAATCAAAATAATTTTGAAAAAATATTTTTTCAGCAAAGCCCAAGTTGCTGAAAAATAACGTTGAGCCCCGATGGATCCGATGGCAAAGTGTGGTCAAAAATTTTAAATTTATGTTAAATAATTAATGAGACACTTACAGATAATATAAATGTATCTTATAGTGAGATAAACTACAGCAAAGGTAAACAGCCCCCCTCAAAAAAGGCTGTTGCCAATGTAAACAATCAGTGTAAAACACCAGAAAACATGACTCCAGGCACTGAAAAAACTGGCCCGGAATCAGTCATCAAAATTACACTCTATCTGATGCAAAACAGAGACTCTGCAGAACATCAGATGGAAGATGCAGAACACAAACGTTATACACCCATGGGTGAAAACGTAACTATGGGGAAAATAACAGAAAACATTCTGTAACCAAGCAACTCTCCCAGGAAATTTTAGAAATGAACTTTCTCAAAAATATGCCAAAAGCATGGGAGAATTGCAAGGGGGGACTTTAGAAGGCTAGGGGAGAGGAAACACTGAATAAGCAGTGCAACATTTAGCAAGAATGACAACAAGAGGCCCATGCCTCGAAAATAGGCAACTTAACATAATTTCATCAAAAAATTTTAAGTACAGCCCTGATTATTTTTTGTCACTTCTTTTTCCTCTCCTCCTTCTATCCTCCTTAGAATCACATTTTCTCCAAAAAGTTAAAAAATTTATAGTAATTTATATATTTTTTATACTTACCAATGACCCAGACATAGCTGGTGCTAACTCTTAAAATATAGGGCCAAACACAAATTTTGCCCCCCAATCCCCAAAATTTGCATCTAAAACTAAAGAAAACATGTCCTGAGAGGCCCTCCACACTTCGCCCCCACTGCGCATGCGCAGTGTCAAGGACGTTCCGAAATTGGCGCCATTTATCATTCTAAAAACCAGTGCCTGGTAAGCGCTATGTACTCAGCGGGGAGGCAAGAGTTCCCAACTCCTGGGAGGGCCATCCCCGTCTGGGTCATTGGTAAGTATAAAAAATATATAAATTACTATAAATTTTTTAACATTTTTATACTGTACCAATGACCCAGACATAGCTGAATAGTAAAAAGGCTGGAGGGCCAAGGACATAGAGCAAAATGGAATACGCTCAATAAAATAAAATAGAGTCATCCCCTGTAGGGAAAAGAAGTAATAGGCCTTACATGTATCTTTCTTATTTATGATAAATTAGAAAGATACAACACCTTCCAAAAATTGAGCTTCATACATCCATGTACTCTATTAATATCCAATAATCCTTATACTAATAATTTTTAAAGTAAGCCAATAATAAAGTAAGTCTAGAGAATAGAGACTCTTATACTCCTGAAAGTGTGTGAGAATTGCATAATCATGTCCGTTGACATATGCAATATTCAAAAGCTATACTTTAAAAACTAAGACTTGAATGAATTTTATAAACTTAAACTTCTCACTAAACAACCATCCCAATAACAGCTCAGAATACTAACTCCGGAGGAGGTATCCCCTTGTTTTCATAGTAAAAACAGGTGACCCAAGGGAACACCCTCCCCCCCCCCTTTTTCTTGCCCTGGGTCAAATAGCCCAGAGCGAAGAGGGCAGCCGAACGGAGACACTGCCGAAACAGACAGCCTACCTAGCTATAGTAGCAACTGTTAAGTGAATGACATTCTGAGCAGTAGATAATAGACCTAACAATAAAGGCCTCCAGAAATGGACTCAATATTTCTGAGATAAAATTCATGAATGTGGATGGCTGAGCGCAATGAGCAGCCTTCAAAAATCTATAATAGCAACACTATTAATGTAAGCCCAAGAAGTAGAAGAACTCTTACTTCATGAGCCGAAATCTTAAGCACAACTGCTAAGCCAATGATATACCATAAGCAGTACGCTAGTTAATAGAATCCATTAACAATAAAATGGAGCGTAACGTCCTTCTACTAGACATCAAAGACAGAAGAAGCTTACGCCCTTGTAATAAACAGATATCTGTTTATAAACTGTACCCGGAAAGAGTAAAGGCCTATGCCCATACGAAGACGGAAGGACCTTAAAATAATAGGTTCCGGATAATAGGAGCCTAACTCTTATGCAACAATCCAACCTAAATAGTAACGGAAGTATTGATTCCGAAACTATGAAAGTGAAAATCATCCATTGATAGTGCATGAAACTCACTGACTCTACAGTAAAAGAGAACCAACAGAATTACTGTCTAAAAGGTCAGAATTTGAAAACTACTGTTTCCAGAGGTTCAAATGATTACTTAGCTAAATAAGAACCGAAGTTAAAATCCGTATAGGAATTTAATCTAAAGATTCTAAGTCTATTTATCAAAAAGTTACTAACTGACTTAGATAAAGAGACAAAAGACTCAATTGTAAACTATCGTAGAGTGCATAGGTATGAGGTAACATAAACCTATAACCTAAATAACAACAGGCTGCAGTAGATCTTGTGAAACAAGTATACTAAAAAATAGCAATGAGTAGTATGGAGGGATCAACCATATGAACATAATGATCCCTACACCACGACGGAAGAGCCTCCACTTTAGTCGCATAGAATAGCGAAGAGGATCTCCTATAGTAAGAAATCGCGTCCAAAGCTCGTCCAGTACAGTGCTTACAATGCAATACGGACCACACAACGGAATACATGAAGGTTGCGACCTTGCTGGTTGTGATAAGGATGACACGATTTACCCAGTGAAAAAAGATCCTCACATAGAGGAAGATTTCACGTTAAGATCCACAGTAGACAAGAGAGTAAATTACTCATGATCTCTGTGAAGATAGAGATGCTATCAACAGAAATGTATTGTGGTTGTTTATCTTAGCAATACCTGCTAAAACAACAGCGCCGGAGGATACGCGTATCCTATCATTCCGTCCTATAGATCAATAGAGCGTTAACAGTATTAGCTCAGAGATCTGGACAAGCCAACACATACGTCTGCCATTGATTAGCAAGCTGTGTCATAAATAAAACATCATTGGGCGCTCCCATAGATAGCAAATCTGATTGAATACTTGTTTGTTGAGAGTCCATTCTGACAGCAACAAGCGACCCGTAAGAGAACGGGAGTGCGATAAAACAATCAGACGACCCAGAATATGACGGACCAAAACTGAACTTGGTGTACTATAACCAACAGACGGATTCTTTCCATTAAATTGAATAACGGAAACGAAAGAGTGCCTCCCTGGTTCCGGAGATACGCCACTACTGTCGAATTAAAGGACAGGAATTTGGGCATGCGTTTCTGAATAATGTTCATGCAATGACATAAAGCAAGCCTAAAAAACATTATTCCGCGGAAGTTAAACTGATAGCTAAAAGACTGCGGAACCCAAAGACCCTGGCACTTCGAATCCGTAGGGATCAGTATATATCCCAATCTGTTTGACTGGCAACCGTCATAACAGCCACACTCGGGTCCGGCAACTGCGGCGGCACTCTCTGAGTCAACCACCGAATGTTTGCCCCAGTCTGAATCTCTTGTAACACTAGATAGACAAGAGAATGTATAAATCAAGCAATTCATGGATTGCCGGAAAGTTGCCGTCGAAGAGAAGCTCCTCCGAGAACGAAGCGACTCTGAGAGAGTTCTTAACCTACTATCCACGCGTGGATGTAGCTAGGGCTGCATCACGTCTAACCAACTCCAATCAGCCACTGAAGGGCGGAGTTATACGTGAACAAACTACTGCCCTCAAAAAAAATTACATTGAGAATAATATCCCGTAAATCTTTTCTTGAAGACGTAATGATAACGCCTCAGTAAGGCGGATTACGTATAATAAAGCGTCTAAGTTAAGTCTACTATACATAATGTCGTTCCCAACATTGAAATTGGAAAAGACATAAACGGCGAAAAAGAATATATGCAGTCTTTAATCACACCGTCTAGACGCATATGAACTCTCGGTATGCCCTGCTCTGCCAAAATAAACTATATGTAAAAAAGATAAAATGGCAGAAATGAGCAACGCGGACAAGAAACTAAACTATCATGCTTAGTAGCAGGCTTGTATATATATAAATATATATAGCGTCGAAAATTAAAACACATGTTGTAATGACAATATTGGACTGCGTCGGTAAGTCAGGGACAATGTCCCCGAACCGATCGAAAATTCCGAGTCCAATGACGCTATAAGTCTCTTATCCAAGATCGCAGCAATGAAGTCCGAAAAATAATCACTGGAAGAAATGCCAGAAGATATGAAAGGCATCTTCCGATACTACTAAAGGGAAAACTCGAAATCTTTCGAATCCCTTTCGCCATCCTGTCGGACCCTATAAAGCGTTCGGTCGTCCGTAGCTTGATGCAACCGCGGACCGCACCGACCCAGCGCCGTCGGATAATTCCTGATTCAACCGAGAAACCGTCAATTGCTGGGATGCTGCGAAACAACTGTGCTAACTCGGATAGCACGTCCGTCACTGAGGCCTGAGGAGCAGCGGTCTTACGATGCATTGCCGCAGGAAGCTCCGAGATCGTTACCCCGTGCATACTTCCAATATGCGAGCGAACGGAGTGTATAGGCCTCGTGTCCCTTGGCTACCGGATGGCGTGACCTATTCGCTATGGAATCACTGAATGCCGAAACTGATCGGATACTCGAGGTCACGTAGCCAATGTGCGGTCGTGTGCCCTGCTGTGAGGATGAGGAAGCATTAAAGACAGTCTCTCGGACTGTCAATATAACGGAGCGTCCCGAGCAACGGACATATGCTCCGAATGTAAAATATCTGAACCACAACATGCGGTCCCCTATGTTGTTGGCTTCCTCCGATCTGTCCTCAATCTGCCGTCACTGGGTGAGTACTAAAGTAATTAAAGTGCTCGCATCACCCAAATCTCCTTCCTAGACCGCAACAGACGAACCCGGCAGCCGAACCATTCGAAGAATGTAGGCTACACCGGGTGAGCTAGCGAATGTCACTCCGTAAGCGATAGACATATTCCATGAGCACTTATTGCCGCTAACTCTTCATTAACTATGACGACAGAGGCACACTTTTGAAAGACATCTCCATAACTCTTCGAACAAGAAACCAGAAATGCTTGGATAGCAAGCATAAAATAATAATATATATAGCGTCGTTCAATAATTCAAAAGTTGTGTGACATTATTGGACTATGTCGGAACTGAGGGACGATGTCCCTGAACCGAACCAAAAATTTCTAAGTCCACCGACGCTATCAGTTTCTTATCCGGCATCGCAGCATATGTTGTTCCGAAAGGGAAAGCTTGAAATCCACCGAATCCCTTTCGGTATCCCGTCAGACCGGATGAAACTTTCGGACGTCCGTACCCGCTTCCGCGGAGCGTCCCGACCCAGCATCGTCGGATAAAATATATGCGACAGATTCAGTTGATGCTGGGATGCTGCGAAAAACTGTGCTATTAAGGAAAGCACGTCCGTTCCCGAGGCCTGTGCAGTAGCGGACTTACGATGCATTGCCGCTGGAAGCTCCGTGTACGTTGACTCCCGCACACTTCCTATGCGAACGTCCGGAGTCTGCAGGCCTCGAGTCCCCGGCTACCGACCCAGCGCTGTCGGATAATTCTCGATCCGACACCGTTTCTGTCGGCTGCTGGGATGCTGCGATAAGCTGTGCTATGTGCACAAGAATGTCCGGCGTCGAGACCTGCGGAGGCGCAGTCTATCGCTGCTTCGCCGAGGGCAGCTCCGCATCAGATGGCTCCCGCATACTTTTCCTATGCGAACGTCCGGAGTCCATCGGTCTCGAATCCCTGGCTGCCGGATGGTGTGACCTGGTCGCCGAAGAATCCTTGATCGGCGAAGCTGGTAATATATCGGCGGTCACGCAGCCAAGGTGCGGTCGTGTGCGCTGACGAGAAGAGGAAGCCTTAGCAGTCACAGCGGACTGCCTATACAACGGAGCGTCCCGAGCGACGGACGTATGCTCCGCTAACGATACATTTGTACCACAACATCTGGGGCCAGATGTTGTTGAACGAGAGAGGGGCCTCTCTCGCTTGCCGTCCGGATGGACCGGAACGAGCTATGAACCGGACTAAAAGGCTTCCTCCGTTCTCCCTCCGATCCGCCGTCACTGGGTGTGCATTAAGTTAATTTTATAGTGCTCGCATCACCCCAAAATTCCTTCTAGACCGCAACGGACGAACCCGGCTGCCGAACCATTCGGTGAATGGACGCTACACCGGGCGAGCTAGCGGACGTCAAAGGCCGTCGAACCTACTAGGGTCCTCTTAGGCAATTGGCGTATTACATGAGCACTTTTCCGCTAGCCCTTCATTAATTGTGACGACGGAGGCACACTGTTGGAAGACATCACAGATACATCACCCTAATCTTGATCGTCTGAAATGGAAATTGATAAAGTAGAGTGACCCTGCGGGGAAAGGACCGGAGTGTCCAAATCCCCAACAACATACCGTGACATACGCTTCCCATATTGTCATCGAAATCATACGATACAGAACAGGAGTTAATGCGAGTACACTGACCACATATAGAATGATAATAAGGTCAGAGGAAGACTTCCTCTTAAAACAATTGATCAATATCCTTTCAATGTGAAAAGAAAACAAGTCCTGGTACTCGCACTAACCCCTGGCAATCAAAATACATAATAATAATATGATCCATTAATATAGAAAAAATAATTGAAATCAAAATATTTTGAAAAAATATTTTTTCAGAACAGCCCAAGTTTCTGAAAAGTAACGTTGAGCCCCAATGGATCCCAAGCCTAAGTGTGGACAAAAATTTTAAAAATATTTTAAACAATTTATTCAACACTTACGAACAATAATAATGTATCTAGTTATGATTAAAATAACATAAAGATATTAATATTTAGAAATCCCCCCCTCACACAGAGGGCTGTTGTAAATGTAAACAATGAGTGTAAAAACACTAAAATAAGACTCCAGGCACCCAGGCCCGAAATCAGTTACCAAAAATACACCATCTGATGCAAAACAGAGACTTCCAGGGAAGAAACTGCAGAACATCAGATGGTAGATGCAGAACACAACGCCTAACCACCCGTAGGTGAAGACGTAAACATGGGGAAAGAACAGAATTCATTCTGTTATCAGCTAAAACTCCCAAGAAATTTTAGTAATAATAATTACAGAAATTATGCCAAAAGCATGGGAGAATAGCAAGGGGGAACTTAAAGGACAGGGAGAGAGGAAAAACACTTGAAAAAACAGTGTAACTAAATAATCAGAATGACAACAAAATGGCTGCTGCCTTGAAAATAGGTAACTTAACATAATTTCATTAAAAAATTTTAAGTTACAGCCCTGATAATATTCTGTCACACATTCTTTTCCTCTCCTCCTTTTCTATCCTCCTTAGAATCACCATTTCACTAATATTTATGTGTCTGGCATCATTTAAACTGAGATTTAAAAGCACAAAGATCAGTCAGATGTTAACTGATGAAGGGCCAAACTTAGAATGATAAATGGCGCCAATTTCGGAACGTCCTTGACACTGCGCATGCGCAGTGGGGGCGAAGTGTGGAGGGCCTCTCAGGACATGTTTTCTTTAGTTTTAGATGCAAATTTTGGGGATTGGGGGGCAAAATTTGTGTTTGGCCCTATATTTTAAGAGTTAGCACCAGCTATGTCTGGGTCATTGGTACAGTATAAAAATTTACGTGTCTGGCATCCTTTAAACTGAGATTTACAAGCACAAAGATCAGTGAGATGTTGACTGATGAAGGGCCAAACAGAGAATGATAATTGGCGCCAATTTCGGGACGTCTGCGTCACTGCGCATGCGCAGTAGAGGCATAGTATGGAGGTCCTTTAGGACATGATTTCTTTTTGTTTTGGATGCAAATTTTGGGGATTGGGGGGCAAAATTTGTGTTTGGCCCTGGTTTTGTTAGAGTTAGCACCAGCTAAGTCTGGGTCATTGGTACAGTATAAAAATACTTATTTTCATATTTTCCTGAACTTTTTTTTAAGAGTTTTTTTGTTTGTTTCAGACAGCCCAATTTTCAAACACTTTCAAAGGCATTGAATTGTTTTTTTTAATGACCCTTACAAAGAGGGTTAGGAACTGGAAACGTTGGCATGAAGTTACATAATTAGGCTTTGAAACACCATCTTACACACAAATACTGGGGTAACAATCTTCAGGCATTCATTTTGATAGAATCTATAATGAGTATCAGATGACAAACTCCAGCAAAATCAACATCAGACCGTCAAGCCTAGAACTTGAAAAAATTTAATTAAGTGACATGTTTTATTTTAATGTTATCAATTGAAAGACAAGATCTACCTGTTCGGTATTGGGAGGCCACAAAGCTGTGGTGGGAAAAGGCCATGGGGAGGGGGGGGGGGGGGGCTAGTCAGAGTTTGCTTGAGGTTATGGGACACTTAATGCACTGGTCTGACCATGGTGTGAGAAAATTTTGAAAATTGGTGCCAAACAAGCAAAATCCTTCACTATTGGAATCTAACAAGAAGTGTATATTACTGAAACCAATACCACATATTTTCCTTTCGATAATTGACGGTGCATCAGTTGCCTGTATATTTACGGGCAAATGGGCAGTTAATTGGTGGATGGTGTGATGACTGAATACACAAACAATTCTAATTATTTGCTGAGCAGTTACACTCAATGCTTGTCAATAGAATAACAATCGTACAAAAAACATTCAATGGGGGCCCCTTAAGGACAGGTGCCCCTGGCTTTTGGCCACCCTGCCCCAGAGGATGAGCCACTACTGTCCTGGAACTGGGGAAGACAGGGGCCCCAGACCGATCATATTTTGTCCAGTGGGAGCACATTTTGTTAAGATTTGGGTCTCTGCACTTGGAGTAGGGACCCACAAGTAAGAACTGGAAATACAGGACACATTTTGGCATGTTACTAGAGAGAATGGATGGAGTACCATAAAAAAAAATGCACTGACATCCTTTAAAACTTACGGGACTCTAAGGACCCTCAAATATATGAGACAAAATTTTAATTTTTAGTAAAAAAAATGTTTTTGCCCCCTATGAATGTCCCAGAATCCCATGAGGCCACTATGGTTGAACCCCTGTTGTATACTGATAACACATGTTAACCCTTGACTCAACACAACTTTTTTAATTTTTAAAACATAAACTGAATTTGATCATTTTAAAAAAAAAAACCCTCAACAAAATTTACCTATAAAATCATACAAATATGGATGTCACTGAAACCAGCTCATTGAGCCGGTTCCAATGACAGCCACATTTGTGCAATTTTAGTGACAAAGTGTCAGGATATTTCAGATCATGTTAGCCTTGTATTGGTCAATTTTCTGCTGCTATGTTAGATAAAGGGTTAAAAAATTGACTCAATTCTTTTCACATGAATCCTAGCAGAGATGCAGTGAGAATCTACATGGATTCTCGCTGGTTTTGTTGCATGAATCTTTGCGTCAATTGATTCTCATCGAAATATATGTCCTGCAAAGGATATTTATTAGACTTTTCCATCCCCTGCAAGTTTTTCTTGAAGAAGCAAATACTTTGAATTTCAAAGGTCAGTAGGTTGGGTGTGTTGATTATCGCTGAAGTTATTATCCAGAAACTTAAATTATGAAACTTTTAAAGGAAGAAAAGGCAAAAAAAAAACACAAAACAATGTCTGAGAAATGTCATATTCGAAAGTAATTTGCTGTGGATAAGGACATATACCAAATATCTATTAGATTTTCCCAGCAGGACTGAAGTTACATAGAGAGTAATCGCTTGACTGGACTTGTTACGTGAAATAATTCATGAGAGGTGAGGGACGTTGTACAAACACAAGTGTGCGGATGCGCACAAGTGTTTTACAATATAGTCCCTCACCTCGAATGAATTATTTCATGTAACCAGTCCAGCCAAGCGATTACTCTTGTTTATAACTTTTCATTATTAACGATAATTATATTATTTAACCCTTTACCTAACGTAAAGGCCAAAAATGGCCAGTGCTATTCTCAAAAATCGCCAATTAATTTTCATTATTTTTTCATTTTTTGTCTCTAAAACATAGGTTATGATCCCTCATTGGAACGAGCTCATTGAGTTCGTTGCATTGGGGGGTCATAACCTATGTTTTTGAGACAAAAAAAGAAAATAATAGTTATTCAAGAATTTTTTTTGCAAGTGTCGTCTGCTTTTCATGTTAAAAAAATCAAAAAACAATGAAGTCCCCATTACACCCACGGCAAAGCATCTTTGTTTGCATGCACAGATGCATGACCCAATTGCTGATTGCATAATTCACTTGTGAAGTTATCGTTTATAATCAAATCCGGAAATCCCAGTAAATCACACTTTGGAAAGTAATAAAATATGGAAATCTAAACCCATGAAAATTTGATGAAATGAAAGGGACATAATCCACAAGAGAATGATGAACAAATGTCAAAATCAAACTTCATCTGCACATTCTGGAAGTCTGGATGCCAAATATGGATTGGCTATGTCAAGTAGATCTAGAAATATCATTTGGAAACCTTACATCATGAAAACTGAAGCCAATAAAGGGCAATAACTTCCTAACAAAATATTGGACTAATGCCAAATTCAAATTTGATCTACATTTTCTGTGGATAAGGCCTTATGTCGAATATGGACTGAATATGACAACTTGAGCACAAGTTATCATAAAGAAACCAAACAGTGAAGGGATGGGTGAATGGACAAAAAGGATGGATCGACACAGAATGCTCTACCATAATACAACCCATTTACAAAGGTGAATAAAGTTCACAAAAACCTATCAAAATTATACTAACTTTAGCAATAAACAGTTCACATTATATTTACAATAATTCTTGAAATTCACTAATTTCTACGTTTGTAAGAAGTGTGCCATACTTTTGTGACAAATTCTTAAAAGTGAAAAGGGTTTACACAAATGTGAGGAATCTTTAAGGCTGTGCAGTCTCTGATAGCAGGCAATGAACACACTATTTAGCTGATTTGATGAGAATGTTAAAATGGAGTTAACCCTGAAAGGCCCAATTACAAGGTTGATAACTTTTTACCACAGCTGAAAAGGTGCCTCAACACGTGGCCTCTGGGAAAGTTTGAAAGTTATATTCTAAGTATCTTGGTAGTTGTTTCAAGGCAAGTCTTGGCTGCCTATATAGGCAGCAAGGTTTGTCTAGAAACAACTGCAAAGCCACAGGATGTTGAATATCAAAGTGTAACAAAAATGTCTAAAAATCTGCAGCCCTTTACCACTTTCGTGCCTCGTCGGCGCGCACCGCGCCAGTGGTAAACTGCTACTTCAAACCCGTTGATGCGCTGCGCCCCGATGGCACAGTAATGCATCTACTCTTACCTCAGTCCATGTGTGCTATCTCTATCAGACCACAGAAGTAATTTCATGCCCGAATGAATTTAGAGTTGTTTCCCTTTAGTTGATTGGCTACAGTTTAAGCGCATTTTGCACCAGGATTACAGTAATTCTACGGACGAAGATGACAATTGATAGCAACGTGGAACAGGATTCTGCGGTACAGTCCGGCTCAAATCAAGATGGCACACATGACACTACTATGAGTACTGGACATTCAGATGATGTTGCCAGTAATAATCCAGATGAGGGAAAGAGTCCTTCAATGTCTGGAATAGGACTGGCCAGTGGGAGGGGACGCGACAGAACAAGAAGTGCTGGTGAGGGACATGGCAGAATACGAGGGACCTGACGTGGTCGTGGAATTGGTCCAATTTTTCAATGGGAAAAAATGCACAGATTTTGTTCCACTAGATATCCCATGTTCTGAAGCTGGGAAAATAAATCTTGACTTACCTGACAATTCAAATGAATGGGACTTTTTATACCTTTATCTAACAGACGAGATGATCCCAAAATTAACCCCAATATCCCAAGTCTTGGAGGGGGGGGGGGGGGTGTGGGCGGTTTGGCCGAGTTGCGAAAGGGTTAAGGGTTAAATATAAATATTCATACTTACGTTGTGTTAAAATTGAATACCAAAACACCAACCCAAAGTGTTCCTAGTAACAAAAGGAGATACAAAAGGCTGACATCCCGATGACAAACATCTTGTACAGCTTGTTGTATGTCGGATGTGATGTTATCCAGAGCAGGTGAAGAGCTTGCCATGGTTGTTGTTACTCCAGCTGAGAGATTTGATGTTATACTATCACAGGATGGATTATTATAATACTTATCAAAATCTGAAAAATAGACACAAAGGAATGCACTTAATCTCATACGTTTAACCCTTTCCCCAACACAGACAATATCAAAATTTAATATTTTAAACAGGATTTTTTCAATAAAATTTCAACAAAACCACATCATGCGAACCATCACTGGAATCAGCTCAACGGTTTTGTTTAAATTTATTGAAAAATAAAAATATTTCAACTGCTAAATTTATATATTACTTAGGTGGATGCGGCCATTTGTAAGGTAAAGGGTTATATTGCTGACAGAGTGCTAAATTATTTTTGGACATCAGAATTTGTACACAGGCACTCTATTCCATAAGTTGTAGCAAGGCAAATTCAAACATTCAAAATAAATTTTATGTCACTTAAAAGATAATATAAAGCACACCAACAGAATATGAAACAATTTAGTTTGCACGCCTACATTTCAGAATGGATACCAAATATGGGCTTCTAGCAGTCAACCCTTTAAACAAATAAACTTCTTACTTGTGCACATGGATCTAAGTGAAGTTAGAAAAAAAGGGAACAGATCTGCTAAGGTATATCTTTGGCGAAGGGATGGGTGAGATAGGGGTAGTTTCAGGGGGGGGGGGGGGGGCAGATTTTTTAGATTTTTAAGGCTCTGAGAATGCATCTGGTGCCACAGTGAGCTGCAAAACAGGTGAAATATTTTATCCAAAACTTAAAAAATTTATAGTAATTTATATATTTTTTATACTTACCAATGACCCAGACTTAGCTAGTGCTAACTCTAAAATATCTAGCGCCAAACGCAAATTTTCCCCTCCAGTCCCCAAAATTTGCATCTAAAACAGAAAATTACATGTCCTATAAGGTCCTCCATACTTTTACTCCAATGCGCATGCGCAGTGTCAAGGAGGTCTCGGAATTGGCACAATTATCATTCTTACAACCAGTGCCTGGTAAGCGTTATGTACGCAGCGGGGAGGCAAGAGTTCCCAACTCCTGGGAGAGCCATCCCCGTCTGGGTCATTGGTAAGTATAAAAAATATATAAATTACTATAAATTTTTTAAGATTTTTATACTGTACCAATGACCCAAACTTAGCTGAATAGTAAAAAGGTTGGAGGGCCTAGGACATAAGGAAAATCCAATAGACTTAATTACCTATAACAAACCTATCCCCTCAATGAGAAAAGGAGAGATAGGCTAAATGTATCTTTCTTATTTGTATCAAAAAAGAAGGACACAACACCAATCTGTAATTGAGCACAATAACATCTAGTATAACCCTTTACACTAATATTTTTTTTTAAAGGAAAGCCAATAAATACGGGAGTCTAGCAAAATGAGACTCTATATACTCATTTAAAAGTGTTAGAAGAATGTATATTAACGCCCAATTAATCACGTGATATATACAGATACTTCACACCAATCAACACTTAAAATATTACACAGATGAGTAAACATAAGCTTTACCCTTAAAATTATCTCGGAACCAACTCGGAGTAACTGACTCCAAGGGAGGTATTCCCTTGCTTTACACTATAAAGCAGGTGACCCAAGGGAACACCCCTCCCCCCCCTTTCCCTTGCCCTGGATCAAATACTCCAGAGCAAAGAGGGTAGCAGGACAGAGTCACTGCCGGAACCGAAAGCCTTTACACATAAAGTTGCGACTGTTTAGTAGACGACATTCTGAGTAATAGATCTGCAGAAAGGACTCAATATTCTCCGATACAAAATCGTGAAAATGGAGGGCTAAGAACAATATGTAGCCCTCAATAGATCTGTAATATCAACATTATTAGCTTAAGCCTATGATGTAGAAGAACTCTTACTTCATGAGCTTAAAACCAACGCACAGACTGCTGAATGAAGATATAATCATTAGCAGAACTGATAGTAGATTGAATCCCTCTGACCATAGAATGGACCGCAATATGGAGGAAGCTTCCACGGCATGTCCCACAACAGACGCCTGAGTAAATTAATCCTCAGTCTTTGTGGATATAGAGAAGCTACCAACAGAATTTGCATTGAAATAATTACATTGAGCAATATCTGCTAAATCAGCGGCATTGGAAGATACATATATCTTATTATTCCGTTTCACAAGATCGATAGAGCGTTTACTGCAAACGCTCGAAAAACCAAACATTGTGACATCTACATCTGCAAATGATTGTAGAGATGCATCGCAAAAAAGTCGATCATTGGCCTCTCTCCTTGGTAGCAATCTGATTGAATACTGGTTTGTTGAAAGTCCATTCTGGTGGCAACAAACGGCCCCTCCGTGAAGGGAGTCCGCTAATACATTCAGACGACCCGGAATATGACGGACGAATAGAAGAACTTGATGTTCTAGTACTAACCGAAAGATTCCTTCCGTTAATATGAATAACAGGACGGAATGAGAGTTTCCATAATTCCAAAAATATGCTAATACCGTCGAGTTAGCGGACAGAATTAGCATATGAGCATTCTGAATAACGTTCATCAATAACATAGCGCAAGCCAAAATGACATCATTCTTGATGTTTGTGTGCTTGATTAGGAGCTACGGAAACAAAAGACCCTGGCACTTCAAATCCATTTTGTTTAATGAAACTACCCAAAGTGTTTGACTGACATCCGTCAAAACTGTAAAACTCGGATCCGGCAATTGCAGTGGAACTACTTGAGATAAGCACTGAAAATCTCTTATTCACTTGATTAGACAAGAAGATGTCCATATCGAGCGAAATAATCTTCACCCTCCAATTCTGAATTGAAAGAAATTTGGAGAGGACAAATGCGTAACCGCTCCATTGGAATAAAATCACGGCAGTTCCGCACAACGTATCAGTCACATGAAATCTCTCGCTGAGACCTTGTCTGAGCGAAGACAATAGCGAGTATAACAACTGATTAATTTCGCTCTGGTTAACGGCAGACGAACGAGAATGTTATGCGTCTCTAAGCTCATCCCCCAGTGGGTAAATGACTTGGACGAAACCAGATCTAACTTCTCCTCGTTTATATATGAAACAGAGACGTCGGATCAATAGAAGCAGAATCTGCACATCGTTCTGCGCTCTGGTTAATGGCAGACAAACAAGAATGTTATGCGTCTCGAAGCTCATCCCCTGGTGGGTAAATGGCTTGGACGCAACCAGATCCGACTTCTCCTCGTTTACTTATGAAACCGAGCCATCGGATCAATAAAAGCAGAATCTGCACATCGTTCTGAAGCGTTAACTCATTGCCACACCTCTGAAGAATGTCGTCCAGGTAGGCCGACGTTACCGCAGATGAATGAGCTCGGAAATGAGTCATTACCGAGTTTGTTATTCGAGTGAAAGCCCAGGAACTAGATTCAGACCGAAACACATTGGTCAGTGCTGAAACACAATTCCTATGATAAAGAAACAACGATACTTTCTGAACGCCTGATGTACCATGACGTGAAAGTATGCAACTAGAAATCTATGCATGTAGCATAGTCGTACACCCGAATACTCGCTATGGCCGATCAGATGGACTCCATATAGAAACTTGGAGTCACGATCAGCTTGTTATCCAGGTCAGAATATGAGTGGACGGAATGAGCCGTCTGGTTTGGAACCAGAAAAGGATGGTTGTAGAAGCCTGGAAATTCCTGGATTTCTACGATCTCTATCGCGATCATTCCAGAAGAGACTGGACTTCTGATGGAAGTGAGCGTCTATTCTACTGACTGACAGAAGCTGAGTCCAACTTGGACTCCGAGTTAACAGAGGATTTCGTTTGAGGAACAATTAATCCTTCCGAAATCCCCCCTTGAATCCAAGGGATGTCCGTAATCTAACCCCAAATCATTGAGAAACTCGACAGTCTTCCACTCACTAATACACGATAGAGGTTAAAACCATTACCTCCTGGTCCTGCAAGGCTTGAGGAAGTAGAAGCCATGTCCTTCACAGCCCGCACCTCGCCTCGTCGACCTAGGGGCGTCTGACCGGATGTCTTGGTCAGAATTACGGCCCCTATCTGAGTCGCTACCCTGACGGTCTCTAGAATAAGATCTAGAGGACGCATAGGAACCTCTAGAGGAACTTCCCTTGGACGTATTCGTCACAGAAGTGCCTGTCCTATTCTTCTCTGCTGAATCCGACTATAATAAAGCGAATTTAATAGCAGAGAGTCTAAAGCTTTCTTAGTTAAATGATCATAAACTGTGGAAAGCTTGCCGTCGAAGAAAACTCTCCGGAGACCGGAGCGACTCTGAGAGAGTTTTTCACCTTACTATCTACATGCGTGGATGTAGCCAGGGCCGTGTCACGTCTAACCAACTCCATATTGCCACTAAAGGACGGAGTTTTACGTGAGGTCCTTGAAAGAACTCTTTTGGAGAATGTACATCCTAGAATTCTTTTCCTTGAGACGTAATAATAACGTTCTGGTAAGGTGATCTGCGTACGATGATGTGTCTAAGCTGTTCCTGCTAGACGATATTGTTATTTCCAACATCGTGGTTGGAATAGACGACAGTAAAACAATACTAGTTCCTGAACTGGTCTTCTGGACACAGAGAACTCTCAGAATGCTCTGTCCTGCCGTTTCAAAATATTCAATGAAATGACGAAAGGCAGATGTAGAGCATATTGCCGATAAGAAACCTGACCTGCCCATTTAGGTAGCAAGTTATATAAATATAGCGTCATTCAACAGATCAAATATCCGTGAAACATATCTGGACTATGTCGGAACTGAGGGATGATGTCCCTAAACCGATTAAGAATTCTATATCCAGTGGCACTATCCGTTTCTTATCCGGCAATGCAGCATTTTGGTCCGGAGGAACAACGTCAGATGATAATGCCGGATGCACTCTACGACAATTATGTTGTTCCGAAAAGGGAAAATACAACTCATCCGTATCCCTTTCAACATCCTGTCGGACCACTTGAAATTCTTGGTCGTCCATGCCTGAACCTGCAGCGGAACGTACCAACCCTGCTTCGTCGGATAATTCCTGATCTGACAGAGATACTGTCAGTGCTTGGACGCTGCGATAATTTGTGCTATCTGCGATAGCAAATCCGCAACAGAGGCCTGTGGAGCTGCAGTCTTATAGATTTAGCCGCTGGAAGCTCCTTGGACATTCACTCCTGCATACCTCTAATATGCGAACGTCCGGAGAATGAAGGCCTCGTATCCTTGGCTACCGGATGGCGTGACCTGGTCACCGTAGAATCCCTGATCGGCGATGTTGGGTGAATATCACCGGTCACATAGCCAAGGTGGGGTCGCGTGTGCTGCCGTGAGGATGAGGAAGCCGAAAGAGCTATCTCTCTGGACTGTCTATGTAACGGAGCGTCCCGAGCGGTAGACGTATACTCCGACTAAGAAACGTTTGTACCACAACATCTGAGCCCAGATGTTGTAATACGAGAGAGGGACCTCTCTCACTCGCAGCCCGGATGGACCTAGACGAGCTAGGAACCAGACTAATAGGCTTCCTCCGTACCATCCTCGAATCCCTCGTCACTGGGTGTGCACATTATATTTTATAGTGCTCGCAACACCCAAATCTCCTTCCTGGACTGCAACGGACGAACCCGGGTGCTGAGCCATTCGGTGAATGGTCGAGACACCGGGCGAGCTAGCGGACGTCAACGCCATCTATAGTACTAAGGAACTCCAGGTAATTGACATATCTACATGAGCACTTTTGCCGCTAACTCTTCATTTGACTGTGACAACGGAGGCACACTTACGAAGACATCATGGTAACATCACCTTGTTACTCAATGAGAACTGTGGATACGCGGTCCTACGTGAATTATTTGCTGGAAGCTTCCGGGACGATCATTCCTGTATTTATATAATATGCGAACGTCCCCACTGGAAAGGTCTCGTATCCTTGGCTAGCAGATGGAGTGACCTGGTAGACGTGTATTCCTTGGTCGGCGAAGAAGAGCACCAGGAACGTTCAATCCTGCATTTATATAATATGCGAACGTCTCCTGGAAAGCTGTGGTCACATAGCCAAGGTGCGGTCATGTTTGTTGACAAGGATGATGAAGCCATTATTACAGCCGTGTCGGACTGTCATGCGACGGAGCGTCTCGAAGAGGTGACAGGCTTCCTCCGTACTATCCTCGGATCCGTCGTTGCTGGGTGTGCACATCTGAAGTTTTATAGTGCTCGCATCACCCAATCTGCTTCCCTGGACCGCAACGGACTAACCCGGGTGCTGTACCATTCTTATTTCCTGGTGAATGGATGCGACGCCGGGCGGACTGGCGGGCGACAATGCCTTCGATAGAACTAGCTAACTCCCAGCAATTGTCGAAATACCTTGAGCACTTCCCGCTAGCCCTAATATTGCAACGACAGAGACACAGTTATTGAAGACATCACGGAAACATCACTCTGAGTTTTAAAAAAGAAACTGATAATATATAGTGACCGTACGGAGAGAGGACCGTAATGGACCTCTCACCGCAACAAAAGATCGTGACACACGTCTCCAACGTTGTCATATCATTCAACACACACAGAGCAAGAATTAATGCGACTACATTGACTATAAGAAACACAATGAACTCGTGAATTAGAGGAAGATATCCTTGAATTACGATTGAAGAATATTTTTTCAACCAGAAAAAATTATACACCGTCATATTATTCGCACTAACTCTTGAATGAATATACATAATATATTATAATTCATTATAACATTGAAAGAAAATAATTTAAAAAAAAAAAAATTGGGGGAAAAAATTTTCAGAAGAGCCCAAGTTCCCAATGGGAACCCTGAGCCCAAAAAAGCCTAAGTGTGGACAAAATTTTTAAATCATTTTGAAAAAATTAATGTAACACTTACGGACAATATTAATGTATCTTGCTAGGAACTAAATTAAGCAGAAGACAAGTAAACACTGTCAGAAGTAACAGTTGTCAACATAAGCAAAAGTGTCAACAACCCGGAAACATGACTCCAGGCACAAAAACAAACATGGCCCGAAATCAGTTACCAATTAAAACACTATCTGATGCAAAACAGAGGCTTTCAGAGAAGAAACTGTAGAACATCAGATGGCAGATGCAGACCAAAATGCCTAAACACCCCTAGGGTGAGGACGTAAACATGGGGAAAAAAACAGAAAATAATTCTGTTTCCAAGCCAAAACTCCCAAAACTTTTTAGTAATAAACATTACAAAAAATAAGCCAAAAGCATAGGAGAATAGCTAGGGGGGAATAAAGGAAATGGAGAGAGGAAACACTGATTAAACAATGGAAAATTCATAGCAAGAATGACCACAATAAGGTCATGCCACGAAAATAGGTAACATGAATAATTTTGTAAAATAATCATAAGTTACAGCCCTGAACATTTGTTTCCACTGTTTTTTCCTCTCCACGTTCTATTTCCACCATATATCCACCATTTCTCTCATAATTATGCGTCTGGCATCCTTAAAACTCAGATTTACAAGCACAAATATCAGTCAGATGTAACTGAATTGAGGGCCAAACTAAGAATGATAATTGCGCCAATTTCGAGACCTCCTTGACACTGCGCATGCGCAGTGGAGTAAAAGTATGGAGGACCTTATAGGACATGTAATTTTCGGTTTTAGATGCAAATTTTGGGGATTGGGGGGTAAAATTTGCGTTTGGCCCTAGATATTTTAGAGTTAGCACCAGCTAAGTCTGGGTCATTGGTACAGTATAAAAATATGTGAATTTTATTAATACCTTTCGCAGAATATTTATCTTTCATACGTAATAGAGAAGAAAGTTGACATAAATATCCTTCTCCACCAATTACTACCACTTTGATTTCTTTTTTAATGTAGTGTCCGTTTCATCAAAGCTGAATTAAAATGCTCATTTTACATGGCAAACTCAACAAAATAACAAACGACACTGAACCCACTAGCATTTTATGAATGGATTAATTTTCAGCGATGACTAGTGTACGAAGGAGAAAAAACCTACCATTTTGTTCCATAGCACCCACTTTGTTCTATTTAGGCAGCTCTTATGTATGAAACTCCCTAAATACAATGTACGAAATTTGTTATTGTATTATGTTCTGGTTACACTGTACATTTGTTTTCCAGTTGGAAGATATAATCAAATTTACATTACAGTGTTGTCCTTAAATACAAATATTAGGCCTAAAAAAATAAAAAATCTGTTTCTCAGGCCCTCCCGCATGGTTCTTTTGTCTGCCGCATGCTCTCTTTTTATAACCAATTTAAACTTAAAAAAAATAAAAATTAAATGGTTTATGTCTGATATTTTACCCAAGTTAAAAAAAATTATGAATTTGTCCCTTGAGTGCAAGAAGGCTTTGCAATGCTTTAGCATTGCAAAGCCTTCTTGCACTCAAGGGATGAAATACACCACCACCCATGCTATTCTGTAGATTATGAGGCCTAAAACTTGAACCAAGAACATGAACTTTTGATGGCAAAGAAGCAATTACTGAAATAAAAAATAAAATAAAAAACCGCTCGCACGCAAGCAATTTCACAAATAATGGCCTGAGAAACAGAAGATCTACTTTGTATGGCCTTAGTTCTGTTTTCTGTGCAAGGTTTTATTCCATATATAAATAGTCCTCACTGCAGCAAAAACAATCTTCCATACATTTCGTCAAATTTGACTTACTCAATGCTGTTTTGTTATGAAGTAAATCCTAAATGTTCACTGAATAAAATATCATCCTTCAAAAATTTAAAACAATGCTGCCATTCTTTGGCTTTACAAACACTAACAAGCCTCACCACTTCCATTATAAGAATTTAATCCATTATATTTAGTTTTACATAACTTAATGAGTGCAGTCAAACAAAATACAAAATCAATACAGAATTTTTCACCAGAATATTTGTATCTGGCTAAATTCTTGTTGGCCTTTTGCAGTGATGTAATGCAATGAAGTACAATGGAATCCTGTCAGTTGAATTTATTTATTGGGTTTTAACCCTTTACCTAACATGAAAAGCAGACGACACTTGCAAAAAAAATTCTTGAATAACTAATTTTTTTCATTTTTTGTCTCAAAAACATAGGTTATGACCCCTCGTTGGAATGAGCTCGACGAGCTCGTTCCAACGAGGGGTCATAACCTATGTTTTTGAGACAAAAAATGAAAATATTTTGAAAATTAATTGGCGATTTTTGAGAATAGCGCTGGCCGGTTTTGGCCGTTACGTTGGGTAAAGGGTTAATGACACTTTAGACAGCCAGGGTCTCCTCGCTTTGGACAGTTTTACGGGTGGAGGAAGCTGGAGTACCAGGAGAGAACCATCAAGCAACAGCGAGCTACCGTCAGACTCCCCAACGTACAAAGTCAGCACAAGCAGGGTTAGTATTGGTTGAGGACAAATGCACAATCCCCATATACCATACATGTTGGTGGAGATAATGTTTTTGTCTCATTTGAAACACAATAGAAACATAGTGTAAACAAATCTGTGGAAGCATTTCTCACATTCCGCAATCTGTTGAACCACACTCGTGAATAATTGTTTTGTTTTCACAAACGCAGAAGACAATAGGAAGAGTTACATCCCTTGGGTTGTTGCTGGAAACGAGTAAACAGATTTTGTTGACAGATGTGCTCTTATCTTATTTTTCTCAAGTTGTTTGATTTAATTATTCGACTATTTAATTTACAACAGAAAAATATGATCAACTTGTCACCAATCTGATGATATTTATGACTATTTTCAGGTTTTTTGGTTTGATTTTTATATCGAGGTGAGTGAAAGCAAAAAGCTTTCATTTTAACCATATAACTCCGATCTTTCCTATGACCTTATACCCTGGATGTTGCACACTCTCATGTACCTTGAATGTTATGTGTACCTTTGCCATGGCTATTTGACCAAGGCATTCTGTTCAATCAAAAGACAGGATTTATCAGGATATAGGGACAAAGTACAGTAGCTCTTAATTGAATATCCATTTTGCCAGTGAAAATTATTCAATTAACAGGAGTATACAATTAACAGGGATTTGGTCAGTTTCCTGTGTTCCGGAGGTAAACTGAGCATTTATTCTATTATATCTTGTTTGACAGAGCTCATAGAGCTCTGTCAAACAAGATATAATAGAATAAATGCCTGTATTGGATGTAGTGAGGCCAAAAAGGTTGATAAATAAGGGGAATTTGGTGCATGTCACAGTAATTTTTTCTACATATTACAAAAATGTATATACAATTAACAGGAGTTTACTCTACAACCCATATGCAATTAACAGATCACATTTGTACTGAAGGTATGGTAACTGGTTTTGTGTTTGAAAATTATATTCAATTAACAGGGATATACAATTAAGAGATATCCAATTAAGTGGGCTCCACTGTAATATATTCCACTTGAGGGTATAAGCCTTGGTTCTATTATATATGGTTTGACAGAGCAAACAGCACTGTTATGGGAATAATTTTCTGAGATACAGTAATAATAATTTATACCATGCTCACCTATGTTACTACCTGTGAAAAGCCTGAATGTTAAATTTTAGCTTTTAACCCCACTACAGGTGTAAAGCTTCTACTGCAGTTAAAATGTTTTCAATGGGAATTCCATTACAAAAATTTACACCTGTAGTAAGAACTACATCCAACTTGACATTTGACATGACCAAATTTGCTGACTTCGAAACATTCACACATTGTGATGTTTCATTCAAACATACGATGTTCCGCAATACTATCTACTACGTGCAATGACTAATTAAGTTTAAAATACCTACAATTAAACATTTAAAATAAAATTTAAGAATTGTTAATAATAATTTGACTGAAAAAGCAAGGTAAATTCAATAAACTTTGACTATGTGTCTAGCTGTCAATCAAGCATTCTTGTGCAGCCAGAAGTACTGCCCACCTGTGCAGATGTGAACAAAACAAACCCATGTGTTTGCTTGAAAAATATCAGAAATATCGTTTTTTCTCCATTTTAAGGGACAAAGTCGATTCTTTATTAAGAATATGGTATAATAAAATCAAAAGGTACTAGAGCAGGTAATCAGATCTAAACAACTGATTGAATAAGGGTTTTAACCACTCAGCAGAGCCTCGTGGTTAAAACCCTTATCCTACACATATTTAAATCTGATTACGGCCCTAGTACCTATTTATTGTATATTTCCACTATTATATTTTACACTTGAAACTGTTACAGAAATAATTTCTATAACAGTTTCAAGTGTAAAGTATATAGTGGCAAAATGGATTTTACATACTAGTAACCATTAAAACTTTCCTAAAATTGATAAAGGCCATGGCGCCTAAATATTGTGGATTCTAATTTAGTGACTTTGTTCCAAAAAATGAATATAGTTTGAAAACAGTATAAACGAACACATAACAACAATATTTACTCACTAACATTATAAACACATAATAATAATATTTACTCACTAACAGTATAAACAAACACATAATAAAAATATTTACTCACTAAGTGCCACATCTTTAAAAGCATCAACTGAGAAGGCAATTGATATAAATAAGGCAAATATCTCTTCTGATGATCTGTTCAAATCGAAACAAAATCAGGTTAAATTAAATCAAAATCAATTTTCAGCCGATCTTCTCGTCATTCACAGTTCTTGTACCTTCAATTTATAATCTACCGTATTTACTCTATGTATTGGGACAGTTAAAAATAAATATTTTCACAGATGTCCCACATCTTAGAAAATGGGGGGAAAGTTAAAAAATTTATAGTAATTTATATATTTTTTATACTTACCAATGACCCAGACTTAGCTGGTGCTAACTCTAACAAAACCAGGGCCAAACACAAATTTTGCCCCCCAATCCCCAAAATTTGCATCCAAAACAAAAAGAAATCATGTCCTAAAGGACCTCCATACTACGCCTCTACTGCGCATGCGCAGTGACGCAGACGTCCCGAAATTGGCGCCAATTATCATTCTTACTGGCAGTGCCTGGTCAGCGCTATGTACTCAGCGGGGAGGCAAGAGTTCCCAACTCCAGGGAGGGCCATCCCCGTCTGGGTCATTGGTAAGTATAAAAAATATATAAATTACTATAAATTTTTTAACATTTTTATACTGTACCAATGACCCAGACTTAGCTGAATAGTAAACAGGTTGGAGGGCCTAGGACATAGAGGAAAATCCAATAAGCTCAACTATATAGTAAAGAGGTAACCCCTTAAGGACAAAAGGAGTATTAGGCTTTACATGTATCTTTCTTATTTAATATTAAATTAGAAAGATACACTACCCTTAATAATTGAGCACAATAACATTCATGTTCTCTATTAACATCCAGTATAACCCTTATACTAATTATTTTTAAAGCAAGCCAATAAATAAAGTAGTCCAGAGAATTGAGACTCTTTATAGTCATTTAAAAGTGTCCGAGTATTGTATATTAAAGCCCGTTTGACACCTGACATATACAAATGCTTCACACCGAGCTACACTTTAAAAATAAGACATGAATGAATTTTAACATTAATATTACACTTTAAAACCATCCCGGAAGCGACTCAGAAATACTGACTTGGAGGAGGCATTCCCTTGCTTTTCACTATAAAGCAGGTGACCAAAGGGAACACCCCCCCCCCCCCCCCTTCCCCTTGCCCTGGGTCAAATAGCCCAGAGCGAAGAGGGCAGCCGGACGGAGTCACTGCCGGAACAGAAAGCCTGCATAACTATAGTTGCAACTGTTTAGTGGACGACATTCTGAGCAACAGATAACGGACCTAAACAATGCAGGTCTCCAGAAATGGACTCAATATTTCTGAGATAAAAATTCGTGAATGTGGATGGCTGAGACCAATAAGCAGCCTTCATTAAATCTGTAATAGCAACACTATTAGCATAAGCCCAGGAAGTAGAAAGAGCTCTTACTTCATGAGCAGAAATCTTAAGCACAGACTGCTGAGAAGAAGATAAATCTTCATAAGCAGTACGGATAGTTAATTGAATTCATCTAGCAATAGAATGGACTGAAATGTCCTTTCTATTAGGCATCAAAGACAGAAAGAAACGTTTCCGTCCCTTTCTGATAAACTGAGATCTCTGTTTATAGATACGTAATGCTCTAACAGGACAGAGGAAAGGCCTACGCCCGTCTGAAGACAGAAGAGCCTTAATAACAATAGGTTCCGGATATTTATTAGGAGCCTGATTCTTAGCTAAAAAACCCACATTAGTAGTGAAGGTGATAGTGTTCCCAACACTACGATAATGAGAATCATCCACCGATAGTGCATGAAGCTCACTGACTCTTCTAGCAGAAGAGAAAGCTAAGAGAAAAGCTGTCTTATAAGATAAGAATTTGAAATCTACTGTCCCAAGAGGTTCAAATGGCTTTTCCTTCAATTTAAGAAGAACCCAAGCTAAATTCCACTTAGGAATTAATCTAAGAGTTCTGGGTCTATTTATCGAAAAGTTTCTAACCAATTTCGATAAAGAGACATTAGATCCAATTTGTAAACTATCATGATGTGCATAGGTATCAGATAACATAGATCTATAACCCTTTATAGTAACAGGCTGCAGTTTGATTTCGTCAAACAAGTATACTAGAAAGTTTGCAATGTCTGGTATAGAGGGATCGAATATATCTACAGAATGATCCCTACACCAACGACAAAAAACCTTCCACTTAGCCGCATAGTTTAGCGAAGAGGAGGTCCTCCTACAGTTAGAAATCGCGTCCGCTGCTCGTCCTGTAAAGTGCTTGCCATGCAAGAAGGACCGCACAACGGAAAAACGTGAAGGTTGAGACCTTGCGGGTTGTGATGGAGTTGGCACGATTTCCCCTGCGAAAGAAGATCCTCCCGTGGAGGAAGCTTCCACGGTAGGTCCCACAACAGACACCTGAGTAGATTTATCCACGGTCTCTGTGGCGACAGAGATGCTACCAACAGAATCTTGCATTGAGATTGTTTTATCTTTAGCAATACTTGTTGAATTAACGGCGCTGGAGGATACGCATATCCTATCATTCCGTCCCAAGGGATCGACAGAGCGTCTACTGCAAATGCTCTTGGATCCGGACACGGAGACACATACGTCTGCAACTGATTGTTGAGATGTGTCGCAAATAAGTCTATCATTGGCCGTTCCCATTGGTAGCAAATCTGATTGAATACTTGTTTGTTGAGAGTCCACTCCGACGGCAACAAGCGACCCTTTCGTGAAAGGGAGTCTGCTAGCACATTCAGACGACCCGGTATGTGACGGACCGAAAGAAGAACATGATGTTCTAGCGCAAACAGAAGGATTCTTTCCGTTAGATTGAACAACGGAACTGAATGAGTGCCTCCCTGATTCCGTATATACGCCACTAGTGTCGTATTGTCGGATAGGATTTGGACATGAGCATCGTGAATAATGTCCATCCAGTGACGTAACGCAAGCCAAATTGACATCATTTCCTTGATGTTTATGTGCTTGCCCAGGAATTGCGGATCCCAAAGACCCTGGCATCTCGAATCCGTTGGGATTAATGATGCACCCCAACCTGTTTGACTGGCATCCGTCATAACGGTAAAACTCGGATCCGGCAACTGCAGCGGAACTCCCTGAGTTAACCACTGAATATTTGCCCAAGTCTGAATCTCTTGTTTCACTTGATCTGACAAGAGAACGTCTACATCGAGCGAATGAATTTTCACACTCCAATTCTGAGTCAAGAAAATTTGAAGAGGACGTGTGCGTAACCGCCCCATCGGAATGAGATCCGCGCCGGCTCCGCACAGACCTATCAGTCTCATAAATTCTCTCGCCGTGACTTTGTCTGCGTGCAGACAATAGCGAGCGTAACAACTGACTAATTTCGCTCTGGTTAACGGCAGACGAACGAGATTGTTGTGCGTCTCGAAGCTCATTCCCAGATGAGTGAATGACTTGGACGGCACCAGATCCGACTTCTCTTCGTTTACTATAAAACCGAGACGTCGGAGCAATAGAAGAAGATTCTGAACATCGTTCTGAAGCGTTAACTCGTTGCCGTACCTCTGAAGAATGTCGTCCAGGTAGGCCGACGTTACCGCAGACGAATGAGCTTGGAAGTAGATCATTACCGAGTTCATTACCCGAGTGAAAGCCCAGGGTGCTAGATTCAATCCGAAGCACATCGCCCGGAATTGATACACCACTCCTAGGACTGCGAAGCGTAGATACTTTCGGAATGTCGGATGTACCATGACGTGAAAGTACGCATCTTTGAGATCTATGCTCGTTGCATAATCGTTCACCCGACTACTCGCTCTGACCGATCGAATCGTCTCCATATAAAACTCTGGAGCGACGATCAGCTTGTTTATCCAGCTCAAATCTATGACTGGACGGAACGAGCCGTCTTGTTTCGGAACCAGAAACAGATGGCTGTAGAATCCCAGAGATTCCTGGTTTTCTACGACCTCTACCGCGTTCTTCATTAAAAGAGACTGCACCTCTGATAACAGAGCGTCTCTTTTCTGCGGATTTGACGGAAGATGAGTCCACTTTGGACTTCGAGTTAATGGAGGCTTTCGTTTGAAGGATATCTTTAGACCTTCCGAAGTCACTCCTCTCACCCAAGGGTCGTCCGTAATCGACGCCCATTCTTGTGAAAAGCTCGACAACCTTCCGCCAACCGGAACGCGATAGAGGTTTAAGCCATCACCTCCTGGACCTGCGAGGCCTGCGGTAGGAGAAACCACGTCTTCCACGGCCCGCACCTCGCCCCGTCGACCTCGGGGCGTCCGACCGATTGTCCCGGCCTGAAGGACGTACCGAACGAGAGTCGCTATCCTGACGGTCTCTCGAATAAGACCAAGAGGACGCACCGGAACCTCTATAGGAACCTACACCGATTCTGTCGGCTGCTGGGATGCTGCGATAAGCTGTGCTATCTGCACAAGAATGTCCGGCGTCGAGACCTGCGGAGGCGCAGTCTTTCGCTGCTTCGCCGAGGGCAGCTCCGCATCAGATGGCTCCCGCATACTTTTCCTATGCGAACGTCCGGAGTCCATCGGTCTCGAATCCCTGGCTGCCGGATGGTGTGACCTGGTCGCCGAAGAATCCTTGATCGGCGAAGCTGGTAATATATCGGCGGTCACGCAGCCAAGGTGCGGTCGTGTGCGCTGACGAGAAGAGGAAGCCTTAACAGTCTCTGCGGACTGCTTATACAACGGAGCGTCCCGAGCGACGGACGTATGCTCCGCTAAAGACACATTTTGTACCACAACATCTGGTCCCAGATGTTGTTGTACGAGAGAGGGGCCTCTCTCGCTCGCGGCCCGGCTGGACCTGGACGAGCTAGGAACCGAACTCAAAGGCTTCCTCCGTTCTCGCTTACTATCCGCCGTCACTGGGTGTGCATCTATTATGTTTATAGTGCTCGCATCACCCAAAACTTCCTCTTGGACCGCATTGGACGAACCCGGCTGCCGAACCATTCGGTGAATGGACGCTACACCGGGCGAGCTAGCGGACGACATTTGTCTAATCTCCATGAGCACTTTTGCCGCTAGCTCTGAATTCATTTGTGACGACGGACGCACACTTGTAGAAGATAACATGGAAACATCACCCTGTTCTGGTTCCTCTGAAATAGAAACAGAGAGTAGAGTGACCTTGCGGAGAAAGAGCCGGCATCGCCCTTTCTCCAGAAACAACATATCGTGACACACGTTTCCAATGTTTCTCATCCCAATATTCACATATAGGACAGGGATTAATGCGAGAACACTGACTACAATTAATACAATGATCATGAAAGTCAGAGGAAGATTTCTTCCTATTACAATTTGAACAACGTCCCTTCATTGTGAAAGAACAACAATAAGTCCTAGTTACTCGCAAAAACCCCTGACACAAAGATACATAATAACATGATCCATTAATAAATGAAAAAACAATTGCAAATCAAAATAATTTTGAAAAAATATTTTTTCAGCGAAGCCCAAGTTGCTGAAAAGTAACGTTGAGCCCCGATGGATCCGATGGCAAAGTGTGGTCAAAAATTTTAAATTTATATAAAATAATTAATGAGACACTTACGGATAATATAAATGTATCTTATAGTGAGATAAACTACAGCAAAGGCAAACAGCCCCCCTCAAAAAAGGCTGTTGCCAATGTAAACAAACAGTGTAAAAACACCAGAAAACATGACTCCAGGCACTGAAAAAACTGGCCCGGAATCAGTCATCAAATTACACTCTATCTGATGCAAAACAGAGACTCCCAGGGGAGAATCTGCAGAACATCAGATGGAAGATGCAGAACACAAACGTTATACACCCATGGGTGAAAACGTAACTATGGGGAAAATAACAGAAAACATTCTGTAACCAAGCAACTCTCCCAGGAAATTTTAGAAATGAAATTTCTCAAAAATATGCCAAAAGCATGGGAGAATTGCAAGGGGGGACTTTAGAAGGCTAGGGAAGAGGAAACACTGAATAAGCAGTGCAACAATTAGCAAGAATGACAACAAGAGGCCCATGCCTCGAAAATAGGCAACTTAACATAATTTCATCAAAAAATTTTAAGTACAGCCCTGATTATTTTTTGTCACTTCTTTTTCCTCTCCTCCTTCTATCCTCCTTAGAATCACATTTTCTCCAAAAATTACGTGTCTGGCATCCTTTAAACTGAGATTTACAAGCACAAAGATCAGTGAGATGTTGACTGATGAAGGGCCAAACAGAGAATGATAATTGGCGCCAATTTCGGGACGTCTGCGTCACTGCGCATGCGCAGTAGAGGCGTAGTATGGAGGTCCTTTAGGACATGATTTCTTTTTGTTTTGGATGCAAATTTTGGGGATTGGGGGGCAAAATTTGTGTTTGGCCCTGGTTTTGTTAGAGTTAGCACCAGCTAAGTCTGGGTCATTGGTACAGCATAAAAATACACAACCTGGTCTTGTTTTGATACTGAATCAAGTTGTGTGTGATTCGTTTTTCATCACTATATACGAAAATCGCCATCCAATTTTTTTTTAGATTTTCATTTTTTGCTTCCAAAGCATAGCTTATGCCCCTCATTGGAACGTGCGCATTGCGCTCGTTCTAATGAGGGGTCATAAGCTATGTTTTGGAAGCAAAAAATGAAAATTTTTAGTTACACAAGAATTCTTTTTATGAGTGTCATCTGCCACTAGCGTTCGGTAAAGGGTTGAAGACTGTCACAATGTAATATTAAATAGTCTTCCTCATGTCAGTCCAGACTGTAAATATTAAAACTTAGGAACAGATTTAAATAAAAACAACACAAATCAGAATGTATTATCAATTTTTTATTGTTTAAAAAGGAAAATTAAACACAAACTTAGCTTTAATACTGAGCATTTTGTACTGTTTTCAGGTGACTGGGCCAACTGGAAACAAGTCTCCTGAGTGTCCCAAACATTGGAGCATAAAAAAAATAGTTTTCTGGAAAAAATGTGTGTCCAAAATTATAGAGTGTCCCAATATATAGAGTAAATACAGTATACAGTTTGTCTTGAATTTCTAAATATTTACTGTTAATTCACAGCAACCATCACTTGATTTCATGAATAAGAGCGCCATGGCTGTGTAAATGATAAAATGTAAACAAATATTTTCTGTAAAGTTCATCAGACAACAAAATAATATGTGTATAACAGCAATTTAGCTATAAAATTGCAGCAAAATCACATAAATGGAAAATTTATGTTGTCTCAATTACACAACCTGGTACCTTATAGTAAGGAAACATGGCAGGAAATCAATTTAATTTATTTCAGAATCTTTTTTCATTATACACTGAAAACTACAGGCTTTCTTAATTATACAAACTGAGAACTGTAAAATGTAACAAAGGTAACACAAACATAGTATTTATACACAAAAAAATGTTCAAATATATTCAAATCAGGAGATACACAGTTTCATTATGTACAGAAGTGCAGACAAAGACTGACAAACAATCAAATGCACACTGTTATTAGTGTGGCACCCACTTAATTAGATATTTTTGAATTGAATAACCCTGTTTATTACATATATTGACCTGCAAAAATTAAAAATGTGTATAACCAGAAAACTGGTCTTGCAAAAATCTTATTGCATTAACACTTTACCAAACATAACGGCCAAATCAGCCAGCGCTATTCACAAAACTCACCATTCAATTTTCATTATTTTGATCATTTTTTGTATCAGAAACATAGCTTATGACCCCTCAATGGAATGAACTATGTTTTGGACACAAAAAATAAAAGTTAAAAAATTTATAGTAATTTATATATTTTTTATACTTACCAATGACCCAGACTTAGCTGGTGCTAACTCCAACAAAACCAGGGCCAAACACAAATTTTGCCCCCCAATCCCCAAAATTTGCATCCAAAACAAAAAGAAATCATGTCCTAAAGGACCTCCATACTACGCCTCTACTGCGCATGTGCAGTGACGCAGTCGTCCCGAAATTGGCGCCAATTATCATTCTTACTGGCAGTGCCTGGTCAGCGCTATGTACTCAGCGGGGAGGCAAGAGTTCCCAACTCCAGGGAGGGCCATCCCCGTCTGGGTCATTGGTAAGTATAAAAAATATATAAATTACTATAAATTTTTTAACATTTTTATACTGTACCAATGACCCAGACTTAGCTGAATAGTAAACAGGCTGGAGGGCCTAGGACATAGAGGAAAATCCAATAAGCTCAACTATATAGTAAAGAGGTAACCCCTTAAGGAGAAAAGGAGTATTAGGCTTTACATGTATCTTTCTTATTTAATATTAAATTAGAAAGATACACTACCCTTAATAATTGAGCACAATAACATTCATGTTCTCTATTAACATCCAGTATAACCCTTATACTAATTATTTTTAAAGCAAGCCAATAAATAAAGTAGTACAGAGAATTGAGACTCTTTATAATCATTTAAAGGTGTCCGAGTATTGTATATTAAAGCCCGTTTGACACTTGACATATACAAATGCTTCACACCGAGCTACACTTTAAAAATAAGACATGAATGAATTTAAACATTAATATTACACTTTAAAACCATCCCGGAAGCGACTCAGAAATACTGACTTGCTTTTCACTATAAAGCAGGTGACCTAAGGGAACACCCGCCCCCCTCCCCCCCTTCCCCTTGCCCTGGGTCAAATAGCCCAGAGCGAAGAGGGCAGCCGGACGGAGTCACTGCCGGAACAGAAAGCCTGCATAATTATAGTTGCAACTGTTTAGTGGACGACATTCTGAGCAACAGATAACGGACCTAAACAATGCAGGTCTCCAGAAATGGACTCAATATTTCTGAGATAAAAATTCGTAAATGTGGATGGCTGAGACCAATAAGCAGCCTTCATTAAATCTGTAATAGCAACACTATTAGCATAAGCCCAGGAAGTAGAAAGAGCTCTTACTTCATGAGCAGAAATCTTAAGCACAGACTGCTGAGAAGAAGATAAATCTTCATAAGCAGTACGGATAGTTAACTGAATCCATCTAGCAATAGAATGGACTGAAATGTCCTTTCTATTAGGCATCAAAGACAGAAAGAAACGTTTCCGTCCCTTTCTGATAAACTGAGATCTCTGTTTATAGATACGTAGTGCTCTAACAGGACAGAGTAAAGGCCTACGCCCGTCTGAAGACGGAAGAGCCTTAATAACAATAGGTTCCGGATATTTATTAGGAGCCTGATTCTTAGCTAAAAAACCCACATTAGTAGTGAAGGTGATAGCGTTCCCAACACTACGATAATGAGAATCATCCACCGATAGTGCATGAAGCTCACTGACTCTTCTGGCAGAAGAGAAAGCTAAGAGAAAAGCTGTCTTATAAGATAAGAATTTGAAATCTACTGTCCCAAGAGGTTCAAATGGCTTTTCCTTCAATTTAAGGAGAACCCAAGCTAAATTCCACTTAGGAATTAATCTAAGAGTTCTGGGTCTATTTATCGAAAAGTTTCTAACCAACTTCGATAAAGAGACATTAGATCCAATTTGTAAACTATCATGATGTGCATAGGTATCAGATAACATAGATCTATAACCCTTTATAGTAACAGGCTGCAGTTTGATTTCGTCAAACAAGTATACTAGAAAGTTTGCAATGTCTGGTATAGAGGGATCGAATATATCTACAGAATGATCCCTACACCAACGACGAAAAACCTTCCACTTAGCCGCATAGTTTAGCGAAGAGGAGGTCCTCCTACAGTTAGAAATCGCGTCCACTGCTCGTCCTGTAAAGTGCTTGCCATGCAAGAAGGACCGCACAACGGAAAAACGTGAAGGTTGAGACCTTGCGGGTTGTGATGGAGTTGGCGCGATTTCCCCTGCGAAAGAAGATCCTCTCGTGGAGGAAGCTTCCGCGGTAGGTCCCACAACAGACACCTGAGTAGATTTATCCACGGTCTCTGTGGCGACAGAGTTGCTACCAACAGAATCTTGCATTGAGATTGTTTTATCTTTAGCAATACTTGTTGAATTAACGGCGCTGGAGGATACGCATATCCTATCATTCCGTCCCAAGGGATCGACAGAGCGTCTACTGCAAATGCTCTTGGATCCGGACACGGAGACACATACGTCTGCAACTGATTGTTGAGATGTGTCGCAAATAAGTCTATCATTGGCCGTTCCCATTGGTAGCAAATCTGATTGAATACTTGTTTGTTGAGAGTCCACTCCGACGGCAACAAGCGACCCTTTCATGAAAGGGAGTCTGCTAGCACATTCAGGCGACCCGGTATGTGACGGACCGAAAGAAGAACGTGATGTTCTAACGCAAACAGAAGGATTCTTTCCGTTAGATTGAACAACGGAACTGAATGAGTGCCTCCCTGATTCCGTATATACGCCACTACTATCGTATTGTCGGATAGGATTTGGACATGAGCATCGTGAATAATGTCCATCCAGTGACGTAACGCAAGCCAAATTGACATCATTTCCTTGATGTTTATGTGCTTGCACAGGAATTGCGGATCCCAAAGACCCTGGCATCTCGAATCCGTTGGGATTAATGATGCACCCCAACCTGTTTGACTGGCATCCGTCATAACGGTAAAACTCGGATCCGGCAACTGCAGCGGAACTCCTTGAGTTAACCACTGAATGTTTGCCCAAGTCTGAATCTCTTGTTTCACTTGATCTGACAAGAGAACGTCTACATCGAGCGAATGAATTTTCACACTCCAATTCTGAGTCAGGAAAATTTGAAGAGGACGTGTGCGTAGCCGCCCCATCGGAATGAGATCCGCGGCGGCTCCGCACAGACCTATCAGTCTCATAAATTCTCTCGCCGTGACTTTGTCTGCGTGCAGACAATAGCGAGCGTAACAACTGACTAATTTCGCTCTGGTTAACGGCAGACGAACGAGATTGTTGTGCATCTCGAAGCTCATTCCCAGATGAGTGAATGACTTGGACGGCACCAGATCCGACTTCTCCTCGTTTACTATAAAACCGAGACGTCGGAGCAATAGAAGAAGATTCTGAACATCGTTCTGAAGCGTTAACTCGTTGCCGTACCTCTGAAGAATGTCGTCCAGGTAGGCCGACGTTACCGCAGACGAATGAGCTCGGAAGTAGATCATTACCGAGTTCATTACCCGAGTGAAAGCCCAGGGTGCTAGATTCAATCCGAAGCACATCGCCCGGAATTGATACACCACTCCCAGGACTGCAAAGCGTAGATACTTTCGGAATGTCGGATGTACCATGACGTGAAAGTACGCATCTTTGAGATCTATGCTCGTAGCATAATCGTTCACCCGAATACTCGCTCTGACCGATCGAATCGTCTCCATATAAAACTTCGGAGCGACGATCAGCTTGTTTATCCAGCTCAAATCTATGACTGGACGGAACGAGCCGTCTGGTTTCGGAACCAGAAACAGATGGCTGTAGAATCCCAGAGATTCCTGGTTTTCTACGACCTCTACCACGTTCTTCATTAAAAGAGACTGCACCTCTGATAACAGAGCGTCTCTTTTCTGTGGATTTGACGGAAGATGAGTCCACTTTGGACTTCGAGTTAATGGAGGCTTTCGTTTGAAGGATATCTTTAGACCTTCCGAAGTCACTCCTCTCACCCAAGGGTCGTCCGTAATCGACGCCCACTCTTGTGAAAAACTCGACAACCTTCCGCCAACCGGAACGCGATAGAGGTTTAAGCCATCACCTCCTGGACCTGCGAGGCCTGCGGTAGGAGAAACCACATCTTCCACGACCCGCACCTCGCCTCGTCGACCTCGGGGCGTCCAACCGATTGTCCCGGCCTGAAGGACGTCCCGAACGAGAGTCGCTATCCTGACGGTCTCTCGAATAAGACCAAGAGGACGCACCGGAACCTCTATAGGAACCTCTCTTGGGCGCATTAGACCCAGAAGTGCCTGTCTTATTCGTGTCTGCTGTATCCGACTTTTTAGGAGCCGATCTGAACAACAGAGAATCATTAGCTTTCTTTTTAATTTTATCATAAATAGCGGAAAGCTTGCCGTCAAAGAGAAGTTCTCCTGAGACCGAAGCGACTCTAAGAGAGTTCTTCACCTTAGAATCCACTAGTGTGGATGTAGCTAGGGCTGCGTCACGTCTAACCAACTCCAGATTTGCCACTGAAAGGGCGGAGTTACACGTGGAATAAGCTACTGCCCTTGAAAGAAGTCTTAAAGAGGATTGTATATCCTGAAACTCTTCCCCTTGAAGGCGCAGTGATAACGCCTTAGTAAGGTGATCTGCGTAAGATAAGGCATCTAAATTGGCTCTGTTAGACGCAATAGCTGTTTCCAACACCGCGGTTGGAATAGAAGCTGACGACGGTAATGATAGCTCTAAGTCTTCCGCCTCGTCGTCCATACGCAGAGGAACTCTCGGTATACCCTGTCCTGCCGTATCGAATTTATTCCTTGCATTAATGAAAGGCAGGTTGAGAGTATTAGCGGACAAGAAACCTGCTTTCCCCGTCCTGGAAGCAAGTTTAAATATAGCGTCGTTCAATAATTCAAATGTTCTAGCAACATTATTGGACTGCGACGGAAACTCGGGAGCGATGTCCCTGAACCGCTCAAAAATTTCAGAGTCCAATGACGCTATAATTCTCTTGTCCGGAAGCGCAGCAGTCTGGCCCGACGGAACAACTTGAGGGAGAAAGTGCCGGATGAAGTGCACGGCAGCTTTATGTTGTTCCAAAAGGGATAGCTCCAAGTCATCCGTATCCCTTTCACCATCCGGTCGGACCTCACGATGTTCCCGGTCGTCCGCCCCCGATGCTTCGGCGGAGCGTACCGACCCAGCGCCGTCGGATAATTCTCGATCCGACACCGTTTCTGTCGGCTGCTGGGATGCTGCGATAAGCTGTGCTATCTGCACAAGAATGTCCGACGTCGAGACCTGCGGAGGCGCAGTCTTTCGCTGCTTCGCCGAGGGCAGCTCCGCATCAGATGGCTCCCGCATACTTTTCCTATGCGAACGTCCGGAGTCCATCGGTCTCGAATCCCTGGCTGCCGGATGGTGTGACCTGGTCGCCGAAGAATCCTTCATCGGCGAAGCTGGTAATATATCGGCGGTCACGCAGCCAAGGTGCGGTCGTGTGCGCTGACGAGAAGAGAAAGCCTTAACAGTCTCTGCGGACTGCTTATACAACGGAGCGTCCCGAGCGACGGACGTATGCTCCGCTAAAGACACATTTTGTACCACAACATCTGGTCCCAGATGTTGTTGTACGAGAGAGGGACCTCTCTCGCTCGCGGCCCGGCTGGACCTGGACGAGCTAGGAACCGGACTAAAAGGCTTCCTCCGTTCTCGCTTACTATCCGCCGTCACTGGGTGTGCATCTATTATGTTTATAGTGCTCGCATCACCCAAAATTTCCTCTTGGACCGCATCGGACGAACCCGGCTGCCGAACCATTCGGTGAATGGACGCTACACCGGGCGAGCTAGCGGACGACATTTGTCTAATCTCCATGAGCACTTTTGCCGCTAGCTCTGAATTCATTTGTGACGCCGGACGCACACTTGAAGAAGATAACATGGAAACATCACCCTGTTCTGGTTCCTCTGAAATAGAAACTGAGAGAGTAGAGTGACCTTGTGGAGAAAGAGCCGGCATCGCCCTTTCTCCAGAAACAACATATCGTGACACACGTTTCCAATGTTTCTCATCCCAATGTTCACATATAGGACAGGGATTAATGCGAGAACACTGACTACAATTAATACAATGATCATGAAAGTCAGAGGAAGATTTCTTCCTATTACAATTTGAACAACGTCCCTTCATTGTGAAAGAACAACAATAAGTCCTAGTTACTCGCAAAAACCCCTGACACAAAGATACATAATAACATGATCCATTAATAAATGAAAAAACAATAGCAAAACAAAATAATTTTGAAAAAATATTTTTTCAGAGAAGCCCAAGTTGCTGAAAAGTAACGTTGAGCCCCGATGGATCCGATGGCAAAGTGTGGTCAAAAATTTTAAATTTATATAAAATAATTAATGAGACACTTTCGGATAATATAAATGTATCTTATAATGAGATAAACTACCACAAAGGCAAACAGCCCCCCTCAAAAAAGGCTGTTGCCAATGAAAACAAACAGTGTAAACACACTAGAAAACATGACTCCAGGCACTGAAAAAACTGGCCCGTAATCAGTCATCAATTACACTCTATCTGATGCAAAACAGAGACTCCCAGGGGAGAATCTGTAGAACATCAGATGGAAGATGCAGAACACAAATGTTATACACCCATGGGTGAAAACGTAACTATGGGGAAAATAACAGAAAACATTCTGTAACCAAGCAACTCTCCCAGGAAATTTTAGAAATGAAATTTCTCAAAAATATGCCAAAAGCATGGGAGAATTGCCAGGGGGGACTTTAGAAGGCTAGGGGAGAGGAAACACTGAATAGGCAGTGCAACAATTAGCAAGAATGACAACAAGAGGCCCATGCCTCGAAAATAGGCAACTTAACATAATTTCATCAAAAAATTTTAAGTACAGCCCTGATTATTTTTTGCCACTTCTTTTTCCTCTCCTCCTTCTATCCTCCTTAGAATCACATTTTCTCCAAAAATTACGTGTCTGGCATCCTTTAAACTGAGATTTACAAGCACAAAGATCAGTGAGATGTTGACTGATGAAGGGCCAAACAGAGAATGATAATTGGCGCCAATTTCGGGACGACTGCGTCACTGTGCATGCGCAGTAGAGGCGTAGTATGGAGGTCCTTTAGGACATGATTTCTTTTTGTTTTGGATGCAAATTTTGGGGATTGGGGGGCAAAATTTGTGTTTGGCCCTGGTTTTGTTGGAGTTAGCACCAGCTAAGTCTGGGTCATTGGTACAGTATAAAAATATATTAGTTTCCTATTCAAGAATGTTGTTTGCAAGTGTCATCTGCCATTCGTGTTAATTAAAGGGTTAAGCCATTTCATCTTATGTAACACATTTCTTCTTAATGGAATTCATCAACTAATGTTAAGAGCACTCAAATATTGATACCTTTGTGTCTGTAAGACTCACCGGCCTTGTCCTTGGTCCCCAAGGGCTAGAAGCTCAGGGGTAGCTGGGACAAGACATGTGTCTGAGACCATTCAGTACTGGTAATTTATCCTTGTTTCCTCGGCAAAACAATTGGTGTGGAAAACTGGTGCTTCTACAGCAATTGCTGTGAAGCCTGTTCGATTGTGTAAAAATAATCAGGGGGCAGGGCATAGTCTCAATTGCCATATATACTCGCCCAAAAAAGAAAGTGTGCATTGCAGAAATTGATCAAACTCCAAAAAAATAATTTCGTAGGTGTAAAGAGTGTTAACCTGTTCATGAATAAGTTATATTGAACACAAAAACAGCTTTCCCCGTTAAAATTGCATTAACGTTAAATGACGTGCTGCACGTTTGTGAAAAGGCATGTTTTGCACGTGGAGAGTCTGAAAATTCATGCAGCAGTGTGAATCCTTGGGTATTTAAACACTAAAGTAAGGCCTTCCTATCGTTCACATTCAAACTTGCGCTGCTGTTATAACGACTCCACATTAGCATGCCAAGATTGACAATGAATCAACGTCTCCTTGCCCTGGGTATGATTAGAGCTGGCAGAACACACAGAGAGGTTGCCCAGCATTTGAGCTGCCACCGTAACACTGTAGACAGGTTAGTCCATGGACATGCACAACATGATGATGTTCGAGACCGACCCCGCTCCGGGAGACCCCGAGTTACCACCCCTGCACAAGATCGGTATATCCGTGTCGTCCATCTCCGGAACCGGCAACAAACGGCAACGACGACAGCCAGGAACATCCCTAACCTGAGACGGATACATCCTCAAACAGTAATCAACCGGCTGAGAGAATACGGCTTACGTCCTCGAAGACCTGCAATTCGTCCAATTTTGACGTTACGTCATCGTCGTGCTCGACTGCAGTGGTGTAGACAACATCTCAGGCATCCCTTACACTGGTGGCGACGTGTTTTATTCACAGATGATGTCGTTTCCATCTTTCATCATCATATGGCCGCCAGAGAGTGTACAGACGTCGAAACGAACACTACGCAGATCCATGTGTCGTGGAGCGAAACCGTTATGGGGGAGGGTCTCTCATGGTGTGGGGTGGCATCACTGCCCATAACAGAACTGAGCTGGTCATTATTGATGGCAATCTCAATGCAGCCAGATATCGAGATGAAGTGCTTACACCTGTTGTTATCCCATTTCTGCAATGTCACGGCCCTGGCGTCATTCTACAGCAGGACAACGCCCGACCCCACGCAGCTCGTGTTATTCAACAATATCTGCAGCAACAACAAGTGGATGTTCTTCCCTGGCACGCAAATTCGCCCGATATCTCACCCATTGAGCACGTATGGGACAAAATGAAATGTCAGCTACGCCGGCCTCCCCATGCACCGTCAACGCTTGTGGAACTCCAAAGACAGCTTATCAGAATATGGAACAACATCCCACAACACTTCCATGCTAACTTGTTCGCTTCCATGAGGCGTAGATGCACAGCAGTAGTCGATGCAGATGGAGGTCATACCAGATATTGAGTGTGTGACTTTTGTGTTTGACCCTTTGTGTCTTTGACTCTCCATGGCACCAAGAGTATTCGTCGTAGCGTAATGAAATTTCTCGTGTTGATCACAAATTGATTCATCTGTGATTGAATAAAATTTCCATGAATGAAAATGATATATATCTTTTTTTAGTGTTATTTTTTAGCATGCACACTTTCTTTTTTGGGAGAGTATATATGTAGTATGCGGTGAAGTGAAAACTTTCAAGTAACTTTAACATATGAAAGTAGTTCGAGATATATGTGTATATAATCACAATCAATGTGCAGAATCTTTCACTTAAAAGTATCATGCCAATATCATGAACCATGTGAATGCTGAGAAAAAATCTTAGAAGTAAGCAGACGACTTGCTCAATATGTATAGTATGGGTGAAAACAAGATGCAGCATAATCACAAACTAAGTATCTCACTGCTTCTATGTTGATAACACTAGAATCTGACATCAGTTTCTGGAAAGCTCTATAAGAGCTTTCCAGAAATTGATGTCAGATTCTGGTGTTATCAACATAGAAGAAGCAGAACACACAGTTTCTAGTGGTTATGCTGCAATTTGTACTGTAAATTGTAAGATTAGCAATACAGCATAGAGCAACCCACATGGTTTGATTCCTTGTGTAACCTGGAAGTTGTGCAATTTCTGCCACCACAAGGCTTTCTGAAGATGCCATCCTTGGCAGTATTTTTGCTGTGGATATTTTTTGTTTCCTCGACATTTTCCTCTACACTGCTGATTTTTTTTTTTTATTAGGGTTTAATGACACATTAACAGTCAGGGTCATATCATGTCGGTGACAGTTTTATGGGTGAAGGAAGTCAGAGTACCCGGAGAGAACCACCGAGCAATGACGAGCAGCTTTCAGCTCTCCAACGTCGTAACTCTGAACTCTGCACCGTGACACAGGCAGGGTTAGATTGGTTGAAGACATGTGCACCATCGACGTGCAGTACGCATTAGTACACAGCGTCATCGTGCCCCCATTAGGCAATCAGGGTGAAGTGCCTTGCCCAAGAACACAACGCGGGAGCACAAATCAGTTGCTGAAATGCTCAACATATTTTAACTTCGGTGATCTGATGAGAACCGGTTACCGTGACACCACCACGCCCCCTCAGAACTGCTGTTTGCTGAGGGTGAATTGCCAGGGCTGGACCACTGATACTGTAAATGCCATTGATATGTTTGTATTTCATCTGAATGTGTAACTCAATGATGGAAATTATTTCAAATACCACAAGACATGATAAATGTACTTCGCCTTACCTTATTAATTCACACACTACTAGATTTACCACATGCATAATTACAAGATAAAGTATAAAAGGGCCTCTCGGGTTCAAAGGGCTAAATAAATATAAGTAAAACAAGCACTGCTACACTGTAGGGAAAGTGGAAAGATAAAGTAACGTACCTTGTTGAAAACTGCATAATGAAACTCAAGTCGAAAAAGGAAAACAGGAACAGAAAAAATGAGTTCCAAAGACCAACACAAGTAAACATTGCTTTGAAGTCGAGACCAAAATCATTGCTTATAGTGTAGATGACTGAAACGAGAAACAACTTTAATTTTACTTTTATGCTTGACTTAACCCTTTACCTAACCTGAAAAGCAGACGACACATGCAAAAATAATTCTTGAATAACTAATTTTTTTCATTTTTTTGTCTCAAAAACATAGGTTATGACCCCTCGTTGGAATGAGCTCGACGAGCTCGTTCCAACGAGGGGTCATAACCTATGTTTTTGAGACAAAAAATGAAAAAAATAATGAAAATTAATTGGCGATTTTTTAGAATAGCGCTGGCCGGTTTTGGCCGTTACGTTGGGTAAAGGGTTAAATGAATAAGTGCTAGAACAACAGCCACATAAAGTGTATTTTTATTTAAATTATCAAACCCCTTATATAATCAATGGAAGTTTGATTAGGCCACACAAAGTAGATCTTGTTTCTCAGGCCATTATTTGTAAAATTGCATGCAGGTGAGCATTTTTTTATTTTATTTTTTATTTCTGTAATTATTTCTTTGCCATAAAAAGTTCATGTTCTTGGTTTATGTTTTAGGCCTCATAATCTATGGAATAGCATGGGTGGTGGTGTATTTCGTCCCTTGAGAGCAAGAAGGCTTTGCAATTCTAAAGCATTAGAAAGCCTTCTTGTACTCAAGGGACAAAGTTATCAATTTTTTTAACTTGAGTAAAATATCAGACATAAACCATTTAATTTTTATTTTTTTAACGTTTACATTGATTATAAAAAGAGAGCATGTAGCAGCCAAAAGGACCATGCAGGAGGGCCTGAGAAACAGAAGTTTTATTTTTTTTAGGCCTTAGTTAAATTATATGTTGGTTAAAGAAGAAATACTCTCTTTGTCTACAAATTAAATTCTCATCTCCAGAAATTTAAGAAATTTTGTTTTTGTTTCAGTAGTATAATTTTGTCTCAAAAATGAAAAAAATAAATATTTAATTAACTCTTTAGATAACAAATCAGTTGCATCTACTTGCTTAATTTACAAATTAAACAGTTGAAGAAAAAAAGCAAGTAAAACGTTGGCACATCCAACAAATGCTCCCCGAAATGGAAACTGATGGCAACAATACTGATTTTTTCAAATGCAAAGAGCTAATAGGCAAGAATTATTAAAAAAAAAAATTGTGTTTGAAATCATGTTATTTTTTCAATTTCTCCTCTAAAATAGCTTCAGACCCCTCACTGGAATAAACACAATGAGTTCATTTCAATGAGCTGTCATATGATGTTATAACTGGTTGAGTGCTAGAAGCCACTATCATAGCTGCATTGAAAAGTGCCAAATAACGATTTACTGGCTTTACACTGTATGGTTCAGTTTGTTTTTTCAGAAGTAGAAAAAAAATAATTAATCCTTTACCCAACAAATCGCCCACATCTGCCCACGTAATATGCAAATTCAGCAGCTGAAAAAATATGATTTTTTTAAAAATTTCAACAAAACCATATCATGTGACCCCTCTTTGGAATGAGCTCGCCGAGGTCATTCCAAAGAGGTGTCACATGATATGGTTTTGATGAAATGTTTTGAAAAAATTTAAAAAATAATAATTTAATAAATTTTGAAATCGTCTGCGTTGGGTAAAGGGTTAATATAAAATTGTTTGTTACTGTGTATTGGATGGTGCCAATAGGCACTCTCCAATAAATTGCAACAATGTAATTATTTATAAACTAAATCTTGCTAACTAAGGCTCTCCTTGCTAGCTGCATGGTATCTTGAAAAAAAATAATAATACACGTGTAACAAATTCCCTTTTAAAAATAATTTAGCACTCCACAAGTTAACCCATCGAACCCTGGTGGTATTTTCCATATCAGTTCAATGACAGCAACTGGAAGAGTCCATATTCATTATTTAGGGGTAGACAAATCAATACTTTTAATGCGCAGCCACAAGGCTGCACGTTGAAAATATTGACTGGTCTACCAGACACATGCACTTGGCATCCATCCTATTTAATGAAATAATGATGTATCATGTTCCCGAACTAAAAAGCGACCACTTGGGTTCAAAGGGTTAACCCTTTACCCAATGCAGACGATTTCAAAATTTATTATTTTAAATATCATTTTTTAAATTTTTAAAAAAAATTTAGACAAAACCATATCATGTGACCCCTCTTTGGAACAAGCTCATCGAGCTCGTTCCAAAGAGGGGTTACATGATATGATTTTGTTGAAATTTGTCGAAAAATAATATTTTTTAAGTTGCTGAATTTGCATATTACGCGGGCGGGCGGATGCGGGCAATTCGTTGGGTAAAGGGTTAAAGACAAAATTTGAAAATTTTTCATTATTCAAGAAAAATTTTTTGTAACTGTCATCTTCTATTCAGGCTAAGTAAAGAATTGATAGAGCCCATATACAGGGCTGTCATTTTAAGGAGGGTGACTGCTGTCGCTCTCAGAGGCTCTCCTAAACTAACATTTGTGAGGATGGTAAATGCAATCCTTGACACATACAAGGAGAGCCACGAAAGTGAACTTTGTTCAGTAGCAGTGATCAGTATTGCCCATCTTAATATATGTGATTGCGCACTTCAGAGAAGCTTACTGGTAGCTAATCAACGTGCGAGCCTTACGCCAGGTTTCCAGCTTGAGCAAGAGACGAGGTGTAAGGGTCTCACAGAGACTAACTGGTAGCCATTTTGCTTACTTATAGGATGCTGACTATAATTGTCTGATTACATACGTAATTCAGGTAGAAATAATGACATGTTCTGCAAGAAATTACGGCATTTTTCAAATCTACATTAGGTACTTTTTGCACAACCAAAATAATAAGATGGAAAGATATGGTAAAATTACCAATCTCAAGAACAGACCCCAGTGGCTCTCCGTATGTCAAATTAAGGTAGGTCAAAAAATGGCCCTCCTAAGTTCATTTAAGGCGGGACAAAATTGTTCTCCTCCCATTTTGAAAATGACAGGCCTGCTGATAGTGGCTTCCAGAAATAGGAAAGTTGAAGCTGATAACTCATACTAGTGAAATGTGTAATAATACTTACTTTTTGTGTACAGTGCTAATGGTGCTGTAGTCAATAATACTATTTGTGGCGTTCCACCAAATACTGCAAATACCAAACCACCAAATATTTGAGAATATATTACTTTTTCCACACCTGAAAAGATGATAAAAATTCATTTTACCCTAACTTATATTGTGTTTATGAATAAACAACAGATTTAACCCCTTAACAAATGCACACGATATCAAAATTTATTATTTTAAACATTATTTTTCCAAATTTTTCAAAAACTTTTCAACTAAAATTATTATTTTTCATAAAATTCAACTAAACCATATCATGTGACCCCCCCCCCCCCCTCACTGAAATAGGCTCGATGAGCTCGTTCCAGTGAGGGGTCACTTGATATGGTTTTGTTACAATTTTTTTAAAAATAATAATTTTTCAACTGTTCAATTTGGAAATTATGTGGGTGGATGCAGCCAGTTTGATAGGTATCAGGTTAAGTAGCTAAAGAGGATCATCAAGCATATGAAACATCTGTTTAAGGAACCTCACAGAACTTTGGATGTCCGGTAAGCAGACTAATCAGAACAATTTGTGAACAAGAAAACTTTTGTGCAAGCACAAATGCGCGAAAAACGGCCCATGAAAAACTTTTTTATTTTATGCATATTTCATGCAATCTCTTTAGATAAAAACATAAACAAGAAACATTCTGTGAAAAAACTTGAATCACTGTCTCTAAAAGAAGTTGAATACCACATCTCAAACGAATGTGACTGGCGGTTCATGAGAAATTCTTTTTAAATAATTTCAAGTTTAATGGACAGGGTTCTAAACTATGTGAGTTAACATCTTCATTAAAAACAAAATTGGAAAAGTAGCTCCATCCCCCTCCACAAAAAACAAAGCAGAATGCTTAACCCTTTAACCAACAAATCGGCCCCATCCGCCTGCGTAATATGCGAATTCAGCAGCTGAAAAATACTATTTTTCAAAAACATTTCAACAAAACCATACCATGTGACCCCTCTTTGGAACGAGCTCATTGAGCTCATTACACTGAGGGGTCACATGATATGTTTTTTTTTTTAATTTTCTGAAAAATTAAAAAAAAATGATATTTAAAATAATAAATTTTGATATCGTCTGCATTGAATAAAGGGTTAAATGTAGTGACAAAATTAGAAACAGTTCATCCCAAATCAGTTTGTTGGCTAGAATTCTGCAATCTAAAAAATAGTGAGATAATCAGAAAGGGGTCACAATAAAAGAAAAAAAAGCATTTAAATAGAGAGAAAGAGTTTTAGAGATAACGGAATTTTAATTAATGCAGATTGTGTGAGGTCATCGGCTCTCACTGTCTTTGAACACACTGTGAAAGCTAAAAAAAAATGGAAAGCAACCAATGCAACTTTCCACCTTTTGCCAAACAAATTTCTCTGTACACATATCACGAATTTAGAGAGAATATTCAAGCAGACATCTTACCTAATACAAGTGAGAGTGGATGTATTGTAACAAAAACGATTTTAAAAAATACATCTAATGCAGAAAAATTTAATTTGAAATCTTAAGCCATCGCATTAGTTGCTCTGGCAACCAAAATTTTAGGTCAAAGACTATCAGAGGTAGTGAAACATCACAACGCCTATATTGACCACACTGAATATGATAAATTCCAGTTAAAAATATCTATCCGAATTCACTCGATAAAGTTTGTAACAGAGTCCTATACTTTAACCAATGGAGTATCAACCTATTCTTGACATAATCAAGGGAAAAGTTCCCTAATTATGAAAATTGAATTTTCATAATCAAAATTCCTCTGAAGTTATACAGTAGAATCCTCTTAATTGAATATCCATTTTGCCAGTGAAAATTATTCAATTAACAGGAGTATACAATTAACGGGAATTTGGTCAGTTTCCTGTGTTCTGGAGGTAAACTGAACATTTATTCTATTATATCTTGTTTGACAGAGCTCATAGAGCTCTGTCAAACAAGATATAATAGAATAAATGCCTGTATTGGATGTAGTGAGGCCAAAAAGGTTGATAAATAAGGGGAATTTGGTGTGTGTCACAGTAATTTTTTCGACATATTACAAACATTTATATACAATTAACAGGAGTTTACTCTACAACCCATATGCAATTAACAGATCAACTTTGTACTGAAGGTATGGTAAATGGTTTTGTGTTTGAAAATTATATTCAATAAACAGGGATATACAATTAAGAGATATCCAATTAAGTGGGCTCCACTGTATTTGCTTTTTAATTAATGGGTCAGTTCCAAGTCTCATTCTTGAAATGTTACTATGATTCCTCATAAAAGTTTTAAGAGATATAAAAGTGAATATGGGTTGGAAATTGAAATAATATGTTCAATATTGGAAAAAAGGAAGGAAAATATACACCACCATCTGAGACAATGAAGATTACATTGCAGAACATGCCAATTTGAATTTGTAGTGGATGGGCCAAGTTATCCCAAACAAATAAATTTTCATCTGTACTTCTGAATCATGCATTTTTATGAGAGTACCATGGCTTGGTAAAAGGAACCAACCCATGTGACCGTATCTTGTATTCTATGAATGTCACTGGGCTTTCTGAATGGAAGGTTTTGCAGATATGGTTGCAAAATAATGAAGTACACCATAAATTCAGAAATATTGATGCCAGCTTATTATGCTTGCACAAAAAAGAAGAAAGAGTTTATGTAAAAAAAATAGGGAAAGGAAAAACGAAAATTCTGCATATTAATGGATTAGTATATATAGGGTTCCATTTTTTTTGTTTCCCAAGTCAACTGAATCAACTTGAGAACTGAATTACTAATTGAAGCAATATGTACGTGCAGTGACACGCTAAATGAAAGTGCAGTTCACAAACTAGTGTAACATTTTCTTTCAAAGTTAACAGGTATTAACCCTTTACCCAACGAATCGCCCGCATCTGCCCGCGTAATATGCAAATTCAGCAGCTAAAAAAAATATTATTTTTCAAAAAAATTCAACAAAACCATATCATGTGACCCCTCTTTGGAACGAGCTCGTTCCAAAGAGGGGTCACATGATATGGTTTCGTTGAAAGTTTTTGAAAAAATTTTAAAATGATATTTAAAATAAAAAAATTTGAAATCGTCTGCGTTGGGTAAAGGGTTAATGGGAGCTTTCAAAATTGATAAATAGTGAAAAAAAGAAAAATACCAAAACACTGATTAATTAAAGGCTAACATATTATTATGCATATATCCCATGTTTTCTTGGCTATGAGCTTGAGTTCAATAACTTAGCAAAATATTTAAATGTTAAAGGAACAGAAAATTTCATTTCTTGTACTGTATTGGTGGTGTGTTAGTTTGTTTATTGGGATTTGATGACACCTTCAATAGCCAGAGACACATGGTGTCAAAGTATGTTAGTAAACATATATATATTCATCGATAGATTATATAAGAGGCATATATCCCCGATATATTATTCCAAGACATCAGTTCAAAGGGCCTTTCTTTTCACTGGTATAAAAACTTGAAGCTTTGAAAACCAAATATTGAATAGCAGAAACTGACCAGCAAAATGTTGAAAAAAAGACAGATATTCTTCATCAATCATGTTACGGGTTTCTGAGGATTTAAAAAAAAAGAATAAGAAACTTAGATGTGAGTCTTCCATGGAAGACGCGTGTCGCCTGCACTATATTTTAATATTTCAGACAGAATTCTAAGTGGAAAAGGGGCATAACTCTGGAAAAAATACAGCGGATCAAAAAATAAAATAGGAGGTGCACAATGCCATTATGTGATAAAGAATCACTGAAAGTTTCATCAAAATCCATTCATAGGTTAAAGAGGAGTGGCGGATAAGAGAAAGTGTGACGCGGACGGCGACGCAGACGACGCAAGACGACAAAAGTAATCCCTATATGTCGCTCCCCACTTCGTGGGGCGGCGACACAAAAAGGTGGTTAATTTTTTAATACAATGGAACCCTGTTAATTGAATAGACACTTTGCCAATGAAAATTATTCAATTAACAGGAGTATTCAATTAACAGGGACTGTGTCACTTTTCTGTATTCTAGGGATAAACTTTGCATTTATTCTATTACATCTTGTTTGACAGAGCTCCATGAGCTCTGTCAAACAAGATATAATAGATTAAATGCCTATACTGGATGTACTGAGGCCAAATTGGTCTATAAACAAAGGAAAACTGGGGAGAGTCAGCATAATTTCTTGACAGGTTACAGGATTTTTTATTCAATTAAGAGGAGTTTTCTCTATAATCTGTATTCAATTAACTGGTCAAATTTGTACTAGAGGTATGGTAAATGGTTTTTGTGTTGGGAAATTATTTTCAATTAACAGGGTTATGCAGTTAAGAGATATCCAATTAAGTGGTCTCCACTATATTCTAAGAAGCCAAACATTGTTTTCAATCTCTGAATATGCTTGCCTTTATGGCTCACAATCAAACATGTTATAGTTTCAGTGAAACTGTAGATGTATCTAAACACGATTGATTTAATGACATTTTTCTCAAATACAACTTCTAGGAAAATCCCACAAACAATTCTGATGGATTCAAGGGTTCAAGTTTCTCGCTCATACCGTACTAATTCAGTAATAAACCCATAATCAAAAATAAATCAGATTTCAGACTTCAGTTTCAGAGTCTCCTCCTTGTAAATAAGCCCAGTCCCTGCCTTTGGATGACAATATTGATGAGAGCCATGCTGGCAAGTGTTATAATGAAAAAGAACCCCTAACCCAATGCACATGAGATCAAAGTTTGTCACTGTAATTTTGTTTTTTTTAAAATGTTTAAAAAACTTTCATCAAAACCATATCATGTGACCCCTCAAAGGAATGAGCTCAATCACCCATGCCACTGAGGTGTCACATGATATGGTTTTGTTGAACTTGTTTTAATTTTTTTTTTTTAACTGTTCAATTTGTAAATTACGTGGGTGTTTGTGGCCAATTCGTTAGGTAAAGGGTTACAGCATCTTTGTTCTGGGACAGACCGAGCCACCTAACTTTGTGTTAAAGTCCAAATTCTCCTGCGGACTTGTTTTCTCAAAAATAAGCCCACCCATATAATTTTGCCCTTTTTTATTTCATGCACCTCTTGACTTATTCCTGGGTCAGTACGGTAGTAACAACAAATGGACAATTCATTGAAGTAACTTTCGCTGATAGCTGATTTATCAATGCTTGCAAAGTGACTTACTGCCCCAGTATCACCTCCAATGTATTATGATAAATTCAAGGAAATTTCTAAGGAATTTAGTTAGACAGTAACAAAACATGCAAGGAGCTGAAGGGGTCTGGAATTTATTTTTTCAAGTTGAAGGAGTTTTGATGAAATTCAAGAAGCATGGGATCCGTGTAACTGGTCAAAACTAAATCACTGAGTTGGTAGTGGGTCTATAAGAAAATAATTCATGGTACTGTGATACAAAGTTTATTAAATATGGGCTTATCTTCCCTAAATCATGAATTCAAGAAACTCCTAGACTGTGACAGAAAAAGTTCACAAAAGTAATAGCTCTTATAAAAATTCATAATTTTTTGGCAATTTTTTTTTAAAACACAATTTTCCAGGAATTTTCCTTTACCTTCTAGGCTGAACTTTTTCCCAATGATCTTCCATGTATTTCCATTATGTGACAACCCTGTTTTAAAAGTTTTGTCATGGGGATTTCTCAAAATCTGCTTTTTGTCACCTTGTCTCTAAAGAGAAAACTACAGGTGACTGAATTTTTCTGGCTGTTGTCAACTATTTTGAGATGACTTTCCCACAGAAAAAAGGACTTTTACACATGAACTAATGGTACTGAAACAGAATTACGAACTATATCAATAACTTTGAGCAGTAAATTTGAGAAGAAACATGCCATGTCACTAATTGAGGCTGAAAGAATAGATAATGCTTGGCTTTGAATTGTTTGTAAACTGCTGGGAGGTATTCCTGCCCAGAAAATGAAATCTCTTGCCACTAAAATTAATACTACAATGCAGCGTGTATTGTATGTGTGAAACTGCAACTTCTCTGAGACAGTTTGTTCCGATAGGTTGAAATTGTCAGAAGCTGTAGAGGATATCCTGAAGAATTTCATGTGCACTATATGTTTTCATTAAAAGAAGGAATGTCAGCATGCTTATTGAATTTTAATTATCTGGTGATCGAACAGAGAAAATTTGCCATGATGAAGGTGTATTCGACTGGACAAACTCAAATCTTGGGAAGAAAATAGAATGGATCTTCTCTCTGTATTTGAAAAATAGTCAGCTGTTTCTGTAAGCTAACACAGTGGGAAATATGGCTTGTAGGTATGATTTGAGCATTTGTTACAAAACTTTTCCCTTTAAATTGAATCAATTTTGGGATCAATTATTTCCTGAATTAAATTTCCATGAATTTTTCATCAAATCTAATCATGGCTGCAAAATAATGTTGAAATACACAGCAGTTTAAGACTTGAACTCTAAACAAGTTGGGTTTTTTTGTGTAAAGCAAATTACTCTCATCATAAATACAAAATAAGTGGATATATAGAGGATATTCACGAAAATTTGATGAATACCGAAAATATCTCGTTCGTGGCTACAAGAAATATGAGGATCTTCACTCGCGACGCAATTTTCTTTTTATTTAATGCTCTACGACTACAAACTCTCCAATTTGTGGCCTTTATTTGCCATTAAGGCGCAAAATTTATGTGCCGAACCGGCGTCCATACAAAAATTACAACAACCAAACTCCAACCATTGGAATGTGTGAATATCCGCACAAAAAGTAGTCCCGTCTTATTTCTCCCCTAACTTTATGATTTACCAAGGCTGGCGAATTGAAATAATCGCAATGTGTTTCGAAGAAATAGAACAATAACAAAAAACACCACTTTCTTCAATAACAAGACACGTCATTTTATTTTTTTTGAACTCAATGCACTGAAGACGTGTGAAGTTGAACTGAAGAAATTTGAAAGTGATTTCGGCTTTTCGCTGGAAGGTGAATGAGAAAGTCAAACTTTGAAACCGCTGATTTAATGAATTGATTTAGTCACTGTCACTATCAATTATTCGAATTCGTTTGTATTTGGGACTCTGGAATTCATTACTGATGTGCTGACTCGTTTAAAGTACATGTGATTCGTCATCCGAACCTACGATGAAATATCGATTTCTAAATATCATTTTGATATTTCGTTTTGCCGACCGACAGGGGAATATGACTTAATTTTTCAGTGTGAATTGATGCCTGAGCATTAAATAAAAGATGCAAAAACTAATTTTGCCATTTTTCCTCACTGATATTTAGATTATCCTCTGACAGTGATTCCTGAAAAGTTATCCGAAAGAGACATCCAAGAATTAATGTCAAAATTTGGAATTTTTGGTGAGGAAGAATGAAGGAAAAAATGCCTTGCAGCAGTCCTACTGCAGTGGAACCCTGTTAATTGAATAGCCACTTTTCCAATGAAAATTATTCAATTAACAGGAGTATTCAATTAATAGGGATTGTATCACTTTCCTGTATTCTAGAGATAAACTCAGCATTTATTCTATTATATCTTGATTGATAGAGCTCCATGAGCTCCGTCAAACAAGATATAATAGATTAAATGCCTGCATTGGATGTACTGAGGCCAAATAGGTCTATAAACCAAGAAAAACTGGGGAAAGTCACAGGAATTTCTTGACCGGTTACAAGATTTTTTATTCAATTAACAGGAGTTCACTCTATAACCTTTATTCAATTAAAGGGCTAAATTTGTACTGGAGGTAATGTAAATGGTTTTGTGTTGGGAAATTATATTCAATTAACAGGGTTATTCAGTTAAGAGATATCCAATTAAATGGGCTCCACTGTACTTGTTTTCAGTGGTACAGTGGAGACCACTTAATTGGATATCTCTTAACTGAATAACCCTTTTAATAGAATGTTAAAAAATTTATAGTAATTTATATATTTTTTATACTTACCAATGACCCAGACTTAGCTGGTGCTAACTCTAACAAAACCAGGGCCAAACACAAATTTTGCCCCCCAATCCCCAAAATTTGCATCCAAAAGAAATCATGTCCTATAGGACCTCCATACTTCGCCCCCACTGCGCATGCGCAGTGTCAAGGACGTTCCGAAATTGGCGCCAATTATCATTCTTACTGGCAGTGCCTGGTCAGCGCTATGTACTCATCGGGGAGGTAAGAGTTCCCAACTCCTGGGAGGGCCATCCCCGTCTGGGTCATTGGTAAGTATAAAAAATATATAAATTACTATAAATTTTTTAACATTTTTATACTGTACCAATGACCCAAACTTAGCTGAATAGTAAAAAGGCTGGAGGGCCTAGGACATAGAGGAAAATCCAATAAGCTCAACTATATAATATAGAGGCAACCCCTCAAGGAGAAAAGGAGTATTAGGCTTTACATGTATCTTTCTTATTTTATGTTAAATTAGAAAGATACAATACCCTTCATAATTGAGCACAATAACATTCAAGTTCTCTATTAACATCCAGTATAACCCTTTATACTAATTATTTTTAAAGTAAGCCAATAAATAAAGTTAGTCCAGAAAATTGAGACTCTTTATATTCTTTTAAAAGTGTCCGAGGATTGTATATTAAGGCCCGTTTGACACTTGACATATACAAATGCTTCACACCGAGCTACACTTTAAAAATATGACATGAATGAATTTTAACATTAATATTACACTTTAAAACCATCCCGGAAGCGACTCAGAAATACTGACTTCAGAGGAGGCATTCCCTTGCTTTTCACTATAAAGCAGGTGACCTAAGGGAACACCCTCCCCCCCCCCCCCCCCCTTCCCCTTGCCCTGGGTCAAATAGCCCAGAGCGAAGAGGGCAGCCGGACGGAGTCACTGCCGGAACAGAAAGCCTGCATAACTATAGTTGCAACTGTTTAGTGGACGACATTCTGAGCAACAGATAACGGACCTAAACAATGCAGGTCTCCAGAAATGGACTCAATATTTCTGAGATAAAAATTCGTGAATGTGGATGGCTGAGACCAATAAGCAGCCTTCATTAAATCTGTAATAGCAATACTATTAGCGTAAGCCCAAGAAGTAGCAAGAGCTCTTACTTCATGAGCGGAAATCTTAAGCACAGACTGCTGAGAAGAAGATAAACTCTCATAAGCAGTACAGATAGTTAATTGAATCCATCTAGCAATAGAATGGACCGAAATGTCCCTTCTATTAGGCATCAAAGACAGAAAGAAACGTTTTCGTCCCTTTCTGATAAACTGAGATCTCTGTTTATAGATACGTAACGCTCTAACAGGACAGAGTAAAGGCCTACGCCCGTCTGAAGACGGAAGAGCCTTAATGACAATAGGTTCCGGATATTTATTAGGAGCCTGATTCTTAGCTAAAAAACCCACATTAGTAGTGAAGGTGATAGTGTTTCCGACACTACGATAGTGAGAATCATCCACCGACAGTGCATGAAGCTCACTGACTCTTCTAGCAGAAGAGAAAGCTAAGAGAAAAGCTGTCTTATAAGATAAGAATTTGAAATCTACTGTCCCAAGAGGTTCAAATGGCTTTTCCTTCAGTTTAAGAAGAACCCAAGCTAAATTCCATTTAGGAATTAACCTAAGAGTTCTGGGTCTATTTATCGAGAAGTTTCTAACCAACTTAGATAAAGAGACATTAGATCCAATTTGTAAACTATCATGATGTGCATAGGTATCAGATAACATAGACCTATAACCCTTAATAGTAACAGGCTGCAGTTTGATTTCGTCAAACAAGTATACTAGAAAGTTTGCAATGTCTGGTATAGAGGGATCGAAAATATCTACAGAATGATCCCTACACCAACAACGAAAAACCTTCCACTAAGCCGCATAGTTTAGCGAAGAGGAGGTCCTCCTACAGTTAGAAATCGCGTCCACTGCTCGTCCTGTAAAGTGCTTGCCATGCAAGAAGGACCGCACAATGGAAAAACGTGAAGGTTGAGACCTTGCGGGTTGTGATGGAGTTGACGCGATTTCCCCTGCGAAAGAAGATCCTCCCGTGGAGGAAGCTTTCGCGGTAGGTCCCACAACAGACACCTGAGTAGATTTATCCACGGTCTCTGTGGAGACAGAGATGCTACCAACAGAATCCTGCATTGAGATTGTTTTATCTTTAGCAATACTTGCTGAATTAACGGCGCTGGAGGATACGCATATCCTATCATTCCGTCCCAAGTGATCGACAGAGCGTCTACTGCAAATGCTCTTGGATCCTGACACGGAGACACATACGTCTGCAACTGATTGTTGAGATGTGTCGCAAATAAATCTATCATTGGCCGTTCCCATTGGTAGCAAATCTGATTGAATACTTGTTTGTTGAGGGTCCACTCCGATGGCAACAAGCGACCCTTTCGTGAAAGGGAGTCTGCTAGTACATTCAGACGACCCGGTATGTGACGGACCGAAAGAAGAACCTGATGTTCTAGCGCAAACAGAAGGATTCTTTCCATTAGATTGAACAACGGAACTGAATGAGTGCCTCCCTGATTCCGTATATACGCCACTACTGTCGTATTGTCGGATAGGATTTGGACATGAGCATTGTGAATAATGTCCATCCAATGACGTAACGCAAGCCAAATTGACATCATTTCCTTGATGTTTATGTGCTTGCCCAGGAATTGCGGATCCCAAAGGCCCTGGCATCTCGAATCCGTTGGGATCAATGATGCACCCCAACCTGTTTGACTGGCATCCGTCATAATGGTAAAACTCGGATCCGGCAACTGCAGCGGAACTCCCTGAGTTAACCACTGAATGTTTGCCCAAGTCTGAATCTCTTGTTTCACTTGATCTGACAAGAGAATGTCTATGTCGAGCGAATGAATTTTCACACTCCAATTCTGAGTCAAGAAAATTTGGAGAGGACGCGTGCGTAACTGCCCCATCGGAATGAGATCCGCAGCGGCTCCGCACAGACCTATCAGTCTCATAAATTCTCTCGCTGTGACTTTGTCTGTGTGCAGACAATAGCGAGCGTAACAACTGACTAATTTCGCTCTGGTTAACGGCAGATGAACGAGATTGTTGTGCGTCTCGAAGCTCATTCCCAGATGTGTGAATGACTTGGACGGCACCAGATCCGACTTCTCCTCGTTTACTATAAAACCGAGACATCGGAGCAATAGAAGTAGATTCTGAACATCGTTCTGAAGCGTTAACTCGTTGCCGTACCTCTGAAGAATGTCGTCCAGGTAGGCCAACGTTACCGCAGACGAATGAGCTCGGAAATAGATCATTACCGAGTTCATTACCCGAGTGAAAGCCCAGGGTGCTAGATTCAATCCGAAGCACATCGCCCGGAATTGATACACCACTCCTAGGACTGCGAAGCGTAGATACTTTCTGAATGTCGGATGTACCATGACGTGAAAGTACGCATCTTTGAGAACTATGCTTGTTGCATAATCGTTCACCCGAATACTCGCTCTGACCGACCGAATCGTCTCCATATAAAACTTCGGAGCGACAATCAGCTTGTTTATCCAGCTCAAATCTATGACTGGACGGAACGAGCCGACTGGTTTCGGAACCAGAAACAGATGGCTGTAGAATCCCGGAGTCTCCTGGTTTTCTACGACCTCTACCGCGTTCTTCATTAAAAGAGACTGCACCTCTGATAATAGAGCGTCTCTTTTCTGCGGATTTGACGGAAGTTGAGTCCATTTTGGACTTCGAGTTAATGGAGGCTTTCGTTTGAAGGATATCTTTAGACCTTCCAAAGTCACTCCTCTCACCCAAGGGTCGTCCGTAATTGACGCCCACTCTTGTGAAAAGCTCGACAACCTTCCGCCAACTGGTACGCGATAGAGGTTTAAGCCATCACCTCCTGGACCTGCGAGGCCTGCGGTAGGAGAAACCACGTCCTCCACGACCCGCACCTCGTCCCGTCGACCTCGGGGCGTCCGACCGGTTGTCCCGGCCCGAAGGACGTCCCGAACGTGAGTCGCTACCTTGACGGTCTCTTGAATAAGACCAAGAGGACGCACCGGAACCTCTATAGGAACCTCTCTTGGGCGCATTAGACCCAGAAGTGCCTGTCTTATTCTTGTCTGCTGTATCTGACTTCTTAGAAGCAGATTTGAACAACAGAGAATCCGAAGCTTTCTTTGTAATTTTATCATAAATTGCAGAAAGCTTGCCATCAAAGAGAAGTTCTCCGGAGACCGAAGCGACTCTGAGAGAGTTCTTCACCTTAGTATCCACGAGTGTGGATGTAGCTAGGGCTGCGTCACGTCTAACCAACTCCAGGTTTGCCACTGAAAGGGCGGAGTTACACGTGGAATAAGCTACTGCCCTTGAAAGAAGTCTTAAAGAGGATTGTATATCCTGAAATTCTTTCCCTTGAAGGCGCAGTGATAACGCCTTAGTAAGGTGATCTGCGTAAGATAAGGCATCTAAACTGGCTCTGTTAGACGAAATAGTTGTTTCCAACACCGCGGTTGGAATAGACGCCGACGACGGTAATGATAACTCTAAGTTTTCCGCTTCGTCGTCCATACGCAGAGGAACTCTCGGAATACCCTGTCCTGCCGTGTCGAATTTATTCCTTGCATTAATGAAAGGCAGGTTGAGAGTATTGGCGGACAAGAAACCTGCTTTCCCCGTTTTGGAAGCAAGTTTAAATATAGCGTCGTTCAATAATTCAAATGTTCTTGCAACATTATTGGACTGAGACGGAAACTCGGGAGCGATGTCCCTGAACCGCTCAAAAAAATCAGAGTCCAATGACGCTATAATCCTCTTGTCCGGAACCGCAGCAGTCTGGCCCGACGGAACAACTTGAGGGAGAAAGTGCCGGATGAAGTCCACGGCAGCTTTATGTTGTTCCGAAAGGGATAGCTCCAAGTCATCCGTATCCCTTTCACCATCCGGTCGGACCTCATGATGCTCCCGGTCGTCCGCCCCCGATGCTTCGGCGGAGCGTACCGACCCAGCGCCGTCGGATAATTCCCGATCCGACACCGATTCTGTCGGCTGCTGGGATGCTGCGATAAGTTGTGCTATCTGCACAAGTACGTCCGGCATCGAGGCCTGCGGAGGCGCAGTCTTTCGCTGCTTCGCCGAGGGCAGCTCCGCATCTGATGACTCCCGCATACTTTTCCTATGCGAACGTCCGGAGTCCATCGGCCTCGTGTCCCTGGCTACCGGATGGTGTGACCTGGTCGCCGAAGAATACCTGATCGGCGAAGCTGGTAAAATATCGGCGGTCACGTAGCCAAGGTGCGGTCGTGTGCGCTGACGAGAGGAAGAAGCCTGAGCAGTCTCCGCGGACTGCCTATACAACGGAGCGTCCCGAGCGACGGACGTATGCTCCGCTTGCGACACATTTTGTACCACAACATCTGGTCCCAGATGTTGTTGTACGAGAGAGGGGCCTCTCTTGCTCGCGGCCCGGCTGGACCTGGACGAGCTAGGAACCGGACTCAAAGGCTTCCTCCGATCTCGCCTACTATCCGCCGTCACTGGGTGTGCACGTTGAATGTTTATAGTGCTCGCATCACCCAACATTTCCTCCTGGACCGCATCGGACGAACCCGGCTGCCGAACCATTCGGTGAATGGACGCTACAGCGGGCGAGCTAGCGGACGACATTTGTTTAATCTCCATGAGCACTTTTGCCGCTAGCTCTGTATTCATTTGTGACGATGGAAGCGCACTTGCGGAAGATAACATGGAAACATCACCCTGTTCTTGTTCCTCTGAAATAGAAACTGAGAGAGTAGAGTGACCTTGCGGAGAAAGAGCCAGCATAGCCCTTTCTCCACTAACAACATATCGTGACACATGTTTCCAATGTTTGTCATCCCAATATTGACATATAGAACAGGGATTAGTGCGAGAACACTGACTACAATTAATACAATGATCATGAAAGTCAGAGGAAGATTTCTTCCTATTACAATTTGAACAATATCCTTTCATTGTGAAAAGTCAACAACAAGGCCTAGTTACTCGCACAAACCCCTGACACAAAGATACATAATAACATGATCCATTAATAATGAAAAAACAATTGCAAATCAAAATAATTTTTGAAAAATATTTTTTCAGCGAAGCCCAAGTTTCTGAAAAGTAACGTTGAGTCCCGATGGATCCGATGGCTAAGTGTGGTCAAAAATTTTAAATTTATATTAGATAATTAATGCAACACTTACGGATAATAAAAATGTATCTTATAGTGAGATAAACTACACTAAAGGCAAACAGCCCCCCTCAAAAGAGACTGTTGCCAATGTAAACAAACAGTGTAAAACACCAGAAAACATGACTCCAGGCACTGAAAAAACTGGCCCGAAATCAGTCATCAAAATTACACTCTATCTGATGCAAGACAGAGACTCCCAGGGGAGAATCTGCAGAACATCAGATGGAAGATGCAGAACACAACGTTTATACACCCATGGGTGAAAACGTAACTATGGGGAAAATAACAGAAAACATTCTGTAACCAAGCAACTCTCCCAAGAGAATTTAGAAATGATCTTTCTCAAAAATATGCCAAAAGCATGGGAGAATTGCAAGGGGGGACTTAGAAGACCAGGGGAGAGGAAACACTGAATAAGCAGTGCAACTTTTTAGCAAGAATGACAACAAGAGGCCCATGCCTCGAAAATAGGCAACTTAACATAATTTCATAAAAAATTTTAACTACAGCCCTGATTATTTTTTGTCACTCCTTTTTCCTCTCCTCCTTCTATATCCTCCTTAGAATCACCATTTCTCCAATAATTACGTGTCTGGCATCCTTTAAACTGAGATTTACAAGCACAAAGATCAGTGAGATGTTGACTGATGAAGGGCCAAACAGAGAATGATAATTGGCGCCAATTTCAGAACGTCCTTGACACTGCGCATGCACAGTGGGGGCGAAGTATGGAGGTCCTATAGGACATGATTTCTTTTGGTTTTGGAGGCAAATTTTGGGGATTGGGGGGCAAAATTTGTGTTTGGCCCTGGTTTTGTTAGAGTTAGCACCAGCTAAGTCTGGGTCATTGGTACAGTATAAAAATATCATTTCCCAACACATAAACCATTTACCATACCTCTAGTACAAATCTGACCTGTTAACTAAATATAGGTTATAGAGTAAACTTCTTTTAATTGAACCTGTTGGGAAATTACCCTGAGTCGCCCCAGTTTTCCTTTGTTTATAAACCTATTTGGTCTCAGTATATCCAATACAGGTATTTAATCTATTATATCTTGTTTCACAGAGCTCATGGAGCTCTGTCAAACAAGATATAATAGAATATATGCTAAGTTTATCCCTAGAATACAGAAAAGTGACACAATCCCTGTTAATTGAATACCCCTGTTAATTGAATAATTTTCATTTGCAGTGCCTATTCAATTAACAGGGTTCCACTATACTGTAAAATATTTGACAAGGACAGTGGAATCATCCTGTGTGATAAAGGCTATTTCCTGAAAATAAAATGCAGCTATAACTTCACGCCCTTATGCAATCTCTTCATCATTCCACTCTCACCTATTTTCAACTCTTTTTGATCTTTAATGTAAGAATTTATCTACCAACATCACAATCCTAGACAGCACCTCCTCCACCTCCACCCTTGACAATTTGAATAAAAAGATTAATAGTAAAACACAGTGCATATATTCAAATTACCTCAGCTAATAACATACCTAATACATCAGAAGTGTTTGCTGCATTCAAAACACCAAAAGCAATTGATGGCAATATGATTGAGAAGTATAAAAATAATGTTGTTGAAATGGTCTTCTGTAATGACTTTGGTCCGATAACCCCTACAAAGACAAAGGCAAGTCCAAAGTTATATTTATTTATTTATTTATTTATTTATTTATTTATTTATTTATTTATTGCGTATACTAATATTTTTCTCCCACAAAAATATAGATAACTTCTTTGCAGTGACGTAGTGCCCGCTAGAGAAACAGAGCTTTATTCAAACAATCTACAGTCGACAAATATATTACGGCAGTAAAAACCAGAGATCAAGAAAAATATTATGTATTGCGTATACTAATATTTTTCTCCCACAAAAATATAGATAACTTCTTTGCAGTGACGTAGTGCCCGCTAGAGAAACAGAGCTTTATTCAAACAAACTACAGTCGATAAATATATTACGGCAGTAAAAACCAGAGATCAAGAAAAATATTTACATTAAAAAATAAACTCTGGAAAAGCCTGAAATATGTCACTTTTTCACTCTACATATAAGAATGAAACACTAATCATTGAAATGAAAAATGTGAAATCGACTATTATCGAAAAAAGGGAATAAGTATGTGTACTTCTCATGGAAAATCGGCCAGTACGTTTATTTTATTTTATTATGTTTTTTTTTTTTTTAACATGAAATGAAGATATATATATATATAAATATATAGGTATACATGTATATAGATATGTATGTACATATATATATATATATCGAGAAGTTTCGTTGAACCCCAGAAAGCTAGAATGTCGAAACACTGCCCTTAATTGACCTTTACTATGATACAAAGGTCTCTCGCTGTCCGTGCTTCTGCAGTCAAAGCACAGACAATACAAACCGACTGAAAAATGTTCCCCTCATCCGTGAACAATTTTTGTTAACCAAAATATCCTGAACCCTCAATACAATATATTTTCACTATACTTTCGAACCGTTAAAAAATATACTTATTGGGGGTTTAACACTGATGGTATCCAGGGTCACCTCGTGTAGGATGGCTTAAGATGTGGAGGAAGCCAAGAGTACCCAGAGAAAACCACCACATAATGGCAAGCAACTATAAAACTCCCCTACTCAGCACCAGTAGGGATAGCATTGGTTGAAGACAAGTACACCATCATTGTGCAGTATGCCTTAACACACAGCACCATGTGTCCCCATGTGGGCAATCAGGATTAAGTGCCTTGCCCAAGGACATAACGCAGTTACTCCTGATGGGGATCAAACTGTGGACTTTTTGGTTTGAAGTCCAATGATGTAATCACTCAGCCACCATGCTCCTAGTTGAATGTATTAAATATATTTTTCCTACAACATGGCCTATGGGTCCTTAGTGAAATGTGCTCTGGATATCAATACTGTACCTTGAAAAAAAATGAGCGATAAACTGTTCTTACAGAAAAGATAACACAAACGTTCTACATTTTTACCTGACCAACAAAAAGTTTTTCATGACCAATAAAGTAATGAAAATGGAAACCTCTGTTAACTGAATATCAACTTTTCCAGTTAACCCTTTACCTAACATGAAAAGCAGACGACACTTGCAAAAAAAAAATTCTTGAATAACTAATTTTTTTCATTTTTTGTCTCAAAAACATTGGTTGTGCCCCCTCGTTGGAATGAGATCGACGAGCTCATTCCAACAAGGTGTCATAACCTATGTTTTTGAGACAGAAAATGAAAAAATAATGAAAGTTAAAAAATTTATAGTAATTTATATATTTTTTATACTTACCAATGACCCAGACATAGCTGGTGCTAACTCTTAAAATATAGGGCCAAACACAAATTTTGCCCCCCAATCCCAAAATTTGCATCTAAAACCAAAGAAAACATGTCCTGAATGGCCCTCCACACTTCACCTCTACTGCGCATGCGCAGTGTCAAGGACGTTCCAAAATTGGCGCCATTCATCATTCTTATAACCAGTGCCTGGTAAGCGCTATGTACTCAGCGGGGAGGTATGAGTTCCCAACTCCTGGGAGGGCCATCCCCGTCTGGGTTATTGGTAAGTATAAAAAATATATAAATTACTATAAATTTTCAACATTTTTATACTGTACCAATGACCCAGACATAGCTGAATAGTAAAAAGGCTGGAGGGCCAAGGACATAGAGCAAGTTGGAATACGCTCAATTATATAAAATAGAGTCATCCCCTCTAGGGAAAAAGAAGTATTAGGCCTTACATGTATCTTTCTTATTTATGATAAATTAGAAGATACAACACCTTCCAAAATTGAGCATCATACATCCATGTACTCTATTAATATCTAGTATAATCCTTATACTAATAATTTTTAAAGTAAGCCAATAAATAAAGTAAGTCTAGAGAATAGAGACTCTTTATACTCCTTAAAAGTGTCTGAGGATTGTATAATAATGTCCGTTGACACGTGCTATATTCAAAAGCTATACTTTAAAAACTAAGACCTGAATGAATTTTTAAAACATAACCGTTTTGCATAGGTATGAGAAAACATTCTCACTAAAAAACCATCCCAATAACAGCTCAGAATTACTAACTCCGGAGGAGGTATCCCCTTGTTTTCATAGTAAAACAGGTGACCCAAGGGAACACCCTCCCCCCCCCCTTTTTCTTGCCCTGGGTCAAATAGCCCAGAGCGAAGAGGGCAGCAGAACGGAGTCACTGCCGAAACAGACCGCCTACCTAGCTATAGTAGCAACTGTTAAGTGAATGACATTCTGAGCAGTAGATAATAGACCTAACAATAGAGGCCTCCAGAAATGGACTCGATATTTCTGAGATAAAAATTCATGAATGTGGATGGCTGAGCGCAATGAGCAGCCTTCAAAAATCTATAATAGCGACACTATTAATGTAAGCCCAAGATGTAGAAGAACTCTTACTTCATGAGCCGAAATCTCAAGCACAACTGCTGAGTCAATGATATACCATAAGCAGTATCGATAGTTAATTGAATCCATTAGAAATAGAATGGAGCGTAACGTCCTTCTATTAGGCATCAAAGACAGAAGAAGCTTACGCTCGTAGTAATAAACAGATATCTGTTTATAAATACGTAAACTCTAACCGGACAGAGTAAAGGCCTATGCCCGTACGAAGACGGAAGGACCTTAATAACAATAGGTTCCGGATATTATTAGGAGCCTGACACTTATGCAAAAATCCAACCTAAATAGTAAAGGAAGTAGTGATTCCGAAACTACGAAAGTGAGAATCATCCACCGATAGTGCATGAAGCTCACTGACTTTTCAGTAAAAGAGAAGTCAACAGAATTACTGTCTAAAAGGTCAGAATTTGAAAACTACTGTTTTCAGAGGCTCAAATGATTACTTAGCTAAATAAGAACCAAAGTTAAATTCCGTATAGAAATTTAATCTAATGATTCTAAGTCTATTTATCGAAAAGTTACTAAGTGACTTAGATAAAGAGACATAAGACTCAATTGTAAACTATCATAGAGTGCATAGGTATGAGATAACATAAACCTATAACCTAAATAGTAACAGGCTGCAGTAGATCTTGTCAAACAAGTATACTAGAAAGTTGCAATGACTAGTATGGAGGGATCAACAATATCAACATAGTGATCCCTACACCAACGACGGAAGAGCCTCCACTTTAGCCGCATAGTATAGCGAAGAAGAGGTTTTCCTACAGTAAGAAATCGCGTCCAAAGCTCGTCCAGTACAATGCTTACAATGCAATAAGGACCACACAACGGAATACGTGAAGGTTGAGACCTTGCGGGTTGTGATGAAGATGACACGATTTTCCCAGCGAAAAAAGATCCTCTCATGGAGGAAGTTTTCGCGTTAAGTCCCACAGTAGACATCTGAGTAAATTTACCCACGGTCTCTGTGAAGACAGAGATGCTATCAACAGAAATGTATTGTGGTTGTTTATCTTAGCAATACTTGCTGAAACAACAGCGCAGGAGGATACGCATATCCTATCATTCCGTCCTATTAGATCAATAGAGCGTTAACAACATAAGCTCAGAGATCCGGACATGTAAACACATATGTCTGCAATTGATTAGCAAGTTGTGTCGTAAATAAATTATCATTGGGCGCTCCCATTGATAGCAAATCTGATTGAATACTTGTTTGTTGAGAGTCCATTCTGACGGCAACAAGCGACCCATAAGTGAAAGGGAGTCCGGTAATACAATCAGACGACCCGGAATATGATGGACCGAAGCAGAACTTGGTGTACTATAACAAACAGAAGGATTCTTTCCATTAAATTGAATAACGGAAACGAATGAGCGCCTACCTGGTTCCGGAGATACGCCACTACTGTCGTATTATCGGACAGGATTTGGACATGCATTTCTGAATAATGTTCATCCAATGACATAAAGCAAGCCTAAAAAACATTATTCCGTGGAAGAAAAGTGCTTGCCTAGAGACTGCGGAACCCAAAGACCCTGGCACTTCGAATCCATTGGGATCAATATTGTATCCCAACCTGTTTGACTGGCAACCGTCATAATTATAAAACTCGGATCCGGGAACTGCAGTGGCACTCTCCGAGTCAACCACCGAATGTTTGCCCCAGTCTGAATCTCTTGCTACACTAGATAGACAAGAGAACGTGTAAATCGAGCAATTCATGGATTGCTGAAAAGTTGCCGTCGAAGAGAAGCTTCTCGGAGACCGAAGCGACTCTGAGAGAGTTCTTCACCTTACTATCCACGCGCGTGGATGTAGCTAGGGCTGCGTCACGTCTAACCAACTCCAAGTAGCCACTGAAGGGCAGAGTTATACGTGAACAAACTACTGCCCTCAAAAGAATTCACATTGAGGATCATACCCCGGAATTCTTTCTCTTGAAGACGTAATGATAACGCCTCAGTAAGGTGGATTACGTATGATAAAGCATCTAAGTTAAGTCTATTAGACATCATTGTCGTTTCCAACATTGTGGTTGGAAAAGACATAGACGGCAAAAAAGATAATTTCCAGTCTTTAACCACGCCGTCTAGACGCATATGAACTCTCGGTATGCCCTGTTCTGCCAAAATAAATTATTCCTATAAATGATCAAAGGCAGAATTGAGCATTGCAGACAAGAAACTAAACTATCATGCTTGGTAGCAGGCTTATATATATATAGCGTCGATAAATAATACACATGTTCTAATGACATTATTGGACTGTGTCGGTAAGTCAGGGACAATGTCCCTGAACTGATCCAAAATTCCGTGTCCAATGACGCTATAAGTCTCTTATCCAACATCGCAGCAATGTAGTCCGAAGGAACAACCACTGGAAGATAATGCCGGAAGAAATGTATGGCAGCTTCCGATGTTCCGAAAGGGAAAACTCGAAATCGTCCGAATCCCTTTCACCATCCTGTCGGACCCTATAAAGCGATCGGTCGTCCGAACTTTATGCAACCGCGGACCGCACCGACCCAGCGCTGTCGGATAATTCCTGATCCGACCGAGAAACTGTCAATTGCTGGGATGCTGCGAAAAACTGTGCTAACTTGGATAGCACGTCCGTCACTGAGGCCTGTGGAGAAGCGGTCTTATGATGCATTGCCGCTGGAAGCTCCGTGATCGTTACCCCGTGCATACTACTATTATGCGAGCGAACGGAGTGTATAGGCCTCGTGTCCCTTGGCTACCGGATGGCGTGACCTGTTCGCCGTGGAATCACTGAATGACGAAACTGTTTGGATACTCGAGGTCACGTAGCCAATGTGCGGTCGTGTGCGCTGCTGTGAGGATAAGGAAGCATTATCGACAGTCTCTCGGACTGTCAATATAACGGAGCGTCCCAAGCGGAGGACATATGCTCCGAATGCAAAATATCTGAACCACAACATGCGGTCCCCTATGTTGTTGGACGAGAGAGGGACCTCTCTCGCTCACAGCCCGGACGGACCTGGACGAGCCAGGAACCGGACTAACAGGCTTCCTCCGATCTGTACTCAATCCGTCGTCACTGGATGAGTACTAAAGTTATTATAGTGCTCGCATCACCCAAATCTCCTTCCTAGACCGCAACGGACGAACCCGGCAGCCGAACCATTCGATGAATGTACGCTACACCGGGTGAGCTAGCGAATGTCACTCCGTCAATCCTACAAGGGACCTCTTAGGCGATAGACATATTCCATGAGCACTTATTGCCGCTAGCTCTTCATTAACTATAACGACAGAGGCACACTTTGAAAGACATCTCCGTAACTTTGCGAACAAGAAACCAGAAATGCTTGGTAATAGCAAGCATATAATAATATATATAGTGTCGTTCAATAATTCGAAAGTTTGTGTGACATTACTGGACTATGTCGGAACTGAGGGACGATGTCCCTGAACCGAACCAAAAATTTCTAAGTCCACCGACGCTATCAGTTTCTTATCCGGCATCGCAGCATTCTGGTCCGACGAAAGAACCTGTAGAAGATCAAGCCAGATGACATACACAACAACATATGTTGTTTCGAAAGGGAAAGCTCGAAATCCTCCGAATCCCTTTCGGTATCCCGTCGGACCGGATGAAATTTTCGGACGTCCGTACCTGCTTCCGCGGAGCGTCCCGACCCAGCATCGTCGAATAATACATTATGCGACAGATTCTGTTGTTGCTGGGATGCTGTGATAAGCTGTGCTATTTGGGATAGCACGTCCGTCCCCGAGGCCTGTGCAGTAGCGGTCTTACGATGCATTGCCGCCGGAAGCTCCGTGTACATTGACTCCCGCACACTTCTTATGCGAACGTCCGGAGTCTGCAGGCCTCGTGTCCCTGGCTACTGGATGGTGTGACCTGGTCGCCGATGATTCTCTGATTGGCGAAGCTGACTGGATATCCGAGGTCATGTAGCCAAGAGCGGTCGTGTGCGCTACCATGAGAATGAGGAAGCCTTATTGACAGTCTCTCCGGACTGACTATATGTCGGAGCGTCTCGAGCGGCGGACGTATGCTCCGAATGCGAAACATTTTGTACCACAACATCTGGGGCCAGATGTTGTTGTACGAGAGAGGAGCCTCTCTCGCTCGCCGTCCGGATGGACCTGGACGAGCTAGGAACCGGACTAAAAGGCTTCCTCCGTTCTCCCTCTAATCCGCCGTCACTGGGTGTGCATTTGGTTGATTTATAGTGCTCGCATCACCCCAAAACTCCTTCTAGACCGCAACGGACGAACCCGGCTGCCGAACCATTCGATGAATGGACGCTACACCGGGCGAGCTAGCGGACGTCAAAGGCCGTCGAACCTACTAGGGTCCTCTTAGGCAATTGGCGTATTTACATGAGCACTTTTCCACTAGCCCTTCATTAATTGTGATGACGGAGGCACACTTTTGGAAGACATCACGGATACATCACCCTAATCTTGATCGTCTGAAATAGAAATTGATAAAGTAGAGTGACCCTGCGGGGAAAGGACCGGAATGTCCAATTCCCCACTAACATAGCGTGACACATGCTTCCCATGTTGTCATCGAAATCATCACATACAGAACAGGAGTTAGTGCGAGTACACTGACTACATATAGAATGATTATAAACGTCAGAGGAAGATTTCCTCTTATTACAATTGACCAAAATCCTTTCAATGTGAAAAGAAAACAAAGTCCTAGTACTCGCACCAACCCCTGACAATCAAAATACATAATAATATGATCCATTAACATAGAAAAAATAATTGAAATCAAAATATTTTGAAAAAATAATGTTGAGCCCCAATGGATCTGAAAAGTAATGTTGAGCCCCAATGGATCCCAAGCCTAAGTGTGGACAAAAATTTTAAAAATATTTTAAACAATTTATGCAACACTTACGAACAATAATAATGTATCTAGTTATGATTAAATTAACATCAAGATATTATTTTCAAGAAATCCTCCCCTCACACAGAGGGCTGTTGTAAATGTAAACAATAAGTGTAAAAACACTAAAATAAGACTCCAGGCACCCAGGCCCGAAATCAGTTACCAATAATGCACTATCTGATGCAAAACAGAGACTTCCAGGGAAGAAACTGCAGAACATCAGATGGTAGATGCAGAACACAACGCCTAACCACCCATAGGTGAAGACGTAAACATGGGGAAAAGAACAGAATTCATTCTGTTATTCAGCTAAAACTCCCAAGAAATTTTAGTAATAAAATTACAGAAAATATGCCAAAAGCATGGGAGAATAGCAAGAGGGGACTTAAAGGAAAGGGAGAGAGGAAAACACTGAACAATCAGTGTAACTTGATAACAAGAATGACAACAAAATGGCTGCTGCCTCGAAAATAGGTAACTTAACATAATTTCATTAAAAAATTTTAAGTTACAGCCCTGATAATTTTCTGTCACACATTTTTCCTCTCCTCCTTCTATATCCTCCTTAGAATCACCATTTCACTAATATTTATGTGTCTGGCAACATTTAAACTGAGATTTACAAGCACAAAGATCAATCAGATGTTAACTGATGAAGGGCCAAACTAAGAATGATTAATGGCGCCAATTTCGGAACGTCCTTGACACTGCGCATGCGCAGTAGAGGTGAAGTGTGGAGGGCCATTCAGGACATGTTTTCTTTGGTTTTAGATGCAAATTTTGGGGATTGGGGGGCAAAATTTGTGTTTGGCCCTATATTTTAAGAGTTAGCACCAGCTATGTCTGGGTCATTGGTACAGTATAAAAATATTAATTGACGATGTTTGAGAATTGTGCTGGCCGTTTTTTGGCCGTTACGTTGGGTAAAGAGTTAACTGATTTTGTGCTAAATTATTTTTCAAATTTGGAACTTGAGTATTTATTTTTCAAACATGCCCTGCAACCAGCAAGAAAAGCCTTTGTTTAGCAAGATTCTGCACATGAACTATTGTTTTGTTACAATTTATTGGAGAGTGCCTATTGGCACTTTCCAATAAATTGTAACAAAACAATTTTCGATAAACATAATTTTCTACTGCTAAGAAATCAAGACTTTGCGAACAGAGTAATGCCACTAAAGTATCTTTCAGCACTTTTCAAAACAGCCATGATAGTGGCTTCTTGCACTCAACCTGTTAATAATATTCAATTAACCCTTTACCCAACGTAACGGTCAAAACCGGTCACCACTATTAACAATGAAAGTGTCAATGACACTGTAGCTCAACTTGTCAAGACATGTACATGTAGAGTATGTAACACAGCAATGACAAACATCTAGGTAATGACCTGATAACAAAGGTACATAAATACTGGCCGTAGCCTGTAACAAATATATAGGTAAAGTATTGTAAAAGTGGGTGACAGTCAGATGCTAAACTAGAAAAGAAATCTTTGAATCCCAGCGTGAGTCTGACTGAACCCCAAAATATATGTTCTCATAGCACAGTGATAACAAAGGCACCCCAAAACACACTCATTCCTGTCCCAAGGTGAAAACAAAGGTACCCAAGAAGTTTCGTGAAGATCAGTTCATAAATACGAGCTGTATAGAAGTTGTGACAAAAAACTGATTGGACCTAATTTTGGTACAAAATGGCCACTGGCAGCCATCTTGAATTTTGGACTGCACTCAGAAACACTCATTCTCGTCCCAAGGTGATAACAAGAAGTTTCGTGAAGATCGGTTGATAAATACAGCCTCTAGCCCGAGCCGTATTGACATGTGCACTTACAGTGTATAAGTAGCACTAAATAAATCAAAATTCATCTAATTTGCATAATTTCTGCACGAGAAAAAAACCAGTACTATATGTAATGTATTCCATGTTACTACACATTCATACAAAAATTTATTCAAATCAGAGCTTTCATACAGAAGTTCTGTACAAAAGATTGATTGCACTAATTTTGGTACAAACTGGCTGCTGGTGGCCATCTTGAATTTCGGACCACACCCCAAAACACTCGTTCTCATCCCACGGTGATAACAAAGGTACCCAAGAAGTTTCGTAAAGATCGGTTCATAAAGACGGCCTCTAGCTTGAGCCGTATAGAAATTGTGTAAAAAAAACTGATTAGACCTAATTTCGGTACAAAATGGCCACTCGCAGCCATCTTGAATTTCGGACCGCACTCAGAAACACTGGTTCTCGTCCCAAGGTGATAGCAGAGGTACCCAAGAAGTTTCGTGAAGATCGGTTGATAAATACAGCCTCTAGCCCGAGCCGTATTGACATGTGTACTTACTGTGTGTAAGTAGTACTGAAAAAATCAAAGTTCATCAAATTTGCATAATTTCTGCACGAGAAAAAAACCCGTATTATATGTGATGTATCCCATGGTACTAAACATTCATACAAAAAATTATTCAAGTCGGAGCTTTCATGTGGAAGTTCTGCACAAAAATCTGATTGCCCCTAATTTTGAACAAAATGACTGCCAGCGGCCATCTTGAATTTTGGACCGGACCCCAAAACACTCGTTTTCGTCCCACGGTGATAACAAAGGTACCCAAGAAGTTTCGTAAAAATTGGTTCATAAATGCGGCCTCTAGCCCGAGCCGTATTGGCATTTGCACTCACAGTGCTGAAAGTAACACTAAATAAATCAAAGTTAGTCTAATTTGCATAATTTAAGCACGAGAAAAAAACCCATATGATATGTGATGTATCTCATGGTACTAAACATTCATACAAAAAATTATTCAAATCAGAGCTTTCATATGAAAGTTCTGTACAAAAAACAGATTTCTGCATCGTTAGTACAAAATGGCAGCTGGCAGCCATCTTGAATTTCGGACCGCACCCAAAAACACTCGTTCTCGTCCCACAGTCATAACAAAGGTACCCAAGAGGTTTCGTAAAGATCGGTTCATAAATACGGCCTCTAGCCCGAGCCGTATCCAATTGCTGACGCACGGACAGACAGACGGCGGGCCATGACAAAAGCTCAAATTTGGCTTCGCCAAAGTTGAGCTAAAAATCACCAATTAATTTTCATTATTTTTTTCATTTTTTGTCTCAAAAACATAGGTTGAGACCCCTCTTTGGAATAAGCCCGTTGTTTTTGAGACAAAAAATGAAAAAAAAATAGTTATTCAAGAATTTTTGTTTGCAAGTGTTGTCTGCTTTTCATGTTAGGTAAATGGTATTTAATTAACCAGAATTTGATTATTTTCACGTATTCTGGTAATAAATGGTGCACTTATTCTATTATATCTTATTTGACAGTACTCCATGAGCTCTGTCAAGCAAGACGGATGGAAGAAGCCTGAGAAAATTCGACAGCCAGGGTCACCTCGTGTTGGACAGTTTTACATGTGCAGGAAGTCAAAGAACCTGGAGAGAACCACCTAGCATCGGTGAAGAACTGTCAGACTCCCTAATGTACTAACTCCAGCAGGGTTAGCATTGGTGGAAGACAAGTGCACCATCAACCTGCAGTATGTCCTAGTACACAGCGCCAGCATACCCCCACATAAGGAATCAGGATTAAGAGCCTTGCCAAAGGACACAATGCAGTTACACCCGAAGGAGATCAAACCGTGAACATTTTGGTTTGAAGTCCAATGCTGTAACCACCGAGCCACCAGGCTCCAAGCCAGATTTAAAAGATTAACAAGGGCTACGCAAAGCGTCGGCCACTGCACCTGACCCATAGGCATGTTCGAAGTAGCCTTAAAGGTATTGTGGGACAGAAAAGTCGAAAGAGTGAAAAGGGTCATAACACTCGGAAAAATGATTGGACGGAACCCGTTCCTTGGGCAGATCCGTTTCCTCATACGGGTCTACTAGAATACCAAAGGAGATCCAAATCCAACCGATGGCTTTAAAATTACAATCCAAAATGTTTGTATGGACAGATGGACAGACGGACAGAGGTCTTCACTAGTCTGACACTAGATACTCTTGAAAACTCCTCCTTTGAAGGCCAATGGCGTAATAAGACAGAACACAGCAACTGTGGAGTAAAGAGACAGGAATTAACGACCACAGTTAACAGTTTCTTAGGTGTTTCACTGTACTGCTGGCACTCATAAAATGTAGGAAACATTCCAACAAGGGTTGGTTTCTGTCTCCTGTACTCTACCTGCATTGTATTCTGTATTTATACTGTGACTAAACATAAATTACGTGAATAAAAATTCAGATTGTTAACCCTTTACCCAACGAATCAACTGCATCCACGCGTGTAATATGCAAATTCAGCAGTTGAAAAAATTATTTTTTTTCAAAAAATTTCAACAAAACCATATCATGTGACCCCTCGTTGGAATAAGCTTGTCGAGCTCGTTCCAACGAGGGGTCACATGATATGGTTTTGTTGAAATTTTTTGAAAAATTTGAAAAAATGATATTTAAAATAATAAATTTTGATATCGTCTGCATTGGGTAAAGGGTGAAAGAAAAATATCACATTCAACAGTCTGTTTACTTCTTGCATGACACTGTTGTTTTGTGTCAAAGGATTTCATTGGTTCATGCAAAACCCTGCATCATCAATGGGAAAATGTAAAATTTCTGAATTTCTGCAACTTGTAGAAAATAAATGGGATTTTTAAACAAATTATTTCTCAAAGGTCTGCAGGGCCCTGAAACGAACACCTTCACTATCTTTGCTTTTGTAGAAGAAATACTATTTTGTGGCACCAATCTTTAGGTATTTCCAGCAATTTCTTTTATAATAGAGATGGGCAATATACCGAAAAACCGAACCGATACTGATATCATGGGGATTGCAAAAAAAAACCCAGCTGCGCCATGAGTGCATGATACGCCAGTTATTAATTACAAGAGGGAACCACACAATATGAGTATACATGTGTACTTGTCAGGTTACATATACTTGCCACCAAAAAATCATAAAAATTGCTCAAAGTCCAACATGTGGAAAATTGCCTATATTTTGATGAATAAAGTCCCATAACTCTGGAATGACAAATTGGACAGTGACACAAATCGAAAGGGAGATTCCTTCTATCAACATATACTTGCAACCAAAAAATCATGAAAATTGCTCTAAGCATTTTCAAGTTATTGTTCGACATCTGAAAAATAAGTCCCATAACTCTGGAATGACTAATCGAACGGCGACACCAACCGAAAGGGAGCTTCCTTCCATCAACATAAACCACCTACCAAAAAATCGTGAAAATCTCCTGAAGTGTTCTCGAGTTATCGTACGACGGGTAAAAAATCAACAATTTTCTAAGTAATAAAGTCCCATAACTCTAGAATGACTAATCAAACGGCGACACTAAACGAAAGGGAGCTTCCCCCCATCGATATACACCACCTACCCAAAAATCACGAAAATCTCTCAAAGCGTTCTCGAGTTATCGTACGACGTGTAAAAAATCAACAATTTGCTAAGTAATAAAGTCCCATAACTCTGGAATGACTAATCGAATGGTGACACTAAACGAAAGGGAGCTTCCCTCCATCGATATACACCACCTACCCAAAAATCATGAAAATCTCTCAAAGCGTTCTCGAGTTATCGTACGACACGTGACCGGACGCACAGACAGATGCAGAGACAGACAGCGGTATACCAAACAAAAAACATACCAAACCAATCAATGACCAATCAAATTTTCATACATTCACTATTTATAAGTCCCTGTGGAGGCTTGATAATCGAAAGGTTCATTTTCATTAACCCTTTACCCAACGAATCGGCTGCATCCGACCACGTAATATGCAAATTCTGCAGGTGAAAAAAATATTTAAAAAAAAATTTCAACAAAACCAAATCATGTGACCCCTCGATAGAACGAGCTTGACGAGCTCATTCCAACGAGGGGTCACATGATATGGTTTTGTTGAATTTTTTTGAAAAATTTCAAAAAATAATATTTAAAATAATAAATTTTGATATCGTCTGCGTTGGTTAAAGGGTTAAAGAAGTGACTGAGTTTCTTTTCAGTTTTGTTAACCCTCAATAGACTGGGCAACTGTCATGAATTCCCACTAGACCACACAAGCTGTACATGTCCAATTGATTAGCAGTTATTTCTAGTGAAGTCTTGGTTGCCAGCCAAGACCTGACTAGAAATCATGGCCTATGTGTTTTGTCTAATGTCAACAAGACCTGCAATAGATGGCATAGTAAGGACACATGTTCTGAGATCACAAAAGCCTGAAATAGGTCTTTAAACATTAAGGTCGAGTCACAAAATTAATGTACTAGTAGATATGATTTATGGTTGTAAAAGAATGCCACTGTTGAACTCATTGGCTCAATCATTTGTAGCATTGTGGTAGAATGATACAACAACTTATTCTGTTTTTCCTGATGTGAATTCCTCTTTGCCAGTTTGGTACTACAGTGGAGCCCACTTAATTGGATATCTCTTAATTGTATATCCCTATTAATTGAATATAATTTTCAAACACAAAACCATTTACCATACCTTCAGTACAAATTTGATCTGTTAATTGCATATGGGTTGTAGAGTAAACTCCTGTTAATTGTATATAAATTTTGTAATATGTCAAGAAAATTACTGTGACACGCACCAAATTCCCCTTATTATCAACCTTTTTGGCCTCACTACATCCAATACAGGCATGTATTCTATTATATCTTGTTTGACACAGCTCTATGAGCTCTGTCAAACAAGATATAATAGAATAAATGCTCAGTTTACCTCCAGAACACAGGAAACTGACCAAATCCCTGTTAATTGTATACTCCTGTTAATTGAATAATTTTCACCAGCAAAATGGATATTCAATTAAGAGGATTCTACTGTATCAGCAAATCTTAGCCAAGTCAGATACCAAATACTGAATCGACACCGAGGAATACCCCCTAAAAATACCGAAACCAATGCTGAACTCAAAATTCTAATACCACCCATCTCTATTTTATAAACAGGTCATATCGAAAAAAAAAAAAAAAAATCACAGAATGAGATAGTGCATTCTGGACTGCTCAAGAGTCCATATTCAATATGAATAAATGAATGATTATAATTTTACCCCTCTTTTTATAATAGACAACTTTTGATATCAAAATCTGCAAATTTCAAGAAGCAAGTGTATCCTAATGTATCTAGAATGCTCAGAGGGCTCAGTCAAACAAGACTGAATTGGTTAAATTCCTAGTTGCATCAAGAGAAACAACTGCGCTTAAAATTTTGACCACACTGTGCAGAGGGTTATCTTGCATTTCTATTTCAGTGTCCCATGCGTCTTGAGAAATCAGTATGGAATCATCCATTTCAATTCAATGACATGTCTTAATGAGTTCATATTTAATACGTTGTGCCAGTAGTCTTATGACAGCAGGATGAAAATATTAATTGTTTAACCCTTTACCGAATGCAGATGATATCAAAATTTATTATTTTAATCACTATTTTTAAAAGTTATTTCAAGAAAACCATATCATGTGACCCCCCCTCATTGGAACAAGCTCATTCCAATGAGGGGTCACATGATATGGTTTTGCTGAAATATTTTGAAAAATTTATTTCTTTCAACTGTTGAATTTGCAGGCGATTTATTAGGTAAAAAGTTAACCAACAAACTGAGTGAGATTTTTCATTTTTAACTCTTTAACCCTAATCCTATATTCTATGTTAGTTCAGAGTCAATAACTGGTAGAGTCTATATTTGTTACTTTGGGAGAAATCAATTAATATTTTCAATGTGCAGCCCTGGGGCTGCACTTTTAAAATTTTGCTTGTTCTACCACACAAATTCATTGAGGAACTTTATGAATAAAGGTTGTATCATGATCCTGGACCGGGAAAGTAACATTCTTGGTTCAAAGGGTAAAACTATGAACCTGCCATGTTTTAACGGGAAAATTTCTTATACCCTGTAAGTTCATAGAACTGTCATTCATATGAATTCATATATTATAAGACTAGGATTTGTTTGTTTATTGTGATTTAATGCGACTTTAAAAGCATTACAACCACAACACAAGGAAAAAGCCAGTCAGTTATAATCAAGTTTCTCACTTCAGAGGACCCACATCCCAGGTACTGGATCTTATACCATTAAGCATAGTTTTTCCACCATTCATGACGTTAACCACCAAAATGTGCAGGGCAAAATGACTAACTCTTAAATAGGTAGAGATTTTTCTATTTTTTTGTAATACCTGGATAGCCTACATCCTGGGGCTTGACAGTTGTTTCCAGGCAGGTCTTGGTTTCCTTTACAGGCAGCCAAGATTGCCTACAAACAGCTGCCCAAGTACTTAGCAAATAACTTGCAATTTTACTTAAAGACTGCAGGTTGGGGAACCTAGTTAGTTGCAGCAAAAAGTAATCAGGGGGGCATGGTGGCTCAGTAGGTTGAGGAACAGGCTGCAAGCCGAGAGGTCCTTGGTTCGAATCCCACCTGCAGCAACTGCGTTGTATCCTTGGGCAAGACACTTCATCCCCATTGCCTATGTAGGGGCATGGTGGCATTGTGTACTAAGGCATACTGCATGTCAATGGTGCACTTGTCTTCAACGAATGCTAACCCTGCTTGTGTGGTGTTTGTATGTTGGGGAGAATGGTGGTTCTCTCTGGGTACTCTGGCTTCCTCCACCTGTAAAACTGCCCGACACAAGGTGACCCTGGCTGTTCAAAGTGTCGTTAAACCCCAATAAATAAATAAATAAATAAATAAATAAATAAATAAATAAATAAATGAAAGTGTCAATGACACTGTAGCTCAACCTGACTAATTTGAACTTGGTAAGTTATAAGTGAAATGGCAAAATTGAAGATTATTGGTACTAATGTTATTTGGTGAAATTTGGTGTGTGCACAATGTCAGAGTAATCCACGCATTTTTAAATGTAAACTGTACAACTGGCTAAAGAAAGGCTGTTGATACACAAATGCAGTAAGTTCAGAGGTTATTGTAAATGGCAGCTGTTTTCACAGAAATGAATGCTAATCAATAGCTCTTATCTAAAGGTCTTGCCTAATGAGCACACCAAGTTAAAAAATAATCCTATGATAAATGTGGCCTGTAGGCCATGTCAAAGAATGTTGATGCACAAATGCAATAAATTCAAAGATTGTTGCCAACAGCAACAGTTTTTGATGGAAATGAAAAGAAAATCAATAGCTCCTGTCTTTGTCACCCTGCATAAGCATACAAAGGTTCAAAACAACCTGATAATGAATGCGCCCTCTTAGGCATGCCAAAGGAAGACGTTAATGCACAAATGCACGAAGTTTTGAAGGTCATTGCTTGTGGCAATGATTTTTTCTCTCTTTTATATGGAAATTCATAAATATACCCTGCAGAGAGTGCAAAAGGGATAAGTTGCTGCACAAATACAGTAAGATGAAAGGCTGGTGATAACGATAAAAGTTTATATTATTTATTTATTTATTTATTGGTGTTTAAGATCATATACTTATAATAATTTTATATGGAAATGAAAAAAAATCACTAGCTCACATCTAGAGGTCACCCCGAACACATATACCAAGTTTCAAAGAGATCCGACCATAAATGAGCCCTGAAGGATGTGCCAAAGGGAAATACTGACTAAACTAAGTTCAAAGGTCATTGCCAGCGGCAACAGTTTTTGACAGAAATGGAAGAAAATCGATAACTCCCATATAGATATCACCCCACACAAGCACACCAGGTTTCCAAGCGATCCAATCATAAATGTGCCCTGCAGAGTGTGGCAAAGGGAAATATTGATGCGTAACTGCACTAAGTTTTTACTAAGTTCATCAGAGGTCTTTGCCAATGGCAACTGTTTTTGACGGAAATGGAAAAAAATTGATAGCTCCCATCTAGAGGTCACCCCAAACAAGCACACCAAGTTTCAAAGTGATCCAGTCAAAAATGTGCACTGCAGGCTGCGCCAAAGGGAAATATTGATGCATAACTGCACGAAGTTCATCGTAGGTCATTGCCAGCAGCAAAATTGTTTGACAGAAAGTGAAGAAAATCAATAGCTCCCACCTAGAGGTAACCCTAAACAAACATACCAAGTTTCAAACCATTCTGATCATAAATGTGCCCTGTAGGGCGTGCCAAAGGAATATATTGATGCCTGACTAAACTAAGTTCAAAGAACGTTGCCAGCAGCAAGATATTTTGACAGAAATGGAAGAAAATTGATAGCTTCCATCTAGAGGTCACCCCAAACAAGCATACCAAGTTTCAAAGCAATCCAATAATAAATGTGCATTGCAGGGTGTGCCAAAGGGAAATTTTGATGCATAACTGCACTAAGTTCATCAAAGGTCGTTGCCAGTGGCAACATTTCTAGGCGGATATCGAAGAAAATCGATAGCTCCCATCTAGAGGTGACCCTAAACAAGCAAACCAGGTTTCAAACCAATCTGATAAAAAATGTTCCCCGTATGGCGTGCCAAAGGAATATATTGCTGCCTGATTAAACTAAGTTAAAAGGTCGTTGCCAGCGGCAACATTTTTTTACGGAAATTGAAGAAAATCGATAGCTACCATCTAGAGGTCACCCCAAACAACCATACCAAGTTTCAAAGCAATCTGATTATAAATACGACCTGTGTGGTGTGCCAAAGGAAATTGTGGACATATGTATGTACATACGCCCAGACGTATGTACATACATATGTACGTACACTGTATGCTGACAGACGAGAAGTGATGGCAATAGCTCAGCTTGACTTTGTCAAGTTGAGCTAATAAAAAGTAATCAAAAGTCAGAATTAGCTTCCTAAGCGTTAAACCTTTGAATATTTGTCCTGACTGTTGTATAGCGGCCTGGAGAATTTTATATATTTTTGCCACACTTTTGACATTCTACAACCTGTGGCATTGCTGTTGTTTTTAGGCAAGACTTGCCTAAAACAAGTGCCAAGGCACTTAGAATGTAACCTGTGATTTAAGCCCAAGACTGCATGTTGGCGCACCTGTTCTGTTGCAATAAAAGGGATCAGTCAGAATTAGGCCCTTAAGGGATAAGGCCAAAACAATTTTCCAGAATTTCCACAACATCAAAACCTTTTAGTCTAATGGTTTAGCGGGGATTTCTAGTCAAGACTTTGGGGTCTCCAAAGGTAGCCCATACTTAACCTGAAACCACTGTCAGGTTAACGTAACTTTTGTCTGCAGCACTTCCACATGATTAGCATTTGGGTATGGGATTTAAACACCTCCAGGGGAAAAAAATCCCAAGACTTTCCAGGACCTTTTCAAGAATTTGCCATGCATTTTCCAGATTCTGAACCAACAAGTATTTAATCATATTTGATGCTCATAAACTATCTGCCAAAATTAGATTAAAAATATCCGTCACTTTTTTACCTTTGCTGATAATGTCAACCCTTGAGATCATTTCTTGGGAAGCTTTCAAAAGTGCTCCCCAAGAAATGACGACAAGTGAGCTGGTGTCAAAATTTTCTTCTTTCACAAATGCAAAAACACATATTTGATGCAATTTTTAAGCACACTCTGTGACCAAAACAGGCCAAGAAATATTTTGCAAGTGCTTTTCAGGACCTTTTCCAAAATATTCAATTTCCAAGAACCTTCAGAGTCCTTGAATTCCAATTTTGAAATTCAAACACTTTCCACAACACATACAGATCCTGATGTAACGTTTGCCAAAGTCAGAATTAGTCCTTCAAGGGTGAAACTGACGATGGTTAACGTATTATGCTATGCCCTTGCTTGCAGAAACTACATTTTAAATAACCATTCTTTCCATCATATTTTCTCAACTTTTTCAAAAAGTTTCACATTTCCCCAGTTTCAAATCTCTTTAATCTTCTCTAATCTTGTATTCACTTTATTTTTTTTTTACCTACAGAAACTTAAAAAAGTTCAAGTTGAAGTTTGACATCTTCCATTTCATTAACATCAGTGAAAACAAAATATGTTAAAATCATTGTTACATACCATCCTTGTAATCAGATATGTAATGGGGCAGTCGTCTTTTCAGATCATCTCTTATTCCTTTCATAAAGGCAAACTTGAACTTCTTCTAAAACAGAAAATTAAGATTAAAACAGTTAATGTAAAAAAAATACCACCTAATAGGATGTTTAATATCAGGAATTAGAAGCACTTTGCCTCACTGGTGAGCAGGCATGGTGCAGTCTGATGGATAATAAATTCAGCCATCTTTATGAATATTTAAAGAACAAGTCGAGAACTAACTTGACCCAGTCTGGACAGAAAACCATCTGAAAAATTAAGTATATTCTCATCCACCTGTGTACAGAACAGTGTTCATGCTGGGCCAAAAATTTCTTTAGCCATTTTTTCAGTCAAATGTAAACATTTTTTAGCCACGTCAAATATTTTGTAGTCACCATCAGAGGGAGATAATATGAGATTTTTTTCTGACCAGAGAGCAGTTCAACTGAATAAAAAAGAGCAAAAATAAACAAAACTATTAACAGACAACAACTTATTTTTTTTAAATAGCTTAAATTTTATAAATGTTTATTTGTTTCTTATGGACATCATCTTAGCTGCAGAGAAAAACGCACTTTAAGAAATTGCCATTAATCCCCCCCCCCCCCCCCCCCCCTGTAACATGTATTTTTACATTTTTGTTATACCTCCTTTCGTGAACCTCTTGGAAGAAGGCTGATAAAAATTTACATTGTCACCAGAACAGACTAGTTTACTCTTACTAGAAGTGAAGAACTCAGTCTCTTTTTTCACTTTCGTGAATTGCTCGAAATCACTTTCGCCGAGCGTAAATTTTCTTTTGTGATTCATTTTGTCACTTGATGCATCATGTACATCTGTGCATACATATACTCTCGGTCACTTATCAAATAACAACATCATGTGTTTGTATGAGTAAATTATCCTTTAATCTAGGGAGCAGCCGTGAGGGCGACTAGGGCGATTATGTCGCCCTTCTAAGCCCAAAGTCGCCTTGAAAAATAGTCGGGGCGATTACTTACAAGTCGCCCTCTAAAAATTGGCCAAAATGAGGAAAGGCTGAACTGAGTGTTCCAAGGTTTACATAAAAACGATTATTTTCAAGAATCGAATGTGCTTGAGTGTGATAAGAGGGCATTTTCATTCGTCAGGTGATCATTTATTTGAAATCACAGGAGAATCAATTGTCCATTGTCGCTCTTTGCGGATTTTTTTTATTTCTATTTTGTTCTGTTTCAGTCAGAGCTTCAAGTGTCGAAACGAAAATAGGTGACTTACGTGACTCAACAAAATAACCCAATTTGTAAGTAGGTTACATCGCTTAAATTCTCTGCTAAAAATGTATATGCAATGGACGTATTTTCTAACACTGTATTTTCGTTAAGCGTTGGGCTGTCTATTCCCAGAAAAACATGAATGGAATTGAAACATGTGAAAACTAGAGGTACTGTGAGCAAGCTCACAAAGTGATACCCCCCGTGCTTGAAATGTTTAAGTTAGATTATCTCCCCTTGGAAATGTCAGAACGGAATTATATTGCTTCATGCACATCTTCATATGGAGTTCTTCCATTGTGTAAAGTTTCATGAAAATTCTTCAAACAGTTTAGGAGGAGTTGCGCTTATAAGGACGGACAGACGGGTGGACAGACGGATGGATGGACAGGGTGATTCCTATATACCCCCCAAAACTTTGTTTGCGGAGGGGTATAAAAAGCTTCAGTGATGACAAGAAAAGCTTTGTACACAGCACAAGTGTGCATATGAAGGATCTTGAAAAAGTACCTTCCAAGCAACCTTCTTCCATCTGGTCCTGTTCACACTTTCCGACTTAGGAAATTATTAGCTCAGTAGACTTTGGTGAAAGACAACCACAGGAGGGTGCTGGGTGGGGGGGGGATTTTTAACCTGGCATAGATGCATCATAGACAACTGGACCTGGATTTATTAGGCGTTAATGGAGGACCACGAGCTGAAAATATGAAGGGGTGGCAGGGGGTGGTACATAAATATTCTTAATTTTCCCAACTTGCCTATGGAGTCTCCCTACTTGACTCTGCAGTCTCCCTATTTTTTCTGGAGGGAGACATGAAGTCTCCCTAAAATTCCCCCTAGGCTGGGCCCTGCTTTAATTGCCCGTAGCCAAGTTGATGACATAAATGTGAAGCCACTGAAAAGGCTGACATGGAGGTTTGAATACAGTCCTGCAACCAATTAAATCCTTGTAAAACTCAATGTGGGAATTACGTAAGCTGCATTAACATTGTAATGTAATTTCTACCCAAGAGACAAAAATACTCTTTAGCCATTTTTTTTCGCAAACTATTGACCTTTTTCTGCCACTTTTGAATTTTTTTCTCGTAACTTGCCAAAATGGCTATCAACATGACAGAAACACTGTTCAAATATTGGCCCATATGGATGCAGGGTACAAAAAAAGAATTTACCAGTATGCATTTGGTGCCTTGTTCTGTTGCAATAAAAAGTGATCAATGATGGAATTAGGTTCCTCTGGGTTAATAGATAATGTGAGGCACTAATAAAGCTCAGAGAAGCCAAAAAGAGCATTTCAGATGGTTAATACATGTATTACAAAGATTTTCTTCAAGGGTGCTGAACAGTAACTGATTTCACAAGTCTGGGATGTTCAAATTAGACTAATGTACAGCCTGCTTTATGAACAAAAACTATTTGCTGAAGGCAATTTATACCCCCACTACAATGCTAGACCGATGAAACATTAAAGAATTAAAAACAAAACTAGAGGTGTGGCTGTCCCAGATGGGTCTGTCCATAACATCCATCCCTCCCACGGCCATGCTTATTCTAAGATGAAAATGGGCATAACTCTGGCAAAAAAGTGCAATCGAAACTATAATCGCAGGTGCACAGATTCCCATAGTAGTCAAGATCCATATCGGGTTTCAAAGGAATCAACACATAAACATCTGAGAAAATCTCAGGACAAAAATCAGGCTCATGTGGCTGCTATTTCAAGCTGAAAAGGGACATAATTCTGGCAAAAATAATCGGACCAGAACTATAATTGCAGGTGCACAGGTTCCCTGAACATTCAAGTTTTGAGCAAATTGGTCTACAAATGTCTGAGAAAATCTCTGGACAAAATTATGTCTATGGACGGACGGATGGACAGATGGACGGACACACAGACAAGATGACTCCAGTATACCCCCCACAACTCGTTGCGGAGGGTATAATAAGAACGGTAACTCTGGTGAAAAATATGCGGGCAACTTTTTTATAACATGCACTGCATGAGCGACTTGTCACAAGGATCACTCATACCAAATTTCATTGAAATCCATCCACTCACTGCTGAGATATTGCTGCGGATGGATGATTGCATGCATGCATGCATGGAAGGATGGATGGATAGATGCACATACAGACGGATGGATGGACAGACACATGTAATCCAGTATACCCTCCATTCTCTTTGAAAGTGGGGGTATAACAAAGGTGACAAAATAAAACATGACAATATCCAGTGTTAGCTGGTCGAGTGCTAATTTTTTTTTGATTTACCCTGCTACAATTTATGGGAGAGTGCCTACAGGCACTCTCCCAAAAATTGTAACAAGCAACACCATACAGACTCAATAATACCACTTCGAAGATAATACAAAATATAACCACAGAATATGAATCCCTTAAATTGTGGTACCCACACTTCAGAATAAAACCCAAATCTGGGTTTCCAGCATTCAACCAGTTAATAAATATAGAATAAACGTATAGTGTTTTCAAGTAAAAAATTTATTCTACAAGTAGGATTAAGAATGAAACCGACGAGCCTTTGGCGAGTCGGTTTCATTCTTAATTCTACAAGCAGAATAATTGTTTTACTTGAAAACACTGTACGTTTATTTTGTTTATCCCAAAAATCTTCGACAGGGCAGTCGTGGCAAAATCGTGCAATAATTCGCTACAAAACACAGTGAGAAGTGAGGAGCACATTAGTCCAATTCGATCGACCAGCAAAATTGGCAAAAATAAACAAGGCGCAGTAATACATTTCTGTCTAAAAATAACAAGAGCTGGACTGTCGTCCAGTGCATACCCCCATGTGGTGTACCGCCTTGTGTGGGCATACCTATGACAAACAAATATTATAGACAATAATGAAAGTTATGAATATTCTCACACAGACTCGCACATGGACGGATGGATGGACGCACAGGCGGACACATGTAATCCAGTATACCCCCCCCCCCCCCCCCCCCATTTTCTTCGAAAGTGGGGGTATAACAATTTCCAACAATTTCTAAGTCAAAAGGTATGATAAATTGTTTGGTGTTTGAAAGTTTTATGCAATGAGCAGAAGCCTTTGTCTTAGGCAAACTGCATGCCATATTTCACTGAAATCTGATAACCCATACCTGAGATACAGGCTGAACAGACAAATAATGTCTATTTCCTACAATTTCTAAGTCAAAAAAGGGGGATAACTCTAAAAAGGAGAATGTGCGAAATATCGTTGAATCTTTTTTTTTAAAGCCTATACCATAAGCAGTGTTCACGGCAAATTTCATTGCAACAGAACATTTGATACCCGTGATACAGGTTGAACAGATAAAATTTGGCCCGGACGGACACAATTTCTAAGTGAACAAGTAATAAAAACAAGTAATAAAAAAAATAAATAACTAGTGCGGGCATACCTATGACCAAGAAATATTATAGAAAATAATTGGTCATAGGTATGCCCACTCTAGTTATTACGTAAGTTATGAAAGTTATGAATATTCTCGGATGGACTCACACACAGGCAGACGGACAGATGCACAGACGGACACATGGACACACGGACGCATGTAATCCAATATACCCCCATTTTCTTCGAAAGTGGGGGTATAATTACCCTACAAATCTGAGCTAAGCTTGCAAAAATACTTTATTATGGTACATGAGCAGTGGGTGGTGCTTTTTGCTGGCATTGTGTAATACTTTCAAAAAGATTTAAGGAAATCAACTATCAAACTATTAGTTATGCTAGACAAATGTGGTAGAGGCCAGAGGTTAACAAGTCTGTCACTACTAGGGGAATAAATTCTTTCAGTGTTAAAACCTATGGGGAAAATTTATCACCCTACTAGGTGAATAAAGCAAAAATTTATCCAAGGCCTTTATTGTTCAAATAAATGGCCATTTATGGGATAAATACATGTTCATGCATAACTAAACCATTTGAAATATGTTTCTTGTATATTTCATCCTACCTCCTCAGCAATATCAAAAACAGGAAACTTTTCATCTGCCTTCTTTTGAATTTCTGACAATTGTTTTGCATGCTCTTCCATAAAGTGTTTGCATTCCTCTTCTGTTGTTGCTGATAGCATCTTCAAACGGAACACTGGGTCAGAAAAGATTGTGGCAAAAGTCCTTCCAGTTTCAAGCTCAGTCTTTGTACCTTTCTTGAAAAATGAAACAATGGCACCAAACTATAATATTATGTATTTACAAAATAAAATGATGACACACACTTTCAAGCAAATTACTGATTTTAACATGTCGCCCCTCACAATAAATTTTCACCATTTACCGACCGTTAATGATCTGGTTTTTTGTTTGCAAAACATCAACATCTCAAACTTCACCCAATAATGGGGACAAATCTAGCAGGAGCAGACAAAAACTACCATTTCATGGTTATTTTTAAATCATTTCTCTAAAGCCCCACAAAGTAGAGCTTCTGTTTCTCAGGCCATTTTTCGTAAAATTACATGCAGATGAGCATTTTTTTTATTTTATTTTTTTATTTTTGTAATTATTTTTTTGCCATCAAAAGTTCATGTTCTTGGTTTTTAGGCCTCATAATCTATAGAATAGCATGGGTTGTGGTGTATTTCGCCCCTTGAGTGCAACAAGGCTTTTCAGTGCTTTAACTGCAAAGACTTGTTGCACTCAAGGGACAAATTTTGTCAATTTTATTAACTTGGGTAAAATATCAGGCATAAACCATTAATTTTTATTTTTTCAAGTTTGCATTGGTTTTAAAAAAAGAGTATGCAGCAGCCAAAATGACCATGCAGGAGGGTCTGAGAAACAGATTTTAAAACTTTTTTTACACCTAATATGTATAGTATGTACATGTACACAGCAGCAAATGATTTAACAGTGTTTCTACATTATTGTTGTCTGCCTGTACAGGCAGCCAACAATGATGTAAAAACAGTGTTAAGATTATTATGATCCCCTGATGAGTCTGGAGGTGGGATGGGGAAATCTCACCAGAAGGGCAAGATATTTGAACCAGACCCAAGGCTTGCCGAGGGTCTGGTTCAAATATCTTGCCCCGAGGGTGGGATTTTACCATTCCCACCTTCAGACTCATCGAGGACGATTTTTCTCCCCACACACAAGGATTACGTCATTATAGATAATTGGCAGTCACATGCTGGCATACCCAATTTATCAAGTCATAGTTCTTTCGAAAAAGGAACAATTTCATCGGAAAGATCGTACAAAAGTTAGGTATATACTAAAAAAATTGATTTGTAACACTGTCCGCTAAGGGGTTAATGAATTTGCACAAGTCAAACTCTAATGTAAAGGGCATTGTGAGATTATTGATCGATCGATAAATTCACGCAGTGACATTATTAAATCTGCAGAGAAGCATGGGGTTGAAACAAATCAAGTTTAATATTTGAATAATAATTAAATATGGAGTCTATATCAACAAGGAACAGATAAATAGGTAATAAACGAACACAATTTAAGAAGTGTTTGAACGTTTGTGAACAAATTCATTAGAACTATTTAGTTCCGGCGACCTAATAAAATATGCAATGAGTATGTCACGTGGGGTGGGTGGGATAGAAATATCCCACCCTGCTATCTCACCTGGGACACGCGTATGTTTCACGTATAGTGGGGGGAGAAAAATACATCCTACCAGTAGAGTTCTCAAGGAAGAATACACTTGGGACAATTTTTTTGAGTAAGGTAAAAGGGACAGTTCGTGGCTACATGGGATTTTAAGGGTTAACAGTATACACCCAACTGTTCGGATTCTAGAGTAATTCACTGCACCAGAACACTGAGTACAGAACAGTTAAATTTGTATTCTATTTTAATGCAGACAAGTACATACAAACTAAAGGGAGTTTGTAACTTTTATGTTGGCCAACAATGAGTTCCCAGCTCAATAACTGTAACAAGATGAAATCCTCTGTTATATGAGCCTTATCTATCCTAAACCAATGTTGAGAGAAAAATGCTTGACTGCTGTATTTCAAAGCCATTTAACAGATTCTCCATTACATAGTCACCTGAGAAGTATGATTGTCATTTGCAGATTTATTGTTAAAATGAAAACCACTGTTATGACAGAGAGCACGAAAGTCAAGTACAATTACCCTGGTCATCTGAGACAGTGAGAATGTATCAAAAGGAATTTCATTGTTAGAATGAGTGAAAAGTGGGGTGTAATATCAGAATTTGTGTTTAACCCTTTACCCAACAGAACGGCCCAAACTGGCCAGCGCTGTTTACAAAAATTGCCAATTAATTTTCAGTATTTTTTCATTTTTTGTCTCCAAAACATAGGTTATGACCCCTCTTTGGAACGAGCTCATCAAGCTCGTTCCAATGAGGGGTCATAACCTATGTTTTGGAGATAAAAAATGAAAAAAATTACTTATTCAAGAATTTTGTATGCAAGTGTCATCTGCTTTTCATGTTAGGTAAAGGGTTAAAACATTAAATAGCTAATACAATACTTACTGCTTTAGTAGGAGCAAGAACAATTGTTACAAAGTACACCTCTTGACATGTCATTCCCATATTGGCTGGAGTGTGAAGACGAGCAATACCCACATACCTCTGAGTAACAGATGGAATATTACACCTAAAACAAAACACAAAACGGTATACATAACTTTCTAACTTAGATTTAATATTAAATACATAATAATAACAATTTATAAGCCTAAATTCTACAAAAGTGCTCTTTGACTTTAGTAATAGAATGCCTGATGAAAGAGAGATGTTTTAACACTTTTCTTAAACAAGAGGCAGCAAGGGACCTTAATCGCTCACCTGACAGAGTGGTTCAAAGAAGTACTATGGGTCATATTCAGTTAGTCATGGTTCATCAACACTACAGAGGAATGTCATGAAATTATTCATAACTCTAGGGTCCATGTCAGATGATTATTATCATAGGTCATCGTGACTGCTTCCAATTCAATCAGCTGCAGACATGCACTGCCAAACTTCCAAGGGTTGCTATATCACTGCAGTTTGAAAGGCAAATTTTAGGGAAAAACACTAAGGAATGGATTTGAACAAACTTGAACCTAACCCGCCCCCTCCCCATGCCTCACACCCATAGAGAGCCAAAATATTAATCCAAGGACTTGAATTGAACAAACTTGAATCTGATCCCCCAAGATTGGTCAAGAAATGTTATACACCAATTAAGAAAGAATTCCGACTGGTAGATCTGAAGAAAATTTTAAAGAAATCTCCTCATACTCTACTATGGTAAAATTTGGGCTTCAATAGAGAGGCCATATATTAACTCAGGGACCAAGTTGAACAAAGTTGAATCGAATCTGTTGAATTTGCCCCCGCCCCCCTTCCCCCGAGATGTTATATACTAAATATGAGGATTCTGACTGGTGGATCTGAAGAATTCCCTCACACTGCAATAAGTTAAACCTTGGGCTCCAAATATTAATCCAGGCACGTGATTTGAGCAAAGTTTAATCTGACCCCCTTGAGAAGCTGTTTATTTTCACTGGTGGATCCAATAAAGATGTTTAAAGAATATTCCTCATAATGCACTAAGTTAGTCTTTGGGATTCCATAGAGAGCTCAAATATTAAGCCAGTGACTCAGTTTGAACAAATTTGAATCTGACACCACTAGAGATGTCACATAACTAATATGAAAAGATTCTGACAGGTGGATCTGAAAAAGAAGATTTTTAAAGAAATGTCCTCATATTGCACCAAATTAAAATTTGGGCTTCAATAGGGAGCCCAAATATTGACCCAGGGACCCGATTTGAATAAACTCGAGTCTGACCCACATAGAGATGTTGTATACCAAATATGAAAGGATTCTGACTAGTGGATCTGAACAAGAAGATTTTTAAAGAAATTCCCTCATACTGCACTAATTTTAAATTTGGGTGTCCATAGGAGGCCCAAACTAGAGGTACTGTGAGCAAGCCCACAAAGTGATACCCCCCATGCCTCAGTTGTAGCCTTTTTGGTACATTAAAATGTATAAGTTAGATTATCTCCCCTTGGAAATGTCAGAACGGAATTATATTGCTTCATGTACATCTTCATATGGAGTTCAGGGGTCAGCCGAGTGGGCGACTTGGGCGAAGAAGTCGCCTTGTCATTCCTCAAGTCGCCTTGGCTTACATTGGGGGCGAAATTCAAGTCGCCCTCCAAAACTTCCTTGGGAGACATGGCAGTTTACTGTATTTTCTAATGTTTCATTTTTTAAAAACACCCGCTTCCGCATTCGCAAAAAAAGTAAACACGGCTGCTGTTAAAGTCCGTCACACGGCTTTGAAAATAGCCTAAACTAGCCCAATTTTATATTTCTGAAAAGAATTGTAATGGCGTAGACGTTCGAACAATTCGCCCCAACTGATAGCAACCAGCACAAAATGGCTATTTAAATACAAAGTGCCAGCCAAAACAACGAATCACACAAGACACGCATCGAGTTAATAAGAATTTATTAAAGTTAACCACCGTTTCAAAACAAACAAAAATGTATTGGAGACAGTTCGTCCATATTGAAATTGCTTGCGGTTACGCTCTGTTCCACTGAAAAATTGGTTGCATTGAAATTCGCCCCGCAATTTGCATTGAATGTTTTTCTTTGAAAACTTGCGAAGTTGTGTTGGAAGGGGGTTAACCGTTAACTTAAATGTAATAAGGCTACAATAGAAATCACAGGTATTTGGATGGATAAGAATGGCAGACCTTCAAAGCACCAATCGCACGTGTCAGTGTAAGATGGTTGACAGAAATTGTCAGTTTTCTGAACAGTGTTTTATTACCCAGCGCAGCCGGGAAGGGTGACAACTGAAATATTTTGTCATTTACCTGAGAAATAAATTAACTCAAATTGTCAATAACGCTTAATTTATGAAGGATATCGAAAACTTTTTTAACTACGCTTTTCAACTCAGTTAGGGCATTCAGAAACCATGAATGACCCAGCTTCTTAAATGAACTTGGAATTTATTTTAAACACTTGAAATATTTTTTTTAAAAAGAATATACCTTCTATTACAGAGAGGAACACTCTCACCATGGGTCATACTAAATTTCAAATCCACTTTGTTGAGGCAAATACAAAATCAACTGCATGGTAACCTTAGTCATCACTGTTAGGCAAAGAGTTAGGGGGTATTCAGAAACCATGAACGACACAGTTTTTTGGGGGGGTGGGGGGATTTTAACCTACATTCTGTTATATACCATCTGACTTAGTTTTGTGTGTGTATGTATGTTTGTATAACTTTTATTTATTTTTTTCTCCACAATTGTGTTCTCTATGTTCATTTATTTTGTCACGATGTCATATACGTTTTATGTTTTTTTTCTGATTTCTCCTTCATGTCCACTGACTTCTCCCTCCTGGATCCTGACTTCTCCCTAAAGTCTCTGGAGGGAGAAGTCACTTCTCCCTAAAATCAGCTGCCAGGCTGACCCCTGATGGAGTTCTTCCATTGTGTAAAGTTTCATGAGTTGCACTTATAAGGATGGACAGACAGACAGACGGATGGATGGATGGACGGACGGACGGACAAATGGATGGATGGACAGACAGATGGACGGACAGGGTGATTCCTATATACCCCCCAAACTTTGTTTGCGGGTGGTATAATTAATAACCCAGGAACTCAATTTTAACAAACCTGAATCTGACTCCCCTATAGATGTTGTATACCAAATATGAAAGGATTCTGACTGGTGCATCTGAAGAAGATTTTTACAGAAATTTCCTCATACTGCACTAAGTAAAAAATCAGACTTAATCCAGGGACTCAATTTGAACAAACTGGAATCTGACCCCTCCTCCAAGAGATGTTGCCTACCAAATATTGAAAGATTCTAATTGATGGTTCTGGAGAAACAGATTTTTTTGATTTTGGAAAACAATTTATGGGTGCTATCAGAGTAATGCCCCTTGTGGTGCCCCCTTTGAGCATGGCAACTTTATTTGAACGAACCTGAATTGACATATGATAAGGAACATGCATATAAAATTTGGTTTAATTCATCCCAGTGGTTAATGAGAAGTCAATAATGTAAAGTTCATGCCGGACCAATGGGTGAAAGACAGAAAATGATCACTTGAGCTTCCCCTGACTTTCAGTCAGGTGAGCTAAAAATGAACTCAGTATCTCTGAACGGTTTTTATACTTTTGAGGATCGAGTTCCACACAGGGAGAAAATGCTCTGTTGGCTGCAGTCTTCAGTTTCGCCCTTGGCTGTGAAAGCAAAATTTCATTGCTGGACTTCAGGGTTCTGGCAGGTTCACACCAATTCAGAAGTTCTGAGAGGTAAGATTGTGCAAGGCCATGAAGCCACTTGAAGACCAGCAGACACAGATTATATTGGATTTTCTGACATATTGGTGACCAATGCAATTCGTAAAGGACAGGTGTTATGTGGCATGTTTTTTTGTTCCTTGTGACCACTCAGGCTGCACAAGTCTGTGTGTGTTGTAGTTTTACAATGTTGGCATTTGTTAATCCCAAGAACAGTGAGTTACAGTAGTCAAGATGAGTTTTTACAAAGGCATGTATAAATTGCTCAGCCATTTTATTGTCTATTAAGTTCCTAATATTATAGCACTTTCAGCCCCTTCTTCCACAGAAAAGTATCTTTCAAATCAGTTTAGAGATGGTTTAGAAGAATTCTTGCTAATTAAATGGATGATTAAAATAGTCTGGCACTGAGAGGCCATTTAATTTTGAAACATGAAACAGATCATGGTGCTTGCCCACTAAAATGTGCTCTAAGGTTAATCTTATGCAACTCCTAGCATTAAACTAAATAAAGTGACAAAAAGTGAATGAAAATGAAGTTTTAACTTCTTATAGAGATTTCAGTATTCCCACACTCATGTGAGGAAAAAACTCCAGGTCTGTCACTGGGAAAGATTTTCAATATTGAGGGTTTATCTTGAAATAATGACAGCCTACAATTATTGGTTACAGTTTGTGGAGGATTGTAACCAAAATGGATTTGCTGTGTTACAATTTATGGGAGAGTGCCTCTTCCAAGAATTGCAACAAAGCAAAGACATGTTGAGTAAAGGGTTAATGAAGAAATATAAAACACATTTGTGTTCAATTATATTTATGCACCTTTTTTGAAAAATAAAAACCATCCACATGATATCTGAATTTTATTTGGCAGAGCATAGCAAAAAGGGTATATACAAAGCATTTATAATAAACAGACCCTGTATAAAAAAAAGTAAAATTTAAAAACCTCACAAATTGTGACTAACTTTTAGCCTTATTGGTGAAATATATTGTTCTTTGAGACGATCCCAATATTTACAGGATTTATCAAGAATTACAAAACACTGTTAGTTAAGACACCGTGGAGTAGTAGTCAATTTAGGCCTAAAAAAATAAAAAATCTGTTTCTCAGGCCCTCCTGCATGGTCCTTTTGGCTGCTGCATGCTCTCTTTTTATAACCAATTTAAACTTAAAAAAAAATAAAAATTAAATGGTTTATGTCTGATATTTTACCAAAGTTAAAAAAATTGATGAATTTGTCCCTTGAGTGCAAGAAGGCTTTGCAATGCTTTAGCATTGCAAAGTCTTCTTGCACTCAAGGGATGAAATACACCACCACCCATGCTATTCTGTAGATTATGAGGCCTAAAACTTGAACCAAGAACATGAACTTTTGATGGCAAAAAAGTAATTACCGAAATAAAAAATAAAATAAAAAAACGCTCGCCCGCATGCAATTTCACAAATAATGGCCTGAGAAACAGAAGATCTACTTTGTGTGGCCTTATCATCAGAATGAAGGAAAATTAACAAATTGTAGTTGCTTAAAAACTTCTTCTGACACAATATTTTTCATGGACAAAGAAGATAGTCAATTAACATACTGCACATGATTTGATGAAGAGAATAGTCAATTAACAGGGTTTCATAGCATATGATTCAATGAACAGAAATATTCTTTTAGCCAGAACCTTAATACTTGCAATCTAAGAAAGCAAGAATTCATTTCCTTGTAGAAGAAGGCAGGAACCACACTGCAAAGCAAAGCTCCACCCTCCTGCCTCCTTTGACTCTGGAGATGGGAGGTTGAGTAATTGACATTTTATTTTTTTGCTGAAAAAGCTTGGTTGTGGTTGTCGGTTGTTAATGAGCATATAGCATACAGTTTATATTACATCACACAACTGTGGCACAGCCACAGGAAAATACTGACTAACTAGCAGGGTTACCCAGCATTGCTCAGGCTGAGTTGGTGCCCCTCTACACCCCCATCCCACCCCAGCACTTTTTTAAACCTCACCATTAGATTCCTGGTAAAAAATTATCCATAGTAGACCCCTTTGAAGACCTATATCGGCGAGAAAAACTTTGGTCATAACTTTTGGTGCCCCTCTACACACTCACCCCCACCCTAGTACTTTTTTAAACCTCACCATTAGATTCCTGATAAAAACGTACCCTAGTAGACCCCTTTGAAGAGATATACCGGTAAAAACAATTTTGGTCAAAACTTTTGGTGCCCCTCTACACCCCTACCCCACACAGTTTTTTTAACCTGACGATGACATCTGTCATAAAAAAGTACTCCTAGTAGACCCATTTCGGACACTCAGGGTGGCCCCATATTCATTTCTATAGTGGGGACGCACACACGCACGTGCGCACCACACCACACACACACACACACAGTCTTGCACAGTCTTGTCTTCCCTACATACCGAGGTACCCCATTGTTTGTCTTTTGTGTGGACTAACGGTTTCTACCTCGTTTTGCCGGTACAGTTCTGGGAAAACAACCAAGGTAAAGGGTTTCTTTTGTCTTTTGTACCTCGGTAAGGCAAAACACGCAAACTCTTTTGTCTAGTTACCTCGTCAAGTTGGTAAGACAAACCCACACACACACACACACACATACATACATACATTCTAAAATATAGTATAGATTTGAAAATACTATAGCTTGCACTGAATCCAATACCACTAAGTTACACCACCGCCCTAAAAATATTCTTGAAATGTTACACAATGTTTTAAAAATTAATGTCAGAGTGTTGTCTCCACCAACCCCCAACCCCCTCGATATCCACCACATCCCTAATTATAATCACAATATATTTGTTCAATCCAATTCTTACAGGTTACACCATTTAATCTAAATATTATTTCTTTGAACGTTTCCCAGCCTTGACTTTGGTGAACTATAGCATAAGCAAAAGTGTCATGAACAACTGTTCATGTTATCGCATAAAATTTTTAATATTATTGAGAAAAACCCCAAAGAGCAGTAAGGCATAAAAACATTAAAAAATCTATTTCTCAGTACCTCACACATGTTCCTTTTGGCTGCGGCTTGCTACTCCTGGGACTAAGATCCAGAGATAGATCTCTTCTCTGAACGTCCCGATGAACAAAGCCTTGGATCGCCAGCTATCGGATGGTCCGACTTCACGGGTGAAGACTGGCTCCGTCTTCATGCAACTGCCTGGATATCCGATGTTGGGTAGCTAGCATGCGGTCGTGTGTGCTTTTATAATGTAGCGGAGGGAGCCGAGACTGAAGCCGACCCCGGCAGCAGACTAGACGGAGTGTCAGAAGCGGTGGGCGGATGTATGCTCCAACTCGTGCAAGTTTCTCAAAACAACATTTGGCCCCAAATGTTGTTGGTTTAGAGAGGGACCTCTCCCGCTCGCGGTCTTATCAGACCTCGTCGAGCCTCTCGAAAAGAAAACTTGGTTACGGCTTGTGCAAGTTTCTCATAACAACCTTTGGCCCCAGAAGTTGTTAGGTTAGACCTTGCCGAGCCTCCCAACAGGAAGCTTGCTGACTTCCTCCCTATTTCTGTCATCGCTGGGTAAGCTTTTGTTTATAAGGTGCTCGCTCTACCCAAATCTACACTTCCTTCGACTGCAATGGACATACCCGGTGTCACGGCTCCCATGGATGGAGTAACCACTTCACTGGTCGAGCTAGCTGCTTGCAAGGAATTAAGAACACTAACTAGAGGCCTTATCCCTTGCTTAATATTCATGAGCACCTTGCAGCTAGCTCTTATTTGCTCAACAGAGCATGATGATGGTAGCACACTTTGGATGTGTGTCACAATACCATCACCATGTTCATGTTCCTCTGAAACAAAAACTGAAAAACCTGAATTATATTAAGGTGAGAGTTCTGGCATAGGAACCTCACCGCCAACAATGCATCGCGACACTCATCTCCAACGTCTGTCATACCAAGAATCTGCAGGAGTGCATCGACTACAGGCAACCAGCATGTAAATCTGAGGAAGACTTCCGCGTATATATATTTGAGGACGTTCAAAGAAAAAAACGGAAACAAGACATCAGGCACAAAAAGGCCCAAACTCAGAAACCCATTTAAATGCTACCAGATGCAAAGCTAAATCTTCATACGACGAAAAAACGATACATCGGATAGAAGATGCAAGACTAAAACGACGTGAGTGAGGACGTAACCATGGAGATAAACAGAATAAATATTCTGTAATACACATTAAACTCCCAAGAAATTTAATAAAAAATTTCAATAAAAAATAGCGAAAAAGCTTAAGAGTTTAACAGGAAGGGTTCATGGAAGGATAGGGAAGGAATACTGAACAAACAGTGGAATAATCGTCAGCAAGAATGATGATGTCAGGTGTATGTCCCGAAAATGGGAAACATGAAATAATTTTTACAATTATTATAAAGTTACAGCCCTGAACAGCTGAAACCAACGTAGTTCACTTCCATCTTCCATTAACAGACTTGGATCCACCAATTCTTGCACTGATTTGTGTCTGGCATCCTCAAATGAAAGTATCAATGACAATGTAGCTCAACTTGTCTGTGTGTTGTCTTTGATGAAAAGGATAATATTCAATGTTTATGAAAGGATTATGAAATAAGACAAGAATTGTGATAATTGGGAATATGTTAATTTCTGTTCTCTTTATGCTATGTTTTTAATAAAAATAATAGGAGGTGTAGCCTGTACTAAAGAATTGAGGAGTGGGTTAATGTGGCCCTCACAGTTAATGTATGTGGCCCTCACAGTTAACATATGTCAACGAAAGTTACCAAGTTACAGTGAAATTATTCCAAAACGAGTCATCCTATCAAGTTACATTGAAATCCCTTCATAAATATGGCCTGCAGACTATGCAAAAGGTTTTTGGGCTTCAGGCCTGTGAAGCCATCATGGTTGACCGATTGCTACTAAAAGGGGATGTCCTCATCTTGACATTATACTGAGTCATTCTACTAAGTTACAATGAAATCCCTTCACAAATACGACCTGTAGTCTGTACTAAAGTTTTTTGGGTTTTGGGCTCGGGCAGCCATCATGGTCGAATGATCACGACCAAAAGGGGACGTTCTCATCTGGGCATTATCTGGAGTGATCCTACGAAGTTACAATGAAATCCCTTCATAAATATGACCTGTAGACTGTGCTCAAGGTTTTCGGGCTTGGGGCCCCTGTAGCCGTCACAGTTGACCAAACTCAACCAAAAGGGGATGTTATCATCTAGGCATTATATGGAGTCAACTTAACAAGTTACAATGAAATCCTTCCATAAATACGACCTATAGACAATGCTAAACATTTTGGGGTTTTGAACTCGGGCAGCCATCAAGGCTGAATGATCGCGACCAAAAGGGGACCTTCTTATCTAGAAATTATTTGGAGTCATCCTACCAAGTTACAATGAAATCCCTTCATAAATATGACCTTAGACTGTGCTAAAAGTTTTCGGGCTTCGGGCCCCTGTAGCCGGCACAGTTGTTCAATCGCGTCCTAAAGGGGACGTTCTCATCTAGACATTATATGAAGTCAACCAACCAAGTTACAATGAAATCCTTCCATAAATATGACCTGTAGACTGTCCTAAGTGGTAATGTGAACAGACTAACAGACTCACAAACGCGTGATGGCAATAGCTTATCTTGACTTTGTCAAGTTAAGCTAAAAAGGAGATTTTAAAGCACAGATATCAGCTCATTGTTATTGACTTTAGGGCCAAACAAAGAACAATGTTGGCGCAAATTCCAGTCTCTTCCTGACCACTGCGCACCCGCAGAGAGTAAAAGTACGGAGGGCCAGATAGGACTTTTAATTTTCGGTTCTGCATGCAAAGTTTGGAGGGGGAGGGGGGGGCAGGGGGGGTTCAAAATTTGTGTTTGGCCCTAGATAATATCGAGTTTGCACCAGCTAGTCTGGGCCATTGTTTGTCGTATAAAAATATATAGAGGATATCTATGCTATTTTTGTGAATATCGGGCATTATCTCAAAAGTGAGGACCTGAAAGTTTTATTTTTCACGAGCGCTTGCGTGAGTGAAAACTTTCAGGTCCACACGAATGAGATAATTCCAGATATTCACTAAAATAGTGTAGATTTTCTTTTTATTATATGCTACTTGACATTTTACTGTGCAATATTCAGTACAATTTCACTGCAAACAGTTATGTTTGAAAAAAATAACAAAGATCAGCTGATCGTTCATTCAGGGCGACATTCAAGGCGACGTCATGCTCCGAAGCGTAACGTCATTTAGGAAGGTACTGAAAAAATTTACCGTGTGGACCTAAAAGTATTATTTTTCACACGCGCAAGCGCACGTGAAAAATAAAACTTTCAGGTCCACACTCATGAGATAATTGCAGATACTGACTAAAATAGAGTAGATTTTCTTTTTATTATATGCTATGAGACATTTTATTGCACAATATTCAGCCCAATTCGATCTCAAATGCGTACCTTTCAAAACAATAACAAAGATTACCTGATCGTTCCTTCAAGGCGACATGATGCAGCGTAGCGTGACGTCATTTAGGAAGCTACTGCGAAATATTTCTCGATATCTATCGAGCCGATAGATATCGAGAAATATCTTTTAGATGATAATTTGCGATAATTCACAAGCTAGAATATAATAAAAATGTTTTCCAATAGCTCATTTTGTAAATTATGTGGGTATATGTGGCAGTTTCATTGGGTAAAGGGTTAATATAAAAGAGGAAGCATGGTGGCTTATTGATTAGAGTACTGGACTTCAGATCGAAAGGTCATAGGTACGATCCTGACCCGCATCATCTGCATTATGTCCTCAGACAAGGCACTTAATCACAACTGCTTAAGTGGAAGAACTGTGGTACATCGTGCTAAATTTACTGCAAGTGGATGGTAAAAATTACTTCAAGCACTGATAACCTGCTTTTGTGGGGTACGTAAGTTAGAGAGCCTGACAGTTACTCACTCCAGGGCTTATATTTCGACAAGAATCGATTCACATAAAAATTTGCGGGCCAATACCAGTGCGAGTCCAAGTATATTCTCGCTGCACCTCTGCAAGGATTTGTGTGAAAAGAATTAAGTCAATTTAACTCTTTAGGCCAAAAAAATAAATAACCCGGGTTCTCAGGTACTGCCTGCATCACCAAAAAGACCGCCGCATCATTTTTTGTTGTTGATATTTTGGTCCCCGGATAATATTTTAGGAGCACCGGCACATTTTAGTAGCACAGGCACATTTCAGTAGCATCGTTGACACTATTAAGCTAATTTCTTGTCACATGTTTTCACTGCAATTTCCGATTGCTTTCAGTCGACGTGCCAGTACAAAAGTTATTGTTTTGAAAGTTATGAACTGTTTTCAATATGATTGTATCTGTTACATTCGTCTGGAAGACTTTACTGAATTGGACTGTGATTGGAGAGTTGAATACATCGTGTTCAGTGATTCAAATGTAACAGATGAAAACAAATTTGAGGTTGAACCAGCGAAATCTTGTGATGTATGGGCTTATTGAAAACATGATCACTTCTATATTAAAAATGCACTCAGCATGTAGTCCTCATATTTTTTTTTCATATTATCACATATAAAGGCTCCTAAAAAGGAAGAATACAGAAGATTTCAAGGATCAACATTAATACATGTATTGTATATTCAAATTTCGATGTTAAAATTATTTTCTCCAGTGTTACTAAATCAATCTGAAAAAAAAATTAAAAAAATAAAAACCTCCCTCCCTCGTCTGATGTTTCAGCCAAAAATGCCTGAGAAGACGTTTTTTTTTTTAATGGCCTTACCTAAAATAGCGGCAGCAAATTAACCTATACAAGGCTAACATGATCCGAAATATCCTGACACTTTGTCAATAAAATGATCTGGTTCCTTCCATTTTAAGGTTTTATTGGTAAACATTGTTTATTTTTTATTAAATTATCAAATTCAGTTTGTGTTTTAAAAATAAAAAACTGTGTTCGGTAAAGGGTTAACATGTGTTTAATGCTAATCACATATTCTTAAATGCTCAGAAAACAAAATATATCTTATTCAACTCCCCTCATAACAAAAATATGGAATGGGACACTCCTTTAATTTTAATTGACACTATACTCACGAACTTAAATACCAAAACACAAGAAACGGTTGTGAAATTTCTTGGTGCAAAAATTTAACCCTTTAATTAATGTAACAGCCAAAAACGGTCAGCACTATTCACACAAAATGCCAATGCTTGTTGTTTTTTATGCAAAAATGCAAAAAAAAATCATTATTCAATCATTAAAAAATCATTATTTGCAAATGTCTTCTTTTCATGTTGCATGCTTTGCATATCTCATCGAAAGTTGCTAGTTCTCTATACTTTATTGACAGCGCAAAAATCATTCTCCCCATTTAAGTGTTAAAAACACTACTATGCATTAGTCCTTAGCCATTTAGTCTACTCCATACAGGTTTGGGGACATTCAAGTGCAACCAAGAAACTTATATCCTAGCTGAAGCTAGCCATTAGAATTATTACCAACAAAAAATATAACTATCACACCTCCCCAATAATTAAGAGAGAAAATATTTTAAAAATTAAAGACTCACGTGAAGTTCATGTGAAGTTATTCATGCAAAATTTGATAAGTGGTAATCTTCCATGAAGTTTCTCTCATTTTTTTAAACAAGACCGCCTGGTAAAAACTTACGATGACTGGGTCAACCACAAGTGACTTTACCAAGGTCAGAGTTTTGGGCACAATTCCCTAAAGACTCCTTCCCAGAAATATGGAATGATCTTGGTCAATATATTTATTTATTTATTTATTGGTGTTTAAGGTCACATATTTCTGCACAATGGCTAATCATGACCTCGACAGTTTTATGGGTGGAGGAAGCCGGCGTACCCAGAGAGAACCACCGAGCAACTGTCAGCTCCCCAACATACTAACTCCACACAAGCAGGGTTAGCATTGGTTGAAGACAGCGCACCATCGACGTGCACTACGCCTTAATACACAACGTCACTGTGCCCACATGATGGCTCAGTAGGTAGAGGTGCAGGCTGCATGCCGAGAGGTCCTCGGTTCGAATCCCACCTGCAGCAACACAACGTGGTTGCCGCAGGTGGGATTCGAAATGAGGACCTCTCGGCTTGCAGCCTGCACCTCTACCTACTGAGCCACCGTGCCCCCGATCTCAGTCAAGAACCGAAAGCAATCACATTAAGATACACATCTAAAAAGACTATTACAAGGTCTAATACTGAGTCATATAGATGTCAGTGAGTTGCCTTAATGCAAGGTGTCTCAAGTGTAGCATTCTCTAGATAAGAAGTACTCAGTCTATAATCTTCACTAGCGAGTGCAAAATAGCAAGCCTCACTTCTCCAAAACCTTTATCAAGTTGCATTATCGTAACCAGGTATAGTAATACAGTGGGTCCCACTTACTTGGATATCTCTTAACTGAATAACCTTGTTAATTAAATATAATTTCCAAACACAAAACCTTTTACCATACCTCCAGTGCAAATTTGACCCGTTAATTGAATATAGGTTGTAGAGTAAACTCCTGTTAATTGAATAAAAAATCTTGAAACGTGTTGAGAAATTACCCTGACTCGGCCCAGGTTTCCTTTGTTTATAGACCTATTTGGCTTAGTGCATCCAATACAGGCATTTAATCTATTATATCTTGTTTGACAGAGCTCATGGAGCTCTGTCAAACAAGATATTATAGAATAAATGCTACGTTTATCTCTAGAATACAGGAAAATGTATTATACTCCTGCTAACTGAATAATTTTCATTGGCAAAGTGGCTATTCAATTAACAGTTTCCACTGTATAATCAGAAGAAATAAGAAATATTTACGACTTGGGTGACATATGTTAGTAACTCATTTCACTAATCTCTTAAGGGCAGAGGATTATGTGTTTGGTTGTGCTATCATTTTTAACATCAGTCATACTGTATTTTGATATGAATAGCAATTATCCTTCTCTGATGATGAAATGACAAAGTCTGTGAGATTTCACAATACAACTCCAACTTTAAAGATAGAGTTTGAAAAGGTATACACGTCTAACGCTTTTCATGGGAAGCAACAGTGTCATACATTATGTTCATATCAATGTTATTAACCCTTTGAGACTTTAATTATTCTGACTCCAATAATTTGTAATAAAACAAATTTATAAAAACAAAATATTATTTCTGTTTGACTGAATATGAAATATAAGCAAGGGAAGTGTTGGCATTTGCTCTGGTATCCTCATTTTTTGAAAGCCCTGATTGTGGCTTCTTGCACTTAACCAGTTAAGAAGTCTTGACAGCAGGATTATATTAGTATTTTAAGCTTCGATAACATTTGGCTCAACGGTTGTCAATGAGCACTATTCGGAAGAAAATAGGAATTGAGGTTAAAACTTTACAAAATCGAAAAATAAAAAAACAAATGACCACAAAGTATCAAGGCGCTGTTTGATTTCGTACGTCATAAGACATACAAAAGTATCAACGTGCTGTTTGATTTCGTACGTCATAAGACGTACAAAAGTATCAAAAGGGTTAATGATCCGATCTCTCCAATTCTGCCTATGAATTTACATTGATCTGCCTCTAGCGTCACTTCTGATACTGACACGAACATGTGACACTATTTTTATTTTCCTTTCCTTTCCCTCTGTGTTTTTTTCCCTCCTTTAATGTTTTATCCTACATTATTACTTACTAGGTTATATTTATTCTAGGGGTCAACAGCCAATCTGGCTATGTTGTACCCCAACAATATACACGTGAGAATGTTGAAACTTGATTGCTATGAAATTATTATATATTCATATAGAAGTATATTGTTAAATAAATTCAGGTCGGTTGAGTTTAGTTCGCCCAAATTTAGATGAAATATAAGCCTCACTGCTCAGAGGTTCCTTCTGGGAACTCTGGCTTCCCCAAACTGTCCAAAATGATATGAAAATGCTGTTAACCCTTTACCCAACGCAGACGATATCAAAATTTATTATTTTAAATATCATTTTTTAATTTTTAAAAAAAAATTTCAACAAAACCATATCATGTGACCCCTCGTTGGAACAAGCTCGACGAGCTCGTTCCAACGAGGGGTCACATGATATGGTTTTGTTGAATTTTTTTTTAAAAATACTATTTTTTCAACTGCTGAATTTGCATATTACGCGGGCGGATGCGGCCGATTCGTTGGGTAAAGGGTTAAACCCCAATTATATTGTTATCAGTAAAACACGGTAAATCACTTGATATAAAATGACAAACCAAAAGTTATTATTCAGCGAAATCACATAAACATAAAAATATCCAAGTAAAACGAGCCACAGGAAGGGCAATAACTCCCTCAGTTTTTGACAAATCAACATGATTTTCAAATGTGTCCAAGATAACATTAGTACAAAGCACCATTTCCAAACTTATGTTTACTTTTCAAGTAATCACATAAACATTAAACATCCAAGTAAAGTGGAATAAACAAAGGGCAATAACTCCTTTAATTTTCAAGAAATCATTGTGGTTTTGGAACTTGTCAAGACAGTAAGAATACAAAGTAACATATCAAACTTTATTGAAATCCGCTCCCTCAATTTTTGACAAATGTCCACGATTTTAGAAAGTGTCCAATGCAAAGTAGCATATAAATGTTTATAGAAATCCAGGACTTACATTTTATCTAAATTTGGGAAAATCCATTTGGATACTTGTGAAAATGGTTGCAAGAATCCATACCTGCAATGAGTGTCCCGGGATCCCATGAGGCCACCGTGGTTGAATACCGGTTGCATACGGATAACACATTTTAACCCTTTCACAAACCCAGCTTTTTAATTTTTTTAAAACATAAACTGAATTTGGGAATTTTAAAAAAAATAAACAGTATTTACCAACAAAACCTTACAAATATGGATGTCAGTGCAACCGGCTCATTGAGCCGTTCCAATGACAGCCATATTTGTACAATTTGATTGACAAAGTCTCAGGATATTTTGGGTCACGTTAGCCTTGTATTGGGCACCCCGATAAAGGCAAAATGATCGATGGGTCAATATACCCACACATATGAAATTTTAGCCCAATCGGCCTAGCCGTTTTTGAAATAAAAGGTCAAGGTCACCAATTTCAAGGTCAAGGTCACCCCACACGGGCACCCCGATAAAGTCAAAATGATCGATGGGTCAATATACCCACACATATGAAATTTTAGCCCGATCGGCCCAGCCATTTTTGAAATAAAAGGTCAAGGTCATCAATTGAAAGGTCAAGATCACCCCATGTTACTCGCAAGGACAAATAACCCCCGTGTACAAAATTTGAGATCGATCGGTCGAGAAATGGAGGTGTTCACCCGGAACAAAGATAGATAGAGAGAGAAACAGAGACAGAGAGATAGATACAGACATTCGCATTTATATATTAGATAGCGCACCAAAATTCATTGAAATCGAATAAATATTGTTCAAGATACAGTGAAATGCTATTAACTGAATAGCTACTTTGCCAGTGAAAATTATTCAATTAACACAAGTATTCAATTACAGGGGTCTGTCATTTTCTTGCATTTTATAGATAAACTGAGCATTCACAGAGCTCTGTCAAATAAGATATAATAGACTAAATGCTTGTATTAGCTGTGCTGAGACCACATACATCTATAAACAAGGGGAATTTGATGATTGTTAAGAGTAATTTCTCGACATATTGCAAGATTTTTTATTCATTTAACAGGAGTTTACTCTATAACCAATATTCAATTAACTGGTCAAATTTGTATTGCAGGTATGGTAAATGGTTTTGTGTTTGGAACAAGCCAGAAAATAAGCAGACTGTCACCTGCGAAATGAGGTCCCCAGAGGGTGAATATAGTGATGCTACCCTGCAGAGCAGGGTAGCATCACTAAATTTACCCTCTGTAAACCTCAATCAGAATCAGGGTCTCAAAACTAAACAGAAAGAGGTTCCCAGAGGATAAATTGGCCCCCTGTATGGGATAGCATCATCAAATTCACCCTCTGGGGGACCTCATTCTGCAAATGTCAGAATGCTTATTTTCATGCTGGTTTGGAAGTTATATTTAATCAACTGGGTTATTCAATTAAGAGATATTCAATGCAGAATTTATTTATTTATTTAATGATGTTTAGGGTCACATATTTCTGCACAATGGCTAATCATGACCACAACATGGAGATAAAGTCAAGGTCAGTGAATCGTTTTTGCCCCATGTTGCCTATTTTAGAGGACTTGCACCCCAAGCATTAGTGACTGAGTCCTATTTTACCAGTAAAGTAGAGCTTGTTTACCACAGTAAACAAGCACTGCCTAACTTCCTGGGTTCCTGTGGGGGATTCAATTAAGTGGGCTTCACTGTACTGAAGAAAATATGTGTGCTTGAAGTATCCCTTGATTTAATTACTGAAGAATATACATTCTGCTGACTTACATTGCACACACCCAGTTTTGTTCATAGTCAAATCCTCCACCTTCGGATATACTAGTGCCCTGAAGTGTTCTACTCAGCTGGTGAACTGAAATAAATAAGATGGTATTCAGAGATGATCAAATGTTCCAATAAGAGTAAAATCCTCGCCCTCTAATAGGATGAGAGCTTGCGTAGTTTATTTTATGTTTACGACTCCAGTAGCAAATGTTACCATCTGATGTCACAATGCAAAATATTTGAAATGACGTTGCCCGTTTCGTAATTGCTTCATCAACAGAGTGACAGCAAGCTGCTTCATTTTTTTTTATTTTTCACATGTGCAGCAAACAGTGTTCCAGATGAAGTGTTGTTGAAATTACAAACTGATTTACGATTTGAACAGATATGGAGTGAGTTTATCTGGTTTATTGATTTATTTATCCAGGGCCATTGTGGGGTACACAAGAGGTTCATTTACAAAAACTGTGATCCTTAAAAGTTGCCTTGAACAAGGCAACTTTTAACGATCACAAGTTTAGTAAATAAGCCTCTCATGTTTCACGATGTAGGCTTTGGGCTATGGGTAGTGTCTTTTTGGAAGATATACGTCACTGAGATGAATTGACGGTAACATGGTTTGGGATTTGTGGCTCAGAGCCTATGTTCAACCTCAACGCTTCGCGTCTCCGGTTGAACATAAGATCTGTGCCGCAAACCTCAGATCATGTTACTGTCAATTCATCAAATTATAATTTGCAAATTATAGTTTTGTATTGCAACATATATCTCTGAACTGGAAAGCAATGTGTTGGAGACGTACTGAGGGCATGTGTTTCACAAGGCGACCTATGATGTACTGATTACTCTGACCATCGCATCAATGATTGGCAGTCACTGGAATTTAGTAATTTAATGATGGCAATTACCAGCACCAAATGTTTTCAGCGACATTTTCCCTGTGACAGCATTTTTGGTTTAATTGAATTCTGATAACCTTCCAGCACATTTCAACCGATAATGGATTGATGGATGGACAGATGGACAATGCCATAATATAAAATGTTCAGGTTCTTCAAATGGGTGCAGTTGCAATGAATAACCACAAACTTGAAATATATTAAATTCTATGTAAATAAAGGGCAATAACTCCAAAACGGTATTTTGAATAAATGTCAAAGTCAAACCTCACCATTATTTTCTCTTCATAAGGCTATATACCAAATTCAGATCAGGCATGTTGAATATAAAGAAAGTTATCATCAAGAAAACTTGAAATATATGATATTCTAATTCAATAAAGGGTGATAACTCCACAATGGATTATCAAATAAACATCCTAATAAAAATTTGACACATATTTTCTTTTCATAAGGCCATGTAGAAAATTCAAATTAGGTGTGTTGAATATAAAGGAATTTATCATCCAGCAATTTGAAATATAAGAAATTCTGAGTCAATAAATGACAATAACTCTGCAATAGAATATCAAATAAACGTCAAAATTAAACTTGACCTGTATATTCTGTTCATAAGGCTAAATACCAAACTCCTATTTGCTGCACTGAACATTATGGAAGTTATCATCCAGAAAATTGAAATATATGATATTCTAAGTCAATAAAAAACAATAACTAGGTGTGTAAAGATACACTCATGTTTCAATATGATATGTATCTCAATACACAGGAAGGGGAGGCGGAGCCAGGGGCAGGAGTGGGGAGGTACCGAAATGGCATTTTCCGACATAACATACACAACCCCTATGGTCAGTACACATCACTTATTCATATATGACCACAATGATTTTCAAGATTTTACTGAATAGAAAGCTCCAAATGGAGCATAAAATTTCAAAGGACAGTAGCCCTTTGAACCTGAGAGGTTGCTTTTCTGGCTCATGAACAAGATACTTTATAAATTCATTAAGTATGATAGCTGGTAAGTGAATGCGTGGGGAAGACAAATCAATATTTTCAATGTGCATCCCAATATTAAATGGTCTGCCCACAAATAATGAATATGGCCTCTTCCAATTGCTGCCATTGAATTGATATGGAAGATACCACCAGGGTTCTATGGGTTAAGTAAAAACAAAACAAAATAAATACGCTGAAGTTAGTGTCTTAAATAAAGTGGGTTCAAGGGTGAGGGGTAGCATATATAAATTTATATATTTTGCATGAATACACTGCCCCATTATCATTGACACCCCCCCCCCCCCCCCCCCCCACCACACTTTTTGGAGCTTCTGCTGCCTCTGTACAGAGGTCATGAAACGGATATTATCTAGATATGATGGGCGATAACTTGATTTCCTACAGCAGCAATAGCACCATAAAACAGAAGGCCATCTGTGGACTACTCAACACATTGTTATTCAACAACAATTTTGGGGGGCGCGGTGGCTTAGTAGGTAGAGGTGCAGGCTGCAAGCCGAGAGGTCCTCGGTTCGAACCCCCACCTGCGGCAACCGTGTTGTGTCCTTGGGCAAGACACTTCACCCCATTGCCCACGTGGGGTCATGGTGGCGCTGTGTACTAAGGCGTACTGCATGTCGATGGTGCACTTGTCTTCAACCAATGCTAACCCTGCTTGTGTGGCTTCTATCGCTCAACCTGTTAACTCTTAGGAGCCAGGAGTCAAGTTTTCTCACCTGTAATGTAATACGGCAGTTAATCTGGCTGTGATGGTTCGGTTATCTTTGGGCTGGTGGAGAATTAAACACTGAGCAGGTGCTTCTAGTCAAGTGTCGTCTGCCTGAATAGGCAGACGACACTTGACTAGAAGCACCTGCTTTACTGTAAATGTTTTGCGGTATGTCATGTTCAATAAATTGGGGTGCGGTGGCTCAGTAGGTAGAGGTGCAGGCTGCAAGCCGAGAGGTCCTCGGTTCGAATCCACCTGCGGCAATCGCGTTGTGTCCTTGGTAAGGCACTTCACCCCCATTGCCCATGTGGGGTCACGGTGGCGCTGTGTACTAAGGCGTACTGCACGTCGATGGTGCACTTGTCTTCAACCAATGCTAACCCTGCTTGTGTGGAGTTAGTATGTTGGGGAGCTGACAGTTTCTCGCCGTTGCTCGGTGGTTCTCTCTGGGTACTCCGGCTTCCTCCACACATAAAACTGTCATGGTCATGATTAGCCATTGTGCAGAAATATGTGGCCTTACACACCAATAAATAAATAAATAACTAAATAAATCAACAACAATTTAGTATCTCTTGAAGGAACAGAACACCATAAACAATGAGATGAGTAATATGCTCCCCCCACCGTACAGTCCTGATATTCAGCACTGATGGTTGAGTTCAGTTTAAATTCTTCGAAATTCGAATTCAACATACTCAATTATCGTAAAACAAAATTAGGTAATATGAAACTCATAACCCCGCATATTATCTTGTTGGATAGACATTGTCATACCTCAAACCCATATTGGATCAATTCATTGTTGGTATATAAGGCCCCATAAAGTAGATCTTCTGTTTCTCAACCCATTTTTTGTAAAATTGCATGTGAGTGGGCATTTTTTTATTTTATTTTTGTAATTATTTCTTTTGCCATGATAAGTTCATGTTTTTGGTTTGTTTTATGTCTTAGGCCTCATAATCTACAGAATAGCATGGGTGGTGGTGCATTTTGTCCCTAGGGTGCAAAAAGGCTTTGCAATGCTGGACAAATTTTACTTTTTGGGCTGTGATATCACCATAAAAAATAACTAGAGATGGTCTGTTGCCCTGTATACCCCCACCGTGGTATACCGCCTTTTTAGGGTGACTGAAAATGGGCATTCAATTTTTCTAAGTGAAAAAAAAAATCCAATATGGCCACCAGTTGGCTATTTTGAATCTGATTAAGAACAAGAGCGCAGTATCGCTGAAGCAATACAATGTCCCCTACCGGACTAATGAGCATTAATAATTATACAAATGTTATAACCTATATGTGATCAGCATGAATTCCGTTGAAGCATTTCCAAAAAAAAGTTCAGAAAACTGATATTTTGGCACTTTTCCATATTTCCAAGGGCCATAACTCACAGAAGAATAATGCAATCAGCATGAAACTCAAACTTGAACTGTAAGTCATTGTTCTATAGTAGGTTACCAAGAATGAAATCATTCGGTTGAAGCATTTCCAAAAAAAGTCCGGAAAACTAAAGTATGACTGACAGACTGACAGACAGACTGACGGATGGACAGAGTGCAAATGAAACTTGATCTGTAAGTCATCGTTCTATAGTAGGTTACCAAAAATGAAATCATTCCGTTGAAGCGTTTCCAAAAAAAGTCCGGAAAACTAAAGTATGACCGACAGACTGACTGACAGACGGATGAATGGACAGAGTGTAAATGAAACTTGATCTGTAAGTCATCGTTCTATAGTAGGTTACCAAAAATGAAATCATTCCGTTTAAGCGTTTCCAGAAAAAGTCCGGAAAACTGATATTTTGGCACTTTTCCATATTTCCAAGGGTCATAACTCACACAAGAATAAGGCAATCAGCATGAAACTCAAACTTGAACTGTAAGTCATCGTTCTATAGTAGATTACCAAAAATGAAATCATTCCGTTGAAGCGTTTCCAAAAAAAGTCCGGAAAACTGATATTTTGGCACTTTTCCATATTTCCAAGGGCCATCACTCACACAAGAATAATGCAATCAGCATGAAACTCAAACTTGATCTGTAAGTCATCGTTCTATAGTAATTTACCAAAAATGAAATCATTCTGTTGAAGCGTTTCCAAAAAAAAATGCGGAAAACTGATATTTTGGCGATTTTCCATATTTCCAAAGGCCATAACTCACACAAGAATAATGCAATCGGCATGAAACTCAAACTTGATCTGTAAGTCATAGTTCTATAGTAGTTTACCAAAAATGAAATCATTCCGTTAAAGCGTTTAAAAAAAAACTCTGGAAAACTGATATTATGGGGCTTTTCCATATTTTCAAGGGCCGTAACTCACACAAGAATAATGAAATTAGCATGAAACTCAAACTTGATCTGTAAGTCATCTTTCTATAGTAGTTTATCAAAAATAAAATCATTCCGTTGAAGCGTTTCCAAAAAAACCCCGGAAAACTGATATTGTGGTGCTTTTTCCCATATTTCCAAGGACCGTAACTCACACAAGAATAATGCAATCAGTATGAAACTCAAACTTGATCTGTAAGTCATCGTTCTATAGTAGTTTACCAAAAATAAAATCATTCCGTTGAAGCATTTCCAAAAAAACTCCGGAAAACTAAAGTGTGACTGACAGACTGACAGATGGACAGATGGACAGTCGAACAGACTGATGGATGGACGGAGTGCAAACCTATAGTCCCCTCCGGCATCACTAAAAAGATTATGTCATGCACTGCTCCTCATCATGCTAATCGTTTTGGTGATGTTTCATGAAAGTGTGACTAAAACTGTGGAAGTACTTCGCTCCACAAGTATTTTGCAAAATCCAATATGGCCTCCAGTCAGCCATCTTGAAACCGATCTGAAAAAAATTTATATCACACACTGCTCCTCATCATGTCGATCAATTTACCGTGGACGTAGTTCGCTTCACATGTTTACATGTGCTACAGATGGACGACGACGAGAGACAGACAGACAGAGAGACAGACAAGCTGACTCCTATATACCCCTAAACTTCGTTTTGTGGGTCTATAACTAATTCCACATCCGTAAAGAAGGCTAATTCAACATTTTTCTAACTACGACTGGTGAAGGGAATGGGTTCAGTAACTGGACTTAAAACCAGCCCAGCAGAAACCCTGGATAATGCAACCTTAGATTCCCAGTTCTGATCTATGAATTTGTCAGGTATCAGGACTGTCTTTCAGAATTGGAAAGTGGGAGATTCCTGTTCCCAGGATACACATTAGTTCCAATGACAAAGTTTGTCTTGAAAGAAGTTGATTTCCACTGTAATCTCAAAAACTAATACACAGCCTTTGATTTCCAGTTCTGGTCTATGAATTTCCCAGATATTGGGACTGACTTTCAGAACCGGGAGCTGGAAAATTGTCATTCCCAGGAATAAACCACATTATGAGTGTGAAATCTGGTCGTGTTAGGTAGATGGTTACCAAGGGAGCTAAATCGGTAAGTTGGTCATGGAAAGAGTTAAAATCATCAGACTTTTGATTTTAATTTTAAGGCAAGCTATTGCTCTTGTATGCAATCACACCTGTAATTGTTACTTTTTGCAAGTAGACAATAGTGTGCCTTGGTTCCATCTTAAAATTAACCCTTGCTTAATGAATTGGCTGAATCCATTGCATGATATACAAATTCTGCAGTAGAAATTTTGTTTTTTTAAATTTCAACAAAACCATATCATGTGACCCTGCATTGGAAGGAGCTTGTTGAGATTGCTCCAATGAGGGGGTCACATGATATGGTTTTGTTGAAATTGTTTTAAGAATTGGAGGAACAAATTAAAATAACATATTTTGCTATGTGTTTTCTGGAAAGAGTTAAAATCTGTTTATGGGGAAATATTCCAAATAATACAATGCCTGCACGTAAATGTGAGCAATACATCATGAATTATAAGATGTAGCATACCAAGACCTCAAACTTCACTTTCCAAGAATTGGTATGTAAACAACACAATTCGACAAACTTCAAAGGCCAGTAATCCTACCCAAGCCAGAAAATAAGCAGTCTGACATTTGCAAAATGAGGTCCCCAGGGGGTGAATTTGATGATGCTATCCCATACAGTGGGTCAATTTATCCTCTGGGTACCTCGTTCTGTTTGTTTTCAGTGATTCAGATTGAGGTTCACAGAGGGTAAATTTAGTGATGCTACCCTGCTGTGCAGGGTAGCATCGCTAAATTCACCCTCTGGGGACCTCATTTTGCAGATGTCAGTCTGCTTATTTTCTGGCTTGATCCTACCATGCATTTTGTGGAGAATTATTTGACTGATTTACGAAGCTGAAGTTGCATTTCATGTATTATACCGAACTAAAATAAAAATGATTATCGCTGAGAAAAGCTTATTCGAAAAAACGGGCAATATTTGTTAAATCCCTACTTACTGAGCACCAGTGGAGTGAATGGTAATCAGGTGTTCGTTGATGTTTTTCTTGAAAACATTTTCCCGATACCATGACTCAACAAAAGCATGTTTCACTTCAAATGACAGCAAGTAATATACAAAGTCTGTATCATTTTCAAAATCAAAAGATTGAAATCATGTATAAATACTTACTGTTATCATGTGTGAACAGTGCCGACTTAGCTTGGTCAAATGCTTTTTTATTATCCCAGTGGTCAAGCATCTTGTGCAATAACTTTGAAACAATTTCATCTAGACTGTTCTCATTCAAGTCCAATATCATCACACAATTTTTCAAATATTGCTCCACATCCATGTAAGCTCGCACTTCATGAGAAAAATCTTTAAGTGGAACTTTCTGAAAAGAAAATATTCAGTCAACATTAGAGATGGGCAATATACCGAAAAACTGAACCGATACCGATATCATGGGGATACCAAAAACCTAACTAACCCAATCACAGTTTCAGTTTGATTAACCCTTAAATGCTTGGGTAATTGTCCTGGTTTCCCACTAGATTGCAACCTGTAATGTCCACGTGATTTATTCATTGTCAGCAGGACCTCCTAATCATAGCATTTTAAGGGCACATGCTCCGAGATTTCAAAAGCCTGAAATTAGCCTTTAACCCTCTGCATGCTGCTGGCGGATATTCCTGCCCAGCACAGAGTTTCTCTTGTCACTGATATAAGTATAATTTGGGCATATTTAAACATATTTTCCCCTGTAAATTGAATGGATTTTTTCACCAATGACTTCTTGTTATATTTATGTTAAATTTCATCAACACTCGTCTGGGCTGCTTTACAGCAGCCATGACTAGATTTGATGAAAAATCATCTTGAAAATACTCAGCGGGTTAAGAGTTACAGGTAGAGGTGTGTTTGGAACAAGTCGCAAAATTACTGTTGACCCCTATATGATTTGTGTTGGCAAAAGAATGCCAATGTTGTGATCATTGGCAGTGGCATTTGAGGTGCTGTGGTAGAATGAACAACTTATTCTGTCTTTTCCTCATGTGAAGTCCCTTTGGAACTACAGTGGAGCCCACCTAATTGGATATATCTTAATTGTATATCCCTGTTAATTGAATATAATTTCCCAACACAGAACCATTTACCATACCTCCAGTACAAATTTGACCTGTTAATTGAATATAGATTATAGAGTAAACTCCTGTTAATTGAATACAAATCTTGTAACCTGTCAAGAAATTACCCTGACTCACCACAGTTTGCCTTTGTTTATAGATCTATTTGGCCTCAGTACATCCAATACTGGCATTTAATCTATGATATCTTGTTTGACAGAGCTCATGGAGCTCTGTCAAATAAGATATAATAGAATAAATGCTAAGTTTATCTCTAGAATGAAGGAAAGTGACACTATCCCTGTTAATTGAATACTTTTCATTCGCAAAATGGCTATTCCATTAATAGGGTTCCACTGTATCAGAAAATCTCAGTCAAGTCAGATACCGAATACTGAACCAATACAGCAGTATACCCATTAAAAATACCGAAACTGATACCGAATTCAAAATTCCAATACAAACCATCTCTAGTCAATATACCCTCCCTATCTTGAAAAATATTCTCAATATTCTGGGATAGTAAAATGCTTGGGTAACTGAAAATGAGTAAGCGTTATTGTAACAATAACATGAGAAAGGAGGGCATTGCAGTGGTACTGAAATGGTTAACCTGATAATCGGTTTGAAACCTGTTAGCCACCTAACCGATTAGAAAAACCGTCAACGGTTATCCGAAATAATGATAGTGATCGTCATTCCACGTGTAAAACGTAGTAAATCTGCCGCTTCTCCTTTGTGGTAGATTACACACATCGATGCCGCATTGTATATATTGAGAAATAATCGTCTTTGGCGTTCAAGACTTCGTTAATGATCGGCAATTTCCGTGAGTAATGAGTAATTGCAGAAACTATTCCGTAGTGTGTATACAAATGAACGTTATCGGGTACTCGACAACGTTAATTTATATACACACTACGGAATATTTTCAGAATACTGCTTTCCAATTCGTATACTTTTGATCCCATATTCGGTGAAATAATGGCCATGGATAACCGGATATTATCTGGTTATAGCGGTTGGTTAGTCGGTTACGAAAGTCAAAAAATTTATAGTAATTTATATATTTTTTATACTTACCAATGACCCAGACATAGCTGGTGCTAACTCTTAAAATATAGGGCCAAACACAAATTTTGCCCCCCAATCCCCAAAATTTGCATCTAAAACTAAAGAAAACATGTCCTGAGAGGCCCTCCACACCTCGCCCCCACTGCGCATGCGCAGTGTCAAGGACGTTCCGAAATTGGCGCCATTTATCATTCTAATAACCAGTGCCTGGTAAGCGCTATGTACTCAGCGGGGAGGCAAGAGTTCCCAACTCCTGGGAGGGCCATCCCCGTCTGGGTCATTGGTAAGTATAAAAAATATATAAATTACTATAAATTTTTTAACATTTTTATACTGTACCAATGACCCAGACATAGCTGAATAGTAAAAAGGCTGGAGGGCCAAGGACATAGAGCAAACTGGAATACGCTCAATAAAATAAAATAGAGTCATCCCCTGTAGGGAAAAGAAGTAATAGGCCTTACATGTATCTTTCTTATTTATGATAAATTAGAAAGATACAACACCTTCCAAAAATTGAGCTTCATACATCCATGTACTCTATTAATATCCAATAATCCTTATACTAATAATTTTTAAAGTAAGCCAATAATAAAGTAAGTCTAGAGAATAGAGACTCTTATACTCCTAAAAGTGTGTGAGAATTGCATAATCATGTCCGTTGACATATGCAATATTCAAAAGCTATACTTTAAAAACTAAGACTTGAATGAATTTTACAAACTTAAACTTCTCACTAAACAACCATCCCAATAACAGCTCAGAATTACTAACTCCGGAGGAGGTATCCCCTTGTTTTCATAGTAAAAACAGGTGACCCAAGGGAACACCCTCCCCCCCCCCTTTTTCTTGCCCTGGGTCAAATAGCCCAGAGCGAAGAGGGCAGCCGAACGGAGACACTGCCGAAACAGACAGCCTACCTAGCTATAGTAGCAACTGTTAAGTGAATGACATTCTGAGCAGTAGATAATAGACCTAACAATAGAGGCCTCCAGAAATGGACTCGATATTTCTGAGATAAAATTCATGAATGGATGGCTGAGCGCAATGAGCAGCCTTCAAAAATCTATAATAGAACACTATTAATGTAAGCCCAAGAAGTAGAAGAACTCTTACTTCATGAGCCGAAATCTTAAGCACAACTGCTAAGCCAATGATATACCATAAGCAGTACGCTAGTTAATAGAATCCATTAACAATAAAATGGAGCGTAACGTCCTTCTACTAGACATCAAAGACAGAAGAAGCTTACGCCCTTGTAATAAACAGATATCTGTTTATAAATACATAAACTGTACCCGGAAAGAGTAAAGGCCTATGCCCATACGAAGACGGAAGGACCTTAAAATAATAGGTTCCGGATAATAGGAGCCTAACTCTTATGCAACAATCCAACCTAAATAGTAACGGAAGTATTGATTCCGAAACTATGAAAGTGAAAATCATCCATCGATAGTGCATGAAACTCACTGACTCTACAGTAAAAGAGAAACCAACAGAATTACTGTCTAAAAGGTCAGAATTTGAAAACTACTGTTTCCAGAGGCTCAAATGATTACTTAGCTAAATAAGAACCTGAAGTTAAAATCCGTATAGGAATTTAATCTAAAGATTCTAAGTCTATTTATCAAAAAGTTACTAACTGACTTAGATAAAGAGACAAAAGACTCAATTGTAAACTATCGTAGAGTGCATAGGTATGAGGTAACATAAACCTATAACCTAAATAACCACAGGCTGCAGTAGATCTTGTGAAACAAGTATACTAAAAAATAGCAATGAGTAGTATGGAGGGATCAACCATATGAACATAATGATCCCTACACCACGACGGAGGAGCCTCCACTTTAGTCGCATAGAATAGCGAAGAAGAGGATCTCCTATAGTAAGAAATCGCGTCCAAAGCCCGTCCAGTACAGTGCTTACAATGCAATACGGACCACACAACGGAAAACAAGAAGGTTGCGACCTTGCTGGTTGTGATAAAGATGACACGATTTACCCAGTGAAAAAAGATCCTCACATAGAGGAAGATTTCACGTTAAGATCCACAGTAGACAAGAGAGTAAATTACTCATGATCTCTGTGAAGATAGAGATGCTATCAACAGAAATGTATTGTGGTTGTTTATCTTAGCAATACCTGCTAAAAACAACAGCGCCGGAGGATACGCGTATCCTATCATTCTGTCCTATAGATCAATAGAGCGTTAACAGTATTAGCTCAGAGATCTGGACAAGCCAACACATACGTCTGCAATTGATTAGCCAGCTGTGTCATAAATAAAACATCATTGGGCGCTCCCAAAGATAGCAAATCTGATTGAATACTTGTTTGTTGAGAGTCCATTCTGACAGCAACAAGCGACCCGTAAGAGAACGGGAGTGCGATAAAACAATCAGACGACCCAGAATATGACGGACCAAAACTGAACTTGGTGTACTATAACCAACAGACGGATTCTTTCCATTAAATTGAATAACGGAAACGAAAGAGTGCCTCCCTGGTTCCGGAGATACGCCACTACTGTCGAATTAAAGGACAGGAATTTGGGCATGCGTTTCTGAATAATGTTCATGCAATGACATAAAGCAAGCCTAAAAAACATTATTCCGCGGAAGTTAACTGATAGCTAAAAGACAGCGGAACCCAAAGACCCTGGCACTTCGAATCCGTAGGGATCAGTATATATCCCAATCTGTTTGACTGGCAACCGTCATAACAGCCACACTCGGGTCCGGCAACTGCGGCGGCACTCTCTGAGTCAACCACCGAATGTTTGCCCCAGTCTGAATCTCTTGTAACACTAGATAGACAAGAGAATGTATAAATCAAGCAATTCATGGATTGCCGGAAAGTTGCCGTCGAAGAGAAGCTCCTCCGAGAACGAAGCGACTCTGAGAGAGTTCTTAACCTACTATCCACGCGTGGATGTAGCTAGGGCTGCCTCACGTCTAACCAACTCCAATCAGCCACTGAAGGACGGAGTTATACGTGAACAAACTACTGCCCTCAAAAGAAATTACATTGAGAATAATATCCCGTAAATCTTTTCTTGAAGACGTAATGATAACGCCTCAGTAAGGCGGATTACGTATAATAAAGCGTCTAAGTTAAGTCTAATATACATAATGTCGTTCCCAACATTGAAATTGGAAAAGACATAAACGGTGAAAAAGAATATATGCAGTCTTTAATCACACCGTCTAGACGCATATGAACTCTCGGTATGCCCTGCTCTGCCAAAATAAACTATATGTAAAAAAAAATAAAATGGCAGAAATGAGCCACGCGGACAAGAAACTAAACTATCATGCTTAGTAGCCGTCTTGTATATATATATAAATATATAGCGTCGAAAAATAAAACACATGTTGTAATGACAATATTGGACTGCGTCGGTAAGTCAGAGACAAAGTCCCTGTACTGATCGAAAAATCCGAGTCCAATGACGCTATAAGTCTCTTATCCAAGATCGCAGCAATGAAGTCCGAAAAATAATCACTGGAAGAAATGCCAGAAGATATGAAAGGCATCTTCCGATACTACTAAAGGGAAAACTCGAAATCTTTCGAATCCCTTTCGCCATCCTGTCGGACCCTATAAAGCGTTCGGTCGTCCGTAGCTTGATGCAACCGCGGACCGCACCGACCCAGCGCCGTCGGATAATTCCTGATTCGACCGAGAAACCGTCAATTGCTGGGATGCTGCGAAACAACTGTGCTAACTCGGATAGCACGTCCGTCACTGAGGCCTGAGGAGCAGCGGTCTTACGATGCATTGCCGCAGGAAGCTCCGAGATCGTTACCCCGTGCATACTTCCAATATGCGAGCGAACGGAGTGTATAGGCCTCGTGTCCCTTGGCTACCGGATGGCGCGACCTATTCGCTGTGGAATCACTGAATGCCGAAACTGATCGGATACTCGAGGTCACGTAGCCAATGTGCGGTCGTGTGCCCTGCTGTGAGGATGAGGAAGCATTAAAGACAGTCTCTCGGACTGTCAATATAACGGAGCGTCCCGAGCAACGGACATATGCTCCGAATGTAAAATATCTGAACCACAACATGCGGTCCCCTATGTTGTTGGCTTCCTCCGATCTGTCCTCAATCTGCCGTCACTGGGTGAGTACTAAAGTAATTAAAGTGCTCGCATCACCCAAATCTCCTTCCTAGACCGCAACGGACGAACCCGGCAGCCGAACCATTCGATGAATGTACGCTACACCGGGTGAGCTAGCGAATGTCACTCCGTAAGCGACAGACATATTCCATGAGCACTTATTGCCGCTAACTCTTCATTAACTATGACGACAGAGGCACACTTTTGAAAGACATCTCCATAACTCTTCGAACAAGAAACCAGAAATGCTTGGATAGCAAGCATAAAATAATAATATATATAGCGTCGTTCAATAATTCGAAAGTTTGTGTGACATTATTGGACTATGTCGGAACTGAGGGACGATGTCCCTGAACCGAACCAAAAATTTCTAAGTCCACCGACGCTATCAGTTTCTTATCCGGCATCGCAGCATATGTTGTTCCGAAAGGGAAAGCTTGAAATCCACCGAATCCCTTTCGGTATCCCGTCGGACCGGATGAAACTTTCGGACGTCCGTACCCGCTTCCGCGGAGCGTCCCGACCCAGCATCGTCGGATAAAATATATGCGACAGATTCAGTTGATGCTGGGATGCTGCGATAAACTGTGCTATTAAGGAAAGCACGTCCGTTCCCGAGGCCTGTGCAGTAGCGGACTTACGATGCATTGCCGCTGGAAGCTCCGTGTACGTTGACTCCCGCATACTTCCTATGCGAACGTCCGGAGTCTGCAGGCCTCGAGTCCCCGGCTACCGACCCAGCGCTGTCGGATAATTCTCGATCCGACACCGTTTCTGTCGGCTGCTGGGATGCTGCGATAAGCTGTGCTATGTGCACAAGAATGTCCGGCGTCGAGACCTGCGGAGGCGCAGTCTATCGCTGCTTCGCCGAGGGTAGCTCCGCATCAGATGGCTCCCGCATACTTTTCCTATGCGAACGTCCGGAGTCCATCGGTCTCGAATCCCTGGCTGCCGGATGGTGTGACCTGGTGCCGAAGAATCCTTGATCGGCGAAGCTGGTAATATATCGGCGGTCACGCAGCCAAGGTGCGGTCGTGTGCGCTGACGAGAAGAGGAAGCCTTAGCAGTCTCAGCGGACTGCCTATACAACGGAGCGTCCCGAGCGACGGACGTATGCTCCGCTAACGACACATTTGTACCACAACATCTGGGGCCAGATGTTGTTGAACGAGAGAGGGGCCTCTCTCGCTTGCCGTCCGGATGGACCGGAACGAGCTATGAACCGGACTAAAAGGCTTCCTCCGTTCTCCCTCCGATCCGCCGTCACTGGGTGTGCATTAAGTTAATTTTATAGTGCTCGCATCACCCCAAAATTCCTTCTAGACCGCAACGGACGAACCCGGCTGCCGAACCATTCGGTGAATGGACGCTACACCGGGCGAGCTAGCGGACGTCAAAGGCCGTCGAACCTACTAGGGTCCTCTTAGGCAATTGGCGTATTACATGAGCACTTTTCCGCTAGCCCTTCATTAATTGTGACGACGGAGGCACACTGTTGGAAGACATCACAGATACATCACCCTAATCTTGATCGTCTGAAATAGAAATTGATAAAGTAGAGTGACCCTGCGGGGGAAGGACCGGAGTGTCCAAATCCCCAACAACATACCGTGACATACGCTTCCCATATTGTCATCGAAATCATACGATACAGAACCGGAGTTAATGCGAGTACACTGACCACATATAGAATGATAATAAGGTCAGAGGAAGACTTCCTCTTAAAACAATTGATCAATATCCTTTCAATGTGAAAAGAAAACAAGTCCTGGTACTTGCACTAACCCCTGGCAATCAAAATACATAATAATAATATGATCCATTAATATAGAAAAAATAATTGAAATCAAAATATTTTGAAAAAATATTTTTTCAGAACAGCCCAAGTTTCTGAAAAGTAACGTTGAGCCCCAATGGATCCCAAGCCTAAGTGTGGACAAAAATTTTAAAAATATTTTAAACAATTTATTCAACACTTACGAACAATAATAATGTATCTAGTTATGATTGAAATAACATAAAAATATTATTATTTAGAAATCCCCCCCTCACACAGAGGGCTGTTGTAAATGTAAACAATGAGTGTAAAAACACTAAAATAAGACTCCAGGCACCCAGGCCCGAAATCAGTTACCAAAAATACACCATCTGATGCAAAACAGAGACTTCCAGGGAAGAAACTGCAGAACATCAGATGGTAGATGCAGAACACAACGCCTAACCACCCGTAGGTGAAGACGTAAACATGGGGAAAGAACAGAATTCATTCTGTTATTCAGCTAAACTCCCAAGAAAATTTAGTAATAATAATTACAGAAATTATGCCAAAAGCATGGGAGAATAGCAAGGGGGAACTTAAAGGACAGGGAGAGAGGAAAAACACTTGTAAAAACAGTGTAACTAAATAATCAGAATGACAACAAAATGGCTGCTGCCTTGAAAATAGGTAACTTAACATAATTTCATTAAAAAATTTTAAGTTACAGCCCAGATAATATTCTGTCACACATTCTTTTCCTCTCCTCCTTTTCTATCCTCCTTAGAATCACCATTTCACTAATATTTATGTGTCTGGCATCATTTAAACTGAGATTTAAAAGCACAAAGATCAGTCAGATGTTAACTGATGAAGGGCCAAACTTAGAATGATAAATGGCGCCAATTTCGGAACGTCCTTGACACTGCGCATGCGCAGTGGGGGCGAGGTGTGGAGGGCCTCTCAGGACATGTTTTCTTTAGTTTTAGATGCAAATTTTGGGGATTGGGGGGCAAAATTTGTGTTTGGCCCTATATTTTAAGAGTTAGCACCAGCTATGTCTGGGTCATTGGTACAGTATAAAAATATGAGTCAACCGTTTCAGCCTTACATTGCAGTTTTTATTGGCCCAAAAGAAATTATTAACCGCCTGACAGCTTGAATGAGGAAATAAGTTGGAGAGCTGTTAACCATTTCTGGTGGGCTGTTAACTCGTAAAGTGCTAAATTACTTTTCATTCATCATTTGGAATGCGAGTATTTTTTTCATAAATATCACACTACTAGCAAAAGGAGCATGAGTTTAGCAAGATGACCCCCATAAATAGTTGTTTTATTGCAATTTATTGGAGAGTGTCAAATGGCACTCTCCAATAAATTGTAACAAAACAATTCTATATTAATATTTTTCTTTCACTGCTGAGTCAACAACAAATTAGTGTAAATCACTATAGTGGTTTTCAGCACCTATCAGTAGAGCCCTGATAGTGGCTTTTAGTGCTCAACCTGTTAACTCTTAGAAGCCAGGAGTCAAGTTTTCTCGCCTGTGATGTAATACGACAGGTGATCTGGCTGTGACGGTTCGGCTATCTTTGGGCTGGTGGAGAATTAAACACTGAGTAGGTGCTTCTAGTCAAGTGTCATCTGCCTGAATAGGCAGACGACACTTGACTAGAAGCACCTGCTTTACTGCTTTACTGTAAGTTTTTCGCGGTATGTCATGTTCAATAAATTGGGGCGCGGTGGCTCAGTGTTCTTGGTAAGGCACTTCACCCCCACTGCCCACGTGGGGGCACGTTGACGCTGTGTACTAAGGCATACTGCACGTCGATGGTGCACCTGTCTTCAACCAATGCTCACCCAGCTTGTGTGGAGTTAGTATGTTGGAGAGCTGACAGTTGCTCGCCGTTGCTCGCCGTTGCTCGGTGGTTCTCTCCGGGTACTCCGCCTTCCTCACCCATAACACTGTCGTGGTCATGATTAGCCATTGTGCAGAAATATGTGACCTTAAACACCAATAAATAAATAAATATAAATAAATATGTTCAATAAATTCATTCTGGTTCCCCGGCTTCTAAGTGTTAATAAACTGCAATACCCAACAGTCTCATCACTATTTTTATTACCACTGTTACTATCTACTGAAAGTATAATTAAACCCCATTAAACAATATGCTACCAGTAAAACAGAGTCAATGAAAAACAGTGGGCTAAAATGGAATTGTACAATGGATAACAGTTGACACAAGATAATTTTAATAACCTCACTATGAATAACAACAAAACTACAGCTGACATTTTTCAAATGGTCACATAACTATCATCTGTCCAGTCAACGACAAATTTATGGAAATTACAAGTGCTCAAACTGTTGAAGCAACACATAGTTTATGGGGAGAATATGTCAAAGAATCATTTCTGGTGGGTTGTTAATAAACCACAATACCCAACATGGCACTGCTTTTATTACTATTGTTATAAGGCCCCACTAAGTAGATCTTCTGTTTCTCATGTCATTTTTTGTAAAATTGTGTGTGGGTGCACATTTTTTTTTTCATTTTTTAGCCAATACCAGTTGTACATGATAAATGGGTTGTTTTAAATTATTCCTTGCACCTTAAATCTGATCACATAAAGAGTTTCTTATTTAAAGGAAATGTACTCCCAACTACTGGTAATAAATGAACTCACCTCATGTTTAGAGTAAATCAGTGTCATACCAGACTCATCTGAAAAAAAAAACAAAACAAATACAGATAAATATATATTTTAACCCGTTACCCAATGCAGACAGTTTCAGAATTTATTATTTTAAATAACCTTTTTTCAAAAAATTACACCAAAACCATATCATGTGACCCCTCTTTGGAACAAGCTCGATGAGCTCGTTCCAAAGAGGGGTCACATGATATGATTTTGGTGAAATTTTTCAAAAAATAATATTTTTTCAGCTGCTGAATTTGCATATTACGTGGGCGGATGCAGGCGATTCGTTGAGTAATGGGTTAAACAAATAAAATGGCCAATTCTGAAAAAGAGCACAGCGAAACCTTGTTAACTGAATAATCGCTTTGCCAGTGAAAATTATTCAATTAACTGTTTGAGGGATAGATTATGTTGGGTGGTCTGAATTTTTTGGTTCAAAATTTGTTTTTTTTAAATTTACTGAAGAGTGCCCATGGGCACTCTCCAATAAATTGAAATAGAACATATTTATATGTACAAAATATTATTTGTGTTTGACTGAATATGAAATATGAGCAAGGAAAACATTGGCTTTTGGTCTGGTACCCAAATTTTTTTAAAATTAAATTTCTAGATGAATTATGGAAAAAAACTTGCAGTTGGGAGATTTTGATATTTCAACACAAGCGTGGAAAGGGTTAGTTAAAAAAACTATTTTCCACACATTTTCAATACCCTCAAGACTCGATTGATGTTTTTTTCATAATTTTTCAAAACCTTCTCTAGACAGACACCAATTTCAATACTTTTTCAATAATTTCAAAGTGGTGTAACAACCCTGTAATAATTGACATACAAAATGCAGAAACAGTTTATTTCTACTGACCAGGGACTGAACCAGAGCCAATTTGATACCTTTTACAGGTATGGGTGACCAAACTATGTAGCCCAAATGTTCCCAAATTCCTGCAGAAAAATATCATTCATCTTTGAAATGTATCAGTTTGAAGCAATTATTGCCAATATTTACTAGAAATCTATACACATGCAGCTGAAAAAAGCACTTCCAAGATAAATGTTCTAATCATCTGTAGTAAGACATCACAATTTATTGGAGACATCTTCAATTGAAAAACAGGTGTCCCCCAAAATTCCTGGATTTGTCCCTGTTACTGAATTTGGTTTTGTGGCAGTGAATCTTGTTTCACCTGCATCTGAAGCTGACAAGAAAATAAGACTGACTTCTTTGACCAGTGACCAGTGATAAAAATTTCACACCTTCAAACAAATGTATTGTCATTTCCTTAAACAGTACTGCTCAAAATATGTGACCATCTCACTGCTTGAATGCACTCCATGTCTCTTCATTCAAAATAAAACAACTGGAATAAAATGCTTCTCTCACTTAACTCGTTCAGGGCCCAAACACTCAAACATGAGTATATACACCCATCTCAGATTAAAGGTTATTATTAACTGGCTGGTGGAGGGCTAAATTATTTTTGGTCAGCAAAATTTGTTCACATGTCATTGATTTGTTACAATTTATGGGAAAGTGCCCAGAACACTCTCCCATAAATTACAACAAGGCAAATCCTAAGAGACTGAACAGATTCACTTCAAAGATAATACGAAGCGCATCCACAGAATATGAAGACTTTAACTTGTAGTACTCGTACTTCAGAGTAAAGTCCAAACTTGGGCTTCCAGCACTCAACCAGTTAAAAAGTATGCTTTATAGAATGTTAAAAGTCATTAACCCATCTTTTAAGACAGATGTAACAAGATCTACAGTTAAAACTAGAAGTCCTGTCATGAAATGCGCACAAATAGCACGTCGATCTGTGCGTTAATCTACGCATTATGACCATAGTATGGCTATCAAATTCTGTATTTCAGTCACAAATTATTTCAGAGAACTTAAAAAATATCTATTTTATATTTATAACAACTCAAGCGACCAAGATAGATTAAGAATGCTCTGTATCAAGCTGTGGCAGGCTGCAGAGGTGATATCAGCCTTGAGGCATACTGAATTACTTTCAACAATGAGATAAACGAGAAGTCAAAGTGAAGGTACAATAATTTATTGAAACAATCTTTCTGTGAATGCAACCCACTAAATATTTGTTTCTGTTAGTTCATTGAAGTTTAATGACACTTTGAACTGTCAGGGTCACATTGAGTTGAACAGTTTTATGTGTGGAGGAAGCTGGAGTACCTGGAGAGAATAACTGAGCAGTAATGAGCAACAGTCAAGCTCCCTAACTGGTAGAGTGCTGAATTATTTTTGGTTATCAAAATTTGTTCACATATATTTGCCTTGTTACAATTTGTGGGAGAGTGCCAATAGGCACTCTCCCATAAATTGTAACAATGCAAATCCTAACAGTCTAAATAATTTCACTTCAAAGGTGATATGAACAACATCCACAGAATATGAAGCCTTTAAGTTGTGGTACCGAAACTTCACAATAAAGCCCAAATATGGGCTTCAAGCACTCTGCCAGTTAACTTATTAACTCTCCACAAAAAGGGTAAGCCCTGGTTGAAGGCAAATGCAGTGCATCACTGACAAGCAGTATGCCTTAGTACACAGTGTCACTGTGCACCAACCAGGGCAATCAGGATTAAGTGTACTGCACAATGTTGCAAATGTAATTACCACTGGTCAGGATCGAACCTTCAACTTTTCGGTTTAACCCTTTACCTAACAAATTGCCTGCATGCGCCCGCATAATATGCAAATTGAGCAGTTGAAAAAATTCAATTTTTCAAAATATTTCAACAAAACCATATCATTTTTGTTAAAAATGATATGGTTTTGTTGAAATATTGTTTATTACACCCATCTATGACTCAGAATTCATTAATTTAAAAATTTGCTCTTATTTGCAGAATTTGACAGTACTGATGTCTGCTTGAAATAAAAACAAAAACAAAACTCAGGTGTCATTGGCAAACACGTGTACGTGACAGATCAATATGTGAACAGAAAGATATAAATGGAAATTGTGTCCAAATTGGTTAATTATTCATATTTTTAATAAATCAGCTGCTGTTACCCGAGAGATATTCGCTTCAAAGTCATAACCCAGAACTTGAGTGTTATAAAATAACTCTCCATTTATAGAATAAGTTTAATTTTGAAGTATTTGAACAAAAACATTTCCCCAATTGACATTCAATTTATCAGCTGTCGCCACAGACAGCTTCCTAATTGATCTGGGTCAGAATGCGATATTTCGATTGGATGATTACAAAAATGGGCAAAGTTTAGACCAAACATGATATGTTTTGTTAAAATTTTGGGAAAAATTTAAAAAAATGATATTTAAAATAATAAATTTTGATATCATCGGCATTGGGTAAAGGGTTAACTCTTGTACTGCCCACTCACTTTAGCCATATATGGAGGACTTCTATGGATGCCTGTATGCGAGGAAGTTGAATAAAATTTATGACATACTTGAAACTCTTATCATCTGATTAATTGTTGGAAAGGGCTCTCTGTTTTGTTTCTTCATCGGCGAACAATAGACCAAATTATCAATTGTCTTTAATTGTTGGTGGTACTTTCCCCACTGACCAAAATCAAAGATTAATAGTAATAAAATGACAAAGTTTTCAACCCACATGTCAATCAATTACCGTACAGATTGTTGAGGTTCGAATTTCTGTTTAAAATGCACAACTAAAACAATGATATTTTATTATTTTATACTCCGTTTTATGTTATATTTGATTTTATGTAATTTTATGCTTGTGATCTTTCTGGAATAAAATGTAAAAAACATTTTTATAGTTCTCCCACATAAAATACCCATGGCACAAAAAATTCTCTTTTGGCACCAAAAATATTCAGCTTTGGCACATTAAAATATTGAGCCTGCGTGAACATTGCTTATAAGTTAACTGAATTTAAGTACTTATCAAGGGAGGTGGTGGAAAATTAAGAACCTTTCAAGGTTAGAAACAAATTCCAGCACTTTTCAAGGAAGGGGCCAAAATTCAAGGACTTTTCATTCAAAGTGGGAACATTGTTTCATCAGGGTAACACAGTTTATTACACATCCATTAAAGTTTAAACCCTTGTATTTAACAGAATCACCGCAATGACATGTTTTTGTATTTAACTGGTGATGTACAAGCGAGAACTTTTTTCCCCCACACCATTTACACTAGTTCCTTTCCTGTTGAGTAATTGGTTATGCATCAAACAGTTTCCAAATTTCGTTACACAATTATCGATTGTCTGTCGCATAGTGTAAAAATGAAAACGTCCAAAGCAAAATAAATGACATGTTTCGAACTTCTATTAAAAGAGTTTCTCCCAGGCATTTTGCAAATCCAACCAAATTTGTACTTATATTTTTACTGTCAGTAATAGCCACGAAATGGTTAGGCCTGAATGGACACCAGTCGAAAAGAAACATTGATGCAAATTTCAACAAACACGCCCAACAGAAAAGATAACAAATGTAATTTTGACTGGTTCCCTAAAGGTTGTTTTTACTTTTTATTGATCCATTTGATCAGTACCACTTCAAACAAATGTAATGGACTCTTCACCTTTGGGTTTAAACATCGGAATTAAAATCTGTTTATTTAAATGAATTTTAAGCATGTGCAAATTAAACACAGAACATGATGTGTGTTTGAATCGTTGTGTGTTTTACATAACTCATTGGAATGGCGTAGTCATATTTCGTGAGAGCCTAGGGCTCTCGCGAATATATGACTATGCCATTCCAACTTCTTATGTAAAACATCCACTGATTCAAACACACATCATGTTCTGTCTATTTATCACACCGACATAGAATAAGCTAAACATGTAAAGTTTGGACAATGGATCAACCAATTTTAAGCCTTTGACTAACATCACTAGAAGATAATACATGCACAAAAATTTCCGGAATAAGTAAAAGTTCTGCCCATTGTGGAACCCAAATGGATGGGGCGACTTGAAATAAGCAAAATAAATTTTCAAATGGCTTATTGTCCCTTTAACTGGTAGAGTGCTAAATTATTTTTGGTTGTCAAAATTTTTTCACATGTCTTAGCCTTGTTTCAATTTATGGGAGAGTTCCTGTAGGAACTCTCCCATTTATTTATTTATTTATTTATTTATTTATTTATTTATTTATTGGTGTTTAAGGTCACATATTTCTGCACAATGGCTAACCATGACCATGACAGTTTTACGGGTGGAGTAAGCCGGTGTACCCGGAGAGAACCACCGAGCAACGGCGAGCAACTGTCAGCTCCCCAACATACCAACTCCACACAAGCAGGGTTAGCATTGGTTGAAGACAGGTGCACCGTCGACGTGCAGTACGCCTTAGTACCCAGCGTCACCGTGCCCCCACGTGGGAAATGGGGGTGAAGTGTCTTGCCCAAGGACACAACGCGGTTGTTGCAGGTGGGATTTGAACCGAGGACCTCTCAGTTTGCAGCCTGCACCTCTACCAACTGAGCCACCAACTCTCCCATAAATTATAACAAGGCAAAGCTATACACATTAAATAATTTCACTTCAAAGATAATATGAAGCACATCCACAGAATTTGAAGTGTTTAACCCTTTACATAACATGAAAAGCAGACGACACTTGCAAAAAAATTCTTGAATAACTAATTGTTTTCATTTTTTGTCTCAAAAACATAGGTTATGACCCCTCGTTGGAACGAGATCGTTCCAACGAGGGGTCATAACCTATGTTTTGTGAGACAAAAAATGAAAAAATAATGAAAATTAATTGGTGATTTTTGAGAATAGCGCTGTACAGTTTTGGCCATTACGTTGGGTAAAGGGTTAAAGTGCAGTATGTTCACTTCAGAATGAAGCCCAAATATGGGCTTTCAGCACTCTACCAGTTAAATAAAGTGTCAGACCATGGCCTTACTTAGTGCACATCTACCCACCATACATTTACTGTTAATGTATACCAAGTTTGGTTAAAATCCATTTCAATGGATCACAACATCATTTTCATTTAACCCTTTAGCTGATACTCATTAACCCTTTACACAATGCAGACGATATCAAAATTTATTATTTTAAATATCATTTTTTTAAATTTTAAAAAAAATTTCGACAAATCCATATCATGTGACACCTCGTTGGAACGAGCTTGACGAACTGGTTCCAACGGGGGGTCACATGGTATGGTTTTGTTGAAATTTTTTGAAAAATGATATTTTTTCAACTGCTGAATTTGCATAGTACGCGGACGGATGCGGCCGATTCGTTGGGTAAAAGGGTAACAATATCACCATTCTATTTGAGTATGTCCCTACACCTTCACCTACAAAACATAGTGGATGGCTCCCTAACTGGATTGAGTTTGTCAAGCTCGTTCCAACAAGGACATAAGTTATGTTGTGGTATAATGAAATTTTTTTTAGTTAGCCATGAATTTTTTTTGCAAATCATCTTCTAGTCATTTTAGGTGCACGGAGTAAAGCAGTGAAGGGACAAGGATGTGCTAGAAATTTGTGGTAAATTTGGTAAATACACAGACTGTCACAATGTGTAAATGTGTTCGTCAATACAGCATGAGTGCCAGCGCGGAGGGATAGAACGAGAAGTGCAGCCTCAAGTTCTAACATTCCAGGATGGCGTGTGTCATACTGACAAACACATTCACACATCATGGAGTTCTGTGTTTATTACACCCATCTATGACTCAGAATTCATTTATTTAAAAATTTGCTCTTTTTGCAGAATTTTACAGTACTGATGTCTGCTTGAAATAAAAACAAAAACAAAACTCAGGTGTCATTGGCAAACACGTGTGACAGATCAATATGTGAGCAAAAAGATATAAATGAAAATTGTGTCCAAATTGGTTAATTATTCATATTTTTAATAAATCAGCAGCTGTTACCCAAGAGATATTCGCTTCAAAGTCATAACCCAGAAGTTGAGTGTTATAAAATAACTCCCCATTTATAGAATAAGTTTAATTTTGTTAATTTTGAAGTATTTGAACAAAAACATTTCCCCAATTGACATTCAATTTATCAGCTGTCACCACAGACAGCTTTCTAATTGATTTGGGTCAGAATGCGATGTTTCGATTGGATGATTACAAAAATGGGCAAAGATTAGTTCTTATGATGGCTCCATGATGTCAGGTGGAAAAATAGTCCTTCAATGGAAATCTGTACAGAACCTGTGTTCCATATGGATTTGTAAATATGGAACTGGAGGAAAATGATATGGTTTGGTTGACATTTAAAAGAAGAAAAAAAAAAAAAAAAAAAAAAAACAACCAAATTTTGATATCATGTGTATTGGTAAACAGTTGACCCTTCACCTAACATGATGCATATAAAACACTAGTACTGTTCACGTTTTAATTTTTATCTAAAAAAGATAGCTAATAACCTCTCATTGGAACAAGCATGTTCCAGTGATGATCATATGTCACGTCTTTGAGGCAAAAAATGAAAATTTTTAATTATTCAAGAATTTGTTTTGCAAGTACCGGTAATAGGAAGAGGATTAACTGGTAGTGTGCTGAATTGTTTTGGGGGCCTCAAAATTTGTTCTTGTGTCTTTGCTTTGTTGCAATTTATGGGAGAGTGCCTTGCAAGGCACTCTCCCATAAATTGTAACAAGGCAATTCTATGGAGAGTAAAATAATTTTACTTCAGAGATAATATGAAGCAAATTCACAATATGAAGTCTTATACATGTAGTTGTGGTTCCTGCACTCCAGAATAATGCCCAAATATGGGCTTCCAGCACACAACCAGTTAAATGGAACAGACTGTGAAGCTCTGGATCAAAACATCATCAACAATGTCAATGCTTTATGTCTAACATGGGATCTTACCTATATATGTATCTTCATATCGTACACCACTAAGGTCACTCTTGTTGTCATCTATTGTTGAGTCCTTTTTGTAACTACTGGTATTGGTTGAAGGTCTCTCAGATGTTATGTTCAGCACAGTGTCCATACCTGAACTATCACTATGATTACCTATCCCATTCAAGGCTGGAGACTTGCTTCCATCAGAATTGCTGCTCATTGTTCTGTCTGTCAAACCTTGTTCATAGGGCGGTGGTCCTCTTGAGTCTGTTTCTAGGCTGAAAGCTAGATTAACATGTTCGTTGTCCAAGGAAGATGAGCTAGTTGGGTTTCCAGAAAATTTCTGAAGTCTTATATTACTGCCATCCATTGCACTGGATAATACTTCTTGAGCAGAAGAGTGTCTGAAATACGAAAGAAAAAAAAAACCCTGAAACTAGATTTTGAAATCGCAAAGCAAGTTTTCAGAAATCCTTCACCGAAGCACGACCAACACAGAGAGGACAGCCCATACCGTTTGGGTAGCAAATGCTGTTTTGGCAGCCAAGTCGTGTGTACTGTGATAAAAATTTTGAATGTCAAATGATAAAAATAAGGTTGAAAAGAGAATGCAAACACTAAAAATTTACAGTCGAAACTAGAAGTCCTGTCACGAACCGTGCGCTTATCAATGCTTAATTGCACATAGGAATTGGGCTCAATTGCCATATCGAATGGCATCCAAAGCACGGCAGGTGCTCCTGGTTACTCACAGCAAACACAAGCAATGTTTCTGCCAATGGACCTCCGGGTTACCCAGAGGTCCATTGGCTGAAACATTGCTTGTGCACAGGCCATATGTACAGAATTTGAGAGCCTTGCTATGGTCATAACGCGTAGATTAATGCGCAGATCGGCATGCTACTTGTGTGCATTTCATGACAGGACTTCTAGTTTTAACTGTAAGATTGGTACCCGTCACATTGTTAACGTCATATCTTCAGTATCTGATGTCTGATTTGCAAAATTGCTTCAACTTTTTATTTTGGACCCCAAGTGCTAAAATGCTCTAAGATTTCATCTTCCTGCAGTGAAAATTTAACTTTGACCTTTTCCAACCTTCGATAGACATTTACGTCATGGTATCAACATTTTTTCAGGCAATGTGGATAAAAATGGTAATGTTTGCCATCAATAATTCCTCTAGCAGTCTGTGATATAAATTTAGAGCTATGTTTTAGTTTGTGGGGGTGGTTTGGGAGGTTTAGGGAGGGGGTTGTGGGGGTTTAAGTCTGTGAGCAAATTGGAGGGGGCGGGGGCACATTTTTTTCACCCCATCGCATTTGGATTCATAGCATTCTCTGCGTTGCTTGCATGGCCATATAAATGCAAGTAGGCCACCTGTCAATCATTCCCTGAACTGCGTGTAATAGAGTATTGTGGTATATGTTACCAGAAATAGAGATAGGGCTGTTACTAAAGGGGGGGGGACACATTTCTGTCATATTTGATGTCATAACGATCTCTGTGTTGCATCTGTGGCCATATATATGCGACAGAGCCACCATCCTGTAATTATTAATGTACGTGTATATAATATAATATAGTGTTACATATTACAAGATATTTAGGTAGGGTTGCTACCAACGGCAGCCCCATACAAATTTTTTGTTGGCAAAAAGTTGATTGCATATTCAGATAGACAATTTTAGAAAAGAAGTCAATCTGACATTATTCGGTTTTAAATTTTAATAACTGTACTAAATAGAGACATCATCAACGTTATAATGTGTAAAATTTTATAGCTGTGTGTATTATTAATCCTTTCATGATGGATCCAGCATTCACGAGTAGTCCTTAGAAAATGATGAGGCAATACCTTCAACAAATCGCCCAGTGCAGTTTGTTGAATGTATTGCCTGATCATTTTCCTAGCGTCAAAATATCCATAAAAAATTCACTTTTTTAAATTCTATCAACTGCTTTCATCAACCAATTACCACCACACCCCTCCCCCCTCCCACCTCCCTCCCAAAAATCAGAGATTTTTGATGAAAAATGTCCATAAAGACCCCAAAATTTAAAGTGATGTTAAAAGTTAAATAATGGCAATAAACTGAAAACTTATAAACAGCTATATCTAATCTAAAAAACCCAGCTTATTTTTTTTGAACTTCACATCACACTAAAGTTTTATGAAAATCAACTGATATTTAATTCCCCAAAAATGACCAACTCTGCCCAATAATTAAGCTGTCATTTACTGGACTGAGTCTGTTTTTGAACTTGATCAAGACTCAGTTCCTTGAAAACCATGAGCCAAATATCCGTCAAATCGGTTGACGTTTGTTGAAGTTATCACACTATCAAGCTCAAAATTAGTCCATTTTAATAAAGGGCCATAACTCTTGTGAAAACCATACATCGGACCATGCCCATTTTTGACCTTGATCAAGACATTGTTCCTTAAAACCCATGTCCCAAATATCAGACAGATCAGTTGAACTTTGTTGAAGTTATCGCACTGTCAAGCGCAAGATTAGTCGATTTTAACAAAGGGCCATAACTCTTGTGAAAGCCACACATTGGACCAAACCCACTTTCAAACTTGATCAAGACATTGTTCCTTAAAACCCAAGTGCCACATATCAATCCAATCGATTGATTTTGTTGAAGTTATTGTGCTATCAAGCTCCAAAGTGGTAGATTTTAACAAAGGGCCATAACTCTTGTGAAAACTGTACATCAGACCGAGAACCATTTTTGGACTTGATCAAGACATTGTTCCTTAAAACCCATGTGCCAAATATCAGTCCAAGTCGGTTCACAATTGTTGAAGCTCAAAATTAATTGATTTTAACAAAGGGCCATAACTCTTGTGAAAAAGCATGGATGTGCCCTATTTTGTGTCATCAGGTGTTGAATATGCATATCAAGTCACATACCAAATATTATAATAATCCGTCCAGAAACAACTAAGTTGTGAGCAAAAAAAGGGACGACCACCCGCACGGCGACCGATGCTCGCCATACCAAAAGTTTTTTGGGAAAACTCGACTAAAAATCTAAAGCAGCCAAGAGAACTAGAAAAAAAATGGTCTATATATGCCAAATTTAATCAGAATCAAAGTACCTTAAATCGTGGTTGAGTAAAAAAAATTTAAAAAGACAAACGATCCCAATAAGCCATTTCTACTTTGTTGAAGGACTTATCAACCTAAAGTTTCAAAGTAAATTTACGGGAAGAAACATTTCTTGAAGCGTATGCTAACAAGTTCAATTTTCCAAAACAAGTAACTTGGATACGGGACAAATGTAACCTGTACCTTAACACAAACTCTTACAATATTGGACTAAGAAATTTTCAAAGACCCCTCCCCCCCCCCACCACCCCCTAATAAAATATACATATAATTCTTAAATTTTGTAGTAATGAGGTGTTAGTTGCTTCTGAAGGTCATAAGCTTTATTAAAGAAACATAACATGCATACAAAATGACCTAAATGCAAATTCTTACAACTTCAAAAAATGTTTATACTCTAAACTTTTGTTAAAATTGAAAAACAAAACTCCTGGTTAGAGGGTACAATACTGTTGGAAAAGTCCCCGGCTACCCACATATGAAATATCAAAGTCTTAGGGTCAGAGGACTTTGAGAAATTGATCAAAACACAAACTCTTACAAAACTGGACATGTACGACAGATGGTGACGTACCCATCGTAATACCTCACCACTTTGTGGGAGTAGTTGAGCTAAAAATGAACAAGGTCGATGGAATGCCATTAAATGTACATGTACATATCCCAGCAATTGTCCACTCAATAATGTTTACAAGCTATGTGATTCTCAAAACTTGAGAGTTGTTGCATTTTAATAAGGGAAAAAATCCCCTCCTCAAGATACTGTCAAGTGATGGGGAAGGTGGGTCAATCTGGAATTTTAATTTGTACAGATATTTCTTCATTCATGTACAGGTTCCATACATTAAACATACTTCACATGATATTTAAATTTTATAGTAAATTTCCTTTCTTATTATACCTACCACAATTGTTTACAACAGGCTTGCACTACAGTGGAAGTCCCTAACTCACTCAGAAAAATACTCTCTATTTTCTTCTTTCCCAAGTAATTTGGGTAAGAAAAGTGGTGCAAAAGCACCAAGAAAAAATAAGCCAAAACTGGGTCGAGTGCAACTGGCGCACACCCAGTAGGGGACACTCTTCTTGTACTAATCCACGGCTTCCGGAACCAGTGCACAGACGTATAACCAACATGTCATTCTATTGAATCCGCCAACAATGGAGTTATGTGATTAGCGGGCAGGAAGGATTCTTACCCGAAAAAGAAGACAGGAGGGCCTCCACGTAAACAATTGCGGTAGGTATAATAAGAAAGGAAATTTACTATCAAATTTAAATTTCTTATCAACTCACCTTACAATTATTTACAACAGACAACAGTAGGAGGGAATCACATAACCAAACCCCACTTAACCCGGCTGCACTGGAACCGTGGACAGAAGGAGTTCCCTAGGCCTATAAAACCATAGCATCACAACAATTAGTAAATGACAATGGGAGATGAGGGGTATATGGCCATGTGGCACACAGACAGAAAGGACAGTACCAAGAACAGGGCTGGAGAAACCGACCTTGCAAGAACCCTAATGGGTAGGGTTGATGACAGCTAGAGCAGAAGAAGAGAGGGCCTAAAAAAAAAAGGGTCAGACTGCTTTTGATAGGTGGAGAAAGTAGAAGCATTTCTCCAGAAGGCAGCCTGCATAACATCCGACAACTGACAGAGTTAGCATAAGGCCAGGAGGTAGACGATTCATGCACCTCGTAGGAAGAAAAATGATTGATAATACAATCGTCAGTCGCTAGAAGAGCATATGGCGCGAGAATAGCAAGACAAATCTATCTAGAAATGGATTGAGGAGAGATCTTCTGTCGACCAGGGATAAGTGACAGAAATATATCTTTTCCTGTCTTTCCTAATGAACTGCGTCCGGTTGAGGTAAATGTACATTGCACAAACCGAACAGAGCAAAGGACAATTACCCTCAGCAGATGGAAGAGCCCTGATACAGATTGGAGGTTGAGTAGTTTCCGGCATCTGATTCTTGGGCAAGAAAGGTGCAATCAGTGGTAAAGTAACACTGTTGCTGGAGCTCCTTAAAAAGGCTGGATCAACAGAGAGGGCATAAAGTAACACTGTTGTTGGAGCTCCTGAAAAAGGCCGGATCAACAGAGAGGGCGAGAAGCTCACTAACCCTTCTGGCTGAGGCAAAAGCCATCAGATAAGCCATCTTGTATGTGAGAAAATGCATATCCATCTGGGATAAAAGTTCGAACAGATATACCAGAAACTCTGCAATCTGTATTATTGAAGGATAGGCATAATCAACAGAGTGATCAGCACACCATCTACAGAAGACCTTCCATTTAGCTGCATAGGCTAAACCAGTGGAGTGCTGCCTTGAAGAAATGCACTCCACTGCTAATCTCGAAAGAGGAGACAGGACCTGACAAAAGATATGCGAGAAGGCATAATGATGTCAGTTCGACGTGAAAACTCCTCGAGGGACCTTGCCAAAGAAGGTCGTGATGTAGAGGGAGACGTGCCGGAACTGCCGCCAACAGTGAGCGGAGCTGATTGATCCACACCCGCTGAGGCGACAGGGGAGCGATCAGAATGATTCAACAACTGTAGGTTCGTATCTTGGCTAGAACCTGAGGTAGAATCGGAACCGGTGGGAAGGCGTAACCGACTAGACCATTCCAATCGCGTGACAGAGCATCCATGAAAGCCAAAGGATCTAGACACAGGGACACAAAAGTGTACACCTGAGGTTTCCAACAGGTCGCAAAACGATCGATGTGGGGATGACCCCAGAGATCGCAAAGTGACTGGAACAATGTTCTGTGAAGCATCCACTCGGTAAAAAGAACCTGCCCCATCTGGACAGGGAGTCGGCTAGGACGTTCAGACGACCGAGAATGTGACGAATCACCACTCTGGCATTGACATCCTGAGCGAGCAGTAGAAGATCCCGAGCCAATTCGTACATGGGAACTGAGTGCGTGCCACCCTGGTTACAAATGTAAGCGACCACTGTCGAATTGTCGGACAACAGAAAGATCTGACGATTCCTAAGGTGGGAGATCCATTGCCGGAAACTCAGAAGAATAGCAAGAAGCTCCTTCTGGTTGATGTGAAGAGCTGCTTGATCCTGGTCCCATACACCTGAAGGGAAAGACCTGAGGATCCAACGTCGCGCACCATCCGAGATCGCTGGCATCAGCCGTCAGAACACGATCAGACATGGGCAAGTCCAACGAAGCAGAAATCCATGCAAACCCATACGGGGATAAGCCGAGGCTGGCTGATACAGAGACCAATGAAGTCACTAACAGAGTAGCAGCAGCAGCAGCAGCAGCAGCAGCAGATACATCAGTAGCTGTTGACAAAGGCGGAAAAGCAAAGAAAGCAGCCAAGCTCGGCTCCAAAAGAGGAGTCAAAACCATAGTGACAGCCTCAGATGTTGACTGGAAGGGGACGGTAGTCCCAGAACCAGGCATCTCTTCACCAGAAAGTCAGCAGCTACCGCAGTATCCATGCCATAAAAAGACTGCAAAACCCACAGGAGGGGGTATAACTCTCTCCAGACAGAGTCGAATCAGGAGGCCCCAAACGACTGTGCTCCCCTTCCCGCGGGCGTGGGAGGAAAACGTCATGTGCCTGAACTACACAATAGATGGAAGCCCAAAAGGTGGAAGACCACCCAGCCCACAGGGTCTTTCAACAGAACGCCCAAATAAAGTGGAGCATCAATAATGGGAAACTTCAACATGCTAAGACAACAAAAATGGACCGCAAGGTATCATCCTAGGCATAGCTGGTGAGATGTAGATGGGAAGGTGAACCCAAAGAAAAAATATATCAGGACACCCCCAGCTACCAGAGTAAGGTGGCAAGAAACAAAGGCCTAATGGGAACAGAAAAGTACCCCAACAGCCAAAAGGGAACTGGCAGAAATTCTACCCTCAACAGAGGGGAGAAAAGCTGCCACAACCACCCCCAGCTGACACCTAACTCAGTTAAAAGCAGAACCCAAAGGATTAGCATTAATGAACAAAAGACTGAAACAGCACGGTACACGAATATAGCGCCTGAAATCGGTATAGAGATTTATCACAAAAAATAAAGTGAATAATCGAGAGAAAAAATAAAAACACAGCCCTGAATGTCTGGATAGTGAAGAAACAGCTATGAATCTACAATTCAGAACAGGAAACATTGCTGAAATCGAGTCAAAAGATATCCGTGTTGAAGAGCGAAACGATATGCATCTTGTAAGATGGCGAAAAAAAAATAGAATGACACGTTGCTTATACATGTACGTCTGCGCACTGGTTCTGGAAGCCATGGATTAGTACAAGAAGAAGAGTGTCACCTACTGGGTATCCGTCGGTCGCACTCATCCCAGTTGTTATTTATTTATTTATTTATTTACTGGTGTTTAAGGTCACATACTTATGCACAATGGCTAATCGTGACCGTGACAGTTTTACGGGTGGAGGAAGCCGGAGTACCCGGAGAGAACCACCGACCAACGACGAGCAGCTGTCAGCTCTCCAACATCGTAACTCTGAACTCTGCACCGCAGCACAGGCAGGGTTAGATTGGTTGAAGGCATGCGTACCATCGACGTGCAGTACGCCTCAGTACACAGCGTCATCGTGCCCCCATATAGGCAATCGGGGTGAAGTGTCTTGCCCAAGGACACAACGCGGTTGCCGCAGGTGGGATTCGAACCGAGGACCTCTCGGCTTGCAGCCTGCACCTCAACCAACTGAGCCACCGCGCCCCCATCCCAGTTGTTACAGTGTGGAAATATTAATGATATTGGTAACAGAAAGAAATCTGAGAATCAGCACCAATAACTATGAATTTAATTATTTTGAAATTTAATTAAAAAAAAAAATATAAAAATATGATACAAAGATCTTATACACTAATTGGTTTACAGAAAATAAAAACAGTGGTACTTATTAATTATTGAATTAGTCCAAAATACAGTTTGACAGAATCCAGTGGTGAAGAATCTTGTGAAGGAATTTTCCAGCTGGAAGTATTAAATCCAAGAATGTGTCTTCAGAAACAGTATCCTGTAGATTCGTAATGAAATTTTCACTTACAAATTTCAGCAGTCTCCAATAAAATATAATAAAATGCTCAGCAAACTTCAAATGGAGTAAAAATCCAATAAATATTGGCGCCACAGGTAATTTCCAAATAATCCAGTAGAATCCTGGCTTTTCACAAAAATATATTCTGTTTCACAGAAAGTATAAATTCTCTTTTACAAGATGAATAAATTCTTTTCAAAATTCTCTTTTGGAATCACTTTTCCAAATTCACAAAGAAGCACTGCTTCTATAAATGCACTGTTCTGCAATGATAATAATCTCCAATGTCTATCTGAAATGAGTTTATCTGAAATGGGTTTTTTTTTAAATGGGTTTTTCTGAAAATGAGTTCCTGAATTCTGTTGATAACCCTTTAAATTGTTCTCAGAAAGAATGTCCTAGAAGATGAAGTTTTTCCAAAGTTCTGTTTTCTATCAGTTTCAAGGTGATTCTGTCTTAATTGATGTAAACAAGGTCCTTGACCTACTTAAACAATTAAACAATCAACAGCTATATGTACAATGATCTAAAAATAGATTATCTGTAACAAAGATGAAAACATGCACTTAAAGGTCACTTAGTGCAAATGAATCACACCAGCTAGAGAATCTGCTTTATGGTAAAAACAAAGCATGCCTTCAGAAAAATATCAATTGCATAGAATTATCAACTAAGGATATATCAGTCTTGATATAATATGGGGGCTATAACTCCAGTTTTGGCATATTTTTTCTTAGTGCTTTTGCACCACTTTACGCTTGGGAAAGAAGAAAATAGAGAGTATTTTTCCAAGTTAGGGACTTCCACTGTAGTGCAAGCCTGTTGTAAATAATTGTAAGGTAGGTTGATAAGAAAGAACAGATGCAGTGACGCATGGGAAAGGCATGCGATCACTCACGCGCACCATCGCTAATGCAAAAATTGTCCAAGGTCACTCGCCTCTATTCTTGGGTGTGTTTTCATCCTTTTGAGTTGCATCAACAGAAACATTCAATTAAGTTTTGATGTTGGGAAATTTTTAAGAATCACTCACAATTTGAAGCATTTAAAGTACAATTCCAAACAATTTCTTTTCCATCACTACGAACATGACACACAGTAGTTCGCTTATACATCCACTAACAGTAAGAGGGTTGAACATTGACAACTTGCCCAGAGCTTACTCCCACCACAAAACAAACATGCATGTTCACATAAAAAAACAGTGGCCATGTTAAGATCCGAGAAACGTTTTAATACTTCCGTATTTTTTTTTATCAAAGACATCGGAATGTTGTCCCGTTCCTTATGTTCTTTTATACACGTGACGCCTGTCACTCCAATTCACGAATTAATGTGCCCGATTTGGAATTTACACATCCATTTTCCACGATTTTAAATCTGCCATTTAAAATCCAGACCTAATTTTAGTGGGTTACATATATTTTCACTGTCAAACTTTCCATCCGTGTTCAGTTGTATTCATACATTCGTTTCGAAGGACGTTTGTCATTTGAAGTTAAACATTGAAATCAACACTCTTAATCAAAATCACTCTCCTCACATTTTTCACTCTCGCAAACTTTATTTGAGGTGAGCGATTTTCCACTTGCCTCCATTTTGTCCCATTCATCACTGCAGATGAACACAATAGTAGAACTATCCCATTTCCTCACCCAGGAGACACACCCAAGATTTCAAAATAGCGATACAATTATCTACTTGCAGATGGCTTAGAAGATTGTAAAAGAAAAATTTGTCACTCCTCAAAGTAATAGTTCACTCCAGAAAGTAACAGGCAAGATTTTAAAATGCATATTTGCATAGACACCAAACATCTACATTATACATGTGCTCATTTCAAGTTTCTGTCTCAAAAGAAGGATGATGGGAAGAGTAAACGACCCCAATGCCCTGCCCCCAATCCTACCAAATATCAAGGGAGATCTTAATATGCTTATGCACATCTGAACACCTGCTAGCTGCCATTAATTGGTCGAGTGCTGGAAGCGCATATTTGGGCTTTATTCTGAAGTGCAGGTACCAGGACTTGAGGCTCATATTCAGTGGATGTGCTTTGTATTATCTTTGAAGTGCTATTATTTAGTCTGTAAAGGTTTGCCTTGTTACAATTTATGGGAGAGTGCCCATACTCTCCCATAAATTGGAACAAGGCAAAGACATGTGTACAAGATTTGATGGCCGAAAGTGATTTAGCACTCTACAAGTTAAAGACACGAAAATGTTTCTAACTAAACTCAATGATACTGGATGAACCCCCTGATTATTTTAAAAAATATTTCCGTCAAATCTTGTCAGTGCTGCTGTGTATTTATTTATTTATTGGTGTTTAACTGGTAGAGTGCTAAATTATTTTTGGTCCATAAAATTTCTTTGTGCATCTTTGCCTTGTTTCAATTTATGGGAGAGTGCCATTAGGCACTCTCCCAAAAATTGTAACAAGGCAAATCCTAGCAGATAAAATAATATCACTTCGAAGATAATCTGAAGCACATCTACAGAATATGAGGCCTTTAAATTGCGGTACCGGTACTTCAGAATAAAGCCCAAATATGGGCTCCCAGCACTCTACCAGTTAAGGTCATATTTTTGCACGATGGCTAATCATGACCACAACATGAGTATCAACTCAAGACCAGGGGTGAGCATTAATAAGCCATGTTGCCCATTTTAGAGAGGGTTTGCACCTCCCAAGCATTGGTGACTGGGTCCTATTTTACCAGTAAAATAGAGCCTGTTTACCACCGTGAACAGGGACTGCTTCATTTCCCAGGGTTCCCACGTGGGGAAGTGCTGCTGTGAAGCAGCCATATCTAGAATTGATGAAAAATATCTGAGAATGTAATTCAAGAAATCATTGATCAAAAAGATGGTTCAGTTTAGTGAGTATAATTTGTTTAATATTCATTTATTTATTGGTATTTAAGGTCACATATTTCTGCACAATGGCTAATCATGACCACGACAGTTTTTCAGGTGGAGGAAGCTGGAATATCCAGAGAGAACCACCAAGCAATAGTGAGCAACTGTCAGCTCCCCAACATACTGACCCCACACAAGCAGGGTTAGCATTGGTTGAAGACAGGTGCAGCATCGATGTGTGGTAAGCCTCGATACACAATGCCACCATGCCCCCAAGTGGGCATTGGGAGTGAAGTGTCTTGCCCAAGGACACAATGCGGTTGCCACAGGTGGGATTGGAACCGGCTTGCAGTCTGCACCTCTACCTACTGATCCACCATGCCCACAATTTGTTTAATAATGCTCAAATTATACTTATTCTAGTGACAAGAGATTTGCTGTCTAGGGCAGGAATATCTGCCGGCAGCTTGCAATGAGTTAAACCAGGTGTACACATACAACCATCCCACTCTGAAGTCCTATTACAAGGATTATGCAAGGAGTATATCTTTTACACTATGCATATTTCACTTGATTGACCCTTTATATCTAACCTGAACAGCCGACGACACTTGCATTACAAAAACGCTTCTTAAATAACTAAATATTTTCATTTTGTACCTAAAAAACATAGCTTGATTCCTCGTTGAAACAATCTCTACAAGCATGTTAAAAGAGGTGTCATCAGTTATATTTTTGAAGCCAAAAATGAAAAAAATAATTAAATTTGATTTGTGATTTGAGTGAATAATGCTGGCTGGTTTTGGCCATTATGTCGAGCAAAGAATTAAAAATGAGATTGATATGATTCAGGCATTCGCCCTAATCAGTAAGGCAATCCAGTCATTACTCCCACTCTCACTCAATTACAAAGAAATGAGGCGAGGATGTGTAATAGGAGGGCACTCAACTGCAACCATTACTTGTCTTTCCTTGTTAAGAGTTGACATTATTGGCAAAAAAATATGAATTTCATGTAGAATATAACAGATAACCAAAGTTGCGGAGTTATGATGTAAGTACCCAAACCCCTCATTTTGATAGGTTGAAAAGTTATTCCGTGAGGGCTTTTGTCCATTTTTGTAATTTTCTTGAGCATTTTTCTCCTGAGTGCTTTTTCATAAGAACTTTTTATTACACGCCTGTTCTGTGTAATCCATCTACAGCAACACTAAACCATGCAGAAAATGAGAATCTGTTCCGTACATATGTGCGGAATGGAAATCGTTGACAGACTATTTGTAAATAAAGTGAAATTTCACTGGAATTTTCTACAAATCCTGCACCCTAATTATAATTTCAATCGATAGCGAAAGCTAAAATCGTCCCCTGAGTTCCAATGTGTTCTGTATGCCAGTTACTAGGCACATAAAACGCATTTGAACTGAGGGGACGAAATAGTGACATGCATTCCCATCGCAAATTTGGTTGTGAAGGCATGTAATAAACACAGAACTGCACACATGTGTGAATGGGTTAAGCGATATGGCACTTGTGTCATGCTGGCACTCATGCCATATCAATTAACCCATTAACACACGCATGTCATTCTGTGTATTTTTTGTCTGTCCCACCAGAACACACAAAATCAGAATGTTCCTCACTTGAATCAGTTTCTTACAAATCTTGAAAGTTTTCAATAATTTCCAGAATTTGCAGGCAAAAACCAGAAAAAAACAGAATCATACACACAACTTCTGATATAGAAATAACATGCAAAACTGCCAGAAAATGAAGGGCACAGAAATTTCACTAGATATGATCTTAATTAATCAAATGCAGCCAACATGAAAAAGTGATGAGTTTTGATTGGTGGCAAAGTCTGATGTAACAGAAAATAAGCTACAGTTTACAGTTTGAGACAAAATGAGTCCTCAGACTTCAGTTACAATTGTCAAATCAATCAATGTAGGGCTCAAAAAGGCAAGTACTGAAAAAATTCAAGGCTATTCAAGGCCGTTTCTCGATATATACTATTCAAAACAAGAGGCCCCAGGGGGCCTGAGGGCGCTCACCTGACATGGTAGCCTAAATATCAACCCAGAGAATTGATTTCAACAAGTTGCATCTGCTCCTCCTAAGAGAAGCTTATACCAAATATCCAAAGATTCTGACCCGTGGATCTAAAAAAAAAAAGAAGATTTTTAAAAAGGCTTGAACACAATTGAATCTCAACCCCTAAGGATGCTGCATAACAAATATCAAAACATTTCGACTGCTGGATCTGAAGAAGATTTTTAAAGAAAATTCCTCATTTTGAACTAAGTTATAATTCAGGCTACCACAGTGAGCCCAAATATGAACCCAGGGACTTGGCTCGAACAAAATTGAATCTCACTCCCTAAGCATGGTGCATACCCAATATCAAAAGATTCTGCCTGCTGGATCTTGAGAAGAAGATTTTCAAAGAAATTTGCCTGAAATGCACTAAGTTCGAATTCGAGCTTCTATAGTGAGCCCAAATATGAATCTAGGGAGCCGATTTGAACAAACTTGAATAAGATCCACCCCACAATGTTGAATACCAAATATCAAAAGATTCTGCCTGCTGGATCTGGAGAAGAAGATTTTTTAAGAAATTTGCCTGAAATGCACTAAGTTCGAATTCGAGCTTCTATAGTGAGCCCAAATATGAAACTATGGAGCCGACTTGAACAAACTTGAATCAGATCCACCCCACAATGTTGCATACCAAATATGAAAAGATTCTGCCTGCTGGATCTGGAGAAGAAGATTTTTGAAGAAATTTGCATGAAATGCACTAAGTTCGAATTCGAGCTTCTATAGTGAGCCCAAATATGAATTTAGGGAGCCAATTTGAACAAACTTGAATCAGATCCACCCCACAATATTGCATACCAATTATCAAAAGATTCTGCCTGCTGGATCTAGAGAACAAGATTTTTTAATCTTTTATCATTGCCTACAGTGTTAAAAAGTGCTGACTCAGCACTTTTTCATTCAAAGTCCTAAAAAAAGTACCTTGTGATCAAACCGATAGGGATTTTTTTTAACCATTCTATTCTACTGGATAAAAGTAAGCTTTATACAAATAAGAATTCTCTGTGCCATGTAGTTTTGGAGATATGGCAGTTTTAAGGTTTTTCCTATTTTTAGCTCCCGAGGTTCCTACGGGGCAATGAGAAATTTGATTGCATCAATCAACTACTTATGACCCATTATCATCTCATATCAAATTTGGTTCAAATCGACCTCACGGTTCTGTAAATAGAAATTTTAGGCGTGGCCAAAATTTTTGCCCCTCCCATAACTAATGCAAATAATGCCCGACAAACTTCTCTTGAACAAACTTGATTCTAAACCTCAAAAGGACTCTGTATACCACATATCAAGTCTCTGCTACTGGTGGTTCATTAGAAGAAGATTTTCAAAAAATTTGGCCATTTTTTCCCCACACCTCTGCTCAATATGAGCCGAAACCTAATTTTGATAAAATCAAAATGCCCCTATATAACCACTATTTACATGAAATTTAATTAAAATGTGGCCAGTGGTTTAGGAGAAAGAGGCTCAAACACCACCTTCACGCAGGACGACGGACGGACGAAGAGTGATAAGAAAAGCTCACCCTGACTTTCAGTCAGGTGAGCTAAAAAGTAGGGGATATTTGATAAAAGCGAGATATATGAAGAAATAGATTTTCAATGGCTGTAGTGTTTTAAGGGTGAAGATCCAATGATGTGAAAGTGTAGTTCAAGATTCCCTGAGAGTCATGTGGTGTTGATAACAGAAAGTGAAACAATGTAAAAACCAACTAAAATCCACTTAATTAAAAGTCCTTTCTGTTGAGACCAAATGGTTGTAGCGTTTTAAGGGTGAAGATCCAATGATGTTCAATGGATCTTCACCCTTAAAATGCTACAACCATTTGGCCTCAATAGAAAGGACTTTTAATTAAGTTGATTTTAGTTGGTTTAGACATTCATGATCCACACTAAACTTGGTAACATACTGATGTGTCCAATCACGTGTATCCAATACCACTTTATGAAAATATCAACATCAGTTTGGATATCCTCTACTTTTTTTTACTAGTATATTTAATGCTTTTTCAGGGCCGTATAATAGACAAATTCAAGGCTTTTTACAGCACTGTCCTCACCAGTCCTAACTGGGACCTCCAGTCATTACCCCTTCCTCCCACTTCCCTACAAGGGAAGTGGAAGGAAGGAGTCATAACCAGATGATCCTTGTTACAACAATGCCTTCATGAACTCTGGCATATAAAACTTTACATACACCTGGAATTTAATTAAGCACCCCCTGTTTTTTTTCGCAGTGGTGTTAATAGAAACTATCATTACTTTCATGCTATCTTTAAGATGGCCAAAAGTGATTGTTTGGGGAAAGAATGGTCTATTGACAAATGAAAGACAACACAATGATGAAAACATGCAGTATTTTAATGGCGCTAATTACACATATCTATCACTAATGTTTTTGATGTAAAAATGTTCTCTCGACAAGTATGGTGCTGGAACGTACCATGATAAAACAATGCTGGTAATTACTGACTACTGACAAAAAAATGTAACTTGTGATCTCCTGAACACAATAACAGTGTCTAACGTCAGTAGCGAGTGTGTCCACCACATGAACGGATGACAGCCTGAACCCTCCTCCTAATGCTACCAGTAAGCCTTCTGATATGGTCCAGAGGCAACTGCTGCCACTCCTCATGCAATGCAGCTTCCAAATTGGACAAATTCTGTACAGATGGATCCCTTGCTTGCACACACTGTCCAAGAAAGTCCCAGATGTGTTCTAATGGATTCAAATGGGGGTTCATTGCTGACCAAAGTAGTGTTGTAATAGCAATGTTCTGAAGGAATGCTCTAACAGCATGGGAATGATGTGGCCTTGCATTGCCATCCATGAATACAGGGTGAGTAGCCAATGGGTGGTTGCCAAAATGAGGCACGATTGAGAATGTCCCAGATGTACTGATGACCATTGAGATTCCCACGTAGTCACCGTATCAAGTTTACAATCATGAGAGAGGCATCCCCATATCATTACTGATCCTTCACCATAAGGAACAGTAGGTCTGATGTTCATGGGCACGTAAGCAGTATTTCTATGCCTCCACGCTCTCATAGGACCATCTGTGATGTGAAGCAGGAACCTACTCTCGTCTGACCAATGGACTCTCCTCCACGTCCTGAGATTCCAATGTTGTTGTGTCACACACTACTGCAAACGTCGTCTTTGATGCTGACCGGACAGAGCTGGACGCTTGATGAACCTTCTGTACCTCATACCCAGTGCTTTGAGACGGTTTTGGACAGTTGTACAAATGCCATTGGGGAGTCGGAGACGTTTCAAAACCCCACTTGAAGCAAAGGGTTCACGCCTAACAAAGTGTGCCAGAGTGCGATCTTCCCAAGGAAAGGTCTTTCGGGTTGTCCAGGCCTTGGTCGTTCCTTAACATCATTGGTTTGTTGTTTTTTTTCAGAAAAGTCTGCTGATGACAGAATGACTATAGCCAAGTTGCCTTCCAATAGCTTTGAATAACATGCATGTGTGCCCACAATTTGCCCTCTTAGTGCCTCTGACAGTCTCCTCCTTGCCATGTCAACATTTACTGATAAAAGAAGTGACAAATTTTCTTGTTTTATACCCAGATATTGCATGTGGATGATAGTGTTTTTTGTGACATTCGTGAGTACCATGCTTCACGTGGACGAAGGGATGTGTTGGGGTACACTATCAACCAGAAACATCATGTTTCACGAGTTGAAATGCACTGCAAGACACAGCAATCATTAAAACATAATAATCAATAACACCAACTTCACTGTCATGAAACATGTCAGATGGTGCTTAATTAAGTTTCAGGTGTGTTGTTATGATCACGTGCTTCGACAGCATTTGTATTTTATTAATATTTGAGGCTTTTCAAGGCCTCCTGAAACATTTTCCAGGATTTCAAGGCATTGAATGACCCTGAGTCAAATTAAATTTAGGTAATTCCTTGCATTCAAGGCCCCTGTGGGAACCATGCCATGGTAAGAATGAATTCAGAGATATCAGAATCCCCAAAATTGCATAGCTAAGTGTTTCTTCGCTTTTCATTTGCCTGGATCTGCATTTACAATAATTGGCAGTTGACTATCTTTCATCCTCGACACCCCCACCACCCCCCCCCCCCCCTCCTCCACACACATACACAAATATATTAAACATCAGAGACCAATATGTTCTTGAAGCAAATGTCCGATTCATCCTCTTTGGAAACATATTTTCTACAATTTCACTCTTTTTGTCAGAATGGGTGTCTGTGGGGATTAAAACAAAAGTTGTGAAAGTGCACTTACGGGTACTTGCAGCACAAGCATAGTACTATAGAATCAATATTTGATGGTTCTAGGCATTTTAACGGTGTTATGAGATACCACAGTAGCAGGTACTAGTCATTCTTTTGAAAAAAACACTGTTTTATGTTTTGTCAGTGCCATACCAATGACTCTAGGTGCTTAACTGAGAAAACTGAGGCTTTTTCTTTACAAAAATTGAAAAACAAGAGGCCCCAAGGGGCCTTAATCACTCACCGGGGAAAGTGATTCAAACAAAGTGGTTCAAAGAAGTATTTGGGGTCACATTCAGTTAGACATGGTTCATCAACACTACAAAGGAATGAAGTCATGAGAGACAAATTTTATGGAACTAGGGACATGGCTTGAACAAACTTGAATCTTACCCCCTAAGGATGCTGCATATCAAATATCAAAAGCATTCACCTGCTGGATCTGAAGAAGAAGATTTTTAAAGAAAATTCCTCATTTTGAGCTAAGTTATCATTCGGGCTCCCACAGGGAGCTCAAATATGAACCCAGGGACTTGGCTTGAACAAACCTGAAGCTCACCCCCTAAGGATACTGCATGCCAAATATCAAAACATTCCGACTGCTGAATCTGAAGAAGAAGATTTTTAAAGAAAAATTCCTCATATTGACTAAGTTATAATTCGGGCTCCCACAGAGAGCCCAAATATGGACCCAGGGACTTGGCTTTAACAAACTTGAAACTCACCCCCCTAAGAATGCTACACACCACATATCAAAACATTCCGACTGCTGGATCTGAAGAAGATTTTTTAAGAAAATTCCTCATTTCGAACTAATTTACAATTCAAGCTCCCACAGTAAGCCCAAATATGGACCAGGGATATGGCTTGAACAAACTTAAATCTCAGCCCCCTAAGGATCCTGCATACTAAATATCAAAACATTCCGACTGCTGGATCTGAAGAAGATTTTTAAAGAAAATTCCTCATTTTGAACTAAGTTATCATTTGGGCTCCCACAGTGAGCCCAAATATGGACCTAGGGACATGGTTTGAACAAATTTGAATCTCAACCCCGTAAGGATGCTGCATACCAAATATCAAAACATTCCGACTGCTGGATCTGAAGAAGAAGATTTTTAAAGAAAATTCCTCATTTTGAACTAAGTTATAATTCGGGCTACCACAGTGAGCCCAAATATGAACCCAGGGACTTGGCTTGAACACAATTGAATCTCTCCCCCCCCCTAAGCATGCTGCATACCCAATATCAAAAGATTCTGCCTGCTGGATCTTGAGAAGAAGATTTTTAAAGAAATTTGCCTGAAATGCACTAAGTTCAAATTTGGGCTCCTATACTGAGCCCAAATATGAACCCAGGGGGCCGATTTGAACAAACTTGAATCAGATCCACCCCAAATGTTGCATACCAAATATCAAAAGATTCTGCCTGCTGGATCTTGAGAAGAAGATTTTTTAAGAAATTTGCCTGAAATGCACTAAGTTCGAATTCGGGCTTCTATACCGAGCCCAAATATGAATCCAGGGGGGCGATTTGAACAAACTTGAATCAGATCCACCCCACAATGTTGCATACCATATATCAAAAGATTCTGCCTTCTAATTTGGAGAAGATTTTTTAAGAAATTTGCCTGAAATGCACTAAGTTTGAATTTGGGCTTCTATAGTGAGCCCAAATATGAATCCAGGGGGCCGATTTGAACAAACTTGAATCAGACCCATACCAAGATGCTGCATACCAAGTATCGAAAGATTCTACCCACTGGTTCTGGAGAAGAAGATTCTGTAATAATTTTTCTATAATTCATATGGTGCTATCAGAGTTATGCCCCATACAGAGCCCCCAAGGGTTGTGGCCATTTCGTTTGAACAAAGATGAATTGCCATATAGTAATGAACATCCACATGAAGTTTCGTGAAAATCGGACCAGTGGTTTCGGAGGAGAAATTGTTTGAAAAATGTTCACGACGACGGACGCCGGATGGCCAGTGATAAGTTAAGCTCCCTTCGGCGAGCTAAAAATTCATCAAACACACTGTGAAATGTCTTCAGAATCCAGAATGTGATTTAAAAACTATCACAAATGGGAAATTTAATATCACAGTAGGTTTGTTTTGGATCAATATCAATTAATTTATGAATTGTATCATAGACTTTGATGAAAAGGGTCATACCGGGGGTCCTATTAGGGCTATATTTTACCACATCAGTAGGCAGAAGAAAACTTGACATCAGTTGTTAGGATAAAATAGAAGAGTCCTTTTATATTGGTGAAAAATATAGCTACATCCCCAATTTTTGAAACCAAATTGACATTCATATTGTTTCATGGGGGTTGGGACACTGTTTTGCTTGCAGTATGGTAAAATGAACCAGATTTTTTCCAAAAATATTGTGTGCTGATGCAGATTTTAGTTTTATTTTGGGTGTTTTTTAAAGAAAGCTGTAAATTCTCATCCCTCTCAGCTTATTTATTAGGTAACAGGCCAGAAAAAATCTTTTGGAAGTAATACTAGTTATTAAGCCCATTTGACAAAGTTTGGACACTTTTCCTCAAAAGAGCAAATTTCCCATGTTTTGGACTCAGCCGAAGCCAAAAGTTGGATTCTAATGCAGAAATGACTCTTTATCTCATGGAAGTGGTAAAATGTCTCTTTGGTGGGGTTGGCTATAATTTTAGGTATCACTGAACTAAATAATTGAATTATAGTAACCCGCAATGAAATGTTGCACTCGGAAATGATGCAATCTCTAAAAATAAACAGCCTTGGGAAAATATATTGTTTCAATATAAGTTTGAAACATTCTATTGACAACTTGCATTATTGTTGAATATTCCTGATAAAAAGAGGGTGATTTGATGACTTTTGGACCTAAAGTATACAATTTACTTTTTGTGTATTTTTGTAGGGAATTCCCTGAAAAATATGTGCATGTGACTGGTACTTCCCTTCGTGTAATTTTTTCTCTCTTATTTGTTGCATAATCCCATTTTCAGGTCAGAAAAAGTTGTCTGAAGGGCTATACTTGACAAAGATATTTACTTGACAAAGATATTTGACTGCCAAAATTAAAGTGATATGATCATATTTTTTTTTGCCTGAACGTTATAATGGTGGCCTATAGGAAAATATTTAGTTCTGCGATACCTTTAAGACAAAGTACAGAAGTGTCAGAAACAAAAGGCATGCACTGGACTGAAAGTGAAATTTAATTTTTTTTGGTCTATGTTTTCAAGTTCACTTTCACTGGGCCAAACCACGGTCAGCCAGTAGGGTCAGTAATAGCACTCTTATGCCTAAAATTAGACCAAACCAAAGGTCTCTGTTTTGGGGGAATGGGGGTTAACGACACAGGGTCATCTCATGTAGGGCAGTTTTTGTATGTGGATATCACCAGAATATCCAGACAGAACCACCCAACAGTTGCAAGCAACTGTCAGACTCACAAACATACTGACTATACACAAGCAGAGTTAGCATTGGTTGATGAAAAGTGAACAACTGACGAGCAGTATGCCTTAGTACACAGTGTCACCATACCCCCCACATAGGCAATCAGGATTAATTGCCTTGCACAAGGACACAACACAATTACCCCTTGCCAGGATCGAACCATGGACCTTTCGGTTTGAAGTCCAATATCATAACCACTGTGCTTCCAAAGACCTGTATTAGTGTCTGTCCAAACAACAGGTGCTCAAGTACTGAATCCCCCTGTGCACCCTGCAATAATAACATATTTTTCATACTTTACCAGTTTTCTTTGCAATAAATTATGGAAGAGCAAACAGTTGTTTTCTCCAGTCAGATGTCTTCATGTGAGAAAACATGGAGTGAAAGTATCTTCTAACCTCATAGAATGTCACTTATTTCAACTACTGATATCAAACAGATCAAATTCCCTGCCCATCAGACCGCATATGTTTCATTATTGAAAAGATCTGTCAATAATGGCTTTAAGCACTAAAAAGATGAAACAACATCAGTGCAATACAATTGTCTGACACAGGTGATTTCTTCTAATCAATAGTTGTTATCAGAAAAAGAATAAAACGAATGATGTGTGACTTATTATATCAGACCCAGATCAGATTACACCCACCCAGTTGAACAAGTTACAATCATGACAATGAAACTCAATCCTATTTTGAAAAAAGAAATCCTGAGCCTTGTTTTGCAAGTGCAACAAGGCTAATTACTGACTGGTACTAATATCTTAAGGAGCTAGATAAATAAGGAAAATTTGTTTACTTTGAAAATCCGAAGTCTGATATTCCTTAAATATAAATTAACTGGTTGAGTGCTTGAAGCCACTATCATGGCTCTATTGAAAAGTGCTGGAAGCCACTATAGTGGCTTTACACTGTATGCATTAGATTGAGGTTTATCAGCAGAAAAAGAAAAAATTATTATATATAATTGTTTGTTGCAATTTATTGGAGAGTGCCTATTGGCACTCTCCAATAAATTGTAACAAAACAATTATTTATGAACAAAATATTTCTAAACTGAGGCGACTTGTGCTGGTAGCCTGGTATCTTTGAAAAAAAATACCCACGTTTCAAATCACCTTTGAACAATAATTTGGAACTTAACCAGTCAAATCTACAGAAATTATGCAACAAAATGAAGGTTATGATGGGGGTGCGGTGGCTCAGTAGGTAGAGGTGCAGGCTGCAAGCCGTGAGGTCCTCGGTTCGAATCCCACCTGCGGCAACCGCGTTGTGTCCTTGGGCAAGACACTACACCCCCATTGCCCATGTGGCGGCACGACGCTGTGCACTAAGGCGTACTGCACGTTGATGGTGCACCTGTCTTCAACCAATGCTAACCCTGCTTGTGTAGAGTTAGTATGTTGGGGAGATGACAGTTGCTCGCCGTTGCTCGGTGGTTCTCTCCAGGTACTCCGGCTTCCTCCACCCGTAAAACTGTCATGGTCATGATTAGCCATTGTGCAGAAATATGTGACCTTAAAACACCAATAAATAAATAAATAAATAAATGAAGGTTATGATGTACAGAGAACAAAAAATATAGTTAAAACTGGAAGTCCTGTCACGAACTGTACGCTTATCTAGGCTTAATTGCGCGTAGGAATTGCACGCAATTGCCATATCGAATGGCATCCAAAGCATGGCAGGTTCTCCTGGTTACTCGTAGCAAACACAGGCAATGTTTCTGCCAATGGACCTCTGGCTGAAACATTGCTTGTGCCCAGGCCATATATACAGAATTTGATAGCCTTACTGTGGTCATAACGCATAGATTATTGGCTATTTGTGCGCATTTCAGAACAGGACTTCTAGTTTTAACTGTACACACTTAACTCTCAGAGTTGACAGCAGGCATCAATGGTGCTATACTTTCCAACACCTTAAAACTATTTCATTTTATAGAAGTCCACCACTGCCCTTGTGCAGCTGGTACACTCTGGAGCCCATTTAATTGTATATGTCTTAACTGAATAACCTTCATAACAGAATATAATTTCTAAACACTGAACCATTTACCAAACCATCATTGCATTAATGCAGACTGCCACTGAAATCTGTATATCAACAGATCTATACTGATGGAAAAAAGAAATGCAAGTTCAGTTTCGGTAATATAATTTTATTTTTGTGGACCAAGAGCCTTTCTTAAAATTCAGTTAACCATGACCACATATGCGACTATGCATGCTTCCAACAGATTTTTTGACAAAGTGTGCATCCGGAGCACTCCCACGTGGTATGGGCTTGAAGACCATACCAAATCGAAGTTTTGAACAGTACACATCTATTGCACAACATTTCATTTCAACTTGATTATTTATTTATTTATTTATTGGTGTTAAAGGTCACATATTTCTGCACAATGGCTAACCATGACCGTGACAGTTTTACAGGTGGAGGAAGCCGGAGTACCCGGAGAGAACCACTAAGCAATGGCCAGCAACTGTCAGCTCCCCAACATACAAACTCCACACAAGCAGGGTTAGCATTGGTTGAAGACAGGTGCACCATCGACGTGCAGTACGCCTTAGTACACAACGTCACCATGCCCCCACGTGGGCAATGGGGGTGAAGTGTCTTGCCCAAGGACACAACATGGTTGCCGCAAGTGGGAGTCGAACCAAGGACCTCTTGGCTTGCAGCCTGCACCTCTACCAACTGAGCCACCGCGCCCCCTTTCAACTTATTGAAAAGCAAAATAAACCGAATGTCCGAAGTTGATAGGGGTAGGGATTTTGCTCTAATTATGCAGGGCCAATCACGACGTCTAGTTGCCTAGCAGTTTGGGGTCCAGGAATCAACGATAACTCGTTCAGTTGGGCATCTCAGAGCCACAGAAAGATTAGCTGACCATCCCAGGAGCAGACTCCTATCATTATGTCGCTACGTCAAGATAGAGGCATATATTTTCACACCTCCGTAATTAATTTCAGACAGCGGCAGAGATTGCGAATCATGTTGTAGGCATTCATGGTCAGTGAGTGTGTCCAAGAACAGTTAGGAATCGGTTGCTGGAGTTCAATTTAAGGCCACAATGTTCCTACGTTGGTCCGCAACTTACATCCAGATGACGTCAACGTCGATTGCAATGGCTGCGGATGCATGCACCAAATCAGTTTCACTTGGCCCACTGGAGACATGTGTTATTCACTGATGAGTCTCGGTTCATGCTTTTTTACATGTCAGATGGACAACAATGTTGCTATCGACATAGAGGGAAGTGAAATTTTGTCATGGCGTGACAACACCTCTCATGGTCATCCAGGACAATCTTACAGCCGTAAGATATCAGGATCAGGTCCTCGTGCCCCACATCCTTCCACTTATCCATAAGCAGCAGGATAATGCAAGGGCACACTTTTCTTGGGTTTGTCGTGTCAGACTACCTCTCCCAGTTTTCGATTGGCCACCCTACAGTCCAGATTTGTCCCCAGTCGAGCATTTGTGGGACAAGCTGGACAGGAGGGTCAAGAAGCACACCAATGTCCCAAACAACGTCGCTCACGAGAGTGGTGGCCGAGTGGATAAGTGCATTGGTCTCTCATGCCAGAGGTCCCGAGAGCAATCTCAAGTCGGGGGAAAGTTCTCAAGGTGTCCGAACAACCTCTGTCAGCATCAATTGTGGGATTGATGCTGTCACAGCGTACCGTCCTATCGGGTGGGGACGTAAAATAGCTACTCTCTATGCAGAGAGAGACACACTCCATGCAGGCTAAAGATCTCTTCTTAGTATTCAAGAAGAGCAAGGCCACTAAGATGTCGCTACGAAGGTCATCCCACACACCTGTGCCATGGGACCAAGGAGAGGCATTAATATAAGTTGCATAACTTGTTCGCCAATCCTTGTAAAACAAATCAGATTAAAAAAATCGCAACATCGATGCCGTAGCTGCGACGGGTGGTGCAATTTCACAAAATTTGAAGTTCATCAAGGGCCATAACTCCAAGAAAAATATTAGGAACAACACATGCATTGAACAGTGGCTAGACAACAATAAGATACACTTACATGCCAAATATAAAGTCATTCCATCAAGTATTTCAAAAGTTATTGATTTTTGAAACTCGTTGGTCACAGACAGACCGACTGACATTCTAAGTTCATAAAGGGCCATAACTCCAAGAAAAATATTTGGAACAACACATGCATTGAACAGTCACTAGACATCAATAAGATACACTTACATGCCAAATATAAAGTCATTCCATCAAGTATTTCAAAAGTTATTGAGTTTTGAAACTCATTGGTCACAGACAGACCGACCGACATTCTAAGTTCATCAAGGGCCATAACTCCAAGAAAAATATGTAGCTCAGCTCATGCAGAAACTTCTTCAGAAGTGGAATAACATCACACAAGGGACCATAAACAACTTGATGGGATCAATGGTAATGATACTGAAGCCCAGGGTGGGCACAACCGCTATTGATTTTGATCAGGAAATGGCATAGGTTACCCACATTTGAATGTTATCTATGCACACACCGTCTGTGTTAGGACAACAAAACTTGTCAAAATTTAATCAGTAATGAAGAAATAACATCAAAATCCAAACAATGAAATAATCATCCATAACACATTTGAAATATTTACCACAGAGAAAAAATTTTGTTTCTTTTTGCTACTAATATACATGGCCTCAGTGCATCCAACATAGGCATTTGATCTATTATATCTTGTTTCACAGCACTCCATGAGCTCTGTCAAACAAGATTTTACTGGTTGCAGGCTAGATTATTTTTTGTGGTCTGAATTTGTTATTCAATATTTGTTGTATTACAAATTACTGAAAAGTGCCCACAGGCACTCACCAATAAATTGTAATAAAACAAATTTATATAAAATGTTATTTGCATTTGACTGACTGTGAAATACGAGCAAGGAAAATGTTGGCTTTTGCTCTGGTGCCCTCATTTTTTTGAAAGCCCTGATAGAGGCTTCTTACACTAATAGAAATGCTAATTTTAACACCACAGGAAAATGACTGTATTCCTGTTAATTGTACACTTTTGTATTATTTATTTATTGATGTTTAAGGTCACGTGTCTGCACAATGGCTAATCGTGACCACAATGTGGAGATAAAGGAAAGTTTAGTCTATCATTTATACCCATGTTGCCAGGGGCGTGGTGGCTCAGTTGGTGGAGGTACAGGCTGCAAACCTCAGTTTGAATCCCACCTGCAACAACCACATTGTGTCCTTGATCAAGACACTTCACCCCCTTTGCCCATGTGGGGGCATGGTGGCGTTGTGTACTAAGGTGTACTACACATCGATGGTACAGTCTTCAACCAATGCTAATCCTACTTGTGTGGAGTTGGTATGTTGGGGAGCTGACAGTTGCTCGCCATTGTTCAGTGGTTCTCTTCAGGTACCACGGCTTCCTCCACCTGTAAAACTGCCGTGGTAATGATTAGCCATTGTGCAGAAATATGTCACCTTAAACTCCAATAAATAAATAAATACTCATATTGTCCATTTTTGAGGACTTTCACCCCAGTCATTGGTGACTGTGTCCTATTTTACCAGTAAAACAGAACCTGTTTACCTCACAGCTTCACATCCCAGGGTTCCCATTGGAATTATCCTCTTGTGAATTGAATATTTTTTCACAGGGAGAGTGACCATTAGATTAACAGCAATCTACTACAGTACGTGGAGAGTGGATTGTAACTATATTACCCGCAGGGTGGAGTTATCACCCAAGCTATAACTTTCAAATTGGAGAGTGGATTGTAACTATATTACCCGCAGGGTGGAGTTATCACCCAAGCTATAACTTTCAAATTTTGTACATATCGAACAAAAAACACAAGCAATGTTTCAGCCAATGGACCTCCGGGTTTAACCTGGAGGTCCATTGGCTGAAACTTTGCTGGTGCTGGTTATGCTTTGCAACAAATTTGCAATTATTGCTCGGGTGGAATCTCCATTCTGTGGGTGATTTAGTGATAATACACTCTCCACGTACTGTATATAAAAGATGTTAATTTTAATTCTCTTCTTGTCTTAAATAGTGATGGCTGAATAATGGTGATAATCAAGATAGTTGATTGGAAATAATAACAGTGATGACATTTTCTCCTCTATTCTTCACTGCCAAATAATGTCAAATAATAATGATTGTAAGGATTTTTCTCCAAAATTAATACAGTAGAACCTGTTTTGAGAGACCACCCTTTGGGCCACACAGACAGGTGGTCTCTCATAACAGGTTTCATGTTTTCTCAAGCCAGTGAATAACCAACCACAAAATTCAGAAATGGAGAATGGATTTTTGTAATTACTTTGTAGTTGTTCTGTTTTATGAAGTTTTTGTAACAAATTGAAATGGACAGTTATAAAAATTATAAAAATAAATTAGTGTTGAAAATCTTCATTGAAGAATTTCCACACTAATTTATTTTTATAATTTTTATAACAGTCCATTTCAATTTGTTATAAAAAGATTTTCAACACAAATTTATTTTTATTCCTATCTGTCACATTTCAGGTATGTATGAAATTGTTTATTCAGAAATAATCCTAATCTTTTCACAGGGGTCTTATAAAAACATCTCAATCTGTAATGAGTTAGCAATTGAAACCCAATTAAGAGCTTTTAATACTTTCAATTATGTTAGTATAACCACAATTGATTTTCCAATTCCAGAACAGGTAAAAAGTTTTTGTCATGGTTTCTGTCTTCAGACGGGCAGTCTCTCAAGACAGGTCCATTATGGCATAAAAATACAAGTTGGTACCAAGTCACAGTGGTCTCTCTAGACAGGTGGTCTCTCAAGACAGGTGGTCACCCATAGCAGGTCCATTATAGAGTAAATCCAATCGGTGCCTGGTAGATGTGGTCTCTCAAGACAGGTGATCTCTCAAGACAGTGGTCTCTCAAGACAGGTTTTAATGTAGTGGTGTTCACACTATGATTTGGCAGATGAGAGTACAGGCCTGTGTACATAGGAAATTGAGGTGCCATGAAAAAAGGGTTATCTTTACTTTTGTTTAGGGAACCATTTTTCACAGACAATCCTTTTTTCTTCTTTTTAACCCTTTACCTAACATAAAAAGCAGACGACACAAATAAAATTCTTGAATAATTAATTTTTTTCATTTTTTGTCTCAAAAACATAGGTTTCTGTGTCAAAAACATAGCTTATGACCCCTCATTGGAACGAGCTCGATAAACTCGTTCCAAAGAGGAGTCATAACCTATGTTTTTGAGACAAAAAATGAAAAAATAATGAAAATTAATTGCCGATTTTTGTGAATAGGGCTGGCCGGTTTTGGCCGTTACGTTGGGTAAAGGGTTCAGCAAAAGAAAAGCTACATACTGAGGTGCTTACTAGTGTTAACCCTTTACCCAACAAATCGGCCGTATCCACCCGCGTAATATGTAAATTCAGTAGTTGAAAAAATATTAGTTTTCAACAAATTTCAACAAAACCAGATCATGTGACCCCTCGTTGGAACGAGCTCATTCCAATGAGGGGTCACATGATATGGTTTTGTTGAAATTTTGGGAAAAATTTGAAAAAAATATATTTAAAATAATAAATTTTGATATCATCTGCGTTGGGTAAAGGGTTAACAGGTAAAGTGTTAAATTATTTTTGGTTAACAAATAAGTTCACATGTCATTGCCTTGTTACGATTTATGACAGAGTGCCTTTATGCACTTTTCCATAAAGTGTAACACTGCAAATCCACACAGATTAAATAATTTTACTTCAAAGATTATTATTTATTTATTATTATTCATTGGTGTTTAAGGTCACATACATATACACAATGGCTAATTGTGACCGTGACAGTTTTACGGGTGGAGGAAGCTGGAGTACCTGGTGAGAACCACTGAGCATTGACAAGCAACTGTCAGCTCCTCAACGTTCTAACTCTGTTCAAGCTCCACTCAAGCAGGGTTTCAGCGGTTGAAGACATGTGCATCATTAATACTGACGTGCAGTACGCCGTAATTGTATTGCATCATGTCAGTTCATCATGATACCAGAAGAAAACACCTAGTTTAACCCTTTGAACTCTAGTGGTATCTTCCATGCCAGTTCAATGGCAGCAATTAGAAGAGTCCATATTCATTATTTGGGGTAGACCAATCAATATTTTCAACGTGCGGCCTCGGGGTTGATTGGTCTACCCCACACATTTACTGAACAGCCATCCTATTTAATGTACGGATCTGCGAATCACAAATTTCTTTTCGAATCGAATCTCGAATCGAATCGTGTCTCTGATATCGACATCGAATCGAATCTCGAATCGAATCTTAAAAGACAAGTTATTTCATATTGCATGAAACGGAAGTTACGGAACACTGTGATGACCCTTACACGACGGAGTGAACACCTTAAACACCAATAACTAAATATTCTCTGTAGCACCGTCGCTGAAACAGCTAGGCCTATTGTCCATAGTTTTAGTTTTTGAAGGCCTAACTTGTTACTATTCACGTTCTTAAGAACGTGAATAGTAACAAGTTAAGCCTTCAAAAACCAAAACTATGGATAATGTTCTGGGCCAAATTCACACCTTACCTAACAATTAAACATTGTCAATTACTCAAATAAATACGAATTGAGCCTACATGAATGAATTTTCTAATGACAGTTCTATCCTATTTTTGTTGGAAATGTAACAAATTGAAGTTAGTACGAGAGATTCGAAAAAATCGAATCCTGAGACTGATTCGGGATCGATCTCGAAGCATACGTATGGTATCGATATCGAATCGAATCTCGAATATTTGCAGGACCCTAATTTAATGACGTATCATGTTGCTGGCCAGAAAAACGGCCGCTAGGGTTCAAAGGGTTAATCATCAATATAATGTATATCAAAATTCTGGGAAAGTAATTAAATGAACATCAAAGGCAATCTGAGTAAATATATTTATTTATTATACGCTAGCCTGTGAATTATCACAAATTATCTAAAAGATATTTCTCAAAATCTATCGACTCGACAGATATAGAAATATTCCTCAGTAGCTTCCTAAATGACATCACGCTTTGGCACATGACGTCGCCTTAAAGGAATGAGCAGCTGATCTTTGATATTGTTTTGAAAAAACATACGCATCTGGGGTCGAGTCGGGCTGAATATTGTGCAATAAAATGTCTCGTAGCATATGATAAAAAAGAAAATCTACTCTATTTTAGTCAGCATCTGGTATTATCTCATGAGTGTGGGCCTGAAAGTTTTATTTTTCACGAGCGCTTGCATCCACACTCATTAGATAATTCCCGATATTCAATAAAACAGCGTAGATATCCTCTATGTAAGATCTAAAACTGTAAGTACATGTACAGTACGTGGAGGGTGTATTATCACTAAATCACCTGCAGAGTGGAGATTACACCCGAGCAATAATTGCAAATTTGTTGCAAAGCATAACCAGCACCAGCAAAGTTTCAGCCAATGGACCTCCGGGTTAAACCCAGAGGTCCATTGCTTGAAATATTGCTTGTGTTTGTTGTCGATATATACAAAATTTGAAAGTTATAGCTTGGGTGATAATTCCACTCTGCAGGTGATTTATTTACAATCCACTCTCCACGTACTCTAAACAAGTGCAATGCCGGTCGTCAGCGATCAGACTATCGTCCCCCACGGTAGGTGGATTTCTGTGAAATATACTAATATTTCCTCAATAAAACCCAAACAAATATAGATATCAAAGGAACAGCTCAGCAAACTAGTCCCAATATTACCCATATTTCTGTGGTTTTACTGGAAGCATCCAAATACCTGTAAAAAAGTCAAGTAAAGCTAAGTTGCATAAATTATGCACAAGAAAAAAAAAACTGTATAATATGTCATTTATCTTATGTCCCTTCCCTTCAAATCTAAAAATTTGAAATGAAAGCATCTCTGAGATACAGGTGGTAATAGTGCACAACATAATACACACAAAAATATTACTCGAGAAAAAGGTTAAGGCTAGCTAATTTGCATAATTTATGCATGAGTAAAAACCTGTACAATATGTTCTCTGATGCTGCTAGACCTCCATACCAAAAATTATTGATATCAGAAATGTCGTTCAGAATTCTGAAAGTATAACGAATTGCACTCAATTTCCAACAAAAATGGCTGCCAGTCAGCCATCTTGAATTTTTTTTCGGAAAAAAATTGGCGTGCATCAATTTTTCCTAATGCCCCATCAAATCTGAAAATTTGAACCGAAAGCGCCAAAGTATCTCTGAGATACAGGTGGTAACAGGACAGAAGGAAGGACAGATGGATGGATGGATGGATGGATGGATAACAGATGGACAGACAGACAGATGGACGGATGGATGGACAGACAGACAGACAGACAGACAGACAGACAGACAGACAGACAGACAGACAGACAGACAGACAGACAGACAGAGTGCAACACGGGAGACTAATAAACTACTGGTCGTCCACACAATGAATTTTATCAGTAGCTTCCTAAATGATGTTACGCTTCGGCGCATTACGTCGCCTTGAAGGAACGATCAGCAGCTTTTTGTTACTCTCTTGAAATTGTTTGCAGTCAAATTGGGCTGAATATTGCATAGTAAAATGTCACGAAGCATATAATGAAAAGAAAATCTATGATGCTGTTTCAGTGAATATCGCGAATTATCTCATGAATGTGGACCTGAAAGTTTTATTTTTCACGTGCGCTTGTAGGTGAATAAACTACTGGTCGTCCTGTTTGTATTTAGGTGAGCAAAACAATCATTCATCCAATTTGTGCAGGTCAGCTAATCTAATCTAGTATTTGCGACTGCCTGTGTTATCTGTTCCCAAACTCATAAAGACCATCGTTGGAAACATCAGAAAACTGGGCATGTGTACTAGAGAGTGTTACTGGGGATTCGGGCTTCCATATGTGATGGCCAAATGGGTGGAATTAGGTGAAAATGAACGTACATTAATTCCACTAAGTATCTTTATAGTTTGATTAACTCCCTTCATTTTCAATGAACTACCACTGTGTCCATGGATGGGTAATCATCCGGCATGACTGAATTCATAACATTTCCATAAATTTCATTCAGATGTAGAACATCACAAATTCCAAAGCAGTGAGCTAAAAATTCTGGTACTCTGTAGCGAGTTTTAACAATGAGAAGCCACATACTTACATGTGATCTTAAAACCATACAATTAAGAGAACCTGAAGATAACAACTTTTTAGGGATTGTCTATCCTCTTCCACAAAGGTAAAGTCCAACTGATTTCAGAAAGCTTGGGGTGAGCAATTTATCCTGGGAGTGGAAGTAACTTTCTCAAGAGGAATCCTTGTCAGACTGGATCGCACATGGCGAAGATAAAAAAGAGCCAATGAGAGACACAGGAAAACAACAAAAATAAGATATGCCATGGAATGGCCAGTGCCCTGCCACCTAAACCTATCCAGAAAAATAAGATTTCAGGCCATTAACGCTTTACCTATCACGAAAGATAGACAACACTTGCAATCAAAATTCCTGAAAATCTTTTTTTTTCATTTTCTGTGTCAAAAACATAGCTTATGACCCCTCATTGGAACAAGCGGTTTTGGTTGTTATGTTGGGTAAAGGGTTAAACAAGATAAAGGGCAATCGCTTTGATTATACCCTGTAGTTGGTATTGACGACTCATTGGCCACATAGCATAATTCATCAAACTTTACATTTTAACCCTTTACCTAACGTAACGGCCAAAACCGGCCAGCGCTATTCTCAAAAATCGCCAATTAATTTTCATTATTTTTTTCTTTTTTTGTCTCAAAAACATAGGTTATGACCCCTCGTTGGAACGAGCTCATCGAGCTCGTTCCAACGAGGGGTCATAACCTATGTTTTTGAGACAAAAAATGAAAAAAAATTAGTTATTCAAGAATTATTTTTGCAAGTGTCGTCTGCTTTTCAGGTTAGGTAAAGGGTTAAAAAACCAAACAGTTCTAGAAAGTGTCGCGGTCAAGGTTTAAAGATCATTTATCAACCAGTATGGTTGGTCCAGACCTCTTAGTCTAGTGATAAATCAGTCACTTTATGTGTTAGAGGTTGACGGTTTAAGCCTCAGCTCCCATACTTCTCTCTCGATCTGTGACCAGCCCCCAGCAATTGATGGCATTGTGAATGCTGTGGTGAAGCACTATGGATGTTTTGACCATGCTGAGGTGGAATCTGAGATGAGAAGAATGCGAGAGTAGTGTGGTGGTTGAGGTAAAAAGGCTATTTACCATCAGCCTGGTTGGTCTGGATATCTTAGTCTCATGGTAAATTGATAGCTTTGTGTGTTGGACGTCAACGGTTCGAGCCTATTCTCTCTCAATCTGTTACAAAAGTAAAGTAATTTATCTTCAGAACTTCGTTGGTTTTTTTAACCTCAAGTACTCAATGGGTTCCTTGACCTTTGGCATAATGACCTAAAAATATGTAGGGCTCTTCCTCTCAACATGCTCAACCCACAAGCCAAGTAAGGTTTCGATCGCAAATGCTTATTTTTAATAATTAAAAGAGCAGAAATCAGGTCCGACTGATAAAATTTTAATTTCAAGGTCATTGTGGCCTAGAACTTTGGCATAATGACCTAAAAAATACATAGGGTTCTTCCTCTCATTATGCCTAATCCACATGCCAAGTTTGGTTTCGAACACGCAAACAACATTTTATTTACAGAGCGGAAACCAACTCCAAGAAAACTTAAAATTCAAGGTCACTGTGACTTTTTCTTTGACACAATAACTCCAAAATAAATAGGATTTTTTTCCTTTCATCATGCTCAATCCATTAGCCAAGTTAAGTATCAATCAAGCAGGCAAAATTTCAATTTGAGAAGTCCACTCAGGTAAATATTTAAGTTCAAGATCACTGTGACCTTGACCTTTGGCACACTGATCCCAAAATGCTTAGGGTCCTTCCGCTCATCATGCCTAATCCACATGCCAAGTTTGGGTTCAGTCGGCCAGGCAGAACTTTAATTACAGAGCGGAAACCAACACTGATAGAAATTAAGGTTCAAGGGCACTGTGACCTTGACATTTGGCACAATGATCAAAAATATATAGGGTTCTTCCTCTCATCATGCCTAACCCACATGCTAAGTTTGGGTTCAGACAGCCAAGCAGAATTTTAGTTGGAGAGAGGAAACCAACTCCATCGACACACACATGGATGGACAGCGCCACGGCTATATTCCCCCAAAATTTTTTCAGGGGGATAAAATGCAAATATAATGAAAATCGAATTGTGATTTTTGTAACTAGCTAGATTATGTTGGGTAAAGGGTTAACCATTCAGCTAAGAAGAACACTGAGTAAGCCCAAATATGGACTTCCAGCACTCTACCAGTTAACATGCATTGAGTCATTTTCCTATCTTCCAATTACACATTGAGCATTTATTCTATTGTATCTTCTTTGACAGAGTTCAATGTGCCTGCCAAACAAGATATAATAGATTAACCCTTATGGCCGGGAGATTTTTATACATTTTCGCTCCACTTGAAAGTCCTCCTACAGTGGCTTTGCATTTGTTTCTAGTCAAGTCTTGGCTGCCTGCACAGGCAGCCAAGACGACTAGAAACAACTAACAAGGTAGTTTGAAAACAAGTTCTAAGTTTACCCAAACAGTGCATGTTGGGGCACATGTTCCTTTGCATTAAAAAGTTGGCAAAGTCAGAATTCTCCCTTAAGGGTTAAACAGCTTTAGCGGATGTATTGATACCAAAAGGGGGTGCAGTGGCTCAGTAGGTAGAGGTGCAGGCTGCAAGCCGAGAGGTCCTCGGTTCGAATCCCACCTGCAGCACCCACATTGTGTCCTTGGGCAAGACACTTGACCCCCATTGCCCTTGTGGGGGCACAGTAACGCTGTGCACTAAAAGCATACTGCACGTTGATAGTGCATCTGTCTTCAACCAATGCTGCCCCTGCTTGTGTGGAGTTAGTATGTTGGGGAGCTGACAGTTGCTCGCCGTTGCTCGGTGGTTCTCTCCGGGTACTCCGGCTTCCTCCACCCGTAAAACTGTCATGGTCATGATAAGCCATTGTGCAAAAGTGTGACCTTAAACACCAATAAATAAATAAATAAATAATAATGATACCAAAAATGTCTATAGATGTGGAGAATTCAGTGGATTATTTATTTATTGGTGTTTAAGGTCACATATTTCTGCACAATGGCTAACCATGACCGTGACAGTTATACGGGTGGAGGAAGCCGGAGTACCCAGAGAGAACCACCGAGCAACTGTCAGTTGCCCAACATACTAACTCCACACAAGCAGGGTTAGCATTGGTTGAAGACAGGTGCACCATCGACGTGCAGTACGCCTTAGTACACAGCATCACCGTGCCCCCACGTGGGCAATGGGGGTGAAGTGTCTTGCCCAAGGTGGGATTCGAACTGAGGACCTCTCGGCTTGCAGCCTGCATCTCTACCAACTGAGCCACCGCACCCCCTATTCAGTGGATGCTGGAATTATTCTCAGTGGATGCTGGAATTATTCTCAGACAGATTACAAGATGTCTTATTCAATTATCGGGAGTTTACTTTTATTTTTTTACTGGGGTTTAATGATACTTTCAACAGTCATGTCAAGACAGTTTTATGAGTGGAGGAAGCCAGAATACCGAGAGAACTACCGAGCAGCAGCAGCGAGCAACTGTCTGACTCTTGCACATACCGACTCCATACAAGCAGGGTTTGCATTGGTTGAAGACAAGGGCACCATCGACATGCACTATGCCTTAGTACACAGTGCCAGCCTGCCTCCACGTGAGTTTACTCTATAACCTGTATGCAATTAACAGGTCAAATTTGTACTGAAAGTATGGAAAATTGTTAAGTGTTTCGAAAGTATATTCAATTAACAGGGTTATTCAATTAAGAGATATCAATTTGAGTAAGCTCCGCTATACTGGTAATACAAGATATTCCTGTCAACTGGATATAAAAGTTCTTATCAGTCACAAAGTGTGAGAAAATGTTGAAGTTTCTATGATTCATTAACACTCTGAAACAACAAGAAATTCAGTAAAACTGATGGATGCTCCCCGACAGTCGACTTAAGTTAACAAGCAGATTAAAATTATGGTCCCCCGCTATGGGAAATCATTTGGCGCATGTCTTTGAAATGCAAGGACCATAACTCTGGTGAAAGATATGCAGGCAACCTTTTATAACATGCACAGGAGTGGCTTGTCACAAGGATTCCTCACACCAAATTTCATTGATTTCCATCCACTCACTAAGATATTGCTGCTGACGAAAAAAAAAGTAAGAAATATTGAAAAAGTAAGGAATGTAATTCTGTTAAAAAATATTTTTTTTATAACAAGTGGAAGAGCAGCTTGTCACAAAGATCCCTCATACCAAATTTCATTGAAATCCAACCCCCACACCGGTAAGATATCGCTGCACACAGAAAAAAATAATGAAAAATATGCTGACAATTTTTTTATAACATGTGCATGAGTGGCTTGTCACACGGATCCCTCATACCAAATTTCATTGAAATCCATCCACTCACTGCTGAAAGATTGCTGCAGATGGACAGACAGATGGATGGACAGATGGACATAGCAGTGACTATAAGCACCCCTAAATTTTTTTCAAGAATTAAGTACTTTGTTGGACAGACTGCCTAAGCACTGTCAAACAAGATATGAGGAATAAAATTCTTTAGAGCTGTATGTTGTTATATTTCTTGTTCGGTTTCAGTTTTGGTTTTTCAGGTGGAGAAAAACCTCGGTTCGGTTCGGTTCGGTTTTCGGTTTGTTCAGGAGGCCAAGTAAAACTCAGTAAAACTCATTCTTATGTCCAGAGTCATAACTGAAAGGTAGTGAAATTGAATGAAACTCAATGAATGCCCAAAATAAGCTATAATACATGAAGAATCAGGAAGGCCAATATAATAATTACCTAAATATACAGAACTTTTATTGTGCTTGGACATTTTTCGAGGTCTGACACCTACACGTAACTTGAGGAAAGCTGCAAATACAACTAAACTGAAATGTCGGAAATTCGCAGAATGTAGCCTTCCCAGAGTAGTGAGAGTACCCAGACACTGCCATTGGCAGTGTCTGGGTACTCTCACTACTCTGGGATGGCTACATTCTGTGAATTTCTACAGCAAGAGAGTATTTAATAAAAAACGAAAAACCTTAGATTACGGGATGTCGACGGTTTCGGTTTCGGTAAAATTTTTAAAAAAAACTAAAAACCTCGGTTCAGTTTTGGTTAACCTACAGCTCTAAAATTCTTAATCTGTTTATCAGTGTGGAGATGATTAACAATAATCAAATGCTGGTGTTATTTGAATGCATTCAACAAACATTACAAGTTATTGAGATGAATTGATGGTAACATGGTCTGAGGTTTGTGGCTCAGAGTATATGTTGTTTAGCGTCTCAGTTGAACCGAGCCGCAAACCTCTGACCACGTTACCATCAAGTCATCAAAATAACATATATATTCTAATCAGATCATACCCATATGATGCATGTGGACAGTTTCAATTTTTTATTTCAATTTATTTTTTTTCATTTATCATTTCTTTTCCATCATGAGGTTCTTATTTATTTATTTATTGGTGTTTAAGGTCACATATTTAAGCACAATGGCTAATCATGACAGTGACAGAGTACCCGGAGAGAACCACCGAGCAACGATGAGCAGCTGCCAGCTCCCCAACATCGTAACTCTGCACTGCAGCACAGACAGGGTTAGATTGGTTGAAGACATGCGTACCATTGACGTGCAGTATGCCTTAGTACACGGCATCATCATGGCCCCCCTCCCCTCCCCTCCCCCCCCCCCCCCCCCCCCACGTGGGCAATGGAGATGAAGTGTCTTGCCCAAGGACACAACGCGGTTGCCGCAGGTGGGATTCAAACTGAGGACCTCTCGGCTTGCAGCCTGCACCTCCACCTACTGAGCCACCGCGCTCCCTCATGAGGTTCTTAACAGGTAGAGTGCTGAATTATTTTTGGCAATCAAAATTTGTTCACATGTCTTTGCCTTGCTACAATTTATGGGAGAGTGCCAGTGGGCACTCTCCCATAAATTGTAACAAGGCAAATCCTAATTGACTAAATAATATCACTTCAAAGATAATATGAAGCATATCCATTGAATTTAAAGCCTTCAAGTTGCAGTACCTGCACTTGAGAATGAAGCCCAAATATGGGCTTCCAGCACTCTACCAGCTGAAAGTGGTTTGTTTTATGTTTAGGCATCGTAATGTACAGAATAACATGGGCAGCAGTGTATTTTATTAACTTTGGAATTTATCTGCCATAAACCAATAAACTTTTTTTTTAGTTTAGAAAAGTAATAAAAAGAGACCATGTGGCAGCCTCATGATCATGTGAAAGGGCCTGTTTGAGAACAGGGTACCTGCAGGCAAGGACAGATAAAATTCAAGGCTATTCAAGGCTGTTTCTCGATATATTTCAGTCTTTTTCAATGCCCTACAACAGAGACACGCAGTTTTCAAATTTCATGTCAGTTCCGGTTTCATTCAAAGAGTAAGGTTTTTGGTTTCGATTTTCATTGTTCAAGCATTAACAATACACTACATTTGCATATAAGGAGATGTATTTGAGGGCAACACACCTGTGTAACAGCCTATACCAGTACTCTGATTTCCTGAGCACAATGTATTTGCCAAGTTTGAGAAAAATGATTTTTGTCTGGAGTCTATTGCAACATTAGCCATGATGACGGGTTTTCTGTAATTGTTTCGGTTTCGGTTTTGATGACAAAACCGAACCAAATTTTCGGTTAACCGCCCATCTCTACCCTACGATGGACACCTTCAAGGATTTTCAAGGTCCTGCCTCCAGTAGTCCTAACTAGGGCCTCTGGTCAATACTCCATCCCCCACATCCCTACAAAAGAAGACTGGCAGAAGGGGGTGATGACTGGAGGGTCCAAGATTGGACTATGCCTTCAATAACTCTGGCACATAAAACTATATATTTGTGATTATGTGCTTCATCAGCAGTTTTTATTGCATGAATATTCAAGGTTTCAGGCCTGGCATTTTCAGGAGAGAGATTTATTCACTCGCCTACTGCTTACCTTAAAAAAATTAAGGAGGGCGAAAACTAGCCTTCCTGGCCTTAGAATGTAATGATTACCATAACAGCCTATTCATAAAACCCACATCTGTTCAGATCTCTGCTATGTTAGTGATCTCTGTAAGATGGCCATACTGCTCCTCCCATACCTCTGGGCCTTGCTGAGGCCCAGAGGTGTGGGAGGGGCAGTGTAGCTGTCTCACAGAGACTAACATGTTAGCAGCACCAAATAAAATGTACAAAGCCCATTTGGCAGAATTCATTAATAGTAAAACTTCATTTTGCTATTTGCAGCTTTTGTATGCTTGAGGAGAGCTAATCGCTCCCCTAGGCCATGGGAGGGGTGTGATTTTTAGCCCTCCTGCATTTTTAAGAATGCCATGCCTGAGGTTTTTCAAGGCCTCCTGATACATTTTCAAGGATTCCAAGGCCTTGAACAACCCTGAGTCAAATTCAAAGCCATTCCTTGCATCCAAGGCCCCGTGGGAACCCTGCAGGTCTTGAAAAGCTTACACTTACCTCTTATGGTAAACTGGTATCGTTGAGAAGTCAATTTTCACACAAAACAAATGAACAGTAAAAGTCTCAATCGCAACCTAACAAATGGGAGTCGACTCATGAACTGAGCAAAATTTTTAAATTTAAATAAAACATCCAATGACATTTGACAGTTTCCCTCCCATGACCATTTTTTGAACAGCCTGAGGTTTGAACATTTTTCACAAAAAGGTTATGATCTGACTATATACATCTTGATGAAAAACATTTTTATAACTCATTCCAACAAGGTCTATATTATTAATGACATGTAAACCCTAGAAAGATTTTGCTCAACACAAAAATTACCCTCAGCATCAAAGCAGTTAATAAACTTTGAAATGTTTTGCTGAATCTAAAATAATGGTCATCTGATCTCAAATAGGAAACCCAGACAATGGGATATCAGACTGCCATCTTCAAATCATACTTAAGTACTAAATGTTTCACAGATGACAAAGGGAACAAACAGTACATGAACAAAAAATTTTAAATGAACCATTAAATTGAATTGATACACCTTCACTTCTTAGATTAATTGTAAATTAGACCCTGTCCACCTGAGACCTGCATTGTTACACCTATAAATCAGACTTTTTGTTAGTGACATTGTAACTCTAGACATATGCACCAAACAAAACGATTCTAAATGATACCAATATCCATTTCTAAATGACTTTAAATTTTATTTTTTCTCGGTGCAAATCAGGACTGTTCCAATGAGGGAGCATTTACTATGTTTAGCAGAATAAATATTGGACTTTTGGGTGTTTTTTACAAATACTTTTGGATAGTTCCGGCCAGTGATAGGCCAAGGGTTTAAGAAAATTACTCAGGTTGGCATTGCATTTTGTAATTCATTAAGACCACCATGTCAGCATATAAAATGAGTCCCATAGAGAAAATATTCAAACAAGGTCATTAGACTTGAAAATAATTGACCGATGAAGCTTTTACACAATAGGATGACCAAATCTGCCTAAGGGTACAAATTATAGAAAAACCTTAATGATTCAGTTTTTATCAACAAGTTATATGGCAACCACATTTGCCAGAATAAGCAAGATGAACTTTATTTAACCCTTTACCCAGGGAGCGCGGTGGCTCAGTAGGTAGAGGTCTAGGCTGCAAGCCGAGAGGTCCTCGGTTCGAATCCCACCTGCGGTAACCATGTTGTGTCCTTGGGCAAGACACTTCGTCTCCATTGCCCGCGTGGGGGCACGATGGCGCCGTGTCCTAAGGCGTACTGCACGTCGATGTTACGCATGTCTTCAACCAATCTAACCCTGCCTATGCTGCAGTGCGGAGTTACGATGTTGGGGAGCTGGCAGCTGCTCGTCGTTGCTTGGTGGTTCTCTCCGGGTACTCCGGCTTCCTCCACCCGTAAAACTGTCACGGTCATGATTAGCCATTGTGCATAAATATGTGACCTTAAACATCAATAAATAAATAACCCTTTACCCAACGCGGACGATTTCAAAATTTATTATTTTAAATTTTTTCAAAACATTTCAACAAAACCATATCATGTGACCGCTCTTTGGAACGAGCTGAACGAGCTCGTTCCAAAGAGGGGTCACATGATATGGTTTTCTTGAAATTGTTCGAAAAATAATATTTTTTCAGCTGCTTAATTTGCATATTAGGCGGACGGATGCGAGCAGATGCGGGCGATTCGTTGGGTAAAGGGTTAACTCCTTGCATGCTGCTGGTGGATATTCCTGCCCATGAGAGGATTTCTGTTGCCAATGAATAAGTATAGTTTTGGTACATTTAATCTAATTTTTCTCCTGTAAACTGAATGAAATGTTTCACCAATGATTTCTTCTGTTTAATTTAAATGCATTATTTATCAAATCTAGTCATGGCTGCATCACAGCAGCCATGACTAGATTTTATGGAAAATTTCTTGAAAATACTCAGCACGTTTAAAGATAAAATTTAGGGTCACATATTTCTGCACAATGGCTAACCATGACCACGACAGTTTTACGGGTGGAGGAAGGCGGAGAACCCAGAGAGAACCACCGAGCAATGGCGAACAACTGTCAGCTCCCCAACATACTAACTCCACACAAGCAGGGTTAGCATTGGTTGAAGGCAAGAGCACCATCAACGTGCAGTATGCCTTAGTACACAACGCCACCGTGCCCCCACATGGGCAATGGGGGTGAAGTGTCTTTCCCAAGGACACAATGCGGTTGCTGCAGGTGGGATTCGAACCGAGGACCTATTGGCTTGCAGCCTGCACCTCTACCTACTGAGCCACCGCGCCCCCTAAAGATAAAATATAGAATTCCACCAACTAAAGATGCACAAATTGTATAACCCTATGTTAAGTTCACCCAAAGGTTATCCAAACTTCTCTAACATAACATTTTCTTGCTCCTCTTAAATCAACCGGTTCAACAGGGCTGGATTTAGGACTGGGTAAGCTGGGCAGTTGCTCAGAGGCCTCAACAACCAGGGGCCTCTATATATTAAATTAAACAAGAGGGGTGTGTCCATCCCCTTTAGCTCACCAATACATGGTATGCAATAAACCTAGGCTTTTTACAAATCTGCAAAAAATGTCTGGTCATGTACATGCATAGCAAAATAGGTCAGAAATTGTCTAAGTCCACAGTGACAAAACAGTCTAACATTGCATTAAAAAAGTCCAAAATCTCCAAAAAATGTCCAGTCAAGGGTTAATGTCATTTTATATTGATGCATTTAACACATATATGAAATATGAAAGCCACAGCATACTGGTGGTAGCCTCCACTCATGTACAGCAAAAACAAGTCAGAAATTTTCTAAGTCCACACTGACATAAGTCTAACATTGAAAAAACACTAAAAATCGATAAAATATCACGGGTTAAGGGTCTGTGGGTAATTGTAAGCCAAAGAAACACAGTATGAGGTGCATAGCAACAGGGATGAAAGTCAAAGTAGACTCGTACAATAACTTTAACACAAGTGTTGATGCTGATGCCAACAATGATGCGCCTCAGCTAATGACATAAGCTCACACAACTTCGTTGGTAAGCTAAAAAAGAAGTAGAACACTCCTAACTACAAGAGGAAGGTGGCAGGAAATAAAGGCCCACTGGGAACACAACAGAACCTAGACAGCCAAAAGGGACTCAGAAAAGGAAATTCCACCCTCAACAGAGGGGAGAAATCCTGCCAGAACAGCCCCCCACTGACACTTAACTCCAAAAACAATATCCAAAAGGATAGCATAAATTATCAACCGAAAAAATAACCGAACTGCACAGTACACAAAAATCGCACGCGAACACAGAGAATATAATGAAAGTGTCAATGACACTGTAGCTCAACTTGACAAACTTGAACTTGGTAAGTTATAAGTGAAATGGCAAAACTGAAGATCATTGGTTCCAATGTTATTTGGTTGAACTTCAACATCACAGCATTGTGTGTGCACAACGTCAGAGCAATCCATGCATTTTTAAATGTAAACTGTAAGGCTGGCTAAAGGAAGAATGTTTAAACACAAATTCAGTAAATACAAAGGTTATTGTAAATGGCAACTTTTTTCACAGAAATGAATGCTCATTCATAGCTCTTAACTACCTACAGGTCTCGCCAAATGAGCACACCAAGTTCAAAAACAATCCTACGATAAATGTGCCCTGTAGGCCATGTCAAAGAAGAATATTGATGCACAAATGCAATAAATTCAAAGACTGTTGCTAACAGCAACAGTTATTGATGGAAATGAAAAGAAAATCGATAGCTCCTATCTTTGTCACCCTGAATAAGCATACAAAGTTTCAAAACAACCCAAAAATGAATTCGCCCTCTGAGGCATGCCAATACACACATGCACTAAGTTTGATCGTCATTGCGAGTGGCAATGTTTATTTCTTCTGTTTTATGGAAATTCATAAATATACCCTGTGCAAAGAGTGCAAAGGGGATAAGTTGCTGCACAAATGTACTAAGTTCAAAGGTTGGTGATAAACAATAATTTTTGTTTGTTATTTTGTTAATTTTATTGTTATTTTAAAGCTCACATCTGGAGGTCACTCCGAACACAAATACCAAGTTTCAAAGTGATCCGATCACAAATGTTCCCTGAAGGGTGTGCCAAAGGGAAATATTGAGGTCTGACTAAACTAGGTTCAAAGGTCGTTGCCAGCTGCAACATTTTTTGACAGAAATGGAAGAAAATCGATAGCTCCCATCTAGGGGTCTCCCCAAACAAGCACACCAAGTTTCAAAGCGATCCAGTCAAAAATGTGCACTGCAGAATGTACCAAAGGGAAATATTGATGCATAACTGCACTGAATTCATCGAAGGTTGTTGCCAGCGGAAACATTTTTTTGATGGAAATGGAAGAAAATAGATAGCTCCCATCTAGAGGTAACCGCAAATAAGCATACAAAGTTTCAAACTGACCTCATCACAAATATGCCCTGTAGGACGTGCCAAAGGAATATATTGATGTCTGACTAAACCAAGTTCAATGGTCATTGCTAGTGACAATATTTTGAGATGGAAATGGAAGAAAATGGATAGCTCCCATCTAGAGGTCACCCCAAACATACATACCAGGTTTCAAAGCAATCCGATCATAAATGTGTCCTGAAGGGTGTGCCAAAGGGAAATATTGAGGCCTGACTAAACTAAGTTTAGAGAACATTGCCAACTTTGTCAAGTTGAGCTAAAAATTACAAAAAATGTGGTTGAATGTTATATTTATTTATTTATTGGTGTTTTAAGGTCACATATTTATGCACAATGGCTAATCATGACCTTGACAGTTTTATGGGTGGAGGAAGCCAGAGCACCCGGAGAGAACCACCGAGCAACTGTCAACTCCACACAAGCAGGGTTAGCATTGGTTGAAGACAAGCGCACCATCGACGAGCAGTACGCCTTATTACTCAATGCCACCGTGCCCCCACACGGGCAATGGAGATGAAGTGTCTTGCCCAAGGACACAACGCACTTGCCGCAGGTGGGATTCGAACAGAGGACCTCTCGGCTTGCAGCCTGCACCTCTACCTACTAAGCCACCACGCTCCTCGGTTGAATGTTAAACGAGAATATACAAAAAAACACAGCCCTGTTATTAAAAGATCAGCAGATCCATAATTCAGTCACAGGAACATAGTATAAACAAGTTGAATTATCACTGTTTATCAGTGCAAACGAAAGCACATCTTCCTAAGATGGGAGGAAAAAAAAGAATGAGTCATTGATTACATGTTTGCACACTGGTACTGGAAGCCGTGGATCTGTATTAGGAGAAGAGCATCCCCTACTGGGTTGGGTGTGCACCGGTAGCACTCAACGCAGTTTGGGCTTATTTTTTCTTGGTGTTTTTGCACCACTTTTCTTTCAAGATCAAAATAGAGAGTATACTTTTGAGTTTGGGACTTCCACTGTAATGCAAGCCTGTTGTTAACAATTGTAAGGTAGGTTGATAAGAAATTAGGCCTTTTAACAGAATTTCACTACTAAATGGGGGGGGGGGGGGGGGGGGGGGTGGAAGGGGTATGTCAGGAACATTTTTTTGGACGCCAGGCACAAAAAGTTTTTTCCCCGACCCTTGGGCACCCACCCACCTGTTTTTTGAAAGAAAACATTTTTTTTTCCATTTTGAAATTTGGTACCCACCCCCAAATTTAGAGTAAATCGCATATAAACTGCTTTGATTACCAATTTGAAAGGGTATTTTTGCTGGAACATGGTTTGTATTGTTCCAGTAACCATTCCCGCCATTTAATCTACCCACAATAAGCTGATGAAGATTGGTCAGAATTTTATTCCGTTTCTTGGCAAGTTTATGAATTTATTCAAACTTTCTCACAGACACTGACAGTCAGTGTATACAAAGGTAATGAGGAGAGTATATTGCATATACTGGTATTCTACCTGAACAGTATTAAGACAGGTGTAGCAGGAACAAGTGTGAAATATGTTGAACATTTTGATGTTTTTACCTGGTTTCACCACTGTATTTCCTATTTCTACTACTTCTTTCTGTTTCTACCCATTTCTGCACTCAATTTTAGTTTCATCAGTCTAATATTAATTTATTAAGCATTATCAAGTGCATAATTTATAGAGGCAGTTAGCTCAATGTTGTATTGAACCTGTCAATAGTCAATATGATGAGGGGTGATTATTTGGTATCTGAAATCCACTCCTCATAAACTGCACTGTTGCACCTTGGACAAATTGCGTAGTGCATCATTTGATGGAGTGGTTAGTAAGCTTTGGTTGATTCAACTTAGCAGGTGGGGCGCGGTGGCTCAGTAGTTAGAGGTGCAGGCTGCAAGCCGAGAGTTCCTGTGCACTAAGGCTTACTGCACGTCGATGGTGCACCTGTCTTCAACCAATGCTAACCCTGCTTGTGTGGAGTTAGTATGTTGAGGAGCTGACAGCTGCTCTCCGTTGCTCGGTGGTTTTCTCCAGGTACTCCAGCTTCCTCCACCCGTAAAACTGTCGTGGTCATGATCAGCCATTGTGCAGAAATATGTGACCTTAAACACCATTAAATAAAAAAATAAATAAATAAATAAATAAATAAATAAATAAATAAATAAATAAATAAATAAATAAATATTCAACTTAGCAAATCAGATGAGAAAGTGCGAAAGAAATGGTGACCACGTTGAGTTGAAAAGGTCTACCATATTTCTCCAAATTTCATCAGGATGCATTATGGAAATTTTGAGGCTCTGATTTGTCGAGTGACGCCCCTGTGATTTATATATTACCTTTTGCACAATGAATGTCAGTGTTATCCTACAATATATTGGAGGCTGTTCATTCAGCTCAGAGTCTTGAAACCTATTTGCTCAAAATATGGTACAGGACCAGTGACAGGACAGTAACTTTCCAAGTGGTTGTTACAATATTCAGCTTGATCTCACTGAAATATAATACACATGTGTATCCTTTCTGACTCAGATGATCCCAGCACACTTTATTCTATGATTTAATTTTATTTTTTGTTACTACAGATTGCTATAGTTTATTTTATTTCTATTATAAGATAACCCAACCAGGGGTCTTATATGTGTTTGCAAAGTTTTCAGATTTCATACGTCAGGTTTCTCTCCAGACATCCCGTATCTTTCTCGACATGTGCTGTACACTATGGTCCAGGGGTAAATGGCTGAAATTCATATTAACTCAACTAATTCCCTACTGACAAACTATTTACACCATTGTATAAACTGTTTGTTAACAGTGAATCTGTTTCCCTGTTGATAAACTCTCTATCAGTAAGCTATAATGTCCTGACTATTTGATGGTCCAGCCTTTTCTGACAGTATATCACAAATTGAAGGAAATTGGTTTGAAGGCTACCCACTAAGCCCAAGGCTTGAATGATCAATAACAACCCTACATTTTGCTCATACATGTATATCACTGAAATTCATAATTACATAATGAGAATCCGTGAAAGTAGTCAGTTGCATTGGGAAATGGCATTACGCCAGTATGATGTCTACTATTCATGGAGAAGAGTCCTTTTAATGTCAGATCTGGTTAGATTACATTTATGTTAGATTACATAAATGATAATTCACTTAAATTGCTTTAACTTTTTTCAAAATCGTGAACTACTGATGGTGTGATGGGGAACAGTGAACGTCTGTCCACATTCCTATGCTGCTAGCGCCTATCCTATACTACTAATCATCCCCCTCTTAACCCTGAGGAGATGAAGTGGTGGCAAAAAGCCTACACAAGCTTCCCTGATCAATATGCATCATTTATTTGAAAGATAACAGCTCATAGGAAAAAAATTTCAAGGCATGGAAAAAACGTGTTTTCAGAGCTGCTGACCTATCCACCCAACCCCGCGTTGTGACCTGGAAAAAAACTGATGACCCCCCTCCCTCCTCCTCCCCCATCCCCCATCCCCCCATACTAAATTCAATAAATGCTTCTCTTTGAGCCATGAATACCTGTTCTGAGGTCGAAAGTCGACTCGATGGGTCAATATACCCGCACATATGAAATGTTAGCCCGATCGGCCCAGCCGTTTTTGAAATAAAAGGTCATGGTCACACATTTCAAGGTCAAGGTCACCACGCACAGGCACCCCGATAAGGTAAAAATGACCGATGGGTCAATATACCCGCACATATGAAATTTTAGCCCCGATCGGCCCAGCTGTTTTCGAAATAAAAGGTCAAGGTCATCAATTTCAAGTTCAAGGTCACCCCGCACCGGCACGGCACCTATCCCATATTACTCGCAGGGACGAATTACCCCTGTGTACAAAATTTGAGATCGATCGGTCGAGAAACGGAGGAGTTCACCCGGAACAAAGATAGATAGAGAGATAGAGAGAAAGAGAGAGATATAGACACAGACATTCGCATTTATATATTAGATTGTGATAAATTGATGGAGCTTATGTTCAACGCGTCGAGGTTGAACCTACGCTCAGAGCCGCAAACCTCAGACCATGTTACCGTCAATTCATCACAATAACGTATATGTTCCAATAGACACTACCCATAGCCAAAAACCTACATCGTGAAACCCGAGAGGCTTATTTACTCAACTTGTGATCATTAAAAGTTGCCTTGTTCAAGGCAACTTTTAACAATCACAGGTTTAGTAAATAAACCTCTCGTGTATCCACTACGGCACTGGATAAATAATAATTTGAACCAGATAAACTCATTCCATCTTAGTTCAAATCGTAAATCAGTCTGTAATTTAAACAACACTTCATCTGGAACACTGTGAAACATCCAGGAAAATGAAGCAAGTTACTAGTCACTCCACTGATGAAAGTTACGAAACGGACGACGTCACTGCAAATATTTTGCGTTGTGAAGTCAGACGGTAACATATGCCACTTGAGCCGTAAACACAGAATATACTAAGCGAACTCTCGTCCAATCAGAGGAAGAGGATTTTAGTCTCATTGGAACATATTTATTTATTTATTGGTGTTTAGGTCCCACAAAGTAGATCTACTGTTTCTCAAGCCATTTTTTGTAAAATTGCTTTGGGCTTACGTTTTTTTTTATTTTATTTTTTATTTTTGTATTTATTTCTTTGCCATCAAAAGTTCATGTTCTTGATTTGTCTCATAATCTACAGAACAGAATGGGTGGTGGTGTATTTCATCCCTTGAGTGCAAGAAGACTTTGCAATGCTTTTTGCACTCCAGGGACAAATTTATCAATTTTATTAACGAGGGTAAAATATCAGACATAAACCATTCAATAATTATTTTTTTAAGTTTGCATTGATTATAGAAACAGAGCATGCGGCAGCCAAAAGGTCCATGCAAGAGAGCCCGAGAAACATATTTTTAACTTTTTAAGGCCTTATGGTCACATATTTCTGCATAATGGCTAATCATGACCACAGCATGGAGAAAAAGTCAAATTTAGTCATTGTTTATACACTTGTTGTCGATTTTAGAATACTTCCACCCCCGACATTGGAGACCAGGTTCTATTTCACCAGTACTGCAGCTGAGTACTGCAGTAAAAACACACTGCTTCACTTCCCGGGATTCTCAATGGGGCTATAAAGCTTAAGCATGCTAAGATATATCCATTAATAATGAAAAAGACATGAGCGCAAGATTTAACCCTTTACCCAACGAATCAACCGCATCCGCCCGCGTAATATGCAAATTCTGCAGTTGAAAAAATATTATTTTTCAAAAAATGTCAACAAAACCATATCATGTAACCCCTCGTTGGAATGAGCTCGTTCCAACGAGGTGTCACATGATATGGTTTTGTTGAAATTTTTTGAAAAATTTAAAAAAATGATATTTAAAATAATAAATTTTCATATCGTCTGCGTTAGGTATAGGGTTAATCAATTTTGGAGACTTTTCACTTTAAATTTGAAAAACCTTTTTGAACACTCAGAAGGTGCAATCAATCTGGGAAAGCCAATGGAATTGTTTGAAAGCTACAATTCCAATACAAAATTTTTTTTATTGAAATTCGGAAAAAATTGATAGCTCCCATCTAGACATTACCCCAAAACCAATGAAATTTGAAACTGATCAGGTGAGAAATATGGCCTGTAGGGTGTGCTAAAGGAATTGTGGACTGACAGAGGTACATCCATGGATGGATGGATGGACAACGGAGCGCAACCCATCCCAATAGATCATACCTAATGTTGTAATAAAGTTGTATACCAAATATCAAAAGATTCTGACTGGAGGATCTGAGGAACATGGAGAGCCCAATTATTAACTGATGGGCTTGATTTGAACAAACTTGAATCCAACCACTGTAAGCATTCTCTATACCATATATCAAGAGATTATGACTAGTGGTTCTGGTGAAAGAGTTTCAAAGATTATTCCTCATATTGGACTAAGTTAAAATTAGGGCTGCAACAGGAAGCCCAAATATTATCACAGGGACTTAGTTTGAATAAACTCTGATTTGACCTCCCTAAGGATGCTGTATACCAAATATCAAAAGATTTTCTGACAGTTGGATCTGACGAAGAAGATTTTTAAAGATTATTCCTCATGTAGCACTAAGTTAACATTTAGGTCCCCATAGTGAGCCCAAATATTAACTGTGGGATTTGATTTGAACAAACGTGAATGTGAATTTGACTCCTGTGATGATAATGTATACCAAATATTAAAAGATTCTGACTGGTGGTTCTGGAAAAGATGATTCTTTGAAGAGAACTTCTCATATTGCACAAAGTTAAAATTTGAGCTCCTGTATTGAGCCCAAATATGAACTGAGAGGCTTAATTTTAACAAAATGGTATCTGCCCACCACTATGGATGCTGTATACGAAATAACAAAAGATTCTGATCAGTGTTTCAAAAGAAGATTGTTTAAATTTTGGCAAATACACATTTTTTTCGATTTTTCGATTCTGTCTACAGTGCACTATATCACAACCCGATAGCATTTTTTTACAATTCCATTCTACTGGTCCTAAAGATGCTTCAAACCAAAAATCACATCTCTGTTATGTGCAGTTGAGGAAATATGGATGTTTGAAAATATTTCTATTTTTAGGTACTGGGGTTTCCATGGGATGCAGAATTTTGTTTTGTTTTTTGCTTGAATTATTGGTACTTATGACTCACTTTTACCAAAACACAATTTTGGTTCAAACTGGTTCAGCGGTACAGGGATTTGAAGGGGTGCTCTCATGATGCCAGCAGGGATTGTTATCATAAAAAAGGTGTTAGTAACTTAGACAACAGAGATTTGAAGTATAATACAACGTTAACATCTAGAATCTACTGCAGTGCTCTCTGACTTACATTATTACCCCATATCACATGTGTTCACACCCTTTGTTCATTATATGACATTGTCAGCTCAACTCAATGGAGCATACTGCCAGTGCTCCACAGACAGCACACAAGGCAAACACCTCAACAGGTCCCTATTTTACACCTAGGTATGGTGGGGATTGCATAGTACTGGTGAACATTCCCAACGTTCACTGCTGGCATGTGATGCCACGACGCAGAATCACACATTGAAACTTCGCTGATCGCACACCAGCCACTGCTATGGGAAGCACCCGAATCAATCGCCGAATAGTTACCCATCCAAGGATTAATCGGGCTCGACGATGCTTAACTTCGGTGATCTAACGAGAACTAGTCTCGCTTTGCCAGTGCTCCCTATTGGGAAGTCTGCACTATATGCAAGCCGAGAGTCCTCGGTTCGATTTCCCCCTGCGGCAACCACTTTGTGTCGGCATTGCGTACTAAGGCATACTGCACGTCAATGGTGCACTTGTCTTCAATCAATGCTAATCCTGCTTGTGCGGAGTTAGAATGCTGGGAAGCCCGACAGTTGCTTGCCACTGCTTGGTGGTTTGCTCCAGGTACTCTGGCTTCCTCCACCCGTAAAACTGTCCAACACGAGGTGACCCTGGCTGCAGACAGTGTCATTAAACTCCAATAAATATGTACTATCTTTATGTACACTTTTTGTGCTTATATACATGAAATACTAATTAATATATATATTTATTTATAAATATCGTCCCTTCAGTGCTTGGAAGTTGACGACTGCTGAGCAAGTTAACACATTTGTGATTGCCAGCTCATTACCAGTTATCGCAGATTCATATTAAACACTACTAACAAACAGAGAACCAGTATAGTGAATATCGGTCACTAATACCAATGCAGATGAGGTGTGAACATTTCTTATTCCAGCCTGTTGGCAAAGTGAGAACACACCATAGTAAACAGAGTTAATGCAGCTCCTTGCTATTCCCTATCTGCATCCACTCTGGCATAGCTGCATGTATGAGTTCGTAGCTGTTCTGGAGATGATGTAGTTGGAGAGTGTGAAAATGTGGTGCGATTTTGCAGTATGATTCTCATAATAATAATAATAATACTTCTATAGCATTACATCCACACATGGTGCTCGATGGCTGCACACATTTGCAAAATGCCTTGTGGAAAAGGTATATAATTATAGGAAGGCCATTTCTTTCAGACAGTTTGGAAGAGAATTCCAAAGCTTTGGCCTGGCAACAGCAAGTGCCCTATGGCAGTAGAACTTTATTTAGATGAGGGCTGAACTAGGTTAAATTTATATGATGACTGAAGAGACATTTGTGGCTTGTGACTGATAAGCAGATTAGACAAATAAGATGGCGCAGATCCTTTGATGCATTTAATGATCAAGCCTGAAAATAAGCAGACTGTCATCTTCAGAATGAGGACCCCAGAGGGTCACTAAATTTACCCTCTGTGAACCTTAGTCTCAATCAAGGTCCCAAACAGCAAGAGGTTTGTTTGTTTGTTTGTTTGTGGGTGGTGAACGTCACATATTTATGCACCATGGCTAATCGTGACACAACATGGAGATGAAGTCAAGTTTAGTCAATCGTTAATCAACATGTTGCCCATTTTAGAGGACTTTCACCCCAAGCATTGGTGACTGGGTCCTATGTTACTAGTAAAGCGGAACTGGTTTACCACAGTAAACAAGTGTTGGTTACTTCCCGGGGTTCCCACGGGGAAACAGCAAGAGGTACCCAGAGGATAAATTGGCACACTTATGAGATAGCATCAGCAAATTCACCCTCTAGGGACCTCATTCTGCAAATGACATATTGTTTATTTTCAGGCTTGTTAAAGATACCATGAGAAGAAAACTTTTGAATTGAATTGGCGTGAACAAGCCGTTCTGATGTTTTGGGGTCAGTGAAATGATCAAATTTAAATATTACGTAAATGAAAAAATGAAATCCAACAAACGTGCTTAACATGTTCATCAACTGTCAGATTTTCAGCCTTGAAATAACCACAATTTAGGAGACTGCTGCTAGAGGCAATTACTGAATCTTGAATACTGAGAGACACTTTGGATATTTTAGTTTGTTGCTGGTTAACTTCACATATTTATGCACCATGGCTAATCGTGACACAACATGGAGATGAAGTCAAGTTTAGTCAATCGTTGATCAACATGTTGCCCATTTTAGAGGACTTTCACCCCAAGCATTGGTGACTGGGTCCTATTTTACTAGTAAAGCGGAACTGGTTTACCACAGTAATCAAGTGCTGCTTACTTCCCGGGGTTCCCACGGGGAGGCTATTTTAGTTAGTCGATGTGGTAAACCAATGTATATCACTTCCATCTTATAGTTCAATTTGAGGAAATTTTCTGTCATTCATGCCTTGATGTCTGAAATGCAGTGTTCAATTTTAGTGTGTACATCATCATATTCTATGCCATGAGTGAAACTTATATACAGCTGCACGTCATCAGCATAAAAATGAAAATGAAGGCCATGGGTCTGGATGATTTTACTAATGGTGAAACCATAAATAATGTAAAGTAATGTGCCTAACATGGACTCTTGGAAATGCTGAACCGAAGGGTAACTTGTTCTGATGATTGTCCATCAATGACAACGCTTTGTGTCTGAAATCAGTCATATGCGTGGCCTGTGAGACCCATTTTTGGTTCTAATTGTTCAGTTAGAATTTTAAGATCTATGGTGTCGAAGGCGGCGCTTAACTCTTCACCCGCTGAGTATTTTCAAAATATTTTTCAGCAAATCTAGTCATGGCTGCTTCACAGCAGCCATGACTAGATTTGATGAAAAATTTATCTAAATTCAATTGAAGAAATCAATTTGGGCACTTTTTTTCACCTTTTAATATCCTTGCATGCATCAAATCTCACTCTTTCAAACTTTGGATATCCCATCTCTAACAAAGACCACGTGTGAAAATGTCTTACCGTCCTGAGAAATTTGGAAGGGATATGAATATTTCCTGTAATCCTTTTCACACCAACGTCACAAAAAATTAAATAAAGTCTGATTTTCTGGAAATTTTAGTATGTTGTAGAGTCCAAAAAATTAAAATATATGTGTTTTGGGATTTTTTCATTCAATGTCATTTTCAACATTTTACATCATTTTGATGTTTGGAGGTCCCATCTCCCCCCCCCCCCCCCCACTCCCCAGTGACACCCCTACCCATCAAACTACAAAATATAGCAATATAATTAAATAATAGGTGGCAAAAGGAATAATTTTTGGAGTGCATGCCCACATTTCTTTCCACATTGTTCACTCTGTGACATTAATACCCATTTTGGTCGGAAAGTGTGAAAATTAAATTTCACTTCTCCGAGTTGAATTCTTAGGACATATTAGTCCACATGATCCCAAATACAGAGGACATAAAATGTTCAAAATCAGACGTCCGATACCGGAGATATGATGTAAGCAACATTGTCTGCCACCAAAATAATGTTGGCCACCCCTCTCAGCATTGGCGGACCCTTGTTGGATGACTTCTGGAAATTAGCTTTGTGATTTCAAAACCATCTGGTTGTCTATTTGGGTCACACTTGTTTACTTGAAATTAGACAGAATCATCTAGAAACTTAAGTGATTTAATTTGGCCAATCAGCAATTAGTGGAACAAATGAACAGTGGAGAAATTTCTATTTCTGGAATTTATCATTTGAGGACTATATAAAAGCTCTGTCAATTGACTTCTGACACTCATTTTCATGATTTTGTGACAATCATTCATGAAAAAATACATTCAATTTACTGGAAAAAAATTGGACTACAATTGCCCAAATTATACTTATTACAGTGGCAAGAGAAATCGTGTCCTTGGCAGGAATATCTGTCGGCAGAATGTAAGGAGTTAACCCTTTGTTGGCTTTGAAGAGGGCATACGATAGTAAATGTAACATGTGGGAAGAATCGGTATGTTGATTTCATTTATCTTCTCCATCAGGTTTATTCAACCAATGTTTATTTGTTACATTATAAGTTATTGTGATGAACTGACGGTGACATGGTCTAAGGTGTGCGGCTCGGAGTTTATGTTCAACTGAGATGTGAAGCATCAATGTTGAAAATACGCTCTGAGCAGCAAACCTCAGATCATGCTACCACCAACTAATCACAATAACGTATATGTTCGAATGAGACACTACCCATAGCCCAAAACCTACATCGTGAAACACAAGAGGCTTATTTACTAAACTTGTGATCGTTAAGAGTTGCCTTGTTCAAGGCAACTTTTAACGATCGCAGGCTTAGTAAATAAACCTCTTGTGTACCCCACAACGTCACTGGATAAATAATCAATAAACCAGATTATAAAACTCATTCCATCTCTGTTCAAATCGTAAATTGGTTTGTAATTTAAACAACACTTCACCCGGAAAACCATTTGCTGCATGTGTGAAAAATCCAGAAGAATGAAGCAGCTTACTAGTCACTCCATTGATGAAGCAATTATGAAGTGGTCAACGTCATTTCAAATATTTCGTGTTGTGACGTCAGATGGTAACATTTGCCACTGGAGCCGCGAACAAAAAAAACTATGCCAGCTCTCATCCAATCGGTGGGCGAGGATTTTACACTTATTGAAACATTTTATTAGTTAAAACCAGTCATCAGTCTCAGAATGCAGACCCTTGTCAGTTTGAATAGTGTTGTGAAATCTGTTATGCAATGAATGAAACAAAGCCTTATAGACATGCCTATATATCAATCAAAGTAGCACCATCAACTGTCAAGGAATTATGATTCGAATTTCCACACACAGAGATCAGTTGTGTGTGTATGGGTTAAAATATATTGTTAATATTTCATAATTTGCCAGGAAAATACCTCTTTGAAATTGATTTGAAACTGAAAATAATTTATTGGATAAGTAGCAAGTTTGTACAAATCTGAGGCAAATTACACAAAACATTTTCTTGGAAAATTTGGCAGACACAACCAAAAACAAAATGTCAAGGTAAGTTTTCTTTATGGGATAAAATCAATGCATGATATTTCGTCTGGAAATGGGCATGTTGACTTGCACGTTACACATCCATTTCCTGATGTAGCAACCCCCCACCCTTCCCCCCCGCCCCCATCTAAAACGCATGCCTAAATCCCAAAAGCAGCAGGCAACTGAATGTGCACCAGGGTTTTTCAAAATTGAAAGAATGCAATAAATATAGGTAAACAAGGAAAAAATAAATACAAATAAAAAAGGAACCTCCCATACACCCTGAATCTTTCCCCATCACAAAATGCATTCTTCTATACTGCCCATAATGTTAGTTTGACTGTCAGACTGAATGCAGTACAAGGTCATGGTGCAAGTTACTGTGCAGCATACTGGAAGGTACAGCATATTTCATAGCTAAAATTTAACACTTTACCCAACAAAAACGGCCACACGCCCATGTAATATGCAAATTCAACAGCTGAAAAAATATTATTTTTCAAAAAATTTCAACAAAACCATATCATGTGACCCCTCTTTGGAACGAGCTTGTCGAGCTCGTTCCAATGAGGGGTCACATGATATGGTTTTGTTGAAATTTTTTGAAAAATAAAAAAAATTATATTTAAAATACTAAATTTTGATATTGTCTGCATTGGGTAAAGGGTTAAATGTCACACCTATGTTTCTAACTCGTAAAACTTCCAGTAGATCTTCTAGGCAGTCTTCTGTTTTGAGGGGAGCTGTCGCTCTTGCATATCATCGCTCCTGTAATTTTTACTTTTTGTGAGTAGACAATGATGTGTCTCGGCTCTACCTAGGAACTGATTAAAATTACATGCATTTCGAATGTTGCAGTCTTCTCTTACCATGGTATTATACTTTGGGTATGGGTACCTCTTGACAAAATGCATTTAATAACTCTGAAATGACCCCCCCACCCCCCCCCCCACCCCACCTTTCACAGCAGTTTTGTTTCATCTTGTGAAATAAAACCCAAGATTTGTACACCATTTTTGATCAGACTAAGAAACAAAGAATTTGCAGTGAATTGCAGTTACAATGTTGTGAGGTGTGTTGGGAAATGAAATACATAAAGTTTAAAGACAAATACTGCATTGAAGGTGCATTTCAGTTATATTTTGAGAAGAATCCGAGAATTGATTCATGCTAAGATTTGCGCAATAAAACCAGCGAGAATCTATGTAGATTCTTGCTGCACATCTGCTAGGATTTGTGTGAAAAGAATAGAGTCAACTTAACCCTTAATCTTACATAGCGACTGCAAATTAACCAATACAAGGCTAACAATACCTGAAATATTCTGACACTTTGTCAATAAAATTGTACAAATATGGCTGTCATTGGAACCGGCTCAATGAGCCGGTTCCAATGAATCCATATTTGTAAATTATTGTTGGTAAACATTGTTCATTTTTTAAACAATTCAGTTGATGTTTTAAAACTTAAAAAGCTGTGCTGTATAAAGGGTTAACATGTGTTATAAGTATACAACAGGGATTCAACCATGGTGGCCTCATGGGATCTTGTAGCAGGTAAGGATTCTCGCAACCATTTTCACCAGAATCAAAATGGATTCTCCCAAATTTAGATAAAATATAAACGCTGATTATTGTACCAAACTGAAATAAATTTGATTTCCACAGCGAGATTATTAACAAAAGGCCCCACGTGCTCATCTTGAGCAGAACACAATATAAACAGAATCCAAGAATGAGTCTACATTAAGCAATCCATCTCCATAGGATTCACTGTCAATCCTCAAATCCCTCGGGAGTGACAAAAATAATCCGGGCATCATGCCTTTTCTTCAGTTGATCATAATGTAAAATGTAGAGCTCCCCTATGAAGCCCCTTGATACAACCTATGTGGATTAATCTTAGTTACACACCTCTAGAGGGTAATGAATACAAAATCTTTAATTCTTCAGCAACATGGCCAATTCCGGCTCCCATAGGGAGCCCAAATAGTAAACCAGGCTCTCGATTTGAACAACGTTGAATCTGACTTCCCTAGAGATGTTGTGTACCAAATATGAACGCATTCTGACTGTTGGATCTGAAGAAGAGAAATTTTAAAGAAATTTCTTTATATTGCACTAAGTTACCATAGCGAGCCCAAATATCAACGTACGGATCCGATTTGAACAAACTTGAATCTGCCACCCCTAGAGATGTTGAATACCAAATATGAAAGCATTATGACTGTCATCTGTAGAATGAGGTACCCAGTGGGTGAATTTGGTGATGCTACTGTAGCATTACTAAATTTACCCTCTGTCAACCTCAATCTGAATAAGGACCTCAGGCCTAAACAGACGAAGGTATCCAGAGGATAAATTGGGGATTCTAGTCCACTGTATGGGATAGCATCAGAAAATTCACCCTCTGAGGACCTCATTCCACAAATGACAGATTGCTCATTTCCAGTTCCATCATCTGTTATTTCTTGCAATAACACCTCATTTCAAATGGTAATGAGCAGCAAACCTGGAAATAAGCAATCTGCCATTTGGGGAGACCAAATATTAACCCAGAGACTCGATTTGAACAAATTTAAAATCTGACTCCCCTAGAGATGTTGTAAACCAAATATGAAAGCATTCTTACTGGGGGATCTGAAGAAGATTTTAAAAAAAAATTTCTCATATTGCACTAAGTTAAAATTTGGGCCCAAATATTAACCCAGAGACTCAATTAGGACAAACTTGAATCTGATCAACACACCCCCAACCTCCAACCCCCCCCCCCCCTTCCTTGAAGATATTGTATACCAAATATCAAAAGATTCTAACTGATGGTTCTGGAGAAGAAGATTTTTAAAGAAAAGAAATTGCTTCATGTTGCACAAAGTTAAAACTCGGGCTCCCATGGGGAGCCCAAATATTAACCAGCCTTGATTTGAACAAACTAGAATCTGACTCCACAAGAGATGTTGTACCCTCCACCCACAAAACGAGGTGACCCGGTCTGTCAAAATTGTTGTTAAAACCCCAATAAATAAATAAATAACAGGGTGGGGGGGGAGGGGGGACGCCCCGGGCATACCTCCACAGCGTATACCACCAAACAATGACAAGAGATGGTAAGAGAAGAAATGATCCATGATACCACGAAAGCTATTCCCACAAACAATCTTCATTCCAAATTTAATTGAGAGCCGCGAACCCCAAACCAGAGATATGAGGCGAACAAACAACAAGACAAACAGCAAAGTTATTGTTTTGTTTTACTGCAAGGTAATTGTGAAGACCAGAAACACCAGTTACTGAAGTCTAGTGACAATCCGACCATCCATATAAGAGATGTAGAACAAAGACGTAATGCCACATGTGGGGAGGTGATTTGCATGTATTTTCTTTGTTTTACTGCAGGGACATGACTAATTTTAAATCCATTCCCATAAACACTATTCATTCCAATTTTCAGTGAAATCTGATAACCCAAACCTGAAATATGACGCGAACAGACAAACTGCGATTTTTTAAGGGGGAATAAGTCTAAAAAGTGAAAAGTAAAAAAAATTATTAGAGACTCATTTGAAAGCCTTTCCCACAAACAATTTTAATTCCAGATTTCATTGAGATCCAATGACCCAAACCTGAGATACGACGCGAACAGACAAAAAATAGCCTATTTTTGGATATTCAAAGTGCCATAACTCACAGAAAAAATATTTCAACAGCAAAACGGCTAATGCTGCTTCAAGGTCTCATGACAGTGAACATCTCTATGAAATTTCAGAGAAATCTGAGCAGTAATGTTGAAGTTATAATGTGAACAGACATCAGAGTTTGGACAGACAGACAGATGAACGGATGAATGCACGGACAGGCGCAATTCAGTATACCCCACTTTTTTTCAAAAAACCCATGTGGCACCTCTTTGTGTCAGATAAAAATCTTCAGCCCTAATTCTTCAAATTATTTGTCATAAAATCTAGTCATGGCTGCTCTGAAGCAGCCATGACAAGATTTAATGAAAAATTCATCTCAATTTATCTCAAGAAACCATTGGTCAAAAAGTCCATGCAATTTGCAGGGGAGAATTCAGTTACTTGTGCTCAAATTATACTTTCTTCACTGGCAAGAGATTTGGTGCCCTGGGCAGGAATATCTGCCAGCAGCATGCAAGGAGATCAAGCTCTGTCAAGACTTTATCGCAATGTCAACCTGTTTCAAATTACATACATGTTTGTGGTAACCCATTCACCAAAATATTTTAACAACACAGAAGTGACTTGTTGCACCACTTGGGTGCAGGTGAAAAATCTGTGACCTTTATCCATGCATGTAGTCACAGGTATAGACCCTACAGTTAAAACTAGAAGTCCTGACATGAAAATCGCACAAATAGCATGTTGATATGCACGCTAATCTATGCATTATGACCACAGTAAGGCTATCAAATTCTGTACATATGGCCTGTGCACAAGCAATGTTTCAGCCAGTGGACCTCCGGGTAACCCGGAGGTCCATTGGCAGAAACATTGCCTGTGTTTGCTATGAATAACCAGGAGAACCTGCCGTGCTTTGGATGCCATTCGATATGGCAAATGCACACAATTCCTACACGCAATTAAGCCTAGATAAGCGCACAGTTCGTGGCAGGACTTCTAGTTTTAACTGTACATGTTTGTGGTAACCCATTCACCAAAATATTTTAACAACACAGAAGTGACTTGTTGCACCACTTGGGTGCAGGTGAAAAATCTGTGACCTTTATCCATACATGTACTCACAGGTATAGACCCTACATTTAAAACTAGAAGTCCTGTCATGAAATGTGCACAAATAGCATGTTGATCTGCATGCTAATCTATGCATTATGACCACAGTAAGGCTATCAAATTCTGTACATATGGCCTGTGCACAAGCAATGTTTCAGCCAATGGCAGAAACACTGCTTGTGTTTGCTATGAGTAACCAAGAGAACCTGCCGTGTTTTGGATGCCATTCGATATGGCAATTGCACGCAATTCCTACGTGCTGTAAGCCTAGATAAGCACACAGTTCGTGACAGGACTTCTAGTTTCAACTGTATTACAACACCTGAGTACAAATTTAGCATTTACAATAATTACATACCCTTGGAGCCTTTCACAAGAAATGGCCAAAGGAGATAGTGAATTGGCTCCAGTGACGCAAGTTTGTCATGTGGCAGATCAACAATTCAAAAATGTTTATGCACATCTACAAACCCTACAGCAACAAATGAACACAGTTATTGCATTTCCTAATGTATGGTCTAACAAAACCTTTATAAAGCTGGCTCCAATTAGCTGTAGAACAACTGCTTGGCAGATCAAACATCTGTGACATTTGCACACATCTGATATAATGAACGTAACATCTGTGCAGTTTTAGCTCATCAGCTAACATGCTCTTGGAACACTTCAATGGAAACTGTTTAAGAAAACACTAGAGTGGTATCCAGCAGGTTTGCTTTTGTGCGTGAGCAATTGTCCCTCTTGCACGACATATTTTCAGGTTAGCAGGGTTTACATTTCATCTAAATTTGGGAGAATCCATTTGGATTCTCGTGAAAATGGTAGCGAGAATCCATACCTGCTATCAGTGTCCCAGGATCCCATGAGGCCACCATGGTTGAATCCCTGTTATGTACAGATAACACATGTTAACCCTTTTTCCATCACAGCTTTTTAAGTTTTAAAACATCAACTGAATTGTTTAAAAAATAAACAATATTTACCAATAAAACCTTACAAATATGGATGTCATTGGAACAGGCTCAATAAGCCGATTCCAATGACAACCATATTTGCACAATTTTATTGACAAAGTGACAGGATATTTCAGGTCATGTTAGACTCGTACATTGCTAATTAATTTGCTGCTGCTATGATAGATTGTTTATTTATTTACTGGGGTTTAATGACACTTTTGACAGTCAGGGTGACCTCATGTGGGTGAAGTGTCTTGCCCAAGAACACAACACGGTTGCTGCAGGTGGGATTCGAACTGACAACATCTCAGCTTGCAGGCTGAACCCCTACCAACTGATCCACTACGCCCCCGCTATGTTAGGTGATGGGTTAAATTGACTCAATTCTTTTCATGCAAATCCTGGCAGAGATGCAGCGTGTCACAAAATTAGGTTTTATCGGCACTTCGGCAGTGGGGACGTCGGTTATCTTGCTGAATTTATTGATGTGGACGTCAGTTATCGTGCTGGACTTATTGATTGTTGATTGTTTGTGTGGCCAATTCAGGTGAGTCGCGTGGGCATTGGACCGGTAGTTAATCATTGTTTGCCGAAGATGCAATTTGTTGTCGGGTTATACGTGCAGATCTCATGGAGTGATATACAAAGGAAGCTTGGAAGGATGTTGGGGTACGTTCACTGGGAGAGTTGTGATGGTCTGGAGCTGACAAACAATGTAACCTGATATGAAAGTATGTTTATGCGGCCACCTGAGGTGGAAAATAACTGAAATGACTTATGGGTGAACTCCGCAAGGTGATAAATGACAGCTGTGTGATATGACACCTACGAGAAAGCATATTCAACAAAATACAGGTACACAATCTGTGTGAGTAGAAACTGTCATATTTATTAACAATTGTTTAAAAGTCGGCGAATAGTAGAACCAGTGATCGTTTGGAAAACCCGGAATGACACGATATAGGTGTGCGGCTGTTGACCACAAACATTCCAGATATTGAAATTTGACTGTTGTACTTCTATGCACCACTGGTTAGCTGGTATAACCGGACAATGTCACAACAATTAATTACTGCAAGTCAATGGATGTGCAGAGTGAAAATATGGTAAAGTAGCGATGAAATAATAAAGTACTGTTTCTTTTTATCTTCGGTCGCAAAATTATTAAGTGCCTTAAGGCCAAGTGCAACAGAACAGTGGTTCGTCAACTAAGTACGATTTTCATCATCATCCAGTGATTTATTGGAGGTTCAACACGTATTCAAAGAATTCAAACTCGTTTGATGTGCTCAGTTGTACTTTTATGCCATATTGACATTCGTTGCGAGGGTGTCGACACCTTGGAAATCCGATGCATCGGTTCGCGAAGTCATAGTGTGTATACATAAGCATACAGAAACAGTAAATAACAAGAGTGCCTTAAGTATATGTATCGGCGAAATGACAATTATGATCTTGGGTAGTTTGTGCGGGTTACAATAGCTTTGGGCGGTGGTATATATTATTAAGGGTACAGTTAATGGGAACCTTGCAGGTTTCTGGTCCATCTCATGGTAAAATTGGCGCGAGAGGTCAAATATTTGTGTGTAATATGTGGATTCCTACAGTCTAATTGGTGAAATCCTGCTTGGTGGGCAGTCGAGCAATCATTTAATATGATTGTCGGATTTGCTGTAATCCTAACCTGTGTGGTTGGTTGGATTTGTTCGATTCCTTGTTAGCCGTAGACTGTGTGTTTAAGCTGTGATCTGTGTGGTCGGGCAAGATTAATGGAACTCTATTGATGGAATATTTCTGGTGGTCGGACATTGCTGTGTGATTGCTGTCTTGCATTGAGTACTTAGTGATACTGATGCATGTTGTTGTTTTGAAATTAGACTCAGTTTTCAATGGCAAAGTGAGATTGCTTTTCTTGGATGGATAGAATTGACGTACGACCTCGTATGGGTGAGAATATTTGACTGTGATAGATAATACCCTAAATATCTGTAAGTGGGCCCTGTTTAGCACCTGGGTAATTGACTGTTCTCATATCATACTTTTTGTAAATATTTCATCTAAAATTGTAAATAAATTTTGCAGCATGTACCAGTTCTTATTTTACCGGATGCAAAACGAACTCCATCACATGTAGTTTGTGACACAGCGAGAATCTGCATGGATTCTCTCTGGTTTTGTTGCGCAAATCTTTGTGTGATAAATTTTCAGATTCTCATCAAAATATAAGCCCTGGGCTGGTGATATTCTGTTCACCTGGAGTGTGGTCAATCTGATGTCAGTCTGACGGATGACTTTAACACTAATCATTTATGGGGTTGAATACTAAATTACTTTTCAAAGGTGATTTGAAAGGTGATTGTTTTTTTTTTTTTCACAGATGACATGCAACCAGCAAGAGAAGCCTTAGTTTAGCAAGATTTTGTGCACAAACAATTCTTTTGTTACAATTTATTGGAGAGTGCCAAACAGGCACACTCCAATTTAATTGTGACAAAAATTTTTTATATAAACATTTTATTTTCTACTAAGAAAACAAGTACAATGTCAATCGCCAGCAATCAGAGAATAGTCCCCCATGGTTGGGGTGCAGGCCTGGCAATCTAGAAAATCAAGGAGTGCAAAACAATTGCCCTCCTCAGATTGCTTGGGAGTGCAATTGCACCTGAAATTTTCAGTGCAAAAACTTGTATGCTATTTTGGTTATACAGTGGAACCCTGTTAATTGAATAGCCATTTTGCCAATAAATATTATTCAATTAACAAGAGTATTCAATTAACAGGGATTGTATCACTTTTCTGTATTCTAGAGATAAACTTAGCATTTATTCTATTATATCTTGTTTGACAGAGCTCCATGAGCTCTGTCAAACAAGATATAATAGATTAAATGCCTGTATTGGATGTGTAGTGAGGCCAAATAGGTTTACAAACAAAGGAAAACTGGGGAGAGTCGGTAATTTCCCATCAGGTTACAAGATTTTTTATTCAATTAACAGGAGTTTACTCTATAACCTATATTCAATTAACAGGTCAAATTTGTACTGGAGATATGGTAAATGGTTTTGTGTTGGGAAATTATATTCAATTAACAGGGTTATTCAGTTAAGAGTTATTCAATTAAGTGGGCTCCACTGTATTCACTTCAAGGTATTAATATTGGGACTGAAAAATTGTACTACATTCAGCTACATAGTAGAAAAATTGGCACACACATCTTCTCATTATTCAAAATGTTGCATTCAATTCTTATGTGACTGTCTTCTACACTCAAAATGTTTCGAAATGCGACACAGAATGGGTCATGAATTATTGCAAATCAATGCAACATTGACAAATGATAATAGATTTCAAAGGCAGGCCTAAACAGGTCTGGCATTCCATAAATTCAAGGGGTGCTAAAAAATTGCCCTCCTCAATTTTTTCTAGGCATGCAGTAGGCGTGCAGCTCCCAGTGGGAACCCCGGGAAGTGAAGCAGTGCCTGTTCACTGTGGTAAACAGGCTCTGTTTTACTGATAAATAGGACCCAGTCACCAATGCTTAGGAGGTGTAAACCCTCTCTAAAATGGGCAGCATGGCTTATTAATGCTCACTCCTGGTTTTGAGTTGATACTCATGTTGTGGTCATGATTAGCCATTGTACAAAAATATGTGACCTTAAACACCAATAAATAAATAAATGAATAAATAAATAAACAAGAGGCCCCAAGGGGACTGAGGGCACTCACCTGACACGGTAGCCTAAATATCAACCCAGAGAATTGATTTCAACAATTTGCATCTGCTCCTCCTAAGAAACGCTTATACCAAATATCCAAAGATTCCCACAGGGAGCCCATATATGAACCCAGGGACTTGGCTTTAACAACTTGAATCTCACCCCCTAAGGATGCTGCACACCAAATATCAAAACATTCCAACTGCTGGATCTGAAGAAGATTTTTAAAGAAAATTCCTCATTTTGAACTAAGTTATAATTCGAATTCCCACAGTGAGTCCAAATATGGACCTAGGGACATGGCTTGAACAAACTTGAATCTCACCCCCTAAGGATGCCGCACACCAAAATATAACAACATTCCAACTGCTGGATCTGAAGAAGATTTTTAAAGAAAATTCCTCATTTTGAACTAAGTTATAATTCGGGCTACCACACTGAGCCCAAATATGAACCCAGGGACTTGGCTTGAACAAACTTGAATCCCCCCCCCCCAAACATGGTGCATACCCAATATCAAAAGATTATCAAAAAGATTTTCAAAGAAATTTGCCTGAAAAACACTAAGTTCAAATTAGGGCTCCTATACTGAGCCCAAATATAAACCCAGGGGGCCGATTTGAACAAACTTGAATCAGATCCACCCCACAATGTTGCATACCAAATATCAAAAGATTCCTCCTGCTGGATCTGGAGAAGAAGATTTTTTAAGAAATTTGCCTGAAATGCACTAAGTTCGAATTCGGGCTTCTATAGTGAGCCCAAATACTGCTGGATCTGAAGAAGATTTTTAAAGAAAATTCCTCATTTTGAACTAAGTTATAATTCGGGCTACAACATTGAGCCCAAATATGAACCCAGGGACTTGGCTTGAACAAACTTGAATCTCACCCCCCTAAGCATGGTGCATACCCAATATCAAAAGATTATCAAGAAGATTTTCAAAGAAATTTGCCTGAAATGCACAAAGTTCAAATTTGGGCTCCTATACTGAGCCCAAATATAAACCCAGGGGGCCGATTTGAACAAACTTGAATCAGATCCACCCCACAATGTTGCATACCAAATATCAAAAGATTCCGCCTGCTGGATCTGGAGAAGATTTTTTAAGAAATTTGCCTGAAATGCACTAAGTTCGAATTTGGGCTTCTATAGTGAGCCCAAATACGAATTCAGGGGGCCAATTTGAACAAACTTAAATCAGATCCACCCCACAATGTTGCATACCAAATATCAAAAGATTCTGCCTGCTGGATCTGAAGAAGAAGATTTTTGAATAAATTTGCCTGAAATGCACTAAGTTCAAATTCGGGCTTCTATAGTAAACCCAAATATGAATCCAGGGGGCCGATTTGAACAAACTTGAATCAGATCCACCCCGCAATGCTGCATACCAAATATGAAAAGATTCTGCCTGCTGGATCTGGAGAAGAAGATTTTTGAAGAAATTTGCCTGAAATGCACTAAGTTCGAATTCGAGCTTCTATAGTGAGCCCAAATATGAATCTAGGGAGCCGATTTGAACAAACTTGAATCAGATCCACCCCACAATGTTGCATGCCAAATATCAAAAGATTCTGCCTGCTGGATCTGGAGAAGAAGATTTTTTAAGAAATTTGCCTGAAATGCACTAAGTTCGAATTTGGGCTTCTATAGTGAGCCCAAATATGAATCCAGGGGGGCCGATTTGAACAAACTTGAATCAGATCCACCCCACAATGTTGCATACCAAATATCAAAAGATTCTGCCTGCTGGATCTGGAGAAGAAGATTTTTGAAGAAATTTGCCTGAAATGCACTAAGTTCGAATTCGAGCTTCTATAGTGAGCCCAAATATGAACCCAGGGGGCCCGATTTGAACAAACTTGAATCAGATCCACCCTACAATGTTGCATACCAAATATCAAAAGATTCTGCCTGCTGGATCTGGAGAAGAAGATTTTTTAATGTTTTTCCCATTGCCTACAGTGTTAAAAAGTGCTGACTCAGCACTTTTTCAAAGTCCTGAAAAAGGTACCCTGTGATCAAACCGATAGGGATTTTTTTTTAACCATTCTATTCTACTGGATAAAAGTAAGCTTTATACAAAATAAGAATTCTCTGTGCCGTGTAGTTTTGGAGATATGGCAGTTTTAAGGTTTTTCCTATTTTTAGATCCCGAGGTTCCCACGGGGCAATAAAATTTTTTTTTGCATCAATCAACTACTTATGGCCCATTATCATCTCATATCAAATTTGGTTCAAATCGACCTCACGGTTCAGAAAATAGAAATTTTAGGCGTGGCCAAAATTTTTGCCCCTCCCATAACGAAGGCAAATAAAGCCCGGCAAACTTCTCTTGAACATACTTGATTCTACACCTCAAAAGGAAGCTGCATTCCAAATATCAAGTCACTGCTACTGCTGGTTCATGAGAAGAATATTTTCAAAGATTTTGGTGCCCCTTGGGGGCGTGGCCCCACCCAGGAGGAGGGGCAACTTCATTTGAACAAATCTGAATTGACATTAGGTAATAAACATTTGCCCAACATTTGAAAAATATTGGGCCAGTGGTTTCTCCGGAGAAGTTGGTTTTGTAAAGTTTATGCCAGACGACGACGGACGACGATGGACGGACGACGGACAGAAAGCGATCAGTAAAGCTCACCTTGAGCTTTGCTCAGGTGAGCTAATAAATAAATAAATAGTAGGCGTGCAGCACTCCTGCACTCCTAAAGAGAATGCCAGACCTGGGGGTGTCACCAAATTTTGGACTAATGTCTGATGAATGTAGGAAAATGGAAGCACAGCATCAAAATATATCTGAGCAACAGGTTGTGATTAAAAAAGAAAAAAGAATATGAAAACAACAATGATTGTGCATCACTGATGTGGATTCCCTTTTTTTACACCTATAAGTCTTGTCATTACAAAAAAAATGCACTACAAGTAGTGGAAAACCAACCTGAAATCATCAGACCAGGCTTGATTTTTAACTTATTTTTGACATAGATGTAATGCAGTGGAGCCCTGTTAATTGAAAAGCCACTCTGCCAATGAGAATTATTCAGTTAACAGGAGTATTCAATTAAAAGGATTGTGGCACTTTCCTGTATTCTAGAGATAAACGTAGCATGTATTCTATTATATCTTGTTTGACAGAGCTGCATGAGCTCTGTCAAACAAGATATAATAGATTAAATGCCTGTATTTATTTATTTATCAAGGTGCAACGACTCTTTAACAGCCAAAGTCATATCGTGTCGGTGACAATTTTATGGGTGGAGGAAGCCGGAGTACCCGGAGAGAACCACCGAGCAATGACTAGCAGCTGCCTGCTCCCTAACATCGTAACTCGACACTGCATAGAACTGAATCTATGGAGAGATTATCACCAGTTGTCCTGAAGTGCATGATAACCTCGCTAACTGAACCTTAACCCCAGCAGCCTCCTGTGTCTAACAATATGGTAAACCAAGGGAGGTCTTACAGATGGGGAAGTGGTGCAGTGTAGCATTGAACTGGTCTGCATATAATATTCCATGAAGGTTCAAATGCCGGAGAAGTCTTGAAAAACAAATCGGTCACTTGAAGCAAATTTTATTTGACAGACACTGACAGAAAGAGAAGAAAAATCCTGATTTTACCCTTTTTTTTTCATAATTCAAGGGGCATAACTCAACTAGTAGAAGTACAGAAGCAGAAATCAAACTTGGCCTGCATATTATCGCACTTAAGATGGTCGAAAAGTGTGGATATAATCAGTCACTTACAACACTTTTTTTTTATATTTCAAGGCACATGACTTCTAAACAACTATAAACATGCAAAAATTAACAAATTAAGGGCTATAACTTTTCAAAGTATGAACAAACTTCATTGTTTTCAAACTCCTTCAAGACATTAAGAAAGTCTCAAAAACAAATATTAACCAAATCCAATAATATTTCTTCAAGTTATCACACTAAGAAGCTGAAAATGTGCAAAAAATTAACTAATTAGGGGTCATGACACTGCTCAGCATCATTGAACCGCACCGGTTATCAAACTTGTTCAAGACATTAAGAAAGGCTCACATACCAAATATTGACAGAATCTGTTAATATTTGTTCAAGTTGTTAGAATGCACAAAAATTAACTAATGAAGGACCATAACTCTGTTCAGTAGGTATGATAAAACTGCACTGGTTTTCGAACGCGTTCAAGATATTGTTATTTATTGGTGTTTAAGGTCACATACTTATGCACAATGGCTAATCGTGACCGTGACAGTTTTACGGGTGGAGGAAGCTGGAGTACCCAGAGAGAACCACCCAGCATCGACGAGCAACTGTCAGCTCAACATTCTAACTCAGCAGACAGCAGGGTTACAGCGGTTGAAGACATGTGCACCATCGACATGCAGCACGTCTTAGTAAACAGCATCATCGTGCCACATGTAGGCAACTGGGATAAAGTGCCTTGCCCAAGGACACAAAGCGGGAGTCCAAATCGATCGCTAAGACGGTCACCCATCCAAGGAATAACCGTGCTCGACATTGCTTAACTTCGGTGATTTGCCGAGAACTGGTTACCGCAACGCCACAACACCCCAAATGGCTGTATTGGATGTACTGAGGCCAAATAGGTCTATAAACAAAGGAAAACTGGGGAGAGTCCGGGTAATTTCTGGACAGGTTACGAGATTTTTTTTATTCAATTAACAGGAGTTGACTCTATAAGCTATATTAAATTAACAGGTCAAATGTGAACTATGGTCATTTGAAATTTGGAGGTATGGTAAATGGTTTTGTGTTGGGAAATTAAATTCAATTAACAGGGCTATTCAGTTAAGAGATATCAAACTAAGTGGACTCCACTGTATAGGTTTAATACTTAACAACACTGTTTGCAAATGAGTCATTACAGTAACATATACAATAAAACCATATAATCCTACACAGGCTGGCACATCAATGGTTCATAAGTATCACCCTTTTAAAATAAATGGACATTTACATCATAATTCTGGACAGAGCAACACCAGATATGGTTAGCACTGGTTCATGATCATGCCCTGTTAACCTGAACCAGTCATCCATAGAACTGAATCCATGGAGACATTACCACCAGTTGTCCTAAAGTGCATGATAACCTCACTAACTGAACCTTAACCCCAGCAGCCTCCTGTGTCTAACAATATGGTAAACCAAGGGAGGTCTTACAGATGGGGAAGTGGTGCAGTGTAGCATTAAACTGGTCTGCATATAATATTCCATGAAGGTTCAAATGACAGAGAAGTCTGAAAAAGAAAATCGGTCACTTGAAGCAAATTTTATTTGACAGACACTGACAGGAAGGGAAGAAATATCCTGATTTTACCATTTTTTTTTTATAATTCAAGGGGCATAACTCAAGTAGTAGAAGTACAGAAGCAGAAATCAAACTTGGCCTGCATATTATATCGCACTTAAGATGGTCGTGAAGTGTGGATATAATCAGTCACTTACAACAGTTTTTTTTTATATTCCAAGGCACAAGACTTCTAATACGACTATAAACACACAAAAATTAACAAATTAAGGGCCATAACTTTTCGAAGTATGAACAAACTTCACTGTTTTTGAACTCCTTCAAGACATTAATTTTTTTTCTATAAAATTTGACATACATCATATTTTCACAATGCCTGATTAATATTAAAACACTGAAACACCAACATCCAAGCATCTCAGGGATACAGGTGGTAACATATAAAATATGAAAAAAAAAACCCAAAATTACAACAAAAATGGCCACCATTCAGCCATTTTTAATTTTTTTTTCTACAACATTTGACACACATCATATTTTCAAAATGCGATTAATGTTAAAAATTTGAAACACCAACATCCAAGCATTTTGGAGATACACGTGGTAATGTATAAAAAAAATATATATATATAAAAAAACACCAAAAAGTTACAACAAAAATGGCTGACACTCAACTATGTTTTAATATTTTTTCTACAAAATGTGATGTACATCATATTTTCATGTCTGATTAATGTAAACACCAACATTCGACCATCTCAGAGATACAGGTGGTAACAGTATGGATGGATGGAGGGAGGGACCAAAGGAGATGGATGGATGGATGGATGGATGGATGGATGGATGGACAGGATGGACAGACAGGACAGACAGATGGATGGAGTGCAATCCATATGTCCCCTCACAATAACTTGTGGAATGCTAATTACATAACATAAGAGTCACTTGATGAAATCACTCCGAGTAAACAATGAGGTTGCCCAGTGGCACCACTTGGTGGCAAATCCAAAAACCCAAACCTGTATTCACATCTAAAGACCATAGAGGCAACACCTGAGTACAGTTCTTGCTTTTGACTTCTACATGTATTCTACAAGCACATCCCTAATATGATCTACATATAAATAAGAGTGGTTCCAGGAGCACACAACTTGGTGCCAGTTAAACAAGAAAAGCATCGCAAAGCGATTCCAATTCCCCCACAAACAAATATATTTGAAAACCAATTAAACAAACTCAACATATTTTTTAGCAAAGGGCAATAACTCCCATAATTTTCATCAGATAGCAGTGGTTTCTGAACTTGACTCAGACATTGTTGCTATAGAGACATATGCTTAAAAGAATTGAAATCCAGTTACTATTGTTAAAATTATGCCATAACCCTTTACCTAACATGAGAAGCAGATGTCACTTGCACAAAAAGAATTCGAAAAAAACTAAATACTTTCATTTTTTGCAAAAAAAACCATAGCTTATGACCCCTCAATGGAACGAGCTCAAAAAAGCTTCTTCCAATGATGAGTCATAATCTAGGTTTTTGAGACAAAAATTGAAAAAAAAAACAATGAAAATTTAATGGTAAATTTTGTGAATAGCGCTGGCCGGTTTTGGCCGTTATGTTTTTAAAGGGTTAAACAAGCATTACACGATATTTTTTAACAAAGGGCAATAACTCTGTGACAATTTTCATCAGATAATGGAGGCCATCAAACTTGAGATAGACATTGTTCTTAAAGAGATATATACCAAAAAAAAATTAAATTCTGTTACTAAAGTTTAAGCTATTCTATAAACAAGCATTACACAATGTTTTTTAACAAAGGCAAGAACTCCCATAATTTTCATCAGATATTGCTGTCATCGAACCTGAAATAGACATTGTTGCTCTAAAGACATATTCTGAAAAGAACTGAAATTTGGTTACTATTGTTAAAGTTATGCATACACAAGCATTACACAATGTTTTTTAACAAAGGCAAGAACTCCCATAATTTTCATCAGATATTGCTGTCATCGAACCTGAAATAGACATTGTTGCTCTAAAGACATATTCTGAAAAGAACTGAAATCTGGTTACTATTGTTAAAGTTATGCATACACAAGCATTGCACAATATTTTTTACACAAAGGGCAATAACTCCCATAATTTTCATCGGATATTGGTCATCAAACTTGATGTAGACATTGTTGCTATATAGAGATAACCGAAAAGAATTGAAATCCGTTAACTATTGTTCAAGTTATGTCATAAACAAGTTTTAGAGGATATTTGTATAACAAAGGGCCATAACTTCCTTAATTTTCAAGAGATATCGATGGTTATCAAACTGGACATAAACATTGTTGCTATAGAGACAATTTGTTTGTTTGTTGGTGGTTAATGTCACATATTTATGCACCATGGCTAATCGTGACACAACATGGAGATGAAGTCAAGTTTAGTCAATCGTTGATCAACATGTTGCCCATTTTAGAGGACTTTCACCCCAAGCATTGGTGACTGGGTCCTATTTTACTAGTAAAGTGGAACTGGTTTACCACAGTAAACAAGTGCTGCTTACTTCCCGGGGTTCCCACGGGAATGCTATAGAGACAAAGACCAAAATGAATTGAAATCTGTTAACTATTGTTCAAGTTATGCCATTAACAAAGTTTGGATGGACAGATGGACAGATGGATAGAGGTCTTTGCTGTATCCCTCCCTTGTGGGGGGGGGGGGGGGGAATATCCAAAAACATCATGTATATATTTCTACTGATCATTTTGTAATACCCGAATACACATTTTAACATTTTGAGTAACATACTCCTGGCAAATTTTGGTAGAAATGGCTCCAGTGACATGGTACCAGATTTCAAATTCAAAACCTCTGTCAACATGTATATCTGCAGACCCTATTTCAACACCTAAGTAGTTTTTGTATTTGAATTACACAATGAAGAGATTTTTGTTGGAAGCAGTCTATTTTAACACTAAACCTTCTCCACTGGCACCACTTGGTACTAGATCCAGGCCTTTAGCCCTGTAGTTCTGTGGCCTGTGATTACCCTGGGTTTCTTTGGCCTGCCCAATTTGAAAATAGGAGCAGCAGTAAACACTGACCAAAAAAATCCTGATGGCTTCGTAGATCCACATTTGCCAAATAAAATCTAATTGAAACACACCAACACTTTTATAACCTTTAACCCTTTACCCAACGAATCGCCCTCATCCGCCCGCGTAATATGCAAATTCAGCAGTTGAAAAAATATTATTTTTCAAAAAATTTCAACAAAACCATATCATGTGACCCCTCGTTGGAACGAGCTCGTTGAGCTCGTTCCAACAAGGGGTCACATGATATGGTTTTGTTGAAATTTTTTGAAAAATTTAAAAAAAAAAATATTTAAAATTTTAAATTTTGATATCGTCCGCGTTGGGGAAAGGGTTAAGGGCCTGGACAAGTTTTCCATGTATTCTACTACTTCACATCATTTGAGTCTAGTGGTAAGGCCCTGCAAATCACGCATTTTCAGTTTGAATCGAATCCCAAATCAAATCTGGTGTATTAATCAAAATCAAATCAAATCAAATCTCTGGGCATCTTGAAGATAACCGATAAGGGAAGATGGGACCATAAACCTGATTGTTGAAATTGACAGCTCAATTACCGACTGATAAAATATTCCAGCTACATCATCAAGGCATGCCTTGATGATGTAGTTGGAATATTACCCAGGAACGAGTTTGAGACTTACCATCACTAAGCACTGCACAGGATTACCCGCTAGCAACAGCTCATCGTCAACATTGTTTGGAAACTTCAACTTTGTTTTCAACAGAGGTAGACACAAGTGAGACTGGAATTAGCATAGGAGGTGGACTGGGTTAGATGTTATTAATGTTAATATAAATGAAATTACACTCTGTCTTCATTTTCAGTATTAATTACGTACGAATTCCATCTGAACCTTTCGTTTTGTGAGACGACGACAATGATTAATACCAAACTATATTCCTGTGTAAAGATTCAAAAGGAAACAAATCGGGGAGCTGATTTCGAATCGAATATGAACTTAAGATTAACCAAGATTGACTAGAAACCACTGCCAACTGGAAATGGGCGGTATTGGAATTTTGAGTTCGGTACCAATTTCAGTATTTTTAAAGGGGTATACCTCAATATCAGTTCGGTATTCAGTATCTGATTTGACATGAGATTTGCTGATACAGATAGTACCAAAGGGAAATTCATTCTGACTTGACAGGAGATTTGCTGATGCAGTAAAACCTGTCTTGAGAGACCGCCCTTTGGGCCACACAAAAGTGGTCTCTCAAGACAGGTGGTCTCTCATAACAGGTTTCAGGTTTTCTAAAGTCAGTGAATAACCAACCATAAAATTAAGAAATGGAGAAGAATAGATTTTTGTAATTACTTTGTAGTTCTTTTTTATTTATGAAGTTTTTGTAACAAATTGAAGTGAACTGTTATAAAAATTATAAAAATAAATTAGTGTTGAAAATCTTCTTACGCCAGAGAAAGCAAACTAGATACAAACATTGTGCATATAGCTAAGTAACAAAGATCGTGCCACAATTCAGAGTGTGGCAGAATTGGTAGGAAAAATGGTTACTAGTTTTTAATATGGGGAAACTTTTTTACCGAATTTTATATAATTCTAAAATCAGTGCTCTGAAACAAGCCTATGGCAAATTTAACGGCTTGATAGGCCATCTCTCCAAAAGTTAAGGAGGACTTAAAATACTGGATAGCGAACTTAACGGACACTAAATCCCCTGTCTCCCATGGCAATCCTGACATCATTCTGCAATCAGATGTGTCCAACTATGCCCAGGGAGGCATTTGTGGAACACAAACCACAGAGGGGGGAGGTGGTCGGAAGCAGAGATTAATCTCCACATAAATGCAAAAGAACTTCTTGCTGTTTGGTTAACACTGAGATCATTCTGCAACACTTTCACTTCACAGCACATTCAAATTCAAAGTGACAATACAACTTCTGTGGCATATATAAATAAATAATAAGGGAGGAACCAAACATCTTTGTAATGCCCTGGCTCAAAAAATATGGCTTTGGGCAATACAAAGACACTTGTGGATTAGGGCTGTCATGATTTTTTAATTTAGGAATCGATTAATCGTCGCAAATAAATGATAATAATCGATTAATCGTACCCAGATCCCCCCTCCCTCTCCTTGAAGACGTTAGAAATGAAGTTCAAGTCAGTTTACCTATCTCAAGTAAACAACGAAGACAATCCTCTTTTAGGAACATTCAAAGCTTTGATGTTCTGAACTTTTGAACCGTCAGTGTAATAATCAAGACCGGTCGTCAGTTGCGAACTAAGCAAGTTCGCAACTGCCAACCAGTCTTGATTATTATACTGAGGGTTCAAAAGTTTAGAACATCAAAGCTTTGAATGTACCTAAAAGACAAATGCTTCTAACGGCTTCTTGGGGTTCAACGTCGGCATTCTTGACCTTTTAACTTTTGAAACAATAGTTTTTTTATCAAATTTTTTTTTAATTATTAAATGTCTAAAAAGGGATAAAATTTACCGATTCTGCAACAACGAAAAATACTAATCGATTTCGGCGTGACCGATCAACAATCGATTAATCGATTAATCATGACAGCCCTATTGTGGATATCAGCAACTCACATCCTGGGTGTTTTAAATAAAGAAACTGATCTCCAGAGCAGGCTATATCATGATAATACTGAACAATACTGAATGGAAATCAGACCCAAACATTTTTCATCGGATTACGTAAATTTGGGGAATGCCAGATATTGATGTCTTCACATCAAGTCAAAATTATCAAGTGGGCCAGTATGTTGCCTGGTATCCAGATCCTGGGCCCTAGCTACTGCTGCATTTACACTCCCATGGCACCAAAACTTGGAATGTATTTTTCCACCATTCGGCTTGCTGGGAAAAATTCTACATAACAATGAACGGGATAATGCCGAAGCACTTGTTATAGCACCTTTTTGGACATCACAATCATGGTTTTCAAAATTGACTAGTATCTATTATTTATTTATTGGTGTTTAAGGTCACATATTTCTGCACAATGGCTAACCATGACCGTGACAGTTTTACGGGTGGAGGAAGCCGAAGTACCCGGAGAGAACCACCGAGCAATGGCGAGCAACTGTCAGCTCCCCAACATACCAACTCCACACAAGCAGGGTTAGCATTGGTTGAAGACAGGTGCACCATCGACGTGCAGTACGCCTTAGTACACAATGTCACCGTGCCCCCACGTGGGCAATGGGGGTGAAGTGTCTTGCCCAAGGACACAATGCGGTGGCCGCAGGTGGGATTCGAACCGAGGACCTCTCGGCTTGCAGCCTGCACCTCTACCAACTGAGCCACCGCACCCCCTAAAATTGACTAGTAAACTTATCAATTGCTCTTTTCTTTTACCATGGGTGAAAAACACATTGACGCTTCCATACAAAGACAAATGCCATCCATTGACAAAGACACACTTGATGGTCTGCAGGTTGTCGGAAAAACCCTCCAAAGCCAGAAAATATTGACAAGGGCTGCTGACATCCTCATATCGTCATGGTGACAATCAACAAAGAAACAATTAGAGTCAAACGTCACCTTACCCTTCAGGTAAGTCTTGTTTAACGAAACAATTTGAGAGTACTGTTATAAGCTTGTGAGTGCACCCAGTTCACATTCCAAAGCAAATAATAAACCTCATATTTATATATTTACAAGAGTTTAACCTTAAGGGCCTAGTTTGGTGAGTTTTCTTTTCTTATGTGATCCAATGTAAAGGCTTTAGTGGTTGTACTGATGGAAATTACAGCACCTTTCAAGTGGTTTCTAGTGAAATCTTTGCAGGTTCTAGAGGCAGCCAAAACTTCAATAGACACTACAGCTAAGTCAAAATGTTGCCTCACAAAATATAAGCAGAATTCTCTGGGACTTTAAGGACACTCACAGAATCTACAATGCATTCAAATGAACATTTTGTGAGAATCAAAAGTAGTGTCCAACCGATCACCAAAAATGGTCGCTGACCGATTACCGGTTATTTGAGCCCACAATGGGCCAATTCGGATGCCGTTTCCGATTGTAATACCGTGCACTACAAGACAAGTCGAGGTCCGAAAGAACTACACTAAACTGAACATTTTTCAAAGTGTTAAACTTCGTTGACTGGGGTCCCAGTAAAATTACCAGTCGTGTACACTTGGGCAGTAAAGTGGCTCTCAGAGCTACGTTTACCGCCCAGGTGCATGCGACTGGTAATTTTACTGCGACCTGAGCCAATGGAGTGCATCCTTCACTTTTCTGGTATGAACTGGCGATTGCTGCAAGTGTGCTCAGTTGTAAGCTTTACATGTCGTTTAACACGTATATCCCGTAAAGGGCGTCTAGAGAGATTAAGAATACACATTGTGGTTGTTTCTCAACTTTATTGAATGGTATCATCGACATCATTTTACATTAACAATTGAACAATTGCAGAAGATAATAAAATGCGATTCAGAAAAATCACAAATTGCTTGGCAACAACCGGTTGAACCGATGTTCCAGGAGCCATTGCCGTTGTCATCCGATTGCCCATAATCGGTCGATTGTGGTGGCCGGTTCCAATCATCGGTTGAACACTAATCAAAAGTTGATTCTCATTATTTTCCTTGTGAGAATCATTTGAGAGAATCACCTCTGATTCCTGCATTGAATTTTGGGCCTACAGCTGAGCTAGCAAATCACAGAGTTTACAGAAATAACTAGAGCTGTAGATTAACCGAAACCGAACCGAGGTTTTTAGTTTTTTTAAAAAACCGAAACCGTCGACATCCCGTAATCTAAGGTTTTTCGTTTTTTATTAAATACTCTCTTGCTGCAGAAATTCACAGAATGTAGCCATCCCAGAGTTGTGAGAGTACCCAGACACTGCCAATGGCAGTGTCTGGATACTCTCACTAATCTGGGAAGGCTACATTCTGTGAATTTCCAACATTTCAGTTTAGTTGTGTTTGCAGCTTTTCTCAAGTTGCGTGTAGGTGTCAGACCTCGAAAAATGGACAAGCACAATAAAAGTTCTGTATATTTAGGTAATTATTATATTGGCCTTCCTGATTCTTCATGTATTATAGCTTATTTCGGGCATTCATTGAGTTTCACTCAATTTCGCTACCATTCAGTTATGACTCCGGACATAAGAATGAGTTTTATTGAATTTTTATTTGGCCTCATGAACAAACCGAAAACCGAACCGAACCGAGGTTTTTCTCCACCTGAAAAACCAAAACCGAAACTGAACAAGAAATTTAAAAACCTACAGCTCTAGAAATAACATAAAATATTTGTATGGCTCACTTGAAACTCGATATGTGATAAAGTCATACAAGGTTAACAGCTCCCAATGGATGGTACTGCAGGTCTTGCATTCTAGAAATCTGACAGGGCTGGAAAAATCTAAATTTTATAGTAAATTTCCTTTCTTATTATACCTACCACAATTGTTTACTTCAGGCTTGCACTACAGTGGGAGTCCCTAACTCGGATAAAATACTCTCTATTTTTGTCTTTCCCAAGCAATTTGGGAAAGAAAAGTGGTGCAAAAGCACCAAGAAAAAATAAGCCAAAACTGGGTCGAGTGCAACCGGCGCAGACCTAGTACGGGACGCTCTCTCCCAAGTACAACTCCACGACTTCCGTTGCCAGTGTGCATATACCGTCTCTAAAGACTCATTCTTTTTGAATCCGTCAACGTTAGAGTTATGTGATCAGTGGGGAGGAAAGATTCTTTACCCGTAAAGAAGACGGAAGGGCCTCCATGTAAACAATTGTGGTAGGTATAATAAGAAAGGAAATTTACTATAAAATTTAGATTTCTTATCAACCTACTCACAATTGTTTACTTCAGGCTGAATAGACAATAGGCTGGAGGGAATCGCATAACCAACCCACACATAACCCCAGTGCACTGGAACCGTGAAGCAGAAGGAAGAGGTCCCGAGGCTTATCAACCATAACGTCGCAATCATTGGTAAAGGACAATGAAAGGAGACATATGGGCCTGTGTGACACACAGACAGAAAAAGGGCAGTAACAGCACAAGACTGAAACTGACCTTCAAGAAGCCTAATGGCTATGGCAGACAACAGCCTGAGCAGAAGAAAGAGGACCCAGTCCTCCGACTGCTCCTGCAACTGGCGCAGATAAAAGGTGGAGAAAGTAGAAGCATTTCTCCAGTAGCTGCCTGCATAACATCCGACAACTTGACAGAGTTAGAATAAGTCCAAGAGGTGGATAGTGCCCGCACTTCGTGGGCAGAAATACGATTGGTAAAACAATCGCCAGCTGCTAAACGACCATAAGCCGTACGAATAGCAAGACAAATCCATCGAGAAATGGATTGAGGAGAGATCTTCCTGCCTTTCTGTATGAAACGTGTTCGATCAAGATAAATGCGAATATCACGGACCGGACAGAGCAAAGGGCGATTACCCTCAACAGAAGGAAGAGTCCTGATACAGATAGGAGGAGGAGTAGTATCTGGTAACTGATTCTTGGCCACAAAAGAGCAATCAGTGATAAAAGTAACACTGTTGGGAGAGCTCCTAAAAAGGCCGGGTCAACCGAGAGGGCGTGAAGCTCACTAACCCGTCTGGCCGAAGCAAATGCCATCAGAAAAGCTGTCTTATATGTGAGAAAATGCATATCCACCTGGGATAAAGGTTCGAACGCCCCCCCCCCCACCCCACTCCCCCCACCCCCCACCCCCAAGCAAAGCAGCACCCACAAAAGATTCCATCGTGGAGTAAGCTGCAAAGTCCGAGGCCTTTTCAAAGAAAAGTGCCGAACAAGCTTGGAGAGGTAAGGATTAGTGCCGATACGACGCTTCCCCACATAAGAAAAAGTCTCTGAAAGCATGGAACTGTAACCTTTGATGGTAACAGGCTGGAGACCCCAAGAATCAAACAGATATACCAGAAACTCCGCAATCTGTGAAATCAAAGGATTGGCATAATCAACAGAGTGATCAGCACACCATCGACAGAAGACCTTCCATTTAGCTGCATAAGCTAAATCAGTGGAGTGCCTCCTTGAAGGAGAAATGCACTCCACTGCTCGTCTCGAAATACCTCTACGGAGGAGACAGGACCTGACAAAAGATATGCGTGAAGGCACAATGAAGTCGGGTCGACGTGAAACCTCCTCGGGCTACCTTGCCAAAGAAGGTCGCGACGTAGTGGGAGACGTGCTGGAACCGCCGCCATCAGCGAGCGGAGCTGATTGATCCACACCCGCTGAGGCGACAGGGGAGCGATCAGAATGATTCGACAACTGCAGGTTCGAATTTTGGCTAGAACCAGAGGAAGAATCGGAACCGGCGGGAAGGCGTAGCCGACTAGACCATTCCAATCGAGTGACAGAGCGTCCACAGCAAAAGCCAGAGGATCTGGACACGGGGACACGAAAGTGTCCACCTGATGGTTCCAACGAGTCGCAAAGAGGTCGATGTGGGGACGTCCCCAGAGATCGCAAAGCGACTGAAACACTGCCCTGTGGAGCATCCACTCAGTGGAAATAACCCTGCCCTGTCGGGACAGGGAGTCGGCTAAGACGTTCAGACGACCGGGAATGTGACGAACAACCACTTTGGCATGAACATCCTGAGCGAGCAGTAGAAGATCCCGAGCTAATTCGTACATCGGAACCGAGTGCGTGCCCCCCTGGTTCCGAATGTAAGCAACCACTGTTGAATTGTCGGATAGCAGAAGGACCTGGCGATTCGACAGGTGAGGGATCCACTGCCTGAAACTCAGAAGAAGAGCAAGAAGCTCCTTCTGGTTGATGTGTAGAGCTGCGTGATCCTGGTCCCACATCCCGTGAAGGGAAAGACCGAGAGGATCCAACGTCGCACCCCATCCGAGATCGCTGGCATCTGCCGTCAGAACGCGATCGGACATGGATAAGTCCAATGGAACACCCTGTGTAATCCACTGAACATCTGTCCAGGGAAGAAGGTGAGGATACAGAGATTCCGGAAACGGAAGCATCTGATCCAGAGAATCTACATTCGGCCTCCAACGACTGAGCAGAAAGTGTTGGAGAGGTCTGACACGCAGCCGACCTAGAGGAACGAGATCCATCACCGAACCACAGAGACCGATCAGCCGGAGAAAACTCCGAGCGGTCGCGGACGTGGACTGGGACAGAGTCAGAGCAAAAGCTGAGAGAATCACAGCCTTGGCCTGGGGAACCGCTACCAAATTGAATTGGGTTTGGAAAGACATCCCCAGATGACAAAACGACTGAGAAAGGACCAGGTCCGACTTCTCCTCGTTGACTCTGAATCCTAGCGACGTGAGCAAGCTCAACAGAGTGGCGACATCCGACTCCAGTAAGGCAGCATTGGAATGCCTCTGGAGGATATCGTCCAGATATGCCGAAGTAGTCACCCTGGACTGTGTGCGATGGAACGCTATCACATGCGACATCAGTCTGGTGAAGGCCCAAGGAGCCAGGTTGAGGCCGAAAGGCATGGCCTTGAACTGGTAAACTTGCCCCAGAAAAGTGAACCTGAGATACTTCTGTGACGCCCGATGCACCGGAACGTGGAAGTAAGCGTCTCGCAGGTTGATGCTGGCAGCGAAATCTCCCTGGTGAATTGATTGGCGGACCGACCTGAAAGTCTCCATGCTGAACTTGGGAGCAATGATAGACTTGTTCAGGATACTCAGATCGATAACCGGTCGGAGTCTGCCGTCCTTCTTCGGCACCAAGAACAGGCGGGAATAGAAACCCACTGACTGAATGTTCTTGACGACCTCGATCGCCCCCTTTGCCAGGAGATTGCCAATCTCCGTGGACAAAAGTTCCCGACGTAAAACGTCTGAAGGAACTGTGGTTGGAAGAGGCACCCTTGACAGAGTGGGGTGCCGTCGGAAGGATATTCGCAGCCCGGACCGAACAACATCTAACACCCACGGATCGGATGTGATGGTGGCCCAATGGTCTGCGAACTCTGCTATCCTTCCTCCAACCTGGGACGAGTCGAGGTGAGGACCTTCATTTCGAGCCCCGACGAGGCCCGCAAGAGGAGAAACCACCTCCTCTACTAAATGAAGAATCCTGAGACTTCCCTCAATTCTGCCGACCTTTACCCTTACCCCTTGAGTAAAAAGTAGAGGCGGCGGCAGAAGGACCAGCCTTTTGCTTCACAGAGGAAGCAGAAGGGTACTTGTTAGGCTTGGAACGGCCCTTGCCTCCCCTAGAAGGCTGATCAAGCTGACGAAACAGCAGCTGATCTTTGGAATGACGTAGGACATCATCCCGGACCGTCGACTCGGAACCATGGAAAACTTGCGGACCTGCCAAAGAAGCAGATCAAAGAGCAGCACGCTGCTCCTCAGGAAGGGATCGTCCTGTGTCCAGCACAGCGTCCCTTCGAACTAATTCCAGATTAGCCGTGTTACAGGCCTGTGTGTGAGTAAGATGCATAAGCACCTTGGACAGCACACGCAAAGGCGCCTGTACCTCGTCAAACTTATCTGGAGGCAGATAAGCAGCCAAAGCTGAGACGACGTGATCTGAGAGAGAAAGCATGCCAAGCATCTCTCTAGATAAGCCCAACGTGGACTCCAGAGTCGTCATTGGAATGATGGCAGACTTGGGCTTGGAAAGCCCGAGGGAAGTGGAGTCCTGATCCAGAACCGTCAAAGTCTGGCAGACCGACGGATTGGCGGAATAGTAGGAACGATAACGCACAGGAGGCAAAAAGGTGTCAACCCTGGTGAAGAACAAAGTCTTCAGAGCCTTGGAATTCAGCTTGGAGTCCAAGGCTGAAAAAGCTTCAACCACCTGTACCGACTGGCACGGTCGAAGGCGCCCAGAAGCAGGTTGCTCCATAGGCTGTAGGCGCGCGACCGATGATCGCGGCCAGGCTGACACTGTTGGCTGGTTAGTAGGTTTGAGATCAGGCAGAAACCCAAACACAAAGTCAAGAGCTGCCCACAAGTCCTTAGACTGCTGACCCTCGACATCAAGCATGTTGGACTCCTCCCCAGAGTCGGAAGACACATAGCCCATCGTGGGAAAACCAGCCGACACCTCCCATAGTGTCGGGACACCAGGGGAATCAGAAACCGGCCTGTTTCCAATCCCGGGAGGCGGCGCCATAGGAGGCGCCTGGAAACCACTCATTGCCTCGCTGGAAGCAACAGGAAGGCTCTTAGATAGAACCTGAGTGAGTAAGGAGAGGGCCTCCCTAAGCTCACTGCCCGTACCGGCCGGTTCGACAGGGGAGCGAACCGGCAAAGTGGCTTCACCTCTGACCCTCTTAACCAGCGATGGGTCACGATCCTCCAAAACACCCGACGCGGGACGACGGGCGGCAGCCAAAACATCTGAAGGCAGATGTGTATAGGGGTACGAGGCACCTCGAGGATCAATATGGCGAGAACTCATGAGAGTCACCGCGGACCTCTGCGGGGCAGAAGGTCCAGGCTGCACAAAAGGCATTGGTCCCCCAAAACTGGTCGTGAGGCCAGAATGAGTGGACGGAAGTATAAATTTTATAGTAAATTTCCTTTCTTATTATACCTACCGAAATTGTTTACTACAGGCTTGCACTACAGTGGAAGAACCTAACTCGGATAAAATACTCTCTATTTTAATCTTTCCCAAGATTTGGGAAAGAAAAGTGGTGTAAAAACACCACGAAAAAATAAGCCAAAACTGGGTCGAGCGCCATCGGCGCACACCCAGTATGGGACGCTCTTCCATAGTACAAATCCACGACTTCCGTAACACAGTGCGCAATGCATCAATTCGTCATTCTTTTGATTCCGAACAACACAGGAGTTATGTGATCAGCGGGAGGAAGGATTCTTACCCGAATAAGAAGACGGGAGGGCCTCCATGTAAACAATTTCGGTAGGTATAATAAGAAAGGAAATTTACTATAAAATTTATACTTCTTATCAACCTACCTCAATTGTTTACTACAGGCTGAATAGACAAAAGGCTGGAGGGAATCACATAACCAACCCACACATAACTCAATAGCACTGGGACCGTGGACAGAGGAAGAGATCCCTAGGCCTATCAAACCATAGCATCACAAACATTAGAAAAGACAATGAAAGATGAGGCATATGGTGAAGTGCGACGCACAGACAGAAAGGGCAGTAACAGCACAAAGCTGGAACTGACCCTGAAAAAAGCTGAAAGGCTGGAATAGACAACAGCCTGAGCCGAAGAAAGAGGGCCCCAAGGTTCTCTGTCGGCTCCTGCAACTGTCGCAGATAAAAGGAGAATGTAGCATTTCTCCAGAAGGCTGCCAGTATAACATCAGTCATCCGACAACATGACAGAGTTATTAAAAGAGGAAGACAATGCACGCACCTCGTGGCAGAAAAAAACAATTGGTAATACAATCACCAGTAGCTAGACGAGCGGAAGCTGCACGAATAGCAAGACAAGTCCATCAAGAAATGGATGCAGGAGAGATCAGGCATGGGAAAACGCATATTCATCCAGGATAAAGGCGTGAATGCCCCCCACCCCCAAGCAGAGCAGCGCCCAAGAAAGTGACCATCTTGGAGGAAACTGCAAACTCCTATTCCTTTTCAAGGAAAAGAGCGGAACAAGCTTGGAGAGGCAAGGATGAGTGTCGAAACAATGCGGTATCACATAGGAAAAAATGTCTCCGAAGCATGGACAAGTACACATAGCTGGAAACCCCCAGAAACAAACATATACCAGAAAACTCCGCAAGCAGTGTGATCGAAGGAGTGACAGAAGCAACAGAGTGATCACACACCATCGACAGAAGAACCTTCCACTTAGCCACAGAGGCTAAACCAGTGGAGTGAGTGCCTCCTTGAAGAAAAGCAACTCCACTGCGTGTCTCAAAAAACCACTACGGAGGAGACACGACCCAATAAAAGACATGTGCGAAGGCACAATAAAGTCGGGTCAACTTGAAAACCTCCCGGGCGACTTTGGCAAAGAAAGTCGCGAGGTAGAGGGAGACATGCCGGAACTGCCGCTAACAGGGAGCGGAGCAGAATGATCCACACCCACCGAAGCGACGGATGTGATCGAAAGGATTCGACGACTGCAGGTTCATATCTGGGTGAGAACCTGAGGCGGAATCAGAACCGGTAGGAAGGTGTAGCCGACAAGACCATCCCAAAGGAGGGCCAGAGCATCCACGACGAAAGCCAGAGCATCTGGACACGGGGACACGAAAGTGTCCACCTGAGGTTCCAACTAGTCACAAGAGATCGATGGAACCCGCCATGTGGAGCATCCACCTGGTGGAAATGACCCTGCCCCGATGGGACAGGGAGTCGGCTAGGACGTTCAGGCGACCAGGAATGTGACGAACAGCCACCCCGGCGCGGACATCCTGAGCGAGCAGTATAAGATCCCAAGCCAATCGTACATTGGAACAGAGTGCGTGCCGCCCTGGTTCCGAATGTAAGCAACCACCGTCGAATGGTCGGACAACAGAAGGACCTGGCGATTAGATAGGTGAGGGATCCACTGCCTGAAACGCAGAAGAGCGAGAAGCTCCTGCTGGTTGCTGTGTAGAGCTGCATGATCCTGGTCCACCATCCCGTGAATGGAAAGACCTAGGGGATCCAACGTCGCACCCCATCCGAGATCGCTGGCATCTGCCATCAGAACGCGATCGGACGTGGGGAAGTCCAACGGAACACCCTGCGAAAGCCACTGGACATCCGCCCAGAGGAGAAGGTGAGGATAAAGATAGTCTGGAAACTGAAGCACCAGATCTAGAAAATCTATATTCGGCCTCCAACGACTGAGACAGAAAGTGTTGGAGAGGTCTGACACGCAGCCAACCTAGAGGAATGAGATCCGTCACAAAACAGCAGACACCGATTAGCCGGAGAAAACTCCGAGCCGTCGCGGATGTGGACTGGGACAGAGTCGGAGCAAAAGCTGAGAGAATCACAGCCTTGGCCTGGGGAACTGCCACCAAATTGAATTGTGTGCGGAAAGCCATCCCCAGATGATAAAATGACTGAGAAGGGACCAGGTCCAACTTCTCCTCGTTGACTCTGAAACGTAGCGACGTGAGCAAGCTCAACAGAGTGGCGACATCCGACTCCAGGAAGGCAGCATTGGAATGCCCCTGGAGGATATCGTTCAGATATGCCGAAGTAGTCACCCTGGACTGTATGCGATGAAAAGCTATCACACGCGACATCAGTCTGGTGAAAGACCAAGGAACCAGGTTGAGGCCGAAAGGCATGGCCTTGAACTGGTAAACTCGCCCCAGAAAAATGAACCTGAGATACTTCCGTAACGCCCAATGAATCGGAACGTGAAAGTAAGCGTCTCGCAGGTCGAAGCTGGAAGCGAAATCTCCCTGGTGAATTGAACGGAGGACCGACCTGAAAGTCTCCATGCTGAACTTGGGAGCAATGATAGACTGGTTCAGGAAACTCAGATCGAGAACCGGTCGGAGTCGGCCATCCTTCTTCGGCACCAAGAACAGGCGGGAATAGAAACCCACTGACCTAATGTTCTTGATGACCTCAATCGCCCCCTTTGTCAGGAAATTGTCTATCTCCGTGGACAAAAGTTCCAGATGTAAAATGTCTGAAGGAACTGTGGTTGGAAAAGGCACCCCAGACAGAGTGGAGTGCCGTCGGAAGGATATTCGCAGCCCGGACCAAACAACATCTAACATACAAGGATCGGATGTGATGGTGGCCCACGGTCTGCGAACTCTGCTATCCTTCCTCCAACCTGGGACGAGTCGAGGTGAGGCCCTTCATTGCGAACCCCGACGAGGCTCGCGAGAGGAGAAAACACCTCCTCTACTGAATGAAGAATCCTGGGACTTCCCTCAAGACTGCCGACGCTTACCCTTACCCCTTGAGTAAGAAGTAGAAGCGGTGGCAGAAGGATCAGCCCCTTTGCTTCGCAGAGGAAGCAGAGGGTACTTGTTAGGCTTGGAACGGCCCCTGCCTACCTTAGAAGGCTGATCAAGCTGAAGAAACAGCAGCTGATCTTTGGAATGACGTAGGACGTCATCCCAGACCGTCAACACAGAACCATGGAAAAGTTGCGGACCTGCAAAAGAAGCAGATCGAAGAGTAGCGCACTGCTCCTCAGGAAGGGATCGGCCTGTGTTCAGCACAGAGTCCCTTCGAACTAATTCCAGATTAGCCGTGTTACAGGTATGCGTGTGAGTAAGATGCATGAGCGCCTTGGACAGCACACGCAAAGGAGCCTGTACCTCGTCAATCTTATCTGAAGGCAGATAAGCAGCAAAAGCTGAGACGACGTGATAGGAGAGAGAAAGCATACCAAGCATCTCTCTCGATAAGCCCAATGTGGACTCCAGAGTCGTCATCGGAATGACGGCAGACTTGGACTTGGAAAGCCCGAGGGAATTGGAGTCCTGATCCAAAACCGTCAAAGTCTGGTAGACCGACGGATTGGCGGAATCGTAGGAACGATAACGCGCTGGAGGCAAAAAGGTGTCAACCCCGGTGAAGAACAGAGCCTTCATAGCCTTGGAACTTAGCTTGGAGTCCAAGGCTGAAAAAGCTTCAACCAACTGTACCGAAGGGCATGGTCGAAGACGCCCAGAAGCAGGTTGCTCCATAGACTGTTGGCGCGCGACCGATGATCGCGGCCTGGCTGACTCTGTCGACTGGTTAGATGGTTTGAGATCCGGAAGGAACCCAAACACGAAATCAAGAGCTGCCCCCAAGTCCGAAGACTGCTGGCTCTCGACATCAAGCATGTCTGACTCTTCCCCTGAGTCGGAAGACACATAGCCCATCGTGGGCAAACCAGCCGACGCCTCCCATGGTGTCGGAACACCAGGGGATCAGAAAGCGGCCTGTTTCTAATCCCGGGAGGCGGTGCCATAGGAGGCACCTGGAAACCACTCGCTGCCTCACTGGAAGCAACAGGAAGGCTAGTTGACAGAACCTGAGTGAGTAAGGAGAAGGCCTCCCTAAGCTCACTGCCCGTACTGGCCGGTTTGACAGGGGAACAAACCAGCAAAATGGCTTCACCGCTGACCCTCTGAACCAGCGAAGGGTCACGATCCTCCAAAAGACCCGACATGGGGTGACGGGCGGCAGCCGAAAACGTCTGAAGCCAGACGTGTATAGGGGTGTGACACACCACGAGGATCAACATAGCAGGAACTCATGAGGATCACCGCTGACCTCTGCAGGGCAGAAGGTCCAGGCTGCACAAAAGACGTTGGACCCCCAAAACTGGTCGTGTGGCCAGAATGAGGGATGGAAACGCCACGGAGTTCTTAGTGTCCCACTAAGAACAACCGAATCCAATGACAACTGTGGTGCTCGACGGCGCAGAGACCACAGGAGAGGGTCCAGCCGGCAGCCACTTCCAACTTCGCCGAGTTGAAGTCAGGGAAGGCTGAGGCCGATACCCCCACGTCTACACAACCAGACACCGCAGCAGTCCACTGCAGGTATAAAACTACTGTGCTCAATGGCTGAGAGGACACAGTATGGGGTTCAGTCGGCAGCCCCATCTGACTTCGCCGAGTGGAAGTCTGGGAAGGCTGAGGCCGAAACCCCACAACCACACTACAGACATCCCTGCAGACCCTGGCAGGGAGAAGCCGAGGCCGGCTAAAAACGGTGCCCAATGACGTTGTAGACGGAACAGCAGTAGCAGCAGATACGACGGGAGCTGTTGGAACTGGCGGAAAAGCGGAGAGAGCCACCAAGCTCGGCCTCCAAAGGAGGAGTCACAACCCTAGTGACAGCCTCAGATGTCGACTGGAGAGGGCGCATAGTCCCGGAACCAGGCATCTCTACACCAGAAAACCAACAGCTCCCGCAGTATCCACCACGGTAAAACACTGCACATTCCCCACGGAAGGGGAATAACTCTCAACAGACATGGTCGAATCGGGAAGCCCCGAAATGAAAACGGTCCCCACCCCCCGCTGGAGCGGGGGGAGCTGCACATCCCCCACGGAGGAGGAGCAATTCTCATCAGACGTGGTCGAATCGGGCGACCCGAAACGAAAGCGTTCACCACCCCCCACGGGAGCGGGAGGAGCTGCACATCCCCCACGGAGGGGGTCAAACTCACACCAGACGTGGTCGAATCGGGGGGGCCCCGAAACGACAGTGCCCCCCCCCCCCCACACCCACGGGTGTGGGAGGAGCTGCACATCCCCCACGGAGGGGGTAAACTCACATCAGACGTGGTCGAGTCTGGAGGCTCCCGAAACGACTGCATTCCACACCACCCGCGTGTGCGGACGAAACGGACACGAGAACGCACCAATGGCGAGGGCAAAAGGAAATGCCCTAAAGGAACCGAACTGGAAAGAACAGAGGTGAGAGCAGTAGAAGAAAAAGGTGAACTCAACAGAAACAGAAAGTAGAAAAACACCCTCAACTACGAGAGAAGGTGGCAGAACCCAGACGGCCGACACCGACTCCAATAAAAAAATTTTTATCAACCGAAAAAATTCATTGTCGAATCGCGATGACACGATGTCGCAAAACATTCGCGAAAACGGAATAGTAATTAATAAACAATGAGAATGTGGTTGAAAATATAAACGAGAATATATAAAACACAGTCCTGTTATTATACGATCTTCAGATCCATAATTCCAGTCACAGGAAAACCATTATCCACGAGTTGAATTATCACTGTTTCATAATGCATATGGCGGAAACACATCCTGCTCGTGCTTCGGATAGAAAAAGAATGACGAATTGACGCAATGCGCACTGTGTTACGAAAGTCGTGGATTTGTACTATGGAAGAGCTTCCCATACTGGGTGTGCGCCGATGGCGCTCGACCCAGTTTTGGCTTATTTTTTCGTGGTGTTTTTACACCACTTTTCTTTCCCAAATCTTGGGAAAGATTAAAATAGAGAGTATTTTATCCGAGTTAGGTTCTTCCACTGTAGTGCAAGCCTGTAGTAAACAATTCAGGTAGGTTGATAAGAAATGCCATGGAGTTCATAGTGTCTCCACTAAGAACATCCGAATCCAAAGACACAACTGTGGTGCTCGACGGCGAAGAGATCACAGAGAAGGGTTCGGCCGGCAGCCCCTTCCGACTTCGCCGAGTTGAAGTCAGGGAAGGCTAAGGCCGATATCCCACGTCTACAGTACCGGACATTCCTGCAGTCCCCTGCAGCGAAAAGCCGAGGCCGGCTGAAACTGACGACGAAGCAGACGGACCAGCAATAGTAGTGGATAAGTCGGGAGTCGCTGAGGCTGGTGAAATAGTGCAGAGAGCACACCTGCTCGGCTCCGAAGGAGGAGTCACAACCCTAATGACAGCCTCAGATGTCGTCTGGAGGGGGACCGTAGTCCTGGAACCAGGCACCTCTTCACCAGAACACTCAACGGCTCCCGCAGTATCCACTACAGGAAAAGACTGCACATCCCCACGGAGGAGGAATAACTCTCACCAGACAAGGTCGGCACGGGAGCCCCCGAACGACCTCGTTCTCCTTTCCCGCGGGAGCGGGAGGCACAGCCACGAGAACGAACGACACGGTTAACTGACGCCCAGAAAGTGGATGACCATGATCCACAGACACCACATGGCCGCTCGGCCGAACACCCATTACAGGAGGAACAAGACGAATGTAAATCGTCCACATGCTTTGGCAGCAGACATTGCCCACAAGGAATTGTCCTGGGCATGATAGAGGTGAGAGGAGCATAGAAGGTGAAATCAGAAAACAGAAGAACACCCCCAAAGAAGAGAGAAAGGTGACAGAAACAAAGACCCCAGACGGTCGACCGGGAACCACACAACAGGATGACTACTCTCAAAAGAAAGAAGAAAAACTGTAGGAGTGGTACCCCGCTGACACCTAACTCTAACACAATTAGAAAATTTAGCAAATAAAGCATTAACAATAATTGTGAAAAATAATAAGTCTGAACCGCATGGCACACGAAATTCGCGCGCGACTCAAGAGAGAACAATTAAATATACATTATGGATATATAATATTGAAGAGAATATAAAAAACACTGTTCCTGAGAATACAAAGGATACACTGATGCACTATGAATCAGGAATCATCAAACAACGAGCTGGATAAACACTGATAAGCGTGCAAAAACATCTCGAACGAAGCGGATGATAAAAAGAATGAGTCTTTAGAGACGGCATATGCGCACTGGCAACGGAAGTCGTGGAGTTGTACTTGGGAGAGAGCGTCCCGTACTGGGTCTGCGCCGGTTGCACTCGACCCAGTTTTGGCTTATTTTTTCTTGGTGGTTTTGCACCACTTTTCTTTCCCAAATTGCTTGGGAAAGACAAAAATAGAGAGTATTTTATCCGAGTTAGGGACTTCCACTGTAGTGCAAGCCTGAAGTAAACAATTGCAAGTAGGTTGATAAGAAACAGCATTACAGCCCCATAAAAGTCTTCACAGGGCTATTTTTTTCTACTCAGGGGCTGCTTTAATGATTTTATTGCTAAATCCTTGTTTCACGTTGACAGATCCTTCAAATGAAGTTTACAGAGAAATTTTTACATATTATTGTAAAATATCCCACAGAAATATAACAAAAATGTTAAAAAATTAGTCTGCCCACTGTTTCCATACAGATATTTGTATTTATTATACGCTAAACGATAGATTATCGAAAATACAGCGGAAAGACAGAAATTGTATCCCCCACTGTGAAGATACATAAATTTTCCTTTTCACAACTGTGGAATCTATCAAAATGGCACCTTTCAATGCAACACTTAAAGGTGAATACGAGTCAAATTAATTTATCACTGGAAATGATTAATTTGTTCTAAAAACGTATAATGAAAAGAAAATCTAGTGTTTTTGAGTGGATACCGATTATTTCCAGCAATAATTCAACACCAACTCACCTTGAATTGATGCATGAAACCTGCCAGCTGAATCAGAATACCTGTTCCGAGTATCGATCAAATCACTTCCGTGTATCAATGCATGCTGTTTACTTTCATGCATCAATTTAAGTTTGAAACGAAATGAATTATCGATAGGAATGATCAGATTCTTATAAAATGCTTATAATAAAAAGAAAATCTAGTGTTTTTGAGTGGATACTGAAAATTATCTCACTCGTGCCCAAGATAAATGGTTATTTTTGTTCATGCTAAAAATAAACATTTGTCTCGGTCACTCATGTGATAATCTTCGGTATCCACTCCAAAAAATAGATATCCTCTATTCTCTTGGGCCTACAGCTGAGCTAGCTAATCACAGATTTGTCAAAAATAACATAAATATTTGTATGGTTCACTTGAAGCTCAGTAATAAAGTCATATTTTGCCCTCGAAAACTTCTGTTTCGATGCGTATTTACAGGTGATTGGAAATATTTTTAAAGTTTGTGACAAATTTTTTTTATAGCTATGGAATTTGCAGGACGCCATACTTCACAATCGCATTTTTAGACCCGTCATATTAGGAATGTGTTCTATATAAATGTAGTTTAAGTTGGAAGAACAACATTCTGAGAACACACTCTGCAGTATTTTGAGAGCTTTAAAAATACTGCCGCTTAACCCTTTACCTAACACGAAAGACAGACAACACTTGCAAACAAAATTCTTGAAATACTGAATATTTTCATTTTTTGTGTCAAAAACATAGCTTATGGCCCTTCGTTGGAATGAGCTCAATGGGCTCGTTCCAATGAGTGGTTATCAGCTATATTTTTGACACAAATTAATGAAAGTTGAATGGTTATTTTTGTAAATAGCGCTGGTGGGTTTTGGCAGTTATGTTGGGTAAAGGGTTAAGTATTTTAGTGGGGGATTCACGAGGGTTGGTTTTTCAGCCCTGTAAAATAGGTAACAGGGCTGTTTACAGGGCTGGGTCTTACTGACCCCACTAAAATGCAAGCCCTGGTACTGAAGAAAGGTCTCTGGTAAAGGGTTGTCTTCACACTGGAATGAGTGCTGAACAAGTGCAATGCCATAGGATGGCCAAGTCTCCTCCACCAAAGTCCAATGCAAAGAAATACTTGGACACAGCTGGTTCGCAATCTCTATCATGATATTATCATCACAAGGCTATACATTAAATTTAGAAAAAAAAATCTTGGAATGCTTTTCTTTGAAATGTGGTGACAATAAATGGTAATGTGATGACAATAAATTTCAAGTCAAACAAGGGCAATAACTCTTGAAGAAATACCTGAACAGAGCTGGTTTGCATTCCCATTTATAATATTATCACCAAAAACTATTAACAACTTTGTGAAAAATAGTTTCGATGTGACAAGAAGTGTGGAAGAACGTATGGATGGAAAGAGGCCACCACACAAATAGATGTATGGGGTACAGTGAAACCCTGTTAACCATTTACCTCACAAATAGATATATTTAGTATAACCCTGTTAACCGTACAGATATATGTGGTGCAGTGAAACTTTTGCTAACAAACCTGTTGCCCCTTTATTTATTTATTTATTGGTGTTTAAGGTCACATATTTCTGCACAATGGCTAATCATGACCTCGATAGTTTTACGGGTGGAGGAAGCCGGAGTACCCGAAGAGAACCACCGAGCAACGGCGAGCAACTGTCAGCTCCCCAACATACTAATTCCACACAAGCAGAGTTAGCATTGGTTGAAGACAAGTGCACCATTGACGTGCAGTACGCCGTAGTACACAACGTCACCGTGCCCCCACGTGGGCAATGGGGGTGAAGTGTCTTGCCCAAGGACACAACGCAGTTGCCACAGGTGGGATTCGAACCGAGGACCCTTCGGCTTGCAGCCTGCACCTCTACCTACTGAGCCACTGCGCCCCCTGTTGCCCCTTTACCTAACAAATAGATATACATGGTTAGGTACAGCCCTCGGAATTAGCCACGGTAATCAGCAATGCCGTGGTAAATGCTGCAGTAGATTGATTTGGCTACAGCAATCCAGTGCCGTGGCCAGAAAACTGAGATTCAAATTCTTGTAAACCTTTTGACATATTCTAGATCTACCCAATACCAAGCCTGTTAATAGTTTTGTCATGGAGTTAAACAGTGAAAGAATACTGATCAAAATAAATTAAAATACACCCAGTGAACTACAGATGAATGCAGGTATTATGTTATAATGTAATTGATACTGACAGTGAATGTGCCAGAGAATTACACAAAATATAAAATATATGGGCCATCAAAATCAATGTGGTGACTTGGACAACTTGTCATAAGTTGGTATCAATTTCACAGTGTAAGTATGTGCAGCAGGTTTAACCTATTCACTCACTCACTACTACATTGTCAGGAATAACTCACAGAATTGAAGGCAGGCATACCGGTACATGTGGTTGGTAACAGTGTGTGTCAAATGCTCCTCAGCCAGTGTTTTTGTTTCTTAAGAATATCATTCAATATCGATAGCAGTTGAAAATCAAGAGTAATGAAGGGTGTGAAAAAAGACATGGTTGATAAGTGGAAGTTGGACTGTATAGATTATAAGTTAGCAAGTGATGGCTGTATCAAAGAGAGGTTGTAAAATACATGCCAAACAAAACATTGTCAATGTGGATATCAGCAAACATGTAATGATGTTGCTGGGGGTGGATTCTCATTCATTTTTACTCTGTTTTCAAACAGCGAAAAACATCCACACGATTGAGATTCCTGGAATTTGAATTTTGTCATGCAATCATTAATAGCAACAAAGGCAATAAATCATCATCAGAGATTGAGTTTGACTCCGAGCAATAATAAAACAGACTATTCATGATGATGGCTGCATTTGCTGTGAGAATCATGGAAGAAAGCATGTGTTTTGTGTTAAAAATTGTCATTGAAATGTTCACAAAGATTCCAAATTTTGATTATTCCCTGTACCTGAATATAGCCAATGGAATGGCATTGTCACAACCAATCATTATGCACAGCTGAACTGAGTTTAAAATAGCATTGCCAGATCATGAGATGTCATCTTGGCATGACCATGTTTACAGCACAGTTGAGATCAATCAGAGTAATCTTTTCAGTTTGAATGATGGCGAGTTACATTTATTGAGCCAGTTGTTGATTAAATTCAGCAGATTTTGTGAATATAATTGCCTCAAAGCATGATGGTATACAACAATCAAGTAACCTAACTGTTGGAAACTATCATTCTTTTTGATGACAATATTAACTGAAACACTTGTAAAAATAAAATGGTCAACAATTTTGGTGCACATGTTGACACTCATGGGCTCACCGCTGTGTCAGTATGCCTCTGATACCGAACCACTTACCACCAGAATAAATGCTGACACAGTGCTATGGCAAACTGGTTTTGCCACAGCAGTGTAGTGCTGTGGCCACAAACTGCTAATTTCGAGGGCTGTAGATAGCATCCTGTTAATCCCTTACCTAAAAAATAGATATTTGTGGTACAATAGAACCCTGTTAACCCTTAACCTAACAAATGGAAATTTATGGTACAGCAGAACCCTGATAACCCTTTACTTAACAACAAGCCTGGAAATAAGCAATCTGTCATTTGCAGAATGAAGCCTTCAGAGGGGGAATTTGCAGATGCTATCCCATACATTGGGCTAGAATCCTCCTCTGGATACTTTTTTCTGTTTAGGCTTGAGACCTTGATTCAGATTCAGGTTCACAGAAGGTAAATTCAGTGATGCAACCCTGCTGTGCAGAGTAGCATCACTAAATTCACCCTCAGCCTCAGGAGACCTCATTCTGCAGATGACAGTCTGCTTATTTCCAGCTTTTCTAACAAATAGATATATGTGATGTGGCAGAACCTTGTTAACCCTCTATCTGATAAATAGATATATGTAGTCTGTAAAACCCTATTAACTCTTAACCAAACAAATAGATGTATGTGGTGTGTAGAACACTGTTAACCCTTTACCTAACAAATAGATATATGTAGTATGTAGAAACATGTTAACCCTTTATGTGAATAATAGATATACATGGTACAGTGGAACCCTGTTAATCCTTAACCTTACAAATGGATATATATGGTACAGAAGAACTCTGTTTCCACTTTACCTAACAAATAGATATATATGGTACAGTAGAACCCTGTTAACCCTTTACCTAACAAACAGATATATGTGGTATGTAGAACCCTGTTAACCCTTTAACTAACATATTGATATATGTGGTATGTGGAACCCTGTTAACCCTTTACCTTGCAAATAGATATATGTGGTATGTAGAAACCTGTTAACCCCTTCTCTAACAAATAGATATGTGGTACAGTAGAACCCTGTTAACCCTTTATCTAACATATATGTTGTATGGTAGAACCTGTTAACCATTTATCAAACAAATAGATATATGTGGTATGTAAAACCCTGTTAACCCTTTATCTAATGAATAGATATATGTGGTATGGTAGAACCCTGTTAACTCTTAACCTAACAAATGGATATATGTGGTACAGCAGAACCCTGATGACCCTTTTAGAGTTATGCAATATTGAATTTTTGACTTCGATATCGATATCGATATTTTCCTTACAAATATCTCGATATCCATACGATATTCGATATTATTTATGAACACAAAATTATTCCATTACACCTAGATTAGTTTTCTGCAGAAAATTCTGTACCAGTGAACCGAGTGCTGTAGCATCTAATATACCCATTTGCAGGCTTCTGTGGTAAGATTTTAAGAATTATTGACTTGATATTTAAGTCCTCCCCCACCCCCCATGATAGCTTCGGAGCTCCTCAGGACAAACAAAAGTTATATAATGTTGAGTCTATTGATCAGCTAAAATAGGTCGGCAAAGGTAATGTGTATTTGATTAGATGCATACTTTCGTTCTAAATCTATCAACAGCATTTCATATCTATCAAGGGCTCCGACATGCGAAATACAAATTGTGTCAAAATGCCTCCATTATTTATGAAAATTGTGGTCGACCTTGTTTTCTCGCTGAACATTATCAAGACATATTAGTCACTGTGTACACTAGCACAAGGCCAGAAAATACCTATTTTGATTTTTTTAACAACATTGGCATCTTATTTTTTGAAGAATAAGCCATTTGTGAAAGCCTTCTGTCCAGAAGCAGCATGCTTCTCTCTCAGATGGACTGAACGATTCCACTAAGGGGAGGCTACTCTCCTTAATCATAAAATTCTAGTATGATGAACTAAAATCTTAATGAAAAAATTCATTATATCTCAGAAAAAGACGTATACACATTTCCTAGCCGGAAATAATTGTTACTTTTATTTTTATGGGGAATTTATATAATGTTTCCACACAAGGACTAACATTCCAACACCACAAAAGTAGCGCGAAATATGAAAATATTCAATGGGGCGCCTTGATGTACAAAAAGTACTCCCGAATCGATTGGAGTTGAACACAACAACGTGTCTTCAATTTATTGTTTCCATTTGACTTATCTAGTTTTACTTGACAGTGTATATGAAAGTACTAAATGAAAATTCTTTTTTCCACACTTTCTTTCAACAAAAATATTATCAGGCAATTGATAAAATATCAGTAAAACTGAATAAATAACTAATGTTATTTGAACATTGCATACCAGGACATTCCCTAATGTTCTAAAAACATAACTGAATTGAACTTTGAAGTGATTGACAAACACAAAGTTTTCCGAATTTTATTTCTGCTGCAAATGAAAAATTAAAATAAAACAAAATGATTGACAAACATTACGAATGTTTCCCGAATTTCTCTTTTGCTCCAAATGAAAAAAATTAATATGGAGAAACAACTCAACTGAAATCTAAGTTAGGCTTGTCAATGGGATTAACCCAATGTTGTCAATTTGTTGTATATAAATAGTTATCCAGCCTTTCAAAAAACTTTGACCACAGACTTTTAATTGGCTCTGCCATGATAACAGTGAATGCATAAGGTAACACAGGGATTCCCAACTTCCACTATTGTTATGGAATGGAAACTGATATCGTCGGTTCGATATTTTTCAGTTGCGCTCGATACGATATTCGATATGGGATATAGTATCGAAAATATGATATATCGCTCATCTCTAGACCCTTTACCTAACAAACAGATACAGGGACCAACCTGGGCATGCGCCAGTGCGTATTTGGTTCTGAACCATCAGGATCTGGCTCTTAAATCTCAGAAATAGGCTTCTCAGCTGGCGCGTAACTTCTCAGATCATATTTTGATATTCTTTCTATGGATAATCGAGAGAGACACTCTTACATGTATTATATATATGATTATCATTTATCATTGCTGCAGAGTGCTTAAGTTAATACTTCAAGTCTTAATTACCAAGCATTAATCTTCACTGTGGTTTCCGATCAAGTCTTGGCTGCCTAAATGAACTGCAACAAATAATAATTAATTTAAAAATAATTTTATATACCCTGAAACCACCAAGGGTGCTCTAACTGAGACGTGTTGCAGATTGTAGAACACAAGCTATGGAATAAAAGATTTGAATAAATGAGTTTGAAGCTGTTTCTTGAAAGCAAGTAAACTTGGTTGTGACTGAAGATGCGGGGGAAATGCAATCCAAAGTCTTGGAACGAAGAAAGCCTGCTCGCTCGCCAATGCAGATCGCGCAACAGGTATGGTCAGTGACAAATGCAGAAAAAGTGAAATGGTCAGAAGAACGAAGACTGCACATACTGATACAGCCTCATAGGTATGCGGCGAGAGAGAGAAGCGCTCACACAGGTATGTAGGTACAAGACCATGAATGCATTTAAATACCAGCATGAATTTTGATGCACTGCTGGGACAGCGGTCGACACACAGCAGAGTCGGGGTGTCAATGTGAAGGATTGTCAATGTCACTTACACAGCCACTGACAGACTGTGGCAGTGTGTCACACAGTGTCAACAAAGTTGAGATACATCCCATTCTGAGAACGCCAAATTAAGGTCTATATAGGAACTGGCGAATTTTCCCAAATTGACAAAAACAAATGGTTCCAAAGCATGATAATTAAACAAGTTTCATACAAGCAATAACAGGCAATAGTACTGTTTTGATCTAAAGAATATTTGGGGTGCTGAAGTTTCAAACTAAAAAGTGATTTTATTGTTGAAAATCAACTTTTGAACTGCAAATTGCACTAACAACAGAACTGAAAGTTCACATTTGGAACACTTAAATTACTGAAACCAAAATTAATCTGAACCATGTATCTACAGCACTTTACCGTGAAATGAACTTTGATGTGCTTTTTGAATTATTTGAAACAGATTTTTAATCTCCAACCTAAAAGATTTTTTTTTGTATCAATATAAAGATGTGTAACCTTTAGAATGCATGCTCAGGACTCACTGGAGCTTCACACTTTTCATTAGTTATGTTTACCATCAACTAAACAATGATTGTCCATCTGGTGTTAGAGACAAAATAATTAGTGTATTTATCCTTGACCAGTCAGCTGTATCATGTATTGCCATTTCATAAGGCTCAACATTGTACAACTCTGTCAGTGTTAGATGTTTGGATTTAGCAATCAATGTCAACAAACATCCATGCATATCTGTACCAAATACATCAGCCAAGGTGTTATGTACATCTTGCATGTGCCATTTGTCTCTTAAGGTGTCACATCTTGGTGTCATTGCTGGAAAAATATTTTGGAATGGACATTAAAAACATATTTTAATTAATTTTAAAATCGCCTCAGAGTCCATTTCTCGGTAAAGTATAGATATATGTTTTGGATTAATTTTGATTTCATTAATTTAAGAGTTGTGTGTGTGAATTTTCCGTTCTGTTGTTAGTGCGATCTACATTTTAAAAGTTGATTTTCAACAATAAAAATATTTTTTAGTTTACAACTTCAGCAAACAAAATATTCTTTAGATGAAAGCAGTATCATTGATTGTCCCCGTTTGTACGAAAATCGTTTAATTTAGTTGTTTTAGAACTCTTTTGTTTTTGACCATTTGGGGAAATTCGCCTGTTCCTACAGACCTTAAAATATAATTCAAATTGGGTTTATCTTGTTCTGGCTAAAGAGTTCCTCAATATTTGGTATAATAGCACGCGCAAAAGCAGCCTGAAGGGCTGCTTTGAAGCAAGCCTAATAGACAACGTGTACGTGAAATTGGAAAAACCAAGGAATGCTATGCCATCCAATCTAAACCGGAAGTAAAAACATGGGGAACCCCAGCTCTCGTTTTCAGAAGCGAACAAATCGAATGACACCCCCTATAAAGCGAACGGTGTAATGCGAGATTTCTCCTTTGATCATTCCATGCAGACTGTGAATAATTTATTGAACATGCTTTTCAAAATTAAAGTTTTTCCAAACAAACTCAACTGTCATTTGCTTTGCTGACTAAATGACAGAAATTGTCGAAAAGCTAAATGTTCCCATATATGCACATTGGATTTCATCGTCTGCTGGCTGGCTGTTGGGATCCCTCTGTTGTTCGATTCTGCGGAGTATTCTGTCACGTGATTTATCTGTTTGCATTTGCAAAACGCTGTTCACTTCAAACCAACACTGCGTGTTATTGGAACAAAGTGAACCAAAAACAGACAGGTCAATGGTGTCGTCGCATGACTTCCCTAGCAACCACATCACCCCTTAGCAACGGGCTAACTACTGGTCTGATTTTGACCAAATTCGGTATCTGGACCCAAAATGCATTGCAAATAAAAAGAGACATATCAATGTTGACGTCTCGTGACTTCCCTAGCAACCAGAGCGCGTCCTTAGCAACAGGCTAACTACTGGGCCGATTTGGACCAAATTCGGTATACAGACCCAGAATGCATTGCAAATGAAAACAGATAGATCAATGATGACGTCACTGACTTCCCTAGCAACCAGAGCGCCCCCTTAGCAATGGACTAACTACTGGGCCGATTTTGACCAAATTCGGTATACGGACCCAAAATGCATTGCAAATGAAACAGACAGGTCAATGGTGTCGTTGTGTGACCTCCCTAGCAACCAGAGCGCCCCCTTAGCAACGGGCTAACTACTGGTCCGATTTTGACCAAATTCGTTATACGGACCCAAAATGCATTGCAAATAAAAACAGACATATCAATGTTGACGTCTCGTGACTTCCCTAGCAACCAGAGTGCGTCCTTAGCAACCGGCTAACTACTGGGCCGATTTGGACCAAATTCGGTATATGGATCCAGAATGCATAGCAAATGAAAACAGATAAATCAATGATGACATCATGTGACTTCCCTAGCAACTAGAGCGCCCCCTTAGCAATGGGCTAACTACTGGACCGATTTTGACCAAATTCGGTATATGGACCCCAAAATGCATTGCAAACGAAACAGACAGGTCAATGGTGCCGTCGCGTGACTTCCCTAGCAACCATAGCGCCCCCTTAGCAACGGGCTAACTACTGGACCGATTTTGACCAAATTCGGTATATGGACCCCAAAATGCATTGCAAATAAAAATACATATCAATGTTGACGTCTCAGGACTTCCCTCGCAACCACAGCGCGCCCTTAACAACGGGCTAACTACTGGGCCGATTTGGACCAAATTCGATATACGGTCCCAGAATGCTTTGAAAATGAAAACAGATAGATCACTGATGACGTCACGTGACTTCCCTAGCAACCAGAGTGCCCACTTAGCAACGGGTTAACTACTGGGCCGATTTTGACCAAATTCGGTATACGGAACCAAAATGCATTGCAAATGAAAACAGACAGATCGAAGTTTACGTCTTTTGATTTCCCTAGCAACCAGAGTGCCCCCTTAGCAACGGGCTAACTAATGGGCCGATTTTGACCAAATTCGGAATACGGACCCATAATGCATTGCAAATGAAAACTGATAGGTCAATGTTGACGCCACGTGACGTCATTAGCAACCAGAGCTCCCCCTTAGCAACGGGCTAACTACTGGGCCGATTTTGACCAAATTCGGTATGCGGACCCAAAATGTATTGCAAAAATCCAGAAGCACAGGATTAGCAGTTTCATAATTACTCTCAGAATTATCTGTTGTGATAACTACAAACAATACCGGAACGTCGGTATTTTTATCAAGGAAATTAATGAAAACGGCTTATTGAAATTGGCACATAAAGCTCTATGCCTATCTACTTCAAACGACAAGTCTGTGCTATCTTGTGAAGTGTGTATGTCTGTGCTGGCTTGTGTAGTTTGTGTGTCTGTTGGGCAAATCGCCCAGAAACCTGGTCCAAATCGTCCACAAACATGGACCGAATCATCCAATAGTCTGGTCCGAATCGGCCAGAAATATGGTCAGAATCGTCCATAGATCTGGGTGCGAAACGTCCTATATAGAATCTGGTCCGAATCATGAAACTACATTTGTGATATTCAGTCTTATTATTTTAAAGATGGCCTTTTCAGTAAAACTGCATTGGAATATTATCATCGTCCTTTTTTTGCACAGCACTGCTGTATTTTCTTGTAGTTTGTAGTGGCTACTAAACGTTGGTAATAGTAACAATAAATGCTACACGCTATTTGTGAAAAAATAAAAATGAACGCAGCAATTTCCGTAACTCATCGGATAAATTGCGGAACACAACGACGCCATAAATATATCTTCCAATCAAAGCAATGATAAAATTATCTTTCAATCAGAGGATTGGAAAATATCTTCCAATCAAAACGCAGATAAAAGTCGCTATCTCGAAATTTGGTTGGTCCCCTATTCTTTACCAGTAAATGTAGGCCTGCAGCACATTAGGCCTAATGCATGACTTTCGCTCGCTTTTAGGTTTGCCTAAATTTTATATTATATTGTAGGTCTGATATGTTTTTAGGGGGGAAATAAATCTACAAGACAGCATGTACATGCATCAGTTCACAACGCAAAATGTTTTGTTGGACGACCCCTTAAACACTGTTTTAAATTTTGTTAAGTTTATGTCATTATAATTTGAAAAACACTGTGAGTTGCGCGCGCTTCTTGGTTTTACCAAAGTTCATATTATTGCTATCATAAACAAATGTGTAATGTGTAAACACAGTTAATCCTGTATAACTTTCTAAATCTTGATAATCTCGACAATACAAATACCATTTTGCCGAAGATTTCCTGTTGTTTTCTTGACGTAGTCTGTCGTGACGTCAATCAAGTTTTCACGTGCGTTTCAAAACTGGGTTCATTCGTGGACATAAACCTAACTTTGATCCCCCACATGCATAAATTGCCGACTCTGTCAATGTTTTGATAGCTTTTGTATTCAGTGACTACGCAATTTTAAAACTATATCAGTAAGCCTGGGAGCGCTGTTCAGTGTTCGCGTCTTCCCGAACACACAAACCCCCCGTCACGAGGGGTCCTACTATTTAACGAACACAAACGAACATAAACGAACATAAACGAACAGAAGAAAAAATAATAGGAAATACAAGTTAAAAATGATTGAGGGTGCATATGCAGGTATATGTGGGTATATGTTATTCGTTTGTAAAATTTTATTCACTTCTGGTGAGTATTTTGATGATTAATAAGGTTTATAAAATGTACGACGGCGCGAAATTCTTGTGTTCGTTAAGTAGTAGCCTGCTTGAAGCTGTCGACAAGATGCAACAAAGGTGTGAAATCAATTAGCTGTCTATCTGAGGAAGAATGTCGCTGAGGAAAGCAGCGAAATTTAGGTTTAAGAGGATGGCAAGCGCCTATTTTAATCGTGTGTAAAATTGTATCCACGTCTGATGAGTATTTTAGTGATAAATAAAGATTATAGCCATTATTTGGATTGACAAACATGCATCAAACTCTCGCTTTGGATTCCGAGGACGCATCACGGCGAGTCGGGGACAAACCGTGATCTACCCTTAGAAAGCGGAGCAAGACTCGGATACATGTAGCATATTGTACACCCACATAATGATAATAATCTAAAGATCTTAAAATATCTTGGGGATAAGTCATTAAAGTCCAGTTTAAGCTTTCCTGAACACTTTCCCCGAATAAGCTCACCCTCCACCAACGCGGCCTCCCACTAACGAGAGAGGACAACCAGGCGCGTAGCCAGGAAAAAGTTTCCAGGGGGGGGGGGGGCGATAACAGGGGGTGCGGAGGGTGGGGGTGGGTATAGCCATCAGACGCGCGAAAGGCGGGGGTGCTGGGGGTCCTTCTCCAGGAATTTTTTTTCGGGGGGGGGGGGGGGGGGGTCTTCGATCTGATTACTACAATGTCTTCTCTAAAGTATCCTTGTGGTTTATGTGGTGACGAGTGTCATGAGATCAAAAGTATAGGGTGTGACTTATGCAGTCGGTGGTTTCACCCACAATGTGAAAGTCTCAGAGCTCAACAGTTTGGCTTCTTCACAAAGTCCAGTCTAGACTTCTGCAATTCCTGTCTGATTCAAGAAGGCAAGTTTGACTGGGAATTAGCTCACATGCAGTTGATGTCTGCTTTAGGTGAGGGCAAGTTGGAAGAAGCTGTAAAACGTGAAGCAATTTTTTTACGCCTCTTCCCACTTGTTCAGTTATCAGACGTCCATCGATACCACCCCATGAAGTCCCCATGAAGTCCTACAACAGGGATACACAGGCGTCCGGCCTTCTTGGATCACACTGGATCGAGTCTGTTCCCATTGCTGTGAGATCAAATGGCAATTGTCTATTGAATTCAGTGTCAGTGTGCTTAATTGGGGATGAGTTAATGAGCACCGAACTCCGGGTCAGAACATGTATAGAGCTGCTGCTAAATAAGTCATTTTATGATTCGTTTCACAAAAACGCCGAAATTCCTTTGGTCAGATGATGACGTCAATGCATGTGCGCGTCAAAAAGGCTGGTCTTCAGCGTGGACCATGCATGCCGTTGCGTCAGTTATTGAAACGGCCGGGGCGCGGTGGCTCAGTAGGTAGAGGTGCAGGCTGCAAGCCGAGAGGTCCTCGGTTCGAATCCCACCTGCGGCAACCGCGTTGTGTCCTTGGGCAAGACACTTCACCCCCCATTGCCCATGTGGGGGCACGATGACGCCGTGTACTAAGGCGTACTGCACGTCGATGGTACGTTGGTTCTCTCCGGGTACTCCGACTTCCTCCACCCGTAAAACTGCCACGGTCATGATTACCCATTGTGCATAAATATGTGACCTTAAACATCAATAAATAAATAAATATTGGACGGCCCGTAAGATCTGTGTACCAAACAGTGAATGGCCCAGCTGATGGAAATATCCGAATACTTAATACAGTTTTCAAACCAAGAGTTGGCACAAAACATAAGTCTATTTCGATATTGTGGGCAGGTGAACATTATAGTAAGGCAGTGAATTGAAAAGAAAATCAGAATATATCTGCCAAAGAAGTAATAGAATAACTTTTTGAAAAAAAACCCCCAAAATCTCTAAATCCGCCTCACTTGACTCTGTTAAGTATGCCGGTCCCAAGCCCGGGCAAAGGATGAGGGGAGTTTAAAATTTATTGCTAATTTTTTTTTTTGGAAAAGTACAACAAAAACTCTAAATCCGCCTGACTTGATTCTCTTAAGTCTGCCGGTCCCAAGCCCGGACAAAGGATGAGGGGAGTTTAAAATTTATTGCTAAAAAAACATTTTGGAAAAAACAACAACTCTGAATCCGACTAACTTGACTCTGTTAAGTCTGCCGGTGGGTAGGGGGGGGGGGGGGGGGGGTTAAAATTTATTACTAAAAAAAAAAAAAAATTGGAAAAAAACCTCTAAATTCGCCTGACTTGACTCTGTTAAGTCTGCCGGTCCCAAGCCTGGGCAAAGGATGAGGGGAGTTTAACATTTATCTAGTCCAATACTATTAGCCTTCGCCTGTGCTCCGAATTTATTATTTTTTTATTTTTTAATATGTCGCACCGGTGCGACATATTAAAAAAAATAATAATAATAAATTCGGAGCACAGGCGAAGGCTAATATTATTGGGCTAACATTTATCGCGAAGCGGTTAGGCCTACTGTATCACGGAACGCGATTCCTGGAAAGAACCAGTGGGGGATGGGGCTCGTTGGTGAGATATATATATAAAATAACTAGATGGTGCCATTTGTGTGCGAAGCACACTATAGTATATCCCCGCATTTGCACTTTCCTTTTTGGTTAGTGCAGGATACAGACTTGGATAAAAAGGCTTCACGCATGTGTGTGATTTAAAATGATAAAACAGTATTTAATTTCCTTCTGAAGACTCACATGTGAAACTACTTCAATATTTCAAACAAGATACTTCACCCAACATGATGTATAAAGGGTAGTGTTCTGATCACATCATTGTCACATGATTGAAAAACCACTTGGACCCAAATCAAAATTCCGAAACCTTTATGCACATCTACAGATGCTATCTGAACATGTTAACATGGTTTAAACATTTCGAATTCAATACCCTAAGAGCCTTTGAGCGGACAAAGATTTTCTGTGGATAAAAGTTGTTCCACTTGAACCACATGGAACCAAATTGAAATTCCGAAACCTTAATGCACATCTACAGATGCTATCTGAACATGATAACATGGTTTAAACGTTTCAAATTCATTACCCTAAGAGCCTTTGAGTGGACAAAGATTTTCTAAGGATAAAAGTGGTTCCACCGGAACCACCTGGAACCAAATAAAAATTCTGAAACCTTCATGCACATCTACAGATGCTATCTGAACATGTTAACATGGTTTAAACGTTTCGAATTCAATACCCTAAGAGCCTTTGAGCGGACAAAGATTTTCTGAGGGTAAAAGTGGTTCCACTGGAACCACTTGGACTCAAATGAAAATTCCAAAACCTTCATGCACATCTACAGATGCTATATGAACATGTTAACATGGTTTAAACGTTTCAAATTCAATACCCTAAGAGCCTTTGAGCGGACAAAGATTTTCTAAGGATAAAAGTGGTTCCACTGGAACCACTTGGACCCAAATCAAAATTCCGAAACCTTCATGCACATCTACAGATGCTATCTGAACATGTTAACATGGTTTAAACGTTTCGAATTCAATACCCTAAGAACCTTTGAGCGGACAAAGATTTTCTAAGGATAAAAGTGGTTCCACTGGAACCACTTGGACCCAAATGAAAATTCCAAAACCTTCATGCACATCTACAGATGCTATCTGAACATGTTAACATGGTTTAAATGTTTCGAATTCAATACCCTAAGAGCCTTTGAGCGGACAAAGATTGTCTAAGGATAAAAGTGGTTCCACTGGAACCACTTGGACCCAAATCAAAATTCCAAAACCTTCATGCACATCTACAGATGCTATCTGAACATGTTAACATGGTTTAAATGTTTCAAATTGAATACCCTACGAGCCTTTTAGCGGACAAAGATTTTCTGAGGGTAAAAGTGTTTCCACTGGAACCACTTGGACCCAAATCAAAATTCCAAAACCTTCATGCACATCTACAGATGCTATCTGAACATGTTAACATGGTTTAAATGTTTCAAATTCAATACCCTACGAGCCTTTGAGTCGACAAAGATTTTCTAAGGATAAAAGTGGTTCCACTGGAACCACCTGGAACCAAATCAAAATTCTGAAACCTTCATGCACATCTACAGATGCTATCTGAACATGTTAACATGGTTTAAACGTTTCGAATTCAATACCCTAAGAGCCTTTGAGCGGACAAAGATTTTCTGAGGGTAAAAGTGGTTCCACTGGAACCACTTGGACCCAAATCAAAATTGTGAAACCCTCATGCACATCTACAGATGCTATCTGAACATGTTAACATGGTTTAAACGTTTCGAATTTAATACCCTAAGAGCCTTTGAGCGGACAAAGATTTTCTAAGGATAAAAGTGGTTCCACTGGAACCACTTGGACCCAAATCAAAATTCTTAAACCTTCATGCACATCTACAGATGCTATCTGAACATGTTAACATGGTTTAAACGTTTCGAATTCAATACCCTAAGAACCTTTGAGCGGACAAAGATTTTCTAAGGATAAAAGTGGTTCCACTGGAACCACCTGGAACCAAATCAAAATACCGAAACCTTCATGCACATCTACAGATGCTCTCTGAACATGTTAACATGGTTCAAACGTTTCGAATTCAATACCCTAAGAACCTTTGAGCGGACAAAGACTTTCTAAGGATAAAAGTGGTTCCACTGGAACCACTTGGACCCAAATCAAAATTCCAAAACCTTCATGCACATCTACAGATGCTATCTGAACATGTTAACATGGTTTAAACGTTTCAAATTCAATACCCTACAAGCCTTTGTGTGGACAAAGATTTTCTAAGGATAAAAGTGGTTCCACTGGAACCACCTGGAACCAAATAAAAATTCCGAAACCTTCATGCACATCTACAGATGCTATCTGAACATGTTAACATGGTTTAAACGTTTCGAATTCAATACCCTAAGAGCCTTTGAGCGGACAAAGATTTTCTGAGGGTAAAAGTGGTTCCACTGGAACCACTTGGACCCAAATGAAAATTCCAAAACCTTCATGCACATCTACAGATGCTATCTGAACATGTTAACATGGTTTAAACATTTCGAATTCAATACCCTAAGAGCCTTTGAGCGGACAAAGATTTTGTAAGGATAAAAGTGGTTCCACTGGAACCACTTGGACCCAAATCAAAATTCCGAAACCTTCATGCACATCTACAGATGCTATCTGAACATGTTAACATGGTTTAAACGTTTCGAATTCAATACCCTAAGAACCTTTGAGCGGACAAAGATTTTCTAAGGATAAAAGTGGTTCCACTGGAACCACCTGGAACAAAATCAAAATTCCGAAACCTTCATGCACATCTACAGATGCTATCTGAACATGTTAACATGGTTTAAATGTTTCGAATTCAATACCCTAAGAGCCTTTGAGCGGACAAAGATTTTCTGAGGGTAAAAGTGGTTCCACTGGAACCACTTGGACCCAAATCAAAATTCCGAAACCTTCATGCACATCTACAGATGCTATCTGAACATGTTAACATGGTTTAAAAGTTTCGAATTCAATACCCTAAGCGCCTTTGAGCGGACAAAGATTTTCTAAGGATAAAAGTGGTTCCACTGGAACCACTTGGACCCAAATCAAAATTCCGAAACCTTCATGCACATCTACAGATGCTATCTGAACATGTTAACATGGTTTAAACGTATCGAATTCAATACCCTAAGATCCTTTGAGCGGACAAAGATTTTCTAAGGATAAAAATGGTTCCACTGGAACCACTTGGAACCAAATCAAAATCCCGAAACCTTCATGCACATGTACTGGTGATACCTGAACACATTAGCATAGTTTAAACATTAATGCAAGTGAATGTAACACCGGACGGACGTACGGACGGACGGACGGACGTACGGACGGAGATAACGACAATATCCCCGACGAAAGCGGGGATAATCATCAGACGTGGATACAATTTTACACTCGATTAAAATAGGCGCTTGCCATCCTCTTAAACCTAAATTTCGCTGTTTTCCTCAGCGACATTCTTCCTCAGATAGACAGCTAATTGATTTCACACCTTTGTAGCAACTTGTCGACAGCTTCAGGCAGGCTACTACTTAACGAACACAAGAATTTCGCGCCGTCGTACATTTTATAAACCTTATTAATCATCAAAATACTCATCAGAAGTGAATAAAATTTTACAAACGAATAATATATACCCACATATACCCGCATATGCACCCTCAACCATTTTTAACTTGTATTTCCTATTATTTTCTCTTCTGTTCGTTTATGTTCGTTTATGTTCGTTTGTGTTCGTTAAATAGTAGGACCGGTGACGGGCACCAGAAAGAACAAAACGCCAGATGTAATGGGCTAAGTCGTCGATCTTTCAGTCGCCAAGCCTCAATTCACAAATGAATAAAGTCGCCAATGGTGGGGGTAAACTTGCCAGTCCTAGTAATAATATATAACAATCGAAGCTCGATTCAATCTGAAAATGTACATTTTTTATAAAACTTAAAAAAGAAAGTGCTATTTCGTGGCATCAATGCAAAATATAAACGCGAGTTTGACTCTGCCGGTGTGCAATTTTGTAAGAGTAAATTTTATACTTCCGAAATTTTATCTTACCGGATAACAGCAACTAAATTTGGAACAAATCACCTAAACGGGTTTGTACAACAAAACCTACTTACTACATTTCTGTTAGCGCAGTGACTCGTTTGTGACGACATTGGACTTCAAATCGAAAGGTCCACGGTACGATCCCCGCCAGAAGTAACTACGTTGTGTCGTTGGGCAAGGCACCTAATCCCGATTGTCCACATGGTGGCACGGTAGCGGTGTGTACCAAGGCGCACTGCACGTCGATGATGCACTTGTTTTCAACGGTGTCTTCCCATTTCATCAATTCCCATTTCATCAACTGCCTCTAAAATTATATTCTCCCATTTCATCAATTCCCACTTCATCAACAGATTTTTTTTTCATGTGTGTTTTATAATTACATGTTATACACTTTAAAAATACAATTAGCCAGTTGATGAAAAATCAGTATTTTGAGGGTTTATTGTATAACCACTTTCCAGACATTTCTCAGACGATCACACTTTAAATATTTTATTCAGAGCAACTGGATTACTACACATAATAAGTGGGGAAAAGTAACATATAACATTTTAAATATCTATCAGAATGTAACATTTAAAGCACAATACTCTAGTAACATACTCACTATTACTTCAGAATGCCTGTTGGCTTTCTAAATTAATTTGTCTCTTTTGAGTAACAAATTAGTTTAGAATGCCTAGTGGCATTCAAAACTAATTTGTTACTCAAAAGAGACAAATTACTTGAGAAGAACAACAGGTTTAATTTCTGTTTAATTTAATATTTTTTATAATTGGTAAAAAAATGCATTTACATAAGATTAAAACATATTTTCATTCTGTTGATGAAGTGGGAATTGATGAAATGGGAAAATATAGTTTTAGAGGCAATTGATGAAATGGGAATTGATGAAATGGCAATAAACCGGTGAAAACAAGTGCACCATCGACGTGCAGTACGCCTTGGTACACACGGCTACCGTGCCACCATGTGGTCAATCGGGATTAGGTGCCTTGCTAACCCTTCTTGTATGGAGTTAGTACGTTGGGGAGTCTGACAGTTGCTCGATGATTCACGCCGGGTGCTCTGGCTTCCTCCACCCGTAGAACTATGCGACACGAAGTGACCCTGGCTATCGAAAGTGTCGTTAAACCCCAATCGATAAAAAAAATTAAAAAATATAACTGCATTTCTTGTGCAGAATTTAAAAAATCTAAACTTTAACTTTGCATAGGCGGTTACTTTGAGACATGTATGGCATGCTATGATTAAACTGATTCCCAAACAAAAACTGTCATCTCTCTTGTACCCTGATATACATTTTGTTTACTATTATACCGCTCTTATTTTCTTTTTCTTTCATAAAGTATTAAATCAAGATATAATTTTGAATAAAAAGGACATCAAATAGCACCTACAAAAAATTAAAAAGTATATAAAAATTGTATGGACATTTTTTTTTTTGAACAATTTATCTGATGGATATTATTTTCCAGAGTATAATTGTTCCTACAGAGGATAATTCTCCCTTGATCACAGTTTTCCGGGGATGAAATGTCTGAGGAAAATTTACCCAAAGGATTCAATTTTCAGGGGAACAGAATTCCTTGTTACATTTTTGTTGTTTTGCATTCCCACATTTTTCTAGGTATAGAGCAAAGATTTGGCATCCCGACTTAATTGATCCACCGTGACCCCATGTATATAGCTACAGCACGTCGACGCTACACATGACTTATCAGGCGCGTATATATATATGTAGCCAGGATTCCTGTTAAGTGGGTGGGAGTGGTGAGCGGGGGGTATGGTGATCGACGATTTTGAAAAATGAGTATCAAGTGGAGCACTGGGACAGCATCTAGGAAATATGAAGTGCAATTTAGGATCTAAATTGGGCCAGACCAATCACGATTTTTCGCTCGAATCGGATCAGACAAAATATTCGAAACCGAATCGAATCTCAAATCGAATCCACTCCTAATTGTTACGACACTATGACTTCTATTTTTCTTTTTATAACCCTTTACCTATACATCTAACATGAAATGGAGACGACACTTGCAAAAATAATTCTTGAACAACTAATTTTATTCATTTTTTGTCTCAAAAACATAGGTTATGACTCCTCATTGGAACGAGCTCGACGAGCTCGTTCCAATGAGGGGTCATAATCTATGTTTTTGAGACAAAAAATGAAAAAATAATGAAAATTAACTGACGATTTTCGAGAATAGCGCTGCCGGATTTTGCCGTAACGTTGGGTAAAGGGTTAATCAGTATTTTATTTCGGACTAAATAAAGTATAAGACAAGGTGATGAATTATAAATTTATGAAAAGGGATTCAGCAGCAAGCCAAAGCTTACATTAAACTTTCATGGTATTTAATAAACTATATTTTAAGAGAGTAAAAATAAACAACATGGTGTGTAGATGGAAGGAAGAGGGAAAGAGGACGACACACTGTCTGTCTCCAGTGTGGGCCACTTCCCCGGCACACTGTCTATCTCCAGTGTGTATCAAGTATCAGTATGCGTACTGGTTAAACTATTTCGTACCACCGGACAACAAGTACAAGTAGATGGACCTGTGACTTCTTTCTGAAAGGTTGAGACATTTTATCCCCGTGGCAACCAAATGTATTCCATGTAGAAATAGTCCCGATGTACAAACGTTTTTTCATTCACATCGTATGATTTCATTCGTCCCCTGACTTCAGAGTGTGAACACCATCTGATTAATCACTATAGTTAATTTGGATATTGCAATTAAATTACGGAAAGCTTTGTCAGCTCTAAGCTCTCTTGCCCTCTCAACTGGACTCTCCAAACGAGTGGCAAGAACGTCCATCTGACGCTGGAGTTTGGCACAGGAGGACACCACCTAACCTCCTATGGAGAGAGGTAGAACCTTTGATGAAACGAACCCCTCTCACACTGGTCATCACCCGAAGGAGTCTGGACTTGGTCCTGAGAAGAGGATGAAGAAAAAGAACAAGAAGAGCCCATCAACAAGGCGCCGAGATGCCCGGCGGCGGCTGGATGATTTCTTGAAAAGAAAAAGGAAAAGAAGGCGAAGAAGAAAAAGGAAGCCACTACCATTTCCCCACCTTCAACTCCTGTAATTCCCATCCACATCCCAGTTGCCTCCCGCCGGGGGACAACCTGGAGGATGGCGATGTTATAAGTGAGGTGTAGGCGGAGATAGAAACTGTTTTTTCAGAGCCTCCTTCTTCAATCTTTCTCCTTTCTCCGGATCTGCAAGCACGGGTTGATGCCTCGTTTGCTAAAGCCGAAGCAGCCATTGAATCTTCCCAGAGACACATAGAGAGAAGAGTCAGAGAAGAAGAGGAAATGAAAGAAAAGGAAAGACTCTTTACTGAACTCATTACCGAAGCCCGTCTTGAAATCCAGCAAAAACCTAAATCTCCAATATCGCCAATTGCCAGCCCATCAAAGCCGCCGGCCAAGAAAAGACAGCGAAACACAAAGAAAACATCCAAACGCCGCAAATAAAACACCACCATCTTCTGGGTTTTGTCGTAATTGCCTCCCTGGATGTCCTTGTCACCATGGCTGCGCTGGACACACTCCAAACACACAGAACACCATCAACAGGGTCGAAAGAGGTTGCATAACTCCAAACCGTCCCTGCGCGTCTTCGTCGCGCTGAAACCATTCTTTCGTTTTTTCATTAATTTATTTACTTATTTATTGGTGTTTAAAGTCACATACTTATGCACAATGGCTAATCGTGACCGTGACAGTTTTACGGGAGGAGGAAGCCGAGTACCTGGAGAGAACCACCGAGCATCGACGAGCAACTGTCAGGTCCTCAACATTCTAACTCTGTTCAAGCGGGGTTACAGCGGTTGAAGACACGTGCACTATCGACATACAGTACGCATTAGTACATGGCGTCATAGTGCCCTCGTGTAGGCAACCGGGATAAAGTGCCTTGCCTAAGGACACAACGCGGGTCGTCCCGGACGGGGATCGAACTCGGGACCTCTAGCATAGAAGTTTTCATTAATTAGAAACCGATAAGATGGGGGTTGCGACGCATAGACATTTAGATTACTCAAAGCTATTGTTTTGAATGTATCACGACCAAAAAGAGTTGGACATTTTCTGTTCTTAATACTCTATTTGTAACAACACACCCGCTGTTATGTTAGCAACGGGATTAGTTAAAACGAGAATTAACCAGGTATCAGCAACATGGACGTAGAGAAAACCCACATATCGTCTCTTGAGAGGAACAGGGCGTCATCTGCAATGCTTTAGCATTGCAGATGGCGGCCTGGTCCACTCAAGGGGCGATATACTGCGCAAACTGGACATAACGCGATCCCTGCTATTTTTATGACTTTTCCCACTAAATTTGTGGTATCTACTCAGGCTAGATACGGGGCGAATCGAGGATATCAAAGTTGGAGAGGGGGGGGGGGGGTGGAGTAATATCGAGGGGGTGGGGGCATACAAAATATGATTCACTGCATCATCCGAGCCCTGCAGCAGCAAGATGTGGGCGAGCACAAGAGAGGTTGTCTCCCTCTCATTGGAGGGAAAAAAAAAATTAAATTCGAGACAAAAAAACACAATTTTCTTGACTCCGAGTCCGTTTGTGTTCATAATTTATAAGTAGAGAAAGGCGTTAATAACTAGGCCACACTGTGGACTAACAAGTTGTGAAAGGCATCAACAATTAGGCCACAATGTGGCCTAATTATTGATGCCTTTCACAACTTATAAATTATGGATACAGACGGAACCAAGTAAATTGCTAGATATTAAAATTTCTTGCCTGATGTCCCCTATATGAGTGAGCATGGGGAGAGGGGGTTTGACTGAAAGTTGGAGGGGTGTTTCCCCCTTACCCCCTCCCCTCCCCCATGGCTACGCCACTGGGCTACATAAAGTCAATCTCGTTCCACAGGAAACTGCAGGATGAATTGTCATCTTCGGAAAGTCGACCATTAAGAAATGTATTAAAACCCAAACTCTTCGGGATTCGATTTTTTCGAATAGTCGAGATTGCTTCGAATCGAATCGAATCGGATCATTGAAAAGATTCGAAACCGAATCGAATTTCGAACGTTCGCCGGGCCCTAGATCTAAAATATAAGGACATTTGCACTATTGTATGTAAAAAATCTACCTACAAAATAGATCAATAAAGTTGATAGGTATATTTTATTTTCCATATATAAATAAAATCTATTTATGTAATTCTGTTGATATGTAATTCTGGCATAAATTAAACAGCGATAAGCTCGGCAGGCCTGGCAATATAGAAAACCAAGGAGTGCAAAACAATTGTCCTCCTCAGATTGCTTGGGAGTGCAATTGCACCTGAAATTTTCAATGCAAAAACTTGTATGCTATTTTGGTTATATTCACATCAAGGTATTAATATTGTGCATGACTGAAAAATTGTACTACATTCAGCTACATAGCAGAAAAATTGGCACACACATCTTCTCATTTTTCAATATGTTGCATTCAATTCTTATGTGACTGTCTTCTACACTCAAAATGTTTCGAAATGCGACACAGAATGGGTCATGAATTATTTCGAATCAATGCAACAATGACAAATCGTCCCCAAAGTTCTATTGTGTTCTCTGTGCCAACAGGCACAGAAAACACATTGGAACTCAGGGGACGAAATGATAACAGAGTTTAAAGGCAGCCCTAAACAGGTCTGGCATTCCAGAACAGAAAATCATGTGGTGCAAAAAATTTCCCTCTTCAATTTTTTCTAGGCGTGCAGTAGGCGCGCAGAACTCCTGCATTCCTAAAGAATGCCAGGCTTGGCTCGGTGTAAGATAAGGGTGTGTTATTTATTTATTTATTGGAGTTTTTCGACAGCCAAGGTCCCCTCGTGTCGGACAAGTTTACGAATGGAGGAAGCCGGGGCCCACCGAGCAACGACGAGCAACTGTCAGACTCCCCACAAGCAGGGTTAGCACTAGTTGACGTGCAGTACACTTTAGTACACAAGGCCACCGTGCCCCACGTGGGCAGTTGGGATTAAGTGTCTTGCCCAAGGACACACCGCGGTTGCCGCAGGTGCGATTCGAACCAAGGACCTTTCTGCTTGCATCTCTACCTACTGAGCCACCGCGCTCCACATAAGAGTTTGTAACAGTAGGACCGTGCAACTAGTTTCTGTGAAACGCCTAGGAACTTTGACAAATCTTATAGCCGAGGCTAGAAAGTATCAAGGTTGTGGCAAGGTGCTTCACAGAAACTGCATGCAAACGAGAACATTTTTGTTTTAAAACGCTTTAACCCGATACGACATACCCTCTGTAGCTAAGCCACAGGGGTACGAGGTATTGGAGTAAGTGAGGTGACCCCATTTTATCAAAATATCAAAGCACAATGAGAGATAGACCATCAAGTGGAACTCCAATTTTATGGGAAGTTACGTTCGTACCCATCGAACCTCCCCTGGTTATGCAATTGCTTAATAGAATGCTATACACCACTTCTGCCGGGTCAGAAAGCTGAATAGTTCGACTTGATAGTTCCACAGTTCCATACGGCGGCTTGCTATGGCGATTAGACTTCCGTTTGGTTGGTGTTTCCTTATTTACGGGACTCGTTAAAAACTCTATTCAGCATTTTTGTTGCGTTGGCTTTTATCGTTTATTTACGTGACAGAAACAAAAATATGTTATGCTGTTTCAGTAGTAGGAGATGTATGGATCGGACCCCATTGGCCGGACCTACCCCCGGACCTAGGAAGTGACGTCATGTCACGTGAACTAGTGGCGTCATGTTTGGTTGTCATGGTAACCCGCGTGAGCGTGCATCTTGTGACGTCATCTCCATAGTGATGCGTGGTGTTAGTGCGCATGCGCAGTGCGTGTTGTTAGGGTGATACGTGTTTCCGTCGTCCATTGTGTATACTGGAGGCCGCCATCTTGGTTTATATGGTAGCACGTGGTTGCTATGTTACCCAAAGGCCTATAACAAGACAGGGGTATGTTCGGAGGGTATGTTCCTTTGTACAGGAGTAATTCCCCGATTCGTAGAATTACCCAAATAAATCCGAAAAGTTTTACTGTTTCGGATTCTTTCAGAATTCTCTGCTTCTATCTGTCTATGCAATAGTTTTCGTCTACCTAGTCATGTTCCTTTGTCCTGGAGAATACTCGTGCGAGTTACTCGACGTAAGACGGAATCCCACTTATGGAATCCCTTTTTGGAATCCCATTTGTGGAATTCCTTTTTCGAAAACATATGGCCTTCGGAATCCTTTTTTTCTGAAACGAGGCTAACAGTCGTATGTGCGAGTCACTCGAACGAGAAATTACTGGTTAGCTCATTTGCTCGATGGGCTTCGAGTCGTTCGAGCAGTATGTCGCGTCACTCAAGCGAGCAATTACTCTAAAGCTCATTTGCTCGATGGGCTTCGAGTCGTTCGAGCAATGACTTTTCAGTAACTGCTCGATAGCTTATTGGGAGAATTTGGAATAGGTATGTCTTGGGGTGACCCAGAAGGCTGGGCCAAACAAGCACTAGTATCCTTAGATAAGTATCCTATAAAAAATATCCTCAAATAATACAATACCAGGCCATAGGTATCCTCAAATACCGAAATGAGTCGACGAGCAGTATGTCGAGTCACTCGAACGAGCAATTACTCTAAAGCTCATTTGCTCGATGGGCTTCGAGTCTTTCGAGCAAAATGTCGAGTCACTCGATCGAGCGATTACTATAAGGCTGCTTTGCTCGATGGGCTTCGAGTCGTTCGAGCAATGACTTCAGTAACAACTCGATAGCTTATTGGCTTTGGGAATGATATAGGTTTTTGATATACATAAGGAAGATAACTCTGCGCATACAGATTATGGGAAATCAAGCAAACTGATTGGTTAGTTTGCGCCAGTAAAGTGAACAGCTTGGCCTCCAGTATACAAAAATGGACGACGGAAACACGTATTATCCTAACACGCGCTGCGCATGCGCACTAATACCACGCATCACTATGGAGATGACGTCACAAGATGGCCGCTCACGCGGGTTACCATGACAAGCAAACATGGCGCCACTAGGTCCGTGAGATGACGTCACTTCCTAGGCCCAGGGGTAGATCCGGCCAGTGGGGGCCGATCCATACATTTCCTACTACTTGTTTCAAACCGAAAATCTCAAGTTATATTTATTTATTGGTGTTTAAGGTCATATATTTCTGCACAATGGCCAATCATGACCACAAAATCTCAAGTTAATCAGTCTTTCTATTGAGTTCATATCACAGCAAGACAGCAGAAAGCATATTCAAATAGTAGTCAATAGCCCTAAAATATAAATCTCTATATTGAGTCCATACCGGAGTGTGGTGCTATGGCATGGGGTTAATAGCGATTTTCAGGGCCGGGAAGAGGAAAATCGGACCCTGTTAATTCTGTGAGGGGCCCCCTTTCGAAAGTGTCGGGATTCTGATGTAGATGCCGAAATTCTTGAAGTGAAGAATTTTTGAAGTGACAACACCGCGTCTGGTGCATATGTATATAGATAACAGTCTATTAACCCATTACCCATCCTAACAGCTAAAACCGGCCAGCGATATTCACAAAAATTGCCATTCGATTTTCATTTTTTTAGCCTCAAAAATATTGCATATGACCCCTCACTGGAACGAGCTCATTGAGCTCGTTCCAACGAGGGATCATAAGCTATGTTTCCTGACGTTAAAATAAAAAAATAAAAAATAGATATTCAATAATTTTGTTTGAAAGTGTCGTCTGCTTTTCGTGTTGAGTAAAGGGTTAACAGATTGAAAATCTCCACCGGGCACTCCCATTCCTTCTTTACATGATTGGCATCTAGTATTTCAATACGACTGGCAACTTATCTTGCTTATTCTCGCCCGAGGATCGAGAATCGGGGGTGGGGTGGGGTGGGGGGTCAAAGGCTTGGCACAGAAGTCAAAACTTTGGAGGACCCAGGCTTGATCCAGGTATCCTGGGCTAAGCCCGGCCCCTCAAAGTTCCGGGCCCCGGGATTATAACCCCCGGGCCTCCACCCTATCCTCGGCCATATCGATTTTCTGGGGGGGGGGGGGGGATAGAAAAATAAAATGTCTGAAATGTCGAATTCATTTAACACTCTAGCTGTCAAATCAGGCGCATACGGCCGCATAATTTACAAATCAAGGAGTTGAATAATTTTTTTTACCTTTCAACAAAACCATATCATGTGACCCCCCCCTCCCCCCTCCCCATCGGAACGAACTCGTCGAGCACATTGCAACGAGGAGTCACATGATATGGTCTTGTTACAATTTTGAGAAAAACTTGAAAAAAAAATCAAAATTAAAATAAAAAATTATGATATCATGAGCGTTGGGTAAAGGCGTTTATATAAGAAAATCCCTCCTTGGCTCAATGCACCCCTCCCCGCCCCCACTGTTAAAATATTCCTACGTGATTTGACCCTGGCTGTTGAAAGCGCCATTAAGCGTCAATAAACAAACAATCTTACCTTCAGTAAATATAAGTGAATCTCAAGGTAATATTACATCGTTTTCCTACAACGCATGGCATGTTCATTAATTTTTGTTGATGAATGTCGATGGCCTTTATAAGCCTTCAACTGAAGTGGTAAATTGTACTTTGGAAGATTATACGTTTTACAACAAAATCGCAAAATCTAAATTACGCAGTCGATTGCGTCGATTCGTTGGGTACAGAGGTGGACTGGACATATAGTTCGCCGGAAAAATTCCCGATGGGCCCCCTCCCCACCCCTATTGGGATCCCTCCGGGGCCCCAAATTTGATGCAGCCCAACACGTGTTGGCGCATGAAAATTTGTGCAAATGACCAACAGGCAAAATGGATCAGATTGCATAGACTGTCGGTATACCGAAATGTTCCCTTTGTGGACTGCCATTGGCATATTGTCCACATGGAAACATTTCGATATACCACACTCTAAAATCAGTTGGGTTAAAAATTAACCCAAATCAACTGGGTTGAGTGAATATGAACCCAAATGGCCCTTGGGTGACCTTAGTGACCTTGACCATATTTTAAACCCCCATCGAGCTTCGAGTCGTTTGATATTGGTCCCATGTTCACAGGTCATGCCTTGGTTGGGATATGAGCGTGATCCACTTTCACCCCCCCCCCCCCCCCCCCCCCAGGAACGAGCCATACGAGCTTGAAAAAACATAGATGGCCGAGTGCTAGTGACGACTATCTGTGAGTGTGCCAAAGGCAGTGAGATGGGAAGGCTTGAATTAGAATTAATGTGCGGACACAGCGACAGAACAGTAAGTACGATATCTGCAATACATGTGTTAAAATTGAGAGAATTGTTTCTTTTCTGTCCTCACCAGGTCCCAATGACAAGGAGACAGTATGATTTTAATAAATTTTAAGGGCACCACCTCTTCACAAGTGGATTAACTTTGCTTAGGAGAACAAAGTGTAATCTGAAGTTGAAGTGTTTTGATACCGACTCGTGATTGTGAGAACTCGTGATACGCTTTGACCCTTTCCCGAATAGTTTGACTGGTATAGAAACTTCCAGCACACGTCTCACAGGGTTAGTTCGTCTCCTGAGTTCCAATATATTCAATGTGTTAACAGGCACATAGAATACATTGGAACTAAAGGGACGAGTTGTCGGAGGGAGCAAATTACTACTTATCTCACCCTGGCGAACATTTTTAGCTTCTCTGGTAAATCAGAAGGATCAACTGACTTCAGTTTATCGACCTCAGCGATCATAGCCATTGACGCAGATCTCTTCCAAAAAGTGTGGGGGGGGGGGGGACGGGCAGATGCCGAAGGCATCTGCAGCGAGTGCCGCAGGCACGAGCCGGCAGAGGGGTGTTTGGGGGGGGGGGGGGGGGTTCTCCCCCCAAGAAAATTTTTAAGTTGCGCTTTCAAATGGTGCATTCTGGTGGCCTCTGGGGTATAATTTCTCTTAATTATTTAGTAGAAAAAAATATGTTTTTCAACAGCCTGTTGTAATTTTGTCAAAATGCTTAACCATAATTGTTCCCGCTTTACCGAGCGTTCCCTATTAGATTAACACAATTCAACTGTGCGGTGGATTAGCATAAGGGCCCAACAGATGGAGCGACGACGTATGTGTCGGGCCCGTTAATGGATTAACAGATCCAATAACAGCCCGACACATACGTCATCAACAAGTCGCGTGAATTGAATTAATTCGATCGATAAATTTCGTTTTCAAAATGTAAACAAAGCAGACGATACTGTCTTGCACATTTTCACGAGCTCAGTACCGGCCTATTACTCTCTCTGCATAAGAATTCTGTCTGCAACATTGATATTCCGATATCAAATAGTTATGCTGCTTATGCATTCGTGCAACCCACAGCTGTGTCTGGCTGAGTAACAACTTATTTGAAGGCGCAGTGTTGAACAACTGTTCGTTGAACGTTACGTCAGTCCAAACATGGACCCACAGACATAGTCCGTAATATAATTTTTGTGGTTGATACGGCTACAGCACAGGCCGTACCAACCCCAAAATTATATTACGAACTGTGGGTCCAAGTTTGGACTAGTTGAACGTGTATCAGAAGTGAATCTCGCATTAAAATTGATGAGAGGGTGCAGCAGTGGGGGAGCATAGTGGGGGACATGTCATACCATGTCCCCCAGTGGTGGGGGGGGGGGGGGGGCATGGCATACCATGTCCCCTCTTGATGAGATCTGGGGGGGGGGGGACACGTCCCCCCCCCCCCCCCCCCCCCATGATCTGCGCCCATGATCATAGCGATGTGTGGATACCTCAGTATCGCTTGTTATATTGTGGCAAAAGGAATTGTGTACAGGCCTGAAAATAAGCAGTCTGACATTTGCAGAATGAGGTCCCCAGAGGGTGAATTGGAAGATCCTATCCCATACAGTGGGCCAATTTATCCTCTGGGTACCTCTTTCTGTTTAGTTTTGAGACCCTGATTCAGACTGAGGTAAACAGAGGGTAAATTTAGTGATGCTACCCTGCTGTGCAGGGTAGCATCACTAAATTCACTCTCTGGGGACCTCATTTTGCAGGTGACAGTCTGCTTATTTTCTGGCTTGGTTGTGTAACGTGTTGTGTGGTAGGGTTCGATGGATCATCTTTATCACTGTGAATATTTCTTCAAATTTGAACTTCTGGTGCGATGTACATCTGATAACGTGGTCTTGAAAAAGTCTCGACATTCTGTATGTTGTTTTGAATGAGGATGACATTCTCGATGTTGTTTTGAATGAGGATGACATTCTGTATGTTGTTTTGCTGGTATATGCGACATCGGTGGTATGCATCTGCTGTCTGAAATATGAGAGCTCGGGTTGAATTCAGAAGAAGTCACAGACTGTATTGCGTCCAGAGTGCAACGCCCCAATGATGGAGTTAGGATATGTAGTTATGGCGTTTTGGAGAGCTCTAAGTGCATTTGCAGGCCTGCCGAGTGAAGAAATGTGCGTTGCAAAACAATTGCTGTGATAAAATAACTGTGGCTCGGCAAAATACCTTTTGCTTCAGCAGTTTTCAATCGGCATTTTAGGTCCAGGTATTCATTTTGTGATTGAGTTGCAGATGCTTCTAACGATCTCACAATCACAAAAGGAATACCTGGAGATCACCAAATAGGGGTGAACCAGAGATAAACCCACAGTAGTCAGTTAGTGCTGGTTGGGTGAATCCACTACTTCGGTTGAAAAATGCTGTTTTGACCACCAGTAATTCTTCACTGTGTCAACCGCAGAGAAGCCCCCGTTTTCTGGTCTGTTATTGTTCAGAAATCGAAAAATTATGGGCAGGGCCAAGACGAACACAAGTGAAGTTTATTAATTCAGTGAGGGGTCATTGCTCTATGTCCGACACCGTAACATCATAACGATCGATTCTGAGCCTTATACTGATGTAATACTTTAGTACCAAACCATACCTAATTGTTCATTTAACAGCTATGGCGATATTTTATTTATTTCGTCGGCAGTTTTATTGCCGAGGAAAATTTATTTTTCTTCGACTTTTGCCTCGGCTCTCCCGACAGCCGACGCCAATTGACTGGGTTGCATTTGCAGGAATAAATTCTGCTATGTGTCTGATGACCAAATCTAAACACTGAAAAAATCCAAGTGATGAGACTCATAAAAAAACGCCATTAACCCTTTACCTAACATGAAAGGCAGACGACACTTGCAAACAAAATTTTTGAATAACTAATTTTTTTCATTTTTTGTTTCAAAAACATAGGTTATGACCCCTCATAACCTATGTTTTTGAGACAAAAATTAAAAAAAATAATGAAAATTAATTGGCGACTTTTGTCACTTGTCGGTTTTGCACGTTACGTTGGGTAAAGGGTTAAATGAAAAAAGGAAGCAACCCAAAGGCGCGGGTTGCTCAGTTACCTTTGAACTATCGTATAATTCCCTAAGTATAATAACTATATTAAATCAGATACCTCGCGGGACAAGAATGACTTCCTCTGTTGATCATAAACCAGATGATGTTCTTATTTCTAACCAATTTGAATTATGGACGCTATCTCGCATTATGATGGCCATATTGAAACAGTAAATAATTTTAATGAGATTCTTAACCTGCAATCTATTTTGTGGCTGAATATTGACGTACTTGTCCGTTTACCTGCCTTCTAGTAGCATTCTGAAACGTTTCTATGCATTGGATAAGCATTTGTCAGTTAGCACTGGCGACCATCTTGAATTTTGGGCACCATTTTGAAATCTGCATTGCAGCAGGTGGGTCCTAGGTTAAAATCAGTAAGTATGATCAAAAGAAGATTATAAAATTTTTTTGACGCTTTTATCCACCAAGTAAAGTTTTGTTTTGCTAAAAATGGTCTTACGCAAGCAGACTAGTGGTAAAATGACATCTCAAACGCACAAAAACACATGATGCTCCAGGATAATGCTATAAGGAGGTTGCTGAGGTGGGTGGTCGAAGTGGTGGGGTGGGGAGGGGTGTCTATCTGGATTCAGGTTGGATTTTTAACTTCCAAAGATCATTTCCTCAGTCTTAAGGCTATTCTAACTATATTGTTCTGCCATCTCAAGGATTCTAACTACACTTGTTTCTATAAGACGTCTTTCAGCCCTGGGGAAGAAAGGTTATAGAATGGTTAAGACGACGCCTCGAGCACACAAAAGGTAGGGTCCAGCGAATCACACATTATCGATTCGAATCGAATCTCGAATTGAATCAGGTCTATTATTCGAAATCGAATCGAATCTCGAAGCTAATTACGGGCACCTTGAAGATGACCGATTGGGGCAAGAGGGTGGGGTGGGTGGGGGTGCTGTAAACTTGATTTGTTTCGATTCTGATGGCTTAGGTCTCCGACTGATAAAATATTCCAACTACATCACCAAGGCACGCCTTCCTTGAAGACATGCCTTGATGATGAAGTTGGAATATTACCCAATAAGGATTGCAGTTCAAAGACAAAAACGAGTGAGAGAATTACCTGTACTAGGTACTGCACAGGACTAGCCACTATCAATAGCTCCTCGTCCAGTTATGGACAATTTAAATTTGCTTTAAATAGTGCTAGTTTCTTGTGAGACTGCACGCTAAAAACTAAAGTGTTAAAAACTGCACTTGAAGTGATGTATTGAACACTTACTAAGTGCTGAACTAACACTTCGTTCAAGTGTAGACATCCCAGAACTTGACAGGTGTTACAATAATACCACTTGACAAGTGTAATGTCCCGACACTTAAAAGGAAACAACGCAGATGACGCGGATCAGGCTCGAACTCTCGAGCCTGATCCGCGTCATCTGCGTTATGTCCTTTTAATTATGTGCCCACCAAGTGCAAATCAAATTATGGACGATTCTGGAAGAACCACCAATGCTAGACACATGGGAAGTGCCGTCCATTCACGTTTCAGATGTCTGACGATTGTAATGTCTAAGTGCTTAAACCATTGCACTTTGAGTGTTAAAATCAAACCCTAATACTTAGAATGGGTTTAACACATTGAAAATGTCAGTTTTAACACTTATGTTTTCAGTGTGTGGAGTTACCATGAGTGGTAACACGTCTGTAAATGCTATTTATGTAAATATAGCGTAAATTACATTCAGTTTTCATTTTCAACATTATTTACATGCATGTACAATTTCCTTCACGTTTTGTGAGACGACGAAGATGACTGATACCAAGCAAAATTCCAGAGGAAAGATTCGAAGGAAAACGAACCGGGAAGCCAATTCGTCGCCTGAGTGCTAGAATGTTCTATGTCCCCATATGGGACATAGAACATTCTAGCACTCAGCCAACGAATTTCGAACCAAACCGAATATCAACTTGACATTCGAAATCGAATCGAATCTCAAAGCTTCTCAGGGCCTAACAAAAGGGCGTGGTCTGATCGAATAAAGGTCGAAAGATTCTTGTGGTAGAGTATTGGAATTCATGAGGCTTAAAAAATTAGAAAATTTTCAGAGCCAATCTTGGCCAAGAAATTAATTTAATCACACATACTTAAAGCGGCATTCCGTATTGAGGAAGAAGGGTAAAATTGGGGGAAATGGTAAGACTCCGCCTCCACCGTGCCAAGAGCGTGATTCGAGAAAGTAAACCCCGAGAGGTTGCAAGAGGGAAGGTGTCCTGATTGTATTTGAATTTCATATTTTCGGAGACCATTTCCCTCATCTGGGGCAATTGTTACAACACTTTCAAAATTGTAGTGTATGAAAATGCGGAATTTATGCAGATACAAGAACTTTTGTTATGGTGAGAGTTAAATTAAATTTAACTTTTCAGGCAAAACAAAATGAAGATACACGCACATATTGTTACAGTTCAGTCAGTGGCGTAGGGGGTGGGCCCGCAGGGCCCGCACTGCGGGGGGGGGGGGGTGGCAAGAAGGGAGGCCCCCGTCTTGAAGGACGTCCCAACGCTAAAAGAAAGAGGGAAAGAGAGAGCGAGAGAGAGAGAGAGAGAGAGAGAGAAAGAGAGAGAGAGAGAGAGAGACTGTGTACCAAATACACATAATTTCAAACTCTCACTTCCACACGACGTACTCTTTGTAGTCTATGTATTATTCTTTTAACCCTTTACCTAACGTAACGGCCAAAACCAGCCAGCGCTATTCTCAAAAATCGCCAATTAATTTTCATTATTGTTTTCAGTTTTTTGTCTCAAAAACATAGGTTATGACCCCTCGTTGGAACGAGCTCGTCGAGCTCGTTCCAACGAGGGGTCATAACCTATGTTTTTGAGACAAAAAATGAAAACAATTAGTTATTCAAGAATTATTTTTGCAAGTGTCGTCTTCTTTTCAGGTTAGGTAAAGGGTTAAGTGAACGCTACATCATTGTAACTGATAGGGGTGAGAAATGAACTATATACATACATGGTGCCTCTCAAGTCACACATGTTGGGCGTGCGTGTGTGTGTCGTTGGATGGTGGGTGTGAAACTTAGAACATGTAATGAAAAAGTCTACAGAGTCGTACTTTTAGAATCGATCCTATAGGCTGTACCTTCATTTAATTTATGGCGTATATACTACGTGAAATCCTGTATGCTGTGCACGGTAACAACACTAAATTTGCTCCCGTTTTAAAGGCAACCACCATTATGAAAGGGCCCCCCGTCTCTATCTCGCGGGGGGGGGGGGGGGGGGAGCACAAGATTTTCCGCTACGCCACTGTTAAGCTGTATTCTAGCTATATTTTTGGTGTGGGGGGGGGGGGGAGGGGGAGTGACCACTTTTCAGAATTTCAACAGAATTTTGTAACTTTAACTTGCGTCTAGTGCTACCTGTTCCTTCGCATGTGGATCAATATTTCAAATGGTTTTCGGTTTGAACTCCATGCATATTATATTCTGACTTGCAGTTAAGAACGGGGGACAAACGCTCTATCGTCTAATTGCCCAGCTCTAGAATAGCATATTCCTAAAACGTTCAGTTTTGTCCGAAAGAAAATGAATATTTTGCGCGAATGATTTATATTTGAAAGAGAGAGGTTCTGAACCACCCCCACTCGCGCGCCTCGCACGTCTACGAATGAAAAAGCTTCACACCCGCTTCACAAAAATACTATCCTTACCTTTGGTTCACTGTGATCAGTGTTTTATGTAAAGGTGCAGCCTTCTGTGACATTTTTATATCTGCTGGAAAGACTTTAATATAGGTTTGCGTCACTGCCTCAGCTCTGTGTCCAAACACGATTGCGACGCTTGCCTGAAAGACAGAAAGCAATACAGGTAGCCAGTATATCCCTCCCTGGCCCTATAGACAAAGCTATGGTTTACACCACGTTTTTTTGCAACACTACCTCCTCAGTCATTCCAATTCAAATTCCCCGAAACACCTAGAGCCGTTTTTCTCTCTTCTAATTTGGCTGTGCTGTTATTCTCGAAATGATGAAAGTTAGTGGTCCATCACGTCGTCACAGATACAAGATATTTTCTTGTTGGGGAGGAGAACAGTGGGGTAGAACTGAAATTAAAGTATATGTGATAGCTGGTATGTGAGAGTGAGTGAGTGAGTGAGTGGGTTTGGGGGAGGAGGAGCGGGGAGAGCACTTCGCTGTTTGATCCAAATAAATTGATCGAGTTTTGAAAAATAAACTGCCAATTCGTTCCAGAGTGAACGGACAATTGGTCACGTAAAACATCCGACAGAACACGAAAGTTCTGACGAAATGACTAGTAGCTGAAAAGGGCGGTCACCTAAGCTGAATCTATGTCACTGATTCAATTAACGGTTAGGCTGAATGATGTTGGTACAGAGACCTGTTTTGCACTTAGATATTATTATTATTATTATTATTATTAGGGTTTAACGACACATTAACAGCCAGGATCATATCATGTCGGTGACAGTTTTATGGGTGGAGGAAGCCGGAGTACCCGGAGAGAACCACCGAGCAACGACGAGCAGCTGTCAGCTCTCCAACATCGTAACTCTGAACCGCGGCACAGGCAGGGTTAGATTGGTTGTCGACATGCGCACCATCGACGTGCAGTACGCCTTAGTACACAGCGTCATCGTGTCCCCATGTAGGCAATCGGGGTTAACTGCCTTGCCCAAGGAAACAACGCGGGACCACGAATCAGTCGCTGAAATGGTCACCCATCCAACTACTAACCGCGGGAGCGCGGTAGTTCAGTAGGTAGAGGTGCAGGCTGCAAGCCGAGAGGTCCTCGGTTCGAATCCCACCTGCGCAACCGCGTTGTGTCCTTGGGCAAGACACTTCATCTCCACTGCCCGCGTGGGGGCACGATGACGCCGTGTACTAAGGCGTACTGCACGTCGATGGTGCGCATGTTTTCAACCAATCTAACCCTACCTGTGCTGCAGTGCGGAGTTACGATGTTGGGGAGCTGGCAGCTGCTCGTCGTTGCTCGGTGGTTCTCTCCGGGTACTCCGGCTTCCTCCACCGTAAAACTGCCACGGTCATGATTAGCCATTGTGCATAAATATGTGACCTTAAACACCAATAAATAAATAAATAATAAATAAATATAACTACTAACCGCGCTCGACGTTGCTTAACTTCGGTGATCTGACGAGAACCGGCTACAAGGACGCCACCTCGCCTCCTTAGATAATAACAAATTAATCGACTAATTACTGTAATCCACTGGTATTAATGGGCCGCTCGTCGTTATAAAAGGCAATATTTAACCCTTTACCTAACGCAGACGATATGAAAATTTATTATTTTAAATATCATTTTTTTTAATTTTTCAAAAAAAATCACCAAAACCATATCGTGTGACCCCTCGTTGGAACGAGCTCGTTCCAACGAGGGGGTCACATGATATGGTTTTGTTGAAATTTTTTGAAACATAATATTTTTTCAACTGCAGAAGTTGCAAATTACACGGGCGGATGCGGGTGATTCGTTAGGTAAAGGGTTAATTAAATAAATATTGCATACCGTCGCGAGTCACTCGCGACGGTATGGAGTATTCATCTAATTAAATGCAGCCTTTTTGTAAAGTTGATAACCTATAAGGTATTTTACTAAAGAAAAAATTAAATGCAGCCTTTTGTACAGTTGATAACCTATAAGGTGTTTTACTGAAGAAAAAACGTTTCATTACCACTCCCTGACAATTAACGTTGAAAGGTCGCCCAAAAAACAACATCCAACGCTTTATTGACTAAAGAAGTAATATTTGTTTTGTTTGTTACGTCATCTGTGCTCTTCACTGCCGCAATGGCTTTCCTTCACAAATGAAATAAACCTTATTGGTGCCAAAATTTTATCCAACAACGATTTTTGAGCCAAATCAAAATTCTTAGTGCAGTTGGCTAAATTTGCACCCCACAGAGTGAACACTGGTCTCCATGCCACTGTATTTTCTTTTCTTCTCCCTTCACGCCTTCCTTTAGCCATAATATTTTAGTATGTCAGCACCTTATTGATATTGAGGTGTTCTCTGGACTAATACAAGTCATTCCAAATAGGTGTACCGGCCCCGCACAAACTAAAATATAAAATTTTGCTATGAAATGTGATTACCTGTGAATCCGTTTCTTGCTTTTCTGTTTTGTCATGTTTAGGGATGTTGTCCTTTTATAGGCTATTTTTCAGCGAGTCGACTTATAGTGTTAATGGATATGATTTTAAATAATTAATTGTAATGCAGAATAGCCTCAATCGTAGCATGGATCTCGCGGGGTTTTGCACCGAGTGCATAGGTTATTTTCTAAAAATACATAACGAGTATTTAACTATCTAATAAAAAGCAGTTCATGTCGCCGCATTTTCAAAATAGTTCATTAGATTCAAAAGCAAGGTAATAATGAAAAAAATATATACTTTGTCACCACTCATCCCAAATTACTTTCATTGTTTACGCCTATAATACTTAACAGTATATAAAATTACATTATCCAACACCCTAAGCCGAATTGATGGGAACCATTTGATGTCGAAGGAATTACGGGTTTCTGACGTCTGGAACAACAAAGATAAATACTGAAAAAACTGTTAAAAGTTACATATTTATGAGAATTTTCTGACATCCACCTCGTAATCTCTAAATCATCAGAAACTCTTTATGCGCTGTAATATTACCATAAAAGAGGAAGATCAAATCATTCGCTTATTAGAAAAATAGAAAATGTCAAAAAAAGGTGTAAAACCGTATTTAGCCGTGGGTCCTGCATAATCTTACGATGTCGCATCGAAACCTTATGCTTTGACAACTTTGAAAGTGCATTGAAAAATGAGTTCAACCTGACCTAACAAATTGCACATGTATTGTCCGACAGATATTATAAACCTGGGCAGAAAGTACTACCGGGGAACTGGTCATGAAGATATTTTGTACCAGGGATTTCACTTCAGAAATAGGGCCCTGCAAATTGCACATTTTCGATTCGAATAAAATCTCAAATCGAATCACTTTTACTATTCGAAATCGAATGGAACCTCGAATCGAATCAGTGTCGTCTTGAAAGTGGCCGATGGAGGTTGGGGCGCTATAAACCCGATTCGTTTCGACTGTGATGGCTCGAGTCCCGAATGATAAAATAATCCCAACTTCATTACCAAGGCATGCCTTCACAGAAGGCATGCCTTGATGATGTAGTTGGAATATTATCCTGTAAGGATTATAGTTCATCGCTGACATTGCTTGGAAACTTTAAACTTGCATTTAGTTTAAACAATATTTATTTCAAGAATATATAATAAAAATTGTTACATACATTGATGTGGATTCGGCAGGAAGACATAAGCTTATACAAGGCCGTTTCCACCCAAAACAAGATTACAAATAGTTACCAATGTGTAGCAGGTGTGAGTGACTTTATTTCTTTAATTGAAACAGTATTTGTATAAATTACACAAGTGTCAGTTGTCGAGCTCACACATCGTCGTCCGCCCCGTACTCCAGATTAACCCCTTACCCAGCACGGATAGGGTACGACAGTTGCACAAAAGGCGTCTTGAAACCACTCGGCATTGTTTATCTTCTGTTTCAAAAAAAAATTGCATTTAACAGTGGTAGGGACACGTGACAGTGAAATTAGCATGGCTGGTGGCACAAGTGCAGTTGTTATGTATGTCAGTGCAGCTGAAGTTACACTTAGTCTTTTATTTCAAAATATTTATATACGACTTCCATCCGAACAATACGTTTTGTGAGACGATGAAGCTGACTGATACCAAACTATATTCCCATGAAAAAGATTCGAAAAGAAACGAATCGGGCTGCCGATTTCGAACCGAACCGAATATTTACTTCAGATTCGAAATGGAATCGAATCTCGAAGCTACGCAGGGCCCTATTCAGAAAATACTGAGACTAAAAGTATTTATACAAAAAATGAGAAATTTATTCACTGGTCTCTAGCATCCATAAAAAACAGAGTGTTGATGGGGGCTGGTAACTAAACTCTCCGTCAAGCGTTCTTGCAACCGGCTATCCGCATTAAATTATTTACAGAAGTTTTTTTTTCAGTTTCCAAGTAACGTCACGGTACTATTATTATAATCTGATGTTCGAGATGAATTCCAAAGAACAAATATTCCACGCATAATTTAAAAACTGTAGAATAAAGATGTAAAGGTTAATCTTTATGGTGATTAATCAGCAATTGCGGCGCTTGTTTGAGCAGATCCGAAGCATATTAGATTGTACAGTATGCATAAGCTGATACTCGTCGATTAGTCCTTCACATAACAGTTGCACACTGCTTGACAAATCTTGTTGCGGGGGCTAAGGGCACCTGCTCTTCTGTATGTGGTTGCTTTTTTTCAAGGGAAGATTTACTGTGAACCTTTTCTAAATTGGGGAGAAATCATCACGACCGACTACAAAAATGCATACTTTTTATTAAAATCGGTTCAAATTGCTCTGCATTTACTTCAGTTAAGGCTTGGTTCGTAACATTTCAACTGAACATTTTTAAAAAATCAAGAATTTATTTTTGGATATGCGTATTTGATAATTTTTCCAATGCACGTAAATTGGATTCTCAGATGTTCTTGCATAAACTTTGAGAGAAAACAAATATTTCTGTTTCAGGTCATTGACCGTGAACTTTTGTACCGACTTTCAATATCACTCGAAGTTATTGTTTTATCTTGAAAAAAATATTCAGCTGAATCAAAGGTTTTGTTAAAAATATTATTTTTTTCTTACGGCAATCTGAAGGTTGTTAACCCTTTACCTAACATGAAAAGCAGACGACACTTGCAAAAAAAAATCTTGAACAAATAATTTTTTTCATTTTTTGTCTCAGAAACATAGGTTATGACCCCTCGTTGGAACGAGACATAAAATGAAAATAAAATGATATTTAATTGGCGATTTTTGAGAATAGCGCTGGCCGGTTTTGGCCGTTACGTTGGGTAAAGGGTTAAAAACATTTATATCACCTAATTTATGAATATGTACATAGGTCAGCTTTGGTACAATTGTTTTAACCACGTGTCATATTATAAATAGCTGAACTCACTTCAATAATAGGTGGGTTACGAACGGTTGTTTGATATTTAATTCCTTTTATATTCAAAGCTAAATTAACGTATTTCTGAAGATCATGTGTTGAAAAGGAACAAAAAATTTTGTTGCGGCATTGAAACACACAAAAACCCAGTTTAACCCTTTACCTAACCTGAAAAGCAGACGACACTTGCAAACAAAATTCTTGAATAAATAATTTTATTCATTTTTTTGTCTCAAAAACATAGGTTATGACCCCTAGTTGGAACGAGCTCGACGAGCTCGTTCCTTCGAGGGGTCATAACCTATGTTTTTAAGACAAAAAATGAAAAAATAATGAAAATTAATTGGCGATTTTTGAGAATAGCGCTGGCCGGTTTTGGCCGTTACGTTAGGTAAAGGGTTAAAACAAATTTAACAACGTTTAAACTGTACACCCCCGAGACGATTTGAGAACGACCTAATTCAGAAACATATGCGTTCAGATGAGAGGGTCTGTAAGGATGAAAAACACATATTCATCCAGTGCGTCTCTTTTCTTCATCAGTTCAGTCATTCGTCGCTTTTTGCGCACTGAGAGTGAGATTGTCAAGTTGGTCTTATGTGTCGATATGGAGCAAGCCAACACAAATCGTTAATGCATACCCCAGTTAGCTTGTTATCTGTTTATTTTATATGTTAGTAAAACTACATATATTTAACGTGTATATTGAATTCGCCATTTATGTTCTTTTTTACGTAGTTAATATAACAATAACATGATTGTTGTCAGGCATTATGGTTCATTTGCGGCCCTGCAGCAATGATGAACAGCCCGAGGGTTTATTAAAGGCCCGAGATGAAGTCGAGGGCCGTTAATAATCGCAAGGGCTGTTCATCATTGCTGCAGGGCCGCTAATGAATCATGATGCCTGACAACAATCATGTTATTACTATTATTATCACTCCCTGTTACAGCTAACCGCACGAGGGAATTGCTGGAAGAAATAATCAGTAAGTCGGTTCGATATGTCTGTTTCGATCGCGCTTTCGACTTCCGTTCGGAAATACAAAGGGACTTCATCCGAATGGGAGTAATTCATTAGACCATGGAATCTAAAAATAGCCGCTAATGGCTATTTATACCATTATCCACCCACGGCCCGGCTTCGTCGAATGACGTCCCTGAAATTATGGAGTTTTAACAGCCCTCCAAAATCATGTTAATATACTAGTAACTTATAGATTTAGTGGTAATAATATAGTGGTCATGGAAACAAAATGTTGTGGGAAGTGGTCTGGGACTAATCATTAATCCTGCCCCGAAGGAGGTGCGGGGCGAGGCGGGGTTGTGGTAAACCTAGATATCTTTTTACGAAATTCTGAATTCTACGGTCTGCATTGGGTGTCAACTGAGGAAATCACATTCGGCTTACAACGCCTAACGTTCCATTGAGACTCAGAATGCATTCAACTGGCACCATTTAGGTCACATTTTTAAAATGTAGGCCTATCCGAATGAGGCCCTCGTCCTACGAACGCAATAGGTGCACCACCTTCAAATTTTTCCCCAACTCCAGACCTCGATTCTTGTAGTTCTATGGGTCTAGAGCGTAAAAATACTTAGCGCCCAAGAACGAAGAACCACCCCCCCCCCCCCACCCCCAATACCTAATAGGTCCTACAGTCTGGTCCTGTCCTCAGTCAAGTTCAATGAACTACAGTTAAGTCACAGTGAAATAACTAACTGTGAACCTATCGTTGGATTTTTCGCAGTCGTAATTTTTTTTTTTACTTGGCTTTGAATCAAACGCCATGTATGCGGTCTATTTTAAACTCATTTCTTGCGAAATGAAGAATTTCAAAGAGTTGATATTCTTATGTGCATGTACTGAGAAATATATTTTTCGCAGTCATGATTTTTTTAAAGTTGGCCTTGGATCATACGCCCTGGGTGAACGTATGCGGTCTAATTTAAACTCCTGTTTTGCAAAATGAAGGATTCCAAAGTTATTATTATTTATTTATTGGTATTTAGGGTCACATACTTATGCACGATGTCTAATCGTGACCGTGACAGTTTTATGGGTGGAGGAAGCCGGAGTACCCGGAGAGAACCATCGAGCATCGACGAGCAACTGTCAGCTCCTCAACATTCTAACTCTGTTCAAGCTCCTCTCAAGCAGGGTTAAAGCGGTTGAGGACATGTGCTCTATCGACGTGCAGTACGCCTTAGTATACACGGCGTCATCGTGTCCCCATGTAGGCAACCGGGATAAATTGCCTTGCCCGAGGACACAACGCGGGTCGTCCCGGACGGAGATCGAACTCGGGACCTCTAGAAGAATTCCAAAGAGTTGACGTTTTATGTGCACTGAGAAATATAACGCAAGTTTATTGACATATTTGATTTCTTTGCATTGTGTAAATAGTGTATGCATAAAGATAAGAAGGGGGTGGGGGGTGGTGGGGGGGGGGGGCGAAATGGGCTGCGACTCCTCCGAAAAATAATGTTAGAAACTTTTGCCAACATGCAACCTCCCCCCACAAAAAAAATACAAAACAAAACAAAACAAAAAAAAACCCCGGATCTGTTCATTGTTGAGAACTTCAACAGTGAAATGGTTTAATATCATTTTGATGGAAGCGCGATCGCCCAAGTAACCGGTTAGAGCATTAAATTTCAAACCGAAAGGTGCGGTGCACCGGTCGATCTGCCAAGTTTAACGGCTTTGTTTTTTTAATTGGGCAAGGCCCTTAATGCCCGTTACTCACGTGGGCGGTGTGTTTATCTGGGTCCAAAGATTAGGTAGAAAATGTGGTAACTGTTAAACATCCAAGTGACCTATTTTGAAAAAAAAATTATTGGTTAGGCCTATATATTGAAACCACCATGCCATTTTGTACCGAAATTAGGTACAGTTTTTTGTACAGAACTTCTATATGAAGGTTCTGATTTGAATAAATTTTTGAATGAATGTTTAGTAAACGGGAATACATTACATATAATACGGGTTTTTTTTCTCGTGCAGAAATTATGCAAATTAGATGAACTTTGATTTATTCAGTGCTACTTATACACAGTAAGTGCACATGTCAATACGGCTCGGACCAGAGGCTCTATTGATAAACCGATCTTCACGAAACTTCTTAGGTACCTTTGTTATCACCTTGGGGCGAGAACGAGTGTTTTTGGGTGCGGTCCGAAATTCAAGATGGCTGTCGGCGCCCATTTTGTACCAATATTAGGTACAATCAGTTTTTGGTACAGAACTTCTATATGAAGGTTCTGATTTGAATAACTTTTTGAATGAATGTTTAGTAACATGGAATACATCACATATAATACGGCTTTTTTTCTCTTGCAGAAATTATGCAAATTAGATGAACTTTGATTTATTCAGTACTACTTATAGGCAGTAAGTGCACATGTCAATACGGCTGTATTTATGAACCGATCTTCACGAAAGTTCTTAGGTACCTTTGTTATCACCTTGGGACAGGAAGGAGTGCTTTTGGGTGCCTTTGTTATCACTGTGCTATGAGAACAAATATTTTTGGGTTCTGTCAGACCCACTCTGGGACTCAAAGATTTCTTTTCTAGTTTAGCATCTAACTGTCACCCACCTTTACAATACTTTACCTATTCATTTGTTACAGGCTACGATCAGAATTTATGTACAGACCGTTACATTACTTTATATGTACAATTGTTATCAGATCATTACCTAGATGCGTCATTGCTGTGTCACGTACTATACACGTACATGTTTTACACAAGTTGAGCTACAGTGTCATTGACACTTTCATTTTTTTTGGTAAATTAACGTTCTAAGCATATAAGGTAAACGTTCGTTGTTTAAAGGGCCATTACCCTCATGGAATAATAATTTTAAAAAATTGTAAATGGTCAAGTCAGGTAGGAAAGGTGGCGAGTGTTAAACATCGAAATGACCTTTTGTGAGAAAAAAAATCTAAAAGTTATATATATTGAAAAGACTAGTGTTACCATTTTAACCCTTTACCCAACGTAACGGCGAAAACCGGCCAGCGCTATTCTCAAAAATCGCCAATTAATTTTCAAAATATTTTCATTTTTTTCTCAAAAACATAGGTTATGACCCCTCGTTGGAACGAGCTCGTCGAGCTCGTTCCAACGAGGGGTCATAACCTATGTTTTTGAGACAAAAAATGAAAACATTTAGTTATTCAAGAATTTTTTTTGCAAGTGTCGTCTGCTTTTCATGTTAGGTAAAGGGTTAACGCTTATTCCTAGGGTAGGCACGAACTTAGACTGAGCTACTTTCGATTTTGAGCATCTATTCTCCTTACTGGCTTTGTGCGTGCTTAGTTTATTTTTTCCTATGTATATGCCCAATTAAAAAATTAATGAATAGGTCTTTTTTTATATAACCGTATGCATTAATCAGTGGGGTATTGGCCTATAAGCACTATGCTTACGATAGTGGCGTCTGCCTGGATTTGGGTTAGTTGAGAGTTTGCAAAGTGGTCCAGTTGCTGAAAACTAATTTAATATAATAGAAAGTACACCTCTCCCCTTCAGCCTTCAGAGAAAAAAACAACAACATGAAGACAATATTAATTCAAGTCATCTATGCCTATGGGTCCGATAGTTTCAGATCCACTTATGATATTTAAATAGATTAATTACGAAACAGTAAAAAGAGTTTCCATACATATATATGTTACATGTTTTTCCTATAGTCCGGCACAGATTAGTGGATTTTGGGCCGAACCTTGAAATTTTGGTATCGGCGCAATGTTGTACCAGGCAGACTCGCTCTCTGTTTGAATTCCCGTTGGAACGTAATCCGGTGTAGATTGAACGGAATACCGATTTCCAAAACTAGGAGGCAACGAATCCATTCTCAAAGAACTCTCCTTTATGGGTCTCAATTCTTCGACTGTCTCCTTCCTGCTTCGCTCTTGACCCTCCGTCACGGGTTTAAATATTTTTGTGGCTTCGCGTTTGAGTTCCATCTCACCAATATGTCTGCTTCTATCAGCAGACTGAATGCTCTTCTTAGCACGCTCAAACTCGCCTAAAATTCGATCTCGATGTCTAGAATCCATCTGTAAAAACATCTTTCGTTTTTAATTGTTTTATTATTTTCAGAATTAAATGTTTAATTATATTTTTATGTTTTTAAGTAATAAAAATCTTTCCGTTTTTAATATAATAATCTGAAAATATTCACATCTCAACTGACTGTTAATTGAATTGGAGAAGTTTAAGAAAAATTACGTTTAGACAGTACATGACAAACCGGTTTCTGATTTAACGCATTTTGACAGTAGTTTTTACATTTTGTCAAAAGATTTCCATTCACACATCAAACAACCATTCACTCAGTATCTAATTAAGAGAAAATCCCTTTGATGACTGTTAAAACAGTTTCAACACACAAAAGAAAACTAATTTTAACGCTGAGAACTTATTCATCTCTCTGATTGCTATCTTGAATATATTAAAAAAATTACCACTCAAAACTTAATTGAGCGGCAAAATGCGTTTTAAACATTCCGCTAAGTGTTTGACTCTTTTTGAACGAACGCTTAAAAGTCAATCTCTCTTCTTTTACATCAAGACAAAACACGAATATCTATACAGATCGACTCTTTCGAACAATATCCCCCAAACTCAATTTCTCTTCGTCACATCAAGACAAAACACGAATGTCTATGATACAGACCATATTCATAATCGACTCTTTTTGAACAAAAAACCTCATTCAGTCATAACGATAACATGTGTTAGTTTTTACTTCAGGAAGACGTGACAGCGGGCTCGCGAATTTCTAACACACCGACAACACTCTTCGTTCAAAACATTTCCATAGATTACCTCGCAATAACGTGCGCCAGTCTCACTTCGAGAAACGCGACAGTGGGTTTGCCGATTCAAACATCACCTCTTTCACGCGAGTCGATTTCAGACTCAAAATCCGCAGAGTAGATCTCCGTCTACGCCTCCATAGGGTTTTCAGCGTTAAAATCGTGTGCGGATGGGATTCGGTGTTAAATTGCGAGCAAAAAAACGTTTTGGCCGATTCAAACATCATCAGACCTAAAATCTGCAGAGTAGATCTCCGTCTACGCCTCCATGGGGTTTTCAGCGTTAAAATCGTGTGCGGACGCGAATTGTTAGAATCGGCGAGAGGATGATGTTTGAATCGGCAAAACGTTTTTTGCTTGCAATTTAACACTGAATCCTATGAGAGAAATCCATTGCCGATTCAAACATCAAACGGTACATGTACTGTACGAAAAATTTCAAAAGTCTAGGATTCAATTCAGTGTTATTTGAACTTTAAGTGGATTCTAAAGCACCCTAAAAACGTTAAAAATCTTGTACACGTACACGATTTTAACACTAAATCCTATGGAGGTGTACATGTACACGTACACGTACATGTACGATGATGGTTGAACCGGCATGTATCACCTACTATCGTGACTCCGCTCTGCAGCACAGGCAGGGTTAGATTGGTTGAAGACATGCGTACCATCGACGTGCAGTATGCCTTAGTACACGGCGTCATCGTGCCCCCATGTGGACAATCGGGGTTAAGTGCATTGCCCAAGGACACAACGCGGGAATCCGAATTGATCGCTCAGACGGTCACCCATCCAATGATTAACCGGGATCGATGTTGTTGCTCAACTTCTGTGATCTGACGAGAACCGGTTACCGCAACGCCACCGCGCCCCCCACCAGAACTGATAATTTAAAAATATTTCACGAGAACAACTTGTGGCCAAATGTGCTTTCCATATCCAAGAACAAAGCTAGGGTATCAAAATTCTTCAAAACACAGCGACAGAGCTGCATGGGGGTAAATTCCAAAACCTTTGCTTTTGTTTACATATGAATTTACTTTCGATTTCCAGTCGACGTCATCGGACGTAAAAAGCATTTACGTCGTCTAAAATCAAATAATGAGAAAGATCGCCTTAATACAGTATACTGTTATTAGCTAGAGACTGCACAGTTGTCATATTCAATGCAAGGTATCGTGATACCTGTTGAAATTTCTTAGAATTACGATTTTGTTTTTGATGGAAATTCGTGGTATCGAGTGATTTGCGCATGTCTGTCGAACATGGAAATCATCTTCAAAACAAAATGCAGACAGTGTTGTCCTTTTCTAAACTGCAGTCCTATCGCTGCACTCGAAAGTGTTTTGAATGCCTAGCTTTGTTATTGAATATCTGAAGCACATTCGGCCACGGGTTGTTCTTGAGAAATACTATTTTCAGTTCTTGTACGAATACGATAGCAGACTTCCAGGAACCAGTGGTGCCTGCTGTCAACTCTATGAATTGATTACATATGTGCTTCGTGTTCTATACATCCCAACATTCATTTTGATGTATAATTTGTGTATATTTAATCTGAATTGAAGGAATATCCAAGGTGAGAATTTCAAAATAAACAAAATTCCATTATTTATATAGCCCCTTAAGGGGACGTCCAACCTAACTTTGGTCAAATTTCATGTAATTTTCTTTCACGTCTAAAAAAGTCCCAAAATGAATAACCCCAATAAATGATATACCAAAATGATTGGAATGAAACAAAGAACATGTGGAAACTGAAATTTGCCATGGAACTGCTGCCATGTGTAAATGGCACCACCTGAAAGTCTGCTGTGGCATAAGTAAGAGAACAAAATTTTTACAATAAAATACCTCAAAATAAAATAACAGCTGTATTCTATAAACATTTAAGTACATACTCGAAGAAATCTTTTCCTAATTCACGAAAGTAAAAAAGATTGAGACCAAATGTTATAAGTGGAGTGCTCACTGATTGAAGGCAGACATTTTCTTTTGTTTATGTTTTGATTTGGGGAGTTCAACAAAGGTCAACTTGAAGGAGTCCAGCAGAAGAAGTATAGAAGGACAAAAGAGTGTCTCCCAATATAAAGATGTATGTGTTACTGTGGTGGTTTGGAAAGAAAATATGATATTCTCCTATGTATAGTGCACTGCAAAGTCATACATTGTAGTTGAATAAATATATTTACAAACCCCTTGCACTGTAACCCCCCTTTTAGCCCACGCATCAATTTGATAATGATTAAATTGTTAAATTTGTCTGGTTTATCAATAAGTATAATAGCTTTGTTTACTCTTGGACACCAATACACTCATGATATCTGTTGGAGAAGAAATAAGGGTAACTGTAACCTGTCACTGCAATGAACCATCTAATGTACTTAAAAGTACATTGTTATTCAAAACACATCAAATGAACCTTACATAACCATTATTGCATGTACTTTCCCCAAGGAGGCTTATTGACATATTGAGATCAGAAGGGCACATCCAGAGGGTCTCACATATTTTTTTCATGAACGCAGTACACAAAGCAATCCCAAAAAGGTGACAAGTGAGCTCCATTTGACACAAAAAAAAATCCTGGGAGGGGGGGGGGGGGGCTCGCTTCCTTGTATGGCTCTACCTCCGGCACTCAAGGCATATGCCTTTTTTCTCAAAGTTTAACTCTTTTTTTCTTTTTAAAGATCCTGGCCACACATGTTCCAAACACTATAAGACAGGTAACCCTCCAAATAAGTGTATCTGCAAAAATCATGTTACATTGCAAAACATTCTTTTTAGACTTTTAGTTCTGGACCTTTCATGCTTCTTACTTCCAACTATAACACTTAATTTATCGATTAATGGGTGAATAGAAAAGTCCTGCCATAATCAACATTTTGAGTTCCATAAGCCTTCAAAACAGCTCCGATAAAAGTGTCAAACATCAGATTGGTGGCTTTATACAGAATATTCATTAGGTTGTTGCTTGATAAGTAATAGGAACAAAATCTTCACCAGAAAATTCTGTAGCAATACAATTGAGGGTATTAGCAGGCACTTTGCAACAAATTGTAACAAATCAACTAGTGAAAAACAAAATTTTCTAACTCAAAAGAGTGAAAAAGTACCACAACTCTGAAAAAATGTGGGAAGAAACACATGCTACAGCAGCTACACAGGCATTGTTTCCCCATGATGCTCGATCACAACACCAAATATCCTTCAAATAGGAGTAGCAATGGTTGAGATACAAGGGAGAATGTTGGTACATGTAATGACGAATGGGTAAGACTAAGATTAAGAGGACAGGGGGTCACCACTGCACGGCCCTAGATGCACCTTTGATTTTCCAACTTCGCAACACACCCACCTTATCAGTTCATAATTTCAGTAAAATAAAAGAAATTATCAATTTGAATTAATTAATAGATGATGGAAAATATTTGGCTTCCTTCGCCTTCTCGTACTATTTAATTACCACAAACAATATCAGTTTGATGCCGACAAACGAAACTGAACGCATGTGGTCTGGTTAAAAAGTAACTCGGCATGAATAATGAAGAAATTTCGAATATTTCGTGTATTTCATTTGTTTAAAAGCCAATTGCAGCTAATATTGACCGTGCATTCGATAATTCGTTTCGGTTTTGACCACACGGCCACGCTGACACTCGGTGACAGCGGTTATGTTTATTGTGATATGCAAATTGGGGGATGGTTTCCGGTGAAGGAGAATTGTCACATTTGTCAGTGTAAAACGATCATAAAAGACACTGATCGACGCGTGTATTACTATGGTTGGTTGCAAGAAAAAACTAAATTCTCAGCATCGTCCAAGCGCACCTTATTTAAAAGCACGAATGCATCATTGTCAACCCATCTTCAATCGGTCCTTTGCAGACATCAAACATACCGACCTCAAATTCCATGGTTACTAGGAAGTAAATAACGTCACAACATCTGGGGGAAATCAACACGCTCAATATAGTTCCAGGTCACTTGGAATATACTTCGTGAAAAAGTGATTTCTGAAGCATTCTGCTTACTTTGTTATGAATATTGCCTTATTTTATGTGTATCGTCCCGATTTTATACACTCGGTTATTTTTTTACAAGTGGTTCATGTTGTCTTTCTAGTGTGTAATAATTCAGATTTTTTTGTCAACAAAAAAGTTCAGACGGCCTGTAAACACGAGAGGGAATTTCGAACCATATTTTGCAGTTATGACATTAACAGCTCAAGTATTTGCTGTCACCTGTTTACAAATCCGCTCATACATTGTCTCGAACAAATAAAGGGCATGATCACGTCCTTACATTCTTACGATTGGCCAAATTGAGTATTTCTGCAAGAACCACATCGTAATCACATGACCGGAAAAACATCATTGAAACATGGCCACATCCGGAACATCAAAAATTTGTGTTGGTGTTATTACATTCAAACGTCAAAACCCACCAGAGTGTGTGTCAAAAAAATGTTTTCTCCGAGTCTGTAGTATGTTATCATTATATTGAGGACAAGGCTTTCGAATTACCGATTATTTTGTGGTTTTACCGGTTCGTTACTTATGCCATTTGCAAATTAATCTTCTTCAAAATCATAAAATTCACTTTTTTTCCTGAAAAAAATTATATGTACCTTTTCTTTGCACTTTACTCATTATTTTGATATATAATTTGCCTTTCCTTACTTCTCTTATCTGTTTCTGAGGCATTGGGAAAATGTCAAAAAATTGACCAAAGTTAGGTTGGACGACCCCTCAATCCGCTGAGTATTTTCAAGATATTTTTCATCAAATCTAGTCATGGCTGCTGTAAAGCAGCCATGACTAGATTTGATGAAAAAATCATGTACGTTTAACTCAGGAAATCATTGGTGAAAAAACACATTCAATTTACAAGGGCAAAATTTGATTCAATGTCCCATAATTAATGAATTTATCACAAGGAGGGTTAACACGCTTGTTTTTTTGGTCCACCCTGTTCATTATCAACTGATTGTTGTTTTGCAGTCGTGTGAATGGGTTTTCAACAGTACGAGTATTGTGTAAATCGCCGTAGGCGATCTGTATGGACAAAGCGTGCAGTCCTTGTAGGCCAGCTGAATTCGATTGAGGTATCCTACGTTTGGTCATTCTCGTTGTGTAGCAGGTTGATCTCAACCCCCCCCCCCCCCCCCCCCACCATCAAAGTTGATATGCCTTGATTGTTTTCAAGCTGTTTCCGTCCATTTGCTATGCGCTCATACTAACGTCTATCAATTGTTTAGCGATTGGTTATACAACTGAATAAAATGCTGCTACACTCATCATGACGAGCTCAATCCTATGTTACAAGCGTGTTGTTTTTTCTTATTGTAAATTATTTATGTTCGGTTGAGTTTTGCGAATAAGGACATAACACTTATTTCAGCGGCAAGAAAGGGTTTTCCTGGGCAGGAATATCCATCTGCAGCATGCAAGGAGTTAAGACGCTCTGATTGGAACGAGCTCGTCGATGGGCTTTGTCTAAAACTGTTTTGCAAGGATGGTCTCTACACGTGTTAATTAAGGGGTTGATAAAGAAAACTGTGTTCCGCAGATACGTTTAGTACGGAACAATAGGTGTGTGGGGTGAAGGAGAGGTGAGTACGCTGAGAAGAGAGAGAGAGAGAGAGAGAGAGAGAGAGAGAGAGAGAGAGAGAGAGAGAGAGAGGAGAGAGAGAGAGAGAGAGAGAGAGAGAGAGGGCGTAGTAGGGTAAGGCAAATACCACACCCAATAAAATCCCCCTATCCTTGACAAAACATTTCTAGACAACTCCATCATGATTCTCAACATATTCAACCACCCCCCCCCCCCACCCCACCCTACACACCACACTCTTTTCTCAGTTTTTTCCGGTGTTTTATTCAATGTTTGTTTATTATTAAACCCGCTGAAGTTTAATTCTTCTTAGATACCTCTTGGCTGTTTTGTGGTAGTGCGCTTTGTCCGAAATCAATCTAATAAACCATTTCGAGTTTGGTAGTTTTATTTATATCTGCTCAAAACATAGCTTATGACACCTCACTGCAAAGACCTTGATGCTTCAGCTGCAGTGAGAGCAACAGACGGCTTTCATTCATCGACGTATTCATTTGTAAAAAGTTGAAGAAAAACTGAACATTTTTGAAAAAAAACCCTGGAGCTTTACACCATCTTTTGACTTGTACTGTATCTAAAATTCGGAAAGTGTTTAAAAATAAAATGGACATGGTATCTTTCGTCTCATATTTACACCCATATTTTTTATATACAAACATGTTGGATGGTTGGTTATGTGTTTGAAAGTTATAGTCAGATGTTCCGACACGAGGTGACCCTGGCTGTCGAAAATGTCGTTAAACTCCAATAAATAAATAAATATAGCCAGACGTTGAGTGTGTTAAGGTGTGTGAGGGTGTGTATGTGTGTGAGGGGCGACATTTTCCGTCGGGGTCGGGAATGTTTTTTGTCTACCCTCCCGCTCCGGATATGTCTCCTTACCCGCACTTCCCTCTTCCTAACAGTTACAGCCACGAGCCAACGAACACAAGCCAATGCGCAATTAAAAAACGTTACGGGGAGGTCAGCTTGATAAAAATGGATGTCCATGATGTAGCAGTGGCTTCCGGCAGATGCCTGTTTACAGGGGCGGCGGAAGCTCGATAAAAATGGAGGGGCACAAATTTACACAGCTACCATGGTTCGACCCAGTGTGAGAAAGGTTACAATCGTATATCGGTAAATGTTCCATGACTCGCTATAGTCTATCATTTAGATGAATATGCCGCTGTGTGGTCACTGTCCTGTCGGTTTCTTTTACTTTAACCATCTTCGAAGCGAACGAAAGTGGGATTCTGTGGTTAAATATTGTTTGGATTTGCAAATAATGTTACAGGAATGCGTGTTTTTGTTATACACGTTTGCATGCACCCATTTTAATTCATTGTGTAACTGCGAAACATATCTGTGGAAAAAGTGGGGGGCACGTATCCCCTTGTGCCCCCTGGCTCCGTTGCCTCTGCCTGGCTACAAAACGTCCAGTATGTATGGGCTGATGTGCTCGTAGGCCAGGCAACATCCTACAAGACAATCCCTCCCCCGACACGTTCGACGACCAAGTAGATTTCCAATACTGTAGGAGCGTTAATATATTTTTCGGGTAGTGGGGTCAGATCACAAACCTTCCGATGCTTTCTATCGGTAACATTTGAAAGAAAATTTAAGGTACCATCTTCCATATTAACCCCTTAAATCCTAATCGTATTGACCATGCCTGTTTAAGGATATCCAGGGAGCGCGGTGGCTCAGTAGGTGGAGGTGCAGGCTGCAAGCCGAGAGGTTCTCGGTTCGAATCCCACCTGCGGCAACCGCGTTGTGTCCTTGGGCAAGACACTTCATCTCCATTGTCCGCGTGGGGGCACGATGACGCCGTGTACTAAGGCGTACTGCATGCCGATGGTACGCATGTCTTCAACCAATCTAACCCTGCCTGTGCTGCGGTGTGGAGTTACGATGTTGGGGAGCTGGCAGCTGCTCGTCGTTGCTCGGTGGTTCTCTCCGGGTACTCCGGCTTCCTCCACCCGTAAAACTGTCACGGTCATGATTAGCCATTGTGCATAAATATGTGACCTTAAAACATCAATAAATAAATAAGGATATCCATTGGGAGAACCCATATTCATATTTTGGTGATTAAGATTTTCAACGTGCAGCCTTGCGTCTGCACTTTGAAAATATTGATTGATCACCTCCCACAAATTCACTGAACAACCATTTACTTTATGTGACTGGGGCACATTGTAACCCTGGCCCGGAAAGGCGATCTTACGGGGCTGAGAAGTTAATAGAGGGTTTCTTCCCATCGGATTTTTTTCAGAAAAGATGTCTGATAGTTTTTGAATCTAGTGGACAACTGGTAATTGTTTTTAACGTGTACGGACCATCGTGAAAGTAGAAAGTATTCGTCGAAAACTCAAAATCACTGGTGATGGAGGTAGATCGTCCACTCATCCACCCCATCTCCACCCCACCCCACCCCATCTATGTCTAAACCACCATATGCTTTCTATCATAAAAATAATAGCGAAAATAGCAGATGATGTATGAAGCTAGAACATCGTTAACAAGATTAACCCTTTACTCAACGCAGACGATATCAAAATTTATTATTTTAAATATAATTTTTTATAATTTTTCAAAAAATTAAAAAAAAACATATCATGTGACCCCTCATTGGAACGAGCTCAATGAGCTCGTTCCAATGAGGGGTCACATGATATGGTTTTGTTGAAATATTTTGAAAAATTAGATTTTTTCAACTGCTCAATTTGCATATTACGCGGGCGGATGCGGGCGATTCGTTCGGTAAAGGGTTAACAATATTCAAATTTCGCACATGCTCGGCTACTTTTGTCATTATGAATGCCTTTGGGAAACGTTATTGATGTGTCCTCCAATGCTGAATCATCATGTCATAAGAATCCTCCAATACCAATAAAAAGATAAGAGTCGTTCGAGGAGTTACTCATTCGGGTAATTACTCGATTGCTTATTTGCTCGATTAGACTCGGGTTGTTCGAGCAATGTCTGTTCAAGCCACCACTCGATGGCTTATTTGCTCGATAATATCCGAGTCGTTAGAGCAAGAAGACTGCATTCGACTGTTAGTAGTAGCTGGGAGTCAAGTATGGCATTTTTGTAAACCGGAGCCCGTAGAGGTTGTGGTGTAGTGATACAGATACTGAGAGCCCTGGTAGTGTATTTAGTATTAAGTGTGAGAGACTCTATCACAGGAGAGATAGTGGTAGCCAATAGTAGTGGTACAGACCAGTAATAGTGGAAGTAAAGAGTAGACGCTAATCATAAGACAGACGTGGTGACAATGGACAATCAGCAGTAGTGGCCTTGGAGCTATGAAGAAGTGGGGTGGTCTGAAGCCAGGAACTGATCAGACGCAAAGCGCCATAACTATCTTCAGATAGATATCCTCCGATAAGTATTCTCTAAAAGGTATCTTTAAAAGGTATCCTCCAGTAGTATACTACCACGTCATAGGGATCCTCCATTAGTATAACACCATGTCATAGGGATCCTCCATTAGTATACCACCACGTCATAGGAATCCTCCATTAGTATACCACCACGTCATAGGTATCCTCCATTAGTATACCACCACGTCATAGGTATCCTCCATTAGTATACCACGATGTCATAGGTATTCTCCAGTAGTATACCACCACGTCATAGGAATCCTGCATTAGTATACCACCACGTCATAGGTATCCTCCATTAGTATACCACCATGTCATAGGTACCCTCCATTAGTATACCACCATGTCATAGGTATCCTCCATTAGTATACCACCACGTCACAGGTATCCTCCATTAGTATACCACCACGTCATATGAATCCTCCACTAGTATACCACCATGTCATAGGTATCCTCCATTAGTATACCACCACGTCATAGGAATACTCCATTAGTATACCACCACGTCATATGTATCCTCCATTAGTATACCACCACGTCATAGGTATCCTCCATTAGTATACCACCACGTCATAGGTATCCTCCATTAGTATACCACCATGTCATAGGTATCCTCCATTAGTATACGACCACGTCACAGGTATCCTCCATTAGTATACCACCACGTCATAGGAATCCTCCATTAGTATACCACCATGTCATAGGTATCCTCCATTAGTATACCACCATGCCATAGGTATCGTCCAGTAGTATACCACCACGTCATAGGAATCCTCCATAGTATACCACCACGTCATAGGTATCCTCCATTAGTATACCACCATGTCATAGGTATCCTCAATTAGTATACCACCACGTCATAGGAATCCTCCATTAGTATTCCACCACGTCATAGAAATCCTCCATTAGTATACCACCATGTCATAGGTATCCTCCATTAGTATACCACCACGTCATAGGAATCCTCCATTAGTATACCACCATACCATAGGTATCCTCCATTAGTATACCACCACGTCATAGGTATCCTCCATTAGTATACCACCATGTCATAGGTATCCTCCATTAGTATACCACCACATCATAGGTATCCTCCATTAGTATACCACCATACCATAGGTATCCTCCAGTAGTATACCACCACGTCATAGGAATCCCCCATTAGTATACCACCACGTTATAGGTATCCCCCATTAGTATACCACCATGTCATAGGTATCCTCCATTAGTATACCACCACGTCATAGGAATCCTCCATTAGTATACCACCACGTCATAGGAATCTTCCATTAGTATACCACCATGTCATAGGAATCCTCCATTAGTATACCACCACGTCATAGGTATCCTCCATTAGTATACCACCATGTCATAGGTATCCTCAATTAGTATACCACCACGTCACAGGTATCCTCCATTAGTATACCACCACGTCATAGGAATCCTCCATTAGTATACCACCACGTCATAGGAATCCTCCATTAGTATACCACCACGTCATAGGAATCATCCATTAGTATACCACCATGTCATAGGTATCCTCTAATAGTATACCACCATGTCATAGGTATCCCCCATTAGTATACCACCATGTCATAGGTATCATCCATTAGTATACCACCATGTCACAGGTATCCTCCATTAGTATACCACCATACCATAGGTATCTTCCAATAGTATACTACCATGTCACAGGTATCCCCCATTAGTATACCACCATGTCATGTCATAGGTATCCTCTAATAGTATACCACCATGTCATAGGTATCCTCCATTAGTATACCACCATGTCATAGGTATTCTCCATTAGTATACCACCATGTCATAGGTATCTTCCATTAGTATACCACCATACCATCGGTATCCTCCATTAGTATACCACCATGTCATAGGTATCCTCTAATAGTATACCACCATGCCATAGGTATCCTCCAATAGTATACCGCTAAGTGTGTCATAGGTATCCTCCATTAGTATACCACCATACCATAGGTATCCTCCGTTAGTATACCACCATGTCACAGGTATCCTCCATTAGTATACCACCACCTCATAGGTATCCTCCAATAGTATACCACTGTGCCATAGGTATCCTCCATTAGTATACCACCATGTCATAGGTATCCTCCATTAGTATACCACCGTGTCAAAGGTATCCTCCATTAGTATACCACCATGTCATAGGTATCCTACATTAGTATACCACCATATCATAGGTATCTTCCAATAGTATACCACCATGTCATAGGTATCCTCCATTAGTATACCACCACGTCACAGATGTCCTCTAATAGTATACCACCATGTCATAGGTATCCTCCATTAGTATACCGCCATGTCATAGGTATTCTCCATTAGGATACCACCATGTCATAGGTATCCTCCATTAGTATACCACCATACCATAGGTATCTTCCAATAGTATACCACCATGTCATAGGTATCCTCCATTAGTATACCGCCATGTCATAGGTATCCTCCATTAGTATACCACCATGTCATAGGTATCCTCTAATAGTATACCACCATGTCATAGGTATCCTCCATTAGTATACCGCCATGTCATAGGTATCCTCCATTAGTATACCACCATGTCATAGGTATCCTCCATTAGTATACCACCATGTTATAGGTATCCTCTAATAGTATACCACCATGTCATAAGTATCCTCCATTTGCATATCACCATGTCACAGGTATCCTCCATTAGCCAGACGAGGATAAGAGTCGTAAGAGTAATCACTCGTTCGAGCAATTACTCGAAAGCTTATTTGCTCGATAAGGTTAGAGTCGTTTGAGCAATGCTTGTTCGTGCTTCATTGTCTTTCGGTTTTAAGAACCCATTTTGGACTTCGTTATACACAGGGGGGGGGGGGGGGGTGATAAGTCTGTATGGGTAGGTACAGATTATGGGAAATGAAGCAATCTGACTGGTGATTATAAGACATGAACGAGGGCAAAGGTCGGAACCAGATATAGTTTTGACTAGATAGACTCCTAGGGTTCGGTAGCGAGAATTGCGCCTGTAAGAGTAGGTAATGACAGACTAGGTTTGGAATGTAAAACTGTTCCAAGTAAAAAGTTCTTCTGCTATAAGAGAGTATCCCAGAACTACAAAATGAAGTATACCATTGTTTTGAACTGGTCAGAACGGACCAGGAAGCTAAAAAAATAGCATCACAAAGCTAAAACCGTTCAAACTGGGGGGCTCTTTTACGCTACTGGAGTATACTCCGGGGGCAATCGAGTGGGGGTAAAGCCGATAGTAGTCATCGCACAGGCAGTACTGGTCCAGGAATGTTGCGGTGAGAGTAGCCAGAATAGTTAGAAGCAGAGAATTCTGAAGGCATCCGAGCTAAATAGTTGTCGGGTTGCCTGTGGTAATTAGATTTACGCGTATACAAAGAAACTCGCATATTATTGGAAAAGGGATGCTTGTGGGGGGGGGGGGGGGGGGGCGCACCAAAGAAAGTGGGGTGTTTTGGGGTATTTCTCGAGTCTATTTGGGTAATTAGATTTACTCTTATTCAATCGATCGCACCCTATGAACCAAGATGACGGCCTCCAGTATACAAAATGGACGGCGGAAACAGGTGTCACCCTAACAACACGCGCTGCACACGTGCTCCAAGACCATGTATCACTATGGGGGTGACGTCACAAAATGGCCGCTCATGCGGGCTACCATGACAACAAAACATGAACTGGTCACGTGAATATGACGTCACTTCCTGTGTCCAGCCAAAGAGGCACGTTTAATTCCTCTCCTATTGCTCAAGGTACTTTATTTTTATAAAGGGCCAGCCGTAATATTAAAAAAAATAGCATTTGTCATCTAATATTTAAAAGGGGTAGAGTAAAGTCGCCGTGGACTGGTCGTAAACCACGCGTGGGCTGTGATGTCCACGAATGCGTTTACCAGGTAATAAAAATCTCAGCAGCAAAATTTTAATTAATGAAGCACCGGGTTGTACCCGGTGCTTCATTAATTAAATTTTTGATGATTATTCCTGTAATTAGTGTTTGGAATCTAATATTATTGCGTCCGTGGAAATATTGCCCGCCTGTGGAAAGTGACCAGTTCACGGCGGCTGTATTGTACAAGTATATGGCGAATCAAACATACACAGATTGTCCCTGTAAACAAGTTGTTATTTCACACAACTTTGGAATTTGGCAATTTAGTTGCACTGTCCAACCCAGAGGAAGCTTATTTCATGATTTTGACGACGTTTTAATCACCGATTGTAAAAATCGGTCGTCAACTGGGCTCTAAATTGGAGCTTGGGGGTACTGTACTATACTCCGATACAGGTTTATGAGTTATTTAGCGCGCGTTCGCTCGTATTAGGTGTGGAAGTTCTTGAGACAGTTAATGAGACATTCAATTCTCCGGAAGATTCAATTGACTTTGGGAAACCAAAAAAATGGACCCGTATATATACTGGATCCACCAATATGCGGAATTTGTTATTCATTCTTGTTTCCGTTTTTACTGTTATACTTCTTGTACATAAACTGCTTCTGTACTGGCGATAAGGCGGCATAAACATTTGTGAATTTATGGCGTACCGATCCTTCAGTATTCTGCAACCATGTCTGGAACGTCCAGACATCCCGTCGACATTTTTAGAGTGTCGCTGGGGTTGGTTCCCTTTACAGCGTCACGGTACTCTCGTAAAAATGTAGGATTCAGAAGACGTACATGTAAACACAATAAAGACAATCTATTTGATGCAATAAGTTGAGAATTCAAATTGGCCTATTCTGCGACATAACCTTCTTTGTTCTGATTGGCGGTGTATATTTTACAGTTTTTTTCAGTATTGAACATATCATTTCCATTTCTAACCCACATTCACTTTTATATCTCTACATAACGGAAGTGCGAGGAATGAAATCGAATTCCAGGAATTAGACCTAAAAAATTCAAATTATGTATTCCGTCTTAGAAGTACTTTTTAAAACCAATTTTGTTATGATACAGCCATCCTTATTATAACGCTGCCACGATGTTTTAATTTAGGAATCGATTAATCGTCGCAAATAATCAATAATAATCGATTAATCGTATTAAATGATCCCCCCCCCTACTCTCTCTCTCTTTGTAATCGTACTAAATGATCCCCCCCTACTCTCTCTCTCTTTGAAGTCGTTAAAAATGAAGTTCAAGGCAGCTGACCTACCTCAAGTAAACAACGAAGACGATCCTATTTTAGGCACATTCAAAGCTTTGATATTCTGAACTTTTGAACCGTCAGTGTAATAATCAAGACCGGTCGGCAGTTGCGAAGTTCGCAACTGCCGACCGGTCTTGATTATTACACTGACGGTTCAAAAGTTCAGAACATCAAAGCTTTGATGTACCTGAAAGACAAATGCTTCTAACGGCTTCTTGAGGTTTAATGTCGACGTTCTTGACATTTTACCTTCAGAAACAAATTGTTTCATCAATTTTTTTTTAATTATTCAATGTCTAAAACGGGGTAAAATTTACCGATTCTTCGACAACGAAAAATATTAATCGATTTCGGCGTGATCGATCGACAATCGATTAATCGTGACAGCCCCACCTTATTACGGTATATTAGATGAGATGTCTGCGTGAACATTTCCCCCAATTCCCGATATGTCTGGCGCCTACATTTAAGGGATCGTCCAACAAAACTGTGGTATTTTTTAAATTTTCACTAGTGCCCAAAATACTGGTAAAAGAATTAAACAGTCATATTATATACAGAGAGTAATCGTTTGACTGGACTGGTTACGTGAAAGAATTCATGAGAGGTGAGGGACGTTGTACAAACACACGTTCGCGAATGCGCACGAGTGTTTTACAATATAGTCCCTCGCCTCGAATATAGTTATATTATTTAACCCCTTACCTAACGTAACGGCCAAAAAGGGCAAACGCTATTCTCAAAACTCGCCAATTAATTTTCATTATTTTTTCATTTGTTGTCTCTAAAACATAGGTTATGATCCCTCATTGGAACGAGCTCGTCGAGCTCGTTCCGACGAGGGGTCATAACCTATGCTTTTGAGACAAAAAATGAAAATAATAGTTATTCAAGAATTTTTTTTGCAAGGGTCGTCTGCTTTTCATGTTAGGTAAAGAGTTGAAAAAAAAAACAATGAAGTCCCCTTTACATTCACGGCAAAGTGTCTTCGTTTGCGCGCACGGATATATGACCCAATTGTTGATTTCATAATTCACTTGTTAAGTTATCGTTTATAATCAAACCCGGAAATCCCAGTAAATCACACTTTGGAAAAGTAATTAATCAAAATAATGCCTAGAGTAGAAGGAAATCGAATATATTCACTTTTTCGCGAAAAACAAAAACAATTTACGATTTTGACGACAGGCAAATGTCCAATGACATTAGCAACGAATTGCGAAAATCACGAATAGATCGGTAATTCCAATGACAAGGTTTCAAAAATATGACTTCGAACTCCAGACTCGGAGAAAACACATTTTACCATTTCGTCCCCGATATGTTACAAATGCTCCAAAGCAAGCCTGGATATAAGAGGCCGGACATGGACAAAGTCCGACTCAGTTATGCGTTTGTCATACGGCCAGTTGCTTGCGCCCGTCACTCTGTTCGAGGCCAATTTCCATCGTTACACGCTAAAAACTAAAGTGTTAAAAACTACACTTGAAGTGCTGTATTTAACCCTTACTAAGTGCTGAACTAGCACTTTGTTCAAGTGTAGATATCCCAGAACTTGACAGGTGTTACAATAATACCACTTGACAAGTGCAACGTCGCGACACTTAAAAGGAAACAGCGCAGATGACGCGGATCAGGCTCGAACTCTCGAGCCTGATCCGCATCATCTGCGTTGTGTCCTTTTAATTATGTACCCACCAAGAGCAAATCAAATTATGGACGATTCTGGAAGAACCACCAATGCTAGACATATGGGAAGTGCCATCCATTCAAGTTTCAGATGTCTGACGATTGTAATGTCTAAGTGCTCAAAGCATTGCACTTTGAGTGTTAAAATCAAACCCAAAGAGTTAGAATGGGTTTAACACCTTGAAAGTGTCAGTTTTAACACTTTAGTTTTTACTGTGTATGTGGGCAGTGACGCGTGGGAATGGTGGGTGAATCATTAAAAGTACAAATCCATAACAGTTTATTTCCCGTCATCATAATACACGACAATCATTTACGAATTCCGTATACCACGTTACAAAAATTCAATGCAAAACAAAAACATAAAACAAGGATTTTGTAGATGGACACTTTCCCAGGGATTACTCCCGCAACGTATCGAACATGCAGTGCTTCCCATTGATTTGAATTTCCGTATTCACAATTGTCAAAGGCAACTCGAATGCAGATGTCTTCAATTGAAGTACCGTCATCACACTGACTTATCAATGATATTGTTTAAACCCTTCAAGATATGTGTAAATTCTCATTGAATATACTGAAAATTACTGTTTGCGACTGATGCTGAAAATGTCCGGCAGGGTCTCTAAATGTCCAACAGGAGTCAGTTTGTACCTGTCATTTTGTCCGGCAACCCCCCCCCCCCCCCCCCCCAAAAAAAAAATTATATCCAGGCTTGCTCCAAAGGAAAATTCACGAAAAAGAAACAAGCTTCCATTTGAAAACCATGCGGGGAAACCGGTCTCATGACAGCTTGTAATCATATAAGGCAAAATATTGTTTTCAAAGATCTGAGAACTGCAGAAACGGCCACACTATTTTCAAATCTGCAAGGCGATGGAATTGAAAACACTCAATACATTCACGCGGGAAAGTTACATTGACAATCCCATTAATACGAGATAAAGTCCAAATCGCAGGACAAGTTTTCAACTTCCTCATCCAGGGATGTCATTTTTAGAAATGGATCACCGCGCCTCTGTTTCGTAATATTATAATATTAGAACGTTCCTTTTCATGTTCTATCGGTCGATAGTACCTGAGTGTGTGTGATTTCTGAAATAAAACCTGAAGCAGCGAAGCTGCTGAAGGTTTTATTTCAGAAATCACACAAACTCAAGTACTATCGACCGATAGAACATGAAAAGAAACGTTCCAATTATTTTATTATGCCGAACAAAAAATAACTTTCATTGTTAAGCGTTAACTGCAATATGCCATCAATTTTGTAACAACAATGTAGTCGAATCCAAAAATATGACGTAATTTCGAACGAATGACGTCTCTTCGAAAATGACTTGTCACAAGTGCCGTCGCTTTGGGAGTTTCTGTATCACCAAATGTTTACAACTGCATCATGCTGTTCGTGTTATAATTCATTGTTAATGCTTGTGTGATAAGTGGTATAAATTAATGGAATATAAATTTATGTTTCTCGGACAACGACAGTTGATAGAATTAAGCGGAGTGAAACAATTTATTTTAAACTTGAGGCGGAGGCTCTGCGAGGTCGAGGATTATTAAACTTGTGGAAATATCATTGACTGAAGTCATAACTCATATTCAGGATTCACTGAAGTGGTGAACAACACGTTAGTTTTTAATATTTCTGATTCTTTTGAATTCATTGTTTGCAGTTAAAATTGAAAACACTCCCACTGAAGATGATATATTTGTTGGTAAGTTTATGTTTACCGGTTTCGAAAAAAGTTAAACGGACACCGTAGCCAGCGTTTGGTGTTGAGAAATTCCAATCGACGCTTATCAATGGAAGTGGAGCTTACATTTTCTTCGTTCTCTTGTCTCCAGGGAAAAAAGGTCCGATAGTACCCGTGTTTTGCCCCCAAACTCCAGTACTATGACTTTTAGAATGTGTCAAATTAACCAATCACGGTTGATGTTACAAACGTGAGGCATAATAATATAATTTGGTTGTTGTCAATATGTAAAATATTATAAACTGGATAAATAGGTTTCAAAACAAAAATATGTCCATGCACTCAAACATTCGTTGGTAATCGTCATACTTGGTGTTTGTACAAACATATCATTTGATTGAGGCCGAACTATATTTATCACAACTTCCTGTTCCCATTTCCATGTTTGCCTGATACCCAAAGGATTTTCAAAATGAGAGAACAACAAGGCTTTTAGCTGTCCATCTTCAGTGAAATCTGGGAACATGGTTACGTTAACTTTCTGTGCCACGCAATTATATTCAGTGTCAAATCGATCCACACTAATTTTTCGGGTAAAGCTGAAGAATAGGGGACTTTTCCATTTACGTAAAAACAACACACTTTTCTCACCTTTTTTCTGCATTTTCCTATTACTAGTCATGTTTTCGATAAAATGACCTAAAGATATTCACTTTTACTGGCAATTATAACCTCCCAACGCATGTTTTTTACCGGTGCGATTTGTGACATTCGTGTTTATCTTTCCTCCATGTTTTTTTGTGTTTTTCGGCGTCTGCTCTGTGTATTGGTTGTTTTTGGTACACTTGTTTGTTCTGTTCTCAACATGGTCTAGGGTCAGAGTAGTGAGGGTTAGGGTTAGCTTACCCGTAAGCTAACCCTAACCCTCACTACACTGACCCTAGACCTACAATCGCCGGCCAAAGAGAAAGCGAAAGTTATGTAAACGCGCACCTCAAAATGGCGAGAATGCAGAAGAATCTCCGGCACCGTGACATTAAAAGGGTTTAAATTATCTCTAATCTTAGTCATAAGTGAATATCTTTCGGTCATTTTATTGAAAACACGACTAATAATAGGACAATGTAGAAAAAAGGTGAGAAATATGCGTTGTTTTTACATAAAATGAAAAGTCCCCTATTCTTCAGCTTTACCATTTTTCGCTTGAGCCCTGTAATATGAAACCAGTGTCACCGATATCAACATTGTATCCACAACAATCAACATCAGCATCCCTTCGTGGTTAGAACCGTTAGATTACCGAAATGAGGCCGAACGCTTATGAAATTGCAGATAAACGAAACCATTAACCGAAATAATCGTGGTTTTGTTCAAGCCTTTCACTGACTGGTTATCAATTGGATTCAGTCAACAAATAAGCTATTATTGTTGTACAATCTGCCATAGGCAGAAATTAGACCGGTGGAAATGTGCATGCGCGAGTTATTGTGAAACTCTTATCATTTTTTAACACTGAAGCCCATGGAAACAATTTTTTCAAACCCATTTTAGAACCTGATAATGTTTATATTTCCCCTGTTATTTTGATACAACTCAATCTCTCTATTTGCACGTGGTGTTTTAACTTTTTTCTACAAAAAAGAAGAAGTTCGGTCAAAATTTATTTGAATATTGATGGTGAAATGTGTGTAGAGTCTATATAAATTAATACCAGGCCTGGGATTCTTTAGAAGCGCAGACCTGTTTGGGACTGCCTTTAAAATCTATTATCATTTCGTCCCCTGAGTTCCAATGTGTTATATGTGCCTACTACTGGCACATATAACACATTGGAACTCAGGGGACGATTTGTCAATGTTGCACTGATTCGCAATAATCCATGACCCATTCATTTCGATACAGTTTAAGTGTAGAAGACAGTCACTTAAGAACTGAATGCAACATTTTGAATAATGAGAAGATATGTGTGCCAAGTTTTCCACTGTGTAACTGAATGTAGTACAATTTTTCAATCACGATATTAATGCCTTGAAGTGAATATAACCAAAATAGCATACAAGTTTTTGCATTGAAAATTTCAGGTGCAATTGCACTCCCAATCTGAGGAGGGCAATTGTTTTTGCACTCTTTGATTTTCTGGATTGCCAGGCCTGTAATACAAAATCACCGATTGTGTGAGTGTTTATATCACTTTTTCATATTTTGTGCTTAAAGTACGCGATTTCCCCTGTTCAGTTCATTTAGATTTATTTATTTATTGATGTTTAACCCTTTATCCAACGTAACGGCCAAAACCGACCAGCGCTATTCTCAAAAATCGCCAATTAATTTTCAAAATATTTTCATTTTTTGTCTCAAAAACATAGGTTATGACCCCTCGTTGGAACGAGCTCGTCGAGCTCGTTCCATCGAGGGGTCATAACCTATGTTTTTGAGACAAAAAATGAAAAAAATTAATTATTCAAGAATTTCTTTTGCAAGTGTCGTCTGCTTTTCATGTTAGGTAAAGGGTTAAGGTCACATATTTATGCACAATGGCTAATCATGATCGTAACAGTTTTACGGGTGAAGGAAGCCGAAGTACCCGGAGAGAACCACTGAGCAACGAGCAGCTGCCAGCTCCCCAACATCGTAACTCCGCACAGCAGCACAGGCAGGGTTAGATTGGTTGAAGACATGCGTACCATCGACGTGCAGTACGCCTTAGTACACGGCGTCATCGTGCCCCCACGCGGGCAATGGAGATGAAGTGTCTTGCCCAAGGACACAACGCGGCTGCCGCAGGAGGGATTCGAACCGAGGACCTCTCGGCTTGCAGCCTGCACATCTACCAACTGAGCCACCGCGCCCCCCCCCCCCTATTCAGTTCAAAATCTATAGATATTAACGTTAAATTATATATAAATTGTATGAATGTGAATTACAAAACTGTTCAGTCACTTTTATGTTGAAAATTGACAATTATTTATACCGAAGCGTAGTCAGAGCTCTTATTGTGAATCGCGATATTCTCTTTTAGGGTAATATTAGAGATGTATGTGCGAACCGTGAATTATTTATTTTATTTACTTTCATGTGCTTCTGTTTATTGTCAAATCATTAACTGGACAGTGTTTTTTGTTTTTGGTTGTGTGTTTTGCGCTGGTGATATATATTATCTCACCTTTAATATGCTGTTTCAATGACAGAAATCTTTATTCACAGATTTTGTTACAACCCACTGTCTCCAAGCGAAATTTTCGTTGGCTGCACTCTAAAATTAGTTGGGTTAAAAATCAACCCAAATCAACTGGGTTGAGTGAATATGAACCCAATTGGGTTCATATTCACTCAACCCAGTTGATTTGGGTTAATTTTTAACCCAACTGATTTTAGAGTGTGTGCATTGTTTATTTCATATTTACACACTGTTGTTGTTTATCCATTTATTATTATATTTATTACCCTGTATGTATTTTGTATTAAAAAAACTCTTCGACGTACACATGCTGAGACATAGAGTAAATACAAGTGGGTTATAAATTAAATGCTAAAACTTATTTCATTCCTCTGTTGTATGTCCGTACATAATGCTATTCCTTTGCACGTTGAAAAGCGAATGGTAAATGATTTTCCCGTCTCTGCATACCCTTTTGCATTTGCATATTTTTGCACGGTTATTTTTTATTACTTTGCACGAGGTTGTTTTCAGATTAGTCTATTTCTTGAATTCAAGTTTGCAATAAATAATTAATGACAGTGCTGCTTTCCTCTTAATTTTTCAATTCAAATGTAAAAACCCTCCCGTGTATCTCATCTGACATCTAATATCACCAAATCCAATTATCAAGCCGGGAAAGACTCTTCTGTCTGTTTTTTGTGAATATTGTTTCGGGAGTTATCTCCCTTTACTGGAATCATTTCTAGAGTTCTGATAACAGTCTATCTTCCCAGAAACGTACAACAGGAGGACAGTAGTTTCAAAATAATTATGCAAAGTATAGCATAGAGTGAACAACCACACGCTCTAAACCAAATCAGTTTTAGCTCACCAACTTTAGTTGTGTGAGCTTATGGCATGGCTCGATCGGTCGGCGTCGGCGTCGGCGTCAGCGTCAGCGTACGTGTCCAATAATGTTAAAGCTTCTGTTTAGGTCACTTACTCGCCCTATTTTCATATCATAGCCTTTATAATGCTGCTATATGATGATTATTATCATTCTACCATGATTTAACCCCTCATACCCTACATTTTAAACATTTTTCTTGACATTTTTAGTTGCGTTCAGTTTTCTGTTTAGCTCAGAATTTCATGTTTAACTAAGTGTTTAGGTCAGCTGCTGTGCTCCTTCTCTTCTCATGGCACTTATGTTCATCATACGTGTTCCTCAGTATCATTGTTCCATGATTAACCCCTCATACCCTGCATTTTGAACATTTTTCTTGACATTTTTAGTTGCGTTTAGTTTTCTGTTTAGCTCAGAATTTCATGTTTAACTTTGTGTTTAGGTCAGCTGCTGTGCTCCTTCTCTTCCCATGACACTTATATTCATCATATGTGTTCCTCGGTATCATTGTTCCATGATTAACCCCTCATACTCTGCATTTTAAACATTTTTCTTGACATTTTTAGTTGCGTTTAGTTTTCTGTTTAGCTCAGAATTTCATGTGTAACTAAGTGTTTAGGTCAGCTGCTGTGCTCCTTCTCTTCCCATGGCACTTATATTCATCATACGTGTTCCTCAGTATCATTGTTCTATGATTACCCCTCATAACCTGCATTTTAAACATTTTTCTTGACATTATTAGTTGCGTTCAGTTTTCTGTTTAGCTCGGAATTTCATGTGTAACTAAGTGTTTAGGTCAGCTTCTGTGCTCCTCTTCCCATGGCACTTATATCCATCATACATGTTCCTCAGTATCATTGTTCCATGGTTACCCCTCATAACCCCTCATAACCTGCATTTTAAACATTTTTCTTGACATTTGTAGTTGCGTTTAGTTTTCTGTTTAGCTCAGAATTTCATGTTTAACTTAGTGTTTATGTCAGTTTCTGTGTTTTACTTTTAAAAGGTTGTGTTTAGGTCAGCTTTGTCGCATGTTATGAGCCTGTTTGATACAGTTCTTGTGTTTGCCAAAGTTACTTTCAAAGAGGAATGTTGGTGAGCTATAGGACGTTGGCGTCCTTCTTGTTTAATGTGGGACTGTTAATATTGATGGTTGTTTCAATAAATAGTTTAGGTGAGTAGGTCAGAATGAATTTGAAACTTCTCTAAATTTTTTAGGAATCGTAATGGATGGACATCTATCCTATAAGTACCATTTTTCACGTTTAAACATTTTTCTTGACATTTTTAGTTGCGTTTAATTTTCTGTTTAGCTCGGAATTTCATGTTTAACTTAGTGCTGTGCTCCTTCTCTTCCCATGGCACTTATATTCATCATACATATTCCTCAGTATCATTGTTCCATGATTAACCCCTCTACTCTGCATTTTAAACATTTTTCTTGGCATTTTTATTTGCGTTTAGTTTTCTGTTTAGCTCAGAATTTCATGTTTAACTTAGTGTTTATGTCAGTTTCTGTGTTTTACTTTTAAGAGGTTGTGTTTAGGTCAGCTTTGTCGCATGTTATGAGCCTGTTTGATACAGTTCTTGTGTTTGCCAATATTACATTCAAAGAGGAATGTTGGTGAGCTATAGGACGTTGGCGTCCTTCTTGTTTAATGTGGGACTGTTAATATTGATGGTTGTTTCAATAAATAGTTTAGGTGAGTAGGTCAGAATGAATTTGAAACTTCTCTAAATTTTTTAGGAATCGTAATGGATGGACATCTATCCTATAAGTACCATTTTTCACGTTTAAACATTTTTCTTGACATTTTTAGTTGCGTTTAATTTTCTGTTTAGCTCGGAATTTCATGTTTAACTTAGTGCTGTGCTCCTTCTCTTCCCATGGCACTTATATTCATCATACATGTTCCTCAGTATCATTGTTCCATGATTAACCCCTCATACTCTGCATTTTAAACATTTTTCTTGACATTTTTAGTTGCGTTTAGTTTTCTGTTTAGCTCAGAATTTCATGTGTAACTAAGTGTTTAGGTCAGCTTCTGTGCTCCTCTTCCCATGGCACTTATATCCATCATACATGTTCCTCAGTATCATTGTTCCATGGTTACCCCTCATAACCCCTCATAACCTGCATTTTAAACATTTTTCTTGACATTTGTAGTTGCGTTTAGTTTTCTGTTTAGCTCAGAATTTCATGTTTAACTTAGTGTTTATGTCAGTTTCTGTGTTTTACTTTTAAAAGGTTGTGTTTAGGTCAGCTTTGTCGCATGTTATGAGCCTGTTTGATACAGTTCTTGTGTTTGCCAAAGTTACTTTCAAAGAGGAATGTTGGTGAGCTATAGGACGTTGGCGTCCTTCTTGTTTAATGTGGGACTGTTAATATTGATGGTTGTTTCAATAAATAGGGTAGGTGAGTAGGTCAGAATGAATTTGAAACTTCTCTAAATTTTTTAGGAATCGTAATGGATGGACATCTATCCTACCATGTTGTACAAATAGGCACAGGAATTGCGCGCTCTAACTACGTCCTAAGTAGAGAGAAGAAACTACTACCGCATGAATCAATGATCACTCTATATAACGCCCTTATTCATAGTCATATTGCTTACGGAATATCAGAGGTGGCGGAGCCAGGGGGTTGCACAGGGCGCACGTGCCCCTCCACTTTTGTCCACACATATGTTTCGCAGTTACACAATGAGTTAAAATGGGCGCATGCAAACATATCAATATACACGCATTCCTGTAACATTATTTACAAATCCAAACAATATTCAGCCAAAGAATCCCACTTTCGTTCGCATCGGCCCCCTTCTTCTACTTCAACTATCTTCCAACCCGAAGGCTGGGCTTCGGGTTGGAAGCTGGTTGAAGTAGAAGAAACGGACAGGACAGTGACCACACAGCGGCATATTCATCTAAACGAGAGACTATAGCGAGTCATGGTACATTTACCGATATACGATTGTAATCTTTCTTACACTGGGTCGAACCATGGTAGCATTGTAAATTTGTGTTCCTCCACTTATATCGAGATTCCGCCGCCGCCCCTGTGGAATACACATTTAGGGCAACTCTAAATCAGTTAGGAAAGTATCTCTCCTAAAGACGCATTCTACACGCATTATAAATAATAAACGTTTTAACCCTTTACCTAACCTGAAAAGCAGACGACACTTGCAAAAATAATTCTTGAATAACTAATTTTTTTCATTTTTTGTCTCAAAAACATAGGTTATGACCCCTCGTTGGAACGAGCTCGACGAGCTCGTTCCAACGAGGGGTCATAACCTATGTTTTTGAGACAAAAATGAAAAAAATGATGAAAATTAATTGGCGATTTTTGAGAATAGCGCTGGCCGGTTTTGACCGTTACGTTAGGTAAAGGGTTAATGCCCATACCGACCCCTTTATCGTAAAAATCGTATTTTAAGCTGCAGTCATTGCTATTTGTATTTTACTGGCATACCAATAAACTACCCATCTCCTTCAATACTTTTCTTCTCCTCTTCGAATAGACCACGAACTACAAGACAGACTCATTGGAAATTCTGCGCACTAGAACGAAATATTTAAAAACCTATTCCCAGTGTTTGCATACCCAAACTAGGAAATGACCCTCATGATACCAAGTAAATAGATTTGGGTAGTTTTTTCTCCCCACTTTATCAATGGAATCAGTTTTGTGAATTTGTCAAGAATATTAAACCATCTTCAACAGAATTATGAGGTATAATTGCAACAAAATGTTCACATTCCGTTGTTTTGCCCTAAGTCGAGTTTCGTACAAAAAAGCTGATGTTTTTTTAGTGGCGGGTGGTGGTGGTGGTGGTGGTGTGTTTGTGTGTGGGAGGGGTGCCTTTTCAATTGTTTTCAAATAGATATCATCCCCCAATAAACTTGATTTTAAAAAAAAAAAATTCCTCGTGAATCACCAGTCACATGCAATGCTTTGAGATGCAGTATTCATCTTCTTTTAATGAGAGAGACTGAAGATTCAAGTTTGTTCACGGAATGCTAGTATATTTTCAGAGATTCCTAATCTGTTTAAACAGATTACTAATCTGTTTAAACGGATTATTAATCTGTTTTTACAGATTACTAATCTGTCTAAACAGATTACTAATCTGTTTTTACAGATTACTAGTCTGTCCAAACAGATACTAATCCGTTTTTACAGATTTTCAAAATGTTCTCGAACCCCCACCAATGGGAGGGGGATACCGTAAGTCTGAGATGGGGTGTGTATGGCCCTCCAATTGGCGGTTGAGGACCCCCCGAACCCCCACCAATGGAAGGGGCATACCCACCCCACCTCAGGCTTACAACTTTCAAATATGCCTGTGGCATATATCAACCTGGTACTCTCCCAAAATTATGCCCCCCTCAATAGGAAGTCCCCTCTATGCCCCTGCTTTGTTGCAAGATTTGCATAAAGCAGCGGTTGAAGGGAGGTGCACATTCGACGGACGGTATGCCTTAGTGCCCAACGCCACCGTGCCAAAGCGAGGACAAGCAGGATTAAGTGTCTTGCTTTACGGCACAGCGCAGACGGCGCGGGTCAGGATCTAACCGTCGACCTTTCGGTTTGAAGACTAGGGGTCAAACCAATGAGCAAGGGCGTAGCTAGAATTTCCTGTTGAGGGAGCATAATTTGTTTAGGAGTGCCAGGTCAATATATGCCACAGGGGTGGCTCCCCCGAACCCCCACCAATAGGAGGGCCATACCCACCCCCACCTCAGGCCTACGGTATCACCTCCCATTGGTGAGGCCTCGGGGGAGAATCTGGGATCCTCCCCGCCCCCTTTAGTTACGATACTGCCAATGAATAACCGCGATCCCTACCCTAGGCATAAATTGTCAAATTGTCTCATCTCTTGATCTAATGTGATGCCATAGGGCACGTAACCCAGTAGCGTTATATGGAGTTGCCGTGGTAACGAGCGCGAGCGGACATGTTGCAACGTAATTACCATGGTGGTTTGTGGTGTCTGTTGCGCGTGTTGTTGTGGTGCTGTATTATACGTGTATTCGTCGTCTGTTTCGTATTGGAGGTCGCTGTCTTGGTTCTATGGTGGCACGTAGTTCCTACTTAACTAGAAGTCCTATAATATGACATGGGTGTGTTTGCGGGGGGGGGGGGGGGGGGGGCAATGTTTGATTGAATGAAAAAAATCTAATTACCCAAATCTACCCTACCGGAAACAACCAGACAACTATTTATCTAGTTCGAATTCTTCCAGAAACCTTGTTTTTCATTCCTAATTTAATGGCACACAGTGCTATGGGGCCGTTAACCAACTAGAGTGCCTAAGGCACATTCGATGGGTTTGGGATATAGTGGGAGAACATTTCGCTTGTCACTTGGAACAGTTTTACATTCAAACCTTATCTGTCACTAGTGTTAGCTACTGCTGTCTATCCCAAGCTCTATTCTGGCTACTGGCTACTCTCATCCCAGCATTCCATTTCCACCTCAAGTCCCATTTAGATAAGGCGAATTGTAGCTGGAAAAAACATTTCTAGGTACAACACTTTGCCCCAAGAGCAACGATATGTTTGTCATGTGAACGGGGTATATTTAATTTGTACCGGGTATATCTTACACCAGGTGTGTAAGTTCGTTTAAGATGTATAAGTAAGAGAAATTTGTTTACTTTGAAATTCCCACCTCTGATGTTCCACAAATACAAATTAAATATACACAAATTATACACCCAAATGAAGCTGGTGATGTACAAACCACTAATAATATATTAATAAAAAAAAGTAGGGGATATTTGATAAAAGTGAGATATCTGAAGAAATATATTTATATTTTTATCAAAAAGGCAGTTGAGGCATTGCACTGTGACATCTTGTGAATGATTTCAGCGATAGTTGGGTGTCTGACAAACACACATTCCACACACTGACCTGTAGAAGACATGGACGGTCAGTCAGAGAATTTACCACATTCAGTCAAAGACCTCCATGCCTTGTAAATCCTCCTCGGTTCGCGAGACAAGCGCGGATCCGACGTTGACTGATGTTATTTCATTCTTCCTACAGGCTACAGTGCAGCGGAGAGTTCCTGGGCATTGGTAGGGGGCTGTGGCCGTAGGCGCCTTTCAAGCATATCCCAGACGTGCTCGATTGGTGAAAGGTCTGGACTTAGTGCTGGCCAAGGCAGTGTAGTGATGTTCTGGTCCTGGAGGAACTCTGTAGCGAGACGGGCCATGTGAGCTACTCACATGTTGTCACGGTAGTACTGCCCTGTGACACGCACTTGGATGACATGTAATGCTGTTCTGCTTGTCATGGTTATGCCTCCCCACACCATAACCGATCCACCACCAAAACGATCGTGCTGCCTATCGGTTACGTCATGGTATCGTTCGTTCCGCCGCCGCCACACTCTGCTTCGCCTATCGTGGAAGTGGAGAGTGAATCTCGATTCATCGGAAAACATGACGTTGCTCCACCGACGATTGTCCCAGCGCTGTCGTGCTCCACACCAATTACGCCTTGCTGCGATGTGACGTTCAGCCAAACGTGGAATTATTCGAGGTCGTCGAGCGTACAAATTCCAGCTGTGTAGGCGATTTCGGATAGTGTGACCACTGACTCGCACATCTGTCGCTCGGTGCAGCTTCTGTCCAATTTCTGAGGCACTTTGATGGCGGTTACGTAATGCTGTGGTTCGGATGATAACCCTGGTTATCAGTTGTCGCCCTTGGACGACCTGACCGACGTCTGTCATCAACATTGCATGTCTGACGGTAGTGTAACCACAACCTGCTAATCACCTATTGAGTGTTGTTGAGAATTTGACCCCACTGCAGTCTGTCTGTCTCCAGCTTCAAACATGAAAACGGCAAGTAAACGTTCGTCACGTGTCAGCCTTCGCATACCTCAAAAGTTACGTTTCGACCAGAAACTATTGGTGAACGAGTTTATACCAAGAAAAGAACGATGAAACCTCTGAAAAATACCGGCCAGTACAAATGAAAATTTCATTTTCACAGACATTAAGGGGTCGTCCAACTTAACTTTGGTCAATTTGACATTTTTCCCAATGCCTCAGAAACAGATAAGAGAAGTAAGGAAAGGTAAATTATATATCAAAATAATGAGTAAAGTGCAGAGAAAAGGTACATATAATTTTTTTTCAGGACAAAAAGTGAATTTTATGATTTTAATGAACATTAATTTGCCAATGGCATAAGTAACGAACCGGTAAAACCACAAAATGATCGGTAATTCGCAAGCCTTGTCTTCAATGTAATGATAACATACTACAGACTCGGAGAAAGCATTTTAATTACACACACTCTGGTGTGTTTTGATGAATGCAATACAACCAACACAAATTTGGGATGTTCCGGATGTGGGGATGTTCCGGATGTGGCCATGTTACACTGATGTTACGTGATTACGTCCTATATTTGCTCGAGACAATGTATGAGCGGATTTGCAAACAGGTTACAGCAAATACTTGAGCTGTTAATGTTATAACTGCAAAATATGGTTCGAAATTCCCTCTCGTGTTTACAGGCCGTCTGAACTTTTTTGTTGACAAAAAATCTGAATTATTGTGCACAAGAAAGACAACATGAACCACTTGTAAAAAAATAACCGAGTGTATAAAATCGGGACAATACACATAAAACTATATGGTGTCACTTGTGTGCAAAGCACACTATGGTGTATCCCCGCATTTGCATCCTTGACCTTGTATGAATGCTTGATACAAAGATGAAATGTATTATATGACACACTAAACTCATCCTAGTGCAGCCATAGAACTCTGAATTACATAGGTTGGGATTATTCGAAAGAAAAGTAAAAAATTAGCGCATTTTTCAAGTGGCTCCACAGAAACCACCTGGTGGCGCAAAACTTTAAAAGTGGTATTTTTGGATTGCACAGACCCTATTGAACAACTATAGAAAATTACAGCGTTTCGAATTACAAAACCAGACGTGTGGACGTACGGAAGTACGGACGGAGATCACGACAATATCCCCGTTAAAACGCGGGGATAATAAGGCAATATTCATAAGAAAGTAAGCAGGATGCTTCAGAAATAACTTTTTCTCGAAGTATATTCCAAGTGACCTGGAACTATATTGAGCGTGTTGATTTCCCCCGATGTTGTGAAGTTATTTACTTCACAGTAACCATGGATCTTCGCCACGGACTGTGTTGATGTCGGCAAAGGACCGGTTGAAGATGGGTTGAAAATGATGCATTCGCGCTTTTAAATAAGGTGCGTTTGAACGATGCTGAGATTTTAGTTTTTTCTTGCAACCAACCATACCAACACAAGCGTCGATCAGTGTCTTTTGTCATCGTTTTACACTGACAAATGTGACAAATCTCCTTCACCGGAAACTATCTCTCAATTTGCATACCATAATAAACATAACCGCTGTCATCGTGACCGTGTGGTCAAAACCCAAACGAATTATCGAATCCACGGTCAAAATTAGCCGCAATTGGCATTTAAACAAATGAAATACACGAAATATTCGCAATTTCTTCATTATCCATGCCGAGTTACTTTTGAACCAGACCACATGCGTTCAGTTCCGTTTGTCGGCATCAAACTGATATTGTTTGTGGTAATTAATAGTACGAGAAGGCGAAAGAAGCCAAATATTTTCCCATCATCTTTAAATTAATTAAAATTGATAATTCCTTTTATTTTACTGAAATTAAGAATTGATAAGGTGGGTGTGTTGCGATTATTATGCCCCAGACTTGGAAGTTGTAAAATCAAAGGTGCATCTAGGGCCGTGCAGTGGTGTCCTCTGTCCTCTTACCCATACATCATTACATATACCAACACTCTCCCTTGTATCTCAACCACTGCTACTCCAATTGGAAGGATATTTGGTGTTGTGATCGAGCATCATGGGGAAACGATGCCCGTGTAGCTGCTGTAGCATGTGTTTCTTCCCACATTTTTCAGAGTTATGGTACTTTTTCACTTTTTCGAGTTAGAAAATTTTGTTTATAACTAGTTGATTTGTTACAATTTGTTGGAAAGTGCCTGCTGACACCCTCAAATTTATTGCTACAAAATATTTTTGGTGAAGATTTTGTTCCTTTTACTTATCAAGCAACAACCTAATGAATATTCTGAATAAAGCCACCAATCTGATGTTTGACACTTTTATCGGAGCTGTTATGGAGGCTTATGGAACTCAAAATGTTGATTATGGCAGGACTTTTCTATTCACCCATTAATTGATAAATTAAGTGTTATAGTTGGAAGTAAGAAGCATGAAATGATCCAGAACTTAAAGTCTAAAAAATAATGTTTTGCAATGTAACATGATTTTGGCAGATACACTTATTTTGAGGGTTACCTGTCTGATAGTGTTTGGAACATGTGTGCCCAGGATCTTCAAAAAGAAAAAAAGAGTTAAACTTTGAGAAAAAAGGCATATGCCTTGAGTGCCGGAGGTAGAGTCATACAAGGAAGACAGCCCCACCCCCCCCCCCCCCGGGGAAATATGTCAAATGGAGCTCACTTGTCACCTTTTGATTGCTTTGTGTACTGCGTTCTTGAAAAAAATATGTGAGACCCTCTGGATGTGCCCTTCTGATCTCAATAAGCCTCCTTGGGGAATGTACATGCAATAATGGTTATGTAAGGTTGATTCGATGTGTTTTGAATAACAATGTACTTTTATGTACATTAGATGGTTTATTGCAGTGACAGGTTACAGTTACCCTTATTTCTTCTCCAACAGATATCATGAGTGTATTGGTGTCCAAGAGTAAACAAAGCTATTATACTTATTGATAAACCAGACAAATTTAACAATTTAATCACTATCGAATTGATGCGTGGGATAAAAGGGGTTACCGTGCAAGGGGTTTGTAAATATATTTATTCAACTACAATGTATGACTTTGCAGTGCATTCTACATAGGAGAATATCATAGTTTCTTTCCAAACCACCAAAGTGACACATACATCTTTATATTGGAAGACACTCTTTTGTCCTTCCATACTTCTTCTGGTGGACTCCTTCAAGTTGACATTTGTTGAACTCTCCAAATCAAAACATAAACAAAAGAAAATGTCTGCCTTCAATCAGTGAGCACTCCAGTTCTAACATTTGGTCTCAATCTTTATTACTTTCATGAATTAGGAAAAGATTTCTTCGAGTATGTACTTCAATGTTTATAGAATACAGCTGTTATTTTAATTTGAGGTATTTTATTGTAAAACCTTTGTTCTCTTACTTATGCCATAGCAGACTTTCAGGTGGTGCTATTTACACATGGCGGCAGTTCCATGGCAAATTCCAGTTTCCACAAGCATTTTGGTATATAATTTATTGGGGTTATTCATGTTGGGTCTTTTTTAGACTTGGAAGTATTTATTATTTATTTATTGGTGTTTAAGGTCACATACTTATGCACAAGGGCTAATCGTGACCGTGACAGTTTTACGGGTGGAGGAAGCCGGAGTACCCGGAGAGAACCACCGAGCAACGACGAGCAGCTGTCAGCTCTCCAACATCGTAACTCTGAACTCTGCACAGGCAGGGTTAGATTGGTTGAAGACATGCGCACCATCGACGTGCAGTACGCCTCAGTACACAGCGTCATCGTGCCCCCATGTAGGCAATTGGGGTGAAGTGTCTTGCCCAAGGACACAACGCGGTTGCCGCAGGTGGGATTCGAACCGAGGACCCCTCGGCTTGCAGCCTGCACCTCTACCAACTGAGCCACCGCGCCCCTAGAAATTGGAAGAAAATTGCATGAAATTTGACCAAAGTTAGGTTGGACGTCCCCTTAACGCAGCGTTCGTGCGAAAAACCTGCACGAAGTTTTCGTTGGCCGGAGACATTCATGATCCACACTAAACTTGGTAACATATTGGTGTGTCCAATCACGCGTATCCAATACCATTTGCCGAAAATATCAACATCAGTTTGGATATCTCCTACTTTTTTGAATAGTATATATGCAGTCAACTCATGGAGTTAAGGGCCTATATAAGTAATGAAATTTTGTTTATTTTGAAAATTCACACCTCTGACAATTCAAATTAAATATACACAAAATATACATCAAAATCAAGATTGAGATGTATAGAACACAAAACACATGTGTAATCAACTCATAGAGTCGACTGCAGGCACCACTGGTTCCTGGAAGTCTGCTACCGCATTCGCACCAGAACTGATAATTTAATAATTTTTCACGAAAACAACTTGTGGCCAAATGTGCTTTACATAACCCACCGCTCCTCGAACAGATATACAAACATACAAAAGATGGCAACAAAATTTGAAGAACAAATACATACTTATTCTATCAATCACATTATATAAAAATGAGAAATAAAGATGCGTTGTCGAGTTTGAGTGAAGAACAGATGATTTAGTGAGGTTGAACTAAAAACAACAGAGATAAAAAAGGGGGAAGAACTCGGCGATTTCCTGCTCAACATCGTCACACTGTACAGTGAGGCATCACCCCCGCAGCGTGAACCCGCTTCATTGACAACCCGCGCGCGCATGTTCTACTTTCAAGATCTGCTGGTTCAGGATTTGGACATGGCCAAGTTTGTGACTAAACACAGAGTGACACTCAGGGACTGAGCACACCGTCGTCCATGAGCCAGCCAGTACTGGGTGAACGCCATTATGGAGTGCACCCCGTTCAGGAATGCTCCAAATCGGCGACATGACTATAGCCTAAGGGGGAGATGAGGGTTCTTTATATGCATGAGTACAAGAAGTATTTGCATATTTTCACTGTACTCAGCTGTCGTTAAACCTCTTGGTATTCTTCATAAACCTTTGTACAGCAGCGCACATGACAATATTATCACTATCGGATCGTCGGTAGTCTCCATACAGAAGTGAATCGCCTTATTACTGTCAATGAGTCCCAGTGACGAGATCAGATCGTGTCGGGGCGCCACATAGAGTAGACAGTGTTTAAATAAGTGTTCCACGTGTTCTTTTTGATTTCCACATCTACATTGTGGTGAGCTACTAACGCAATTGTTGAACATGTCGCTATTCAGACCGCTACAACCAACTCTAAGCCGGCTCATTAAAACGTTATATTTTCTTTTTCCTATATCAAAGTAGGTCGGTGGCTTGGGGGTCTGTTGGGAAACTGCTTTTTAGAATTCATTGAGAGGAAGATTTTTGATTTGGTCACTTAATGAGTTCCAGATGTTGATACAGGATGGGAAGAATGAATTTTTGTAAAGCTCGGTACGAGCTTGGGGGGGGGGGGGGGGACAAAATTCAAGGAGTTACGGAGTGGGTATGACGACATTTCTGATACGTACCTTGGAAGAAGTTCAACTGGGAAGTCTGGTGCATTTTTGTTTACTATTTTGTGGAATGTACTCATTTTACTTACATACCGACGTTCTTCTAGTGTTTTCCAACCAGTTTCTATCAGAAGTCGGTCACGCGATACAGATCGTGTTAAGCCTGTAACAATTCGGGCAGCATCGCAGTGAATATCCTCGAGTCTCTTAAGCAAGTACTGGGGCGCTCCTGACCAAACGGGGGATGCGTATTCTAAGATCGGTAAAATGAATGATGTATACATTCTTCTTAAGCTTTTTCTACTCAGCACATATTTTAGCTTTCTTAGCTGAGAAAGTCTAGAGCGTGCTCTCTTACAAATATTGTCGATGTGTACATCCCAAGAGAGGTTGGACTGCAGTTCTATTCCTAGATGTTTGTGGTGTTCATTGATTTCTAATATTTCATCATTGAAGACAATTTTCGGGTTGTCGGTATTTCGTAGAAGAGAAAATACAACAAATTTAGTTTTTTTAGCATTGAAGGTCACAAGCCAATCAATTGCCCATCTATTTAGTTTTAGGAGTTCGGTATTGACCTTATTTGTTAAACTTTCCGGTTCATTCCCGCTTTCCGTGAGACACGTGTCATCCGCAAATAGGCGCACAATTGACTCTATTGTCTCTGCAATATTATTTATATAGATCAGAAAGAGGAAGGGACACAAGACTGATCCCTGGGGAATCCCCAGCGTCAATCAAGCAATACTTCGAGTAACTGTCGTTTATTCTGACACGTTGCTTATCTGTCTTTTTAAGTAACTTTTAAACCATTTGAGAAGTGGGCCGGATATGCCATACATTTTTAATTTGAAAATAATCCCATCATGCCAGACCCTATCAAAAGCTTTGGAGATTACACAAAATACCCCTCACGTTAGCATCCTGTTACCAACTGCTAAACATAGGTTGTGATAGATTTCTATAAGTTGGAAAACGGTACTGTTTTTTTTTTTTGGGGGGGGGGGGGGGGGGAGAAATCGTGACTGAAGTTTGTAGAAAAGGTTGTTGGATATGAAATACTCATGCACAGATTTAAAAACCGCTCGTTCCATTATCTTCCCAATGCAACACAGGAGAGATATTGGACGATAATTTTTACAATCGAACTTATCACCTTTTTTGAAGATCGGAATTACATCGGCCTTTTTCCATTCACTTGGATATGTGCACGACTGCCAGGATTTGTCAAATTCCAGAAAAAGCGGTCTGCAAATTGTGAATTTCGCTTCCTTAAGTACTCTACGACTTATTCCATCGTGGCCATTCGCTTTGTTTGTTGGTAGAGACTTAATTTTTATAATATCATCTTGAGTAAAAAATATAGAAGACATTGATTTCGAGCACTTTCGTTTGAATGATGGAAAACTCTGATTTTTTTGTTTCTAACATACTGTTTTGTAGAAAGACTTCATTGAGCATACTTGCTTTATGTAGATCGCTTTCTGCAACAATTTTTTCACCATTACAGTCTTTTTGAAGGGGGTGGGGGGATATTGGATTCATTACTAAAATTATTCTGAAACGGTCTAACAACATGCCAGAATTGCTTTGGATCGGTTTTCTCGTTCAGGGTCTCATCAACAGTTGTTAAGAATTTTTCTTTCGCAAATTGGTTCATATTGTTAACACTACTTCTTATATTTTTATATTTGGCCCATAGCTGTGGTGAGTTTTGTTTTATGGCTATTTTTCTGGCTCGGTCTCTTTTGCGAATTGGACTCTGCAACCGACTGTCGAACCATGGTTTGTCATTGATTCTAATGGTCGCTACAACGGTTGGTACACACTCCTCAATAATAACATTGAGAGTTGTTTCAAAGTTATTGACGGATTCATTTATATCTAGTGGTTTGCAGATAAGTGTCCCCCAGTCCGTTTCGGAAATGAGTTGGTTCATCTTACGGAAATCGGCTTTTTTGTAATTTTTCACGTGTCCAACAAAATTTTGAGAGTGTGACTCGACGGGTGCGATGTGTGCATATGCAGCCAAGTAGTCAGAACAGCTGAGATCAGCTGTCCCTGAATGTATTACCCTAAGGGTATCACTAATGATAATGGGGTCCAGTAACGAGACACTATTATTAGTAATACGAGTTATGTCTTCTACTGAGTTTTTAAAATTGAATCTCATAATAATGGAATGAAGTTTTCCCCGACTTTGAAGTAAATCACTGTTGAAGTCTCCCGTAAGGACAACATAGGGGTTTATACTTACAGTTAAATCTAGAAGTCCTGTCACGAACCGTGCGCTTATCTAGGCTTAATTGCGCGTAGGAATTGCGCGCAATTTCCATATCGAATGGAATCCAAAGCAAAGTTTCCTGGTTACTCATAGCAAAAACAGGCAATGTTTCTGCCAATGGACCTCCGGGTTACCCGGAGGTCCATTGGCTGAAACATTGCTTGTGCACAGGCCATATGTACAGAATTTGATGGCCTTACTATGGTCATAACACGTAGATTAACGCGCAGATGGACGTGCTATTTGTGCGCATTTTAAGACAGGACTCCTAGTTTTAACTGTATTGCAGTTTCGACCGATTCTTCAAGCTGAGTCCAATACAACGGACAACATTCTCTTTCAGATCTATAGGTAACGCAGAGCAGAAATTTTGTCCTATGGTCAATCTCCAGCCGCAGTATATCATCATTAAACATAAGAGAACACAGTTCACGGAAGTATATTTTATCCGAAATATACACCGCAATGCCACCACCGTACTGATTTCTGTTTTGGCGAACTGATTGGTGATAGCCAGGGAGATGTATGTTGCTACTATCGAAATTCTCCTCAAGATGCGTTTTGGTGAAACAAATAATATCTTTATTATCCTGAAGATCTGAGAGCTTGCACGTATGCTGCGGATATTATAATTTATTATTGAAATGGTACCCACGTTATTGGATTCACTCATTGGCCCAGGATTCATTTCAACATCCCCACATGTTGCAAGCAAAATTACTAGTCCCAGTATTACCATAAGCCCGAGTTCTGAAGCAGTACACACATATTTATAAAGGCTTGATTTTAATTTGCAACGAAGGCGGTGTCTAATCTGCAAGGCCATCTTGTTATGAAAGGTGCCTAGGGACTGGCGGTAGTGGTCAATGTCAATCGCCATTGATTTTCACAATGAATACATCCTGAAACAACCACCATCCACACACACCTTCCACCCCAAGACAGCCAATTTTCCCTGTCAACATGATGTAGGATAGAAGCAGGATTCGCCGATTTGAAAAGAAGGTAAAATGGGTTGAAGGTAGAAAACAAAAAGAGCAAACACAAGGGAAAAACTTGAGTTTATTGGCGTCTCAAGCCAAAGTTATACTCATTAGGAAAATTTGTGGATTTCGTAAAAATTGGGGTTTTTTTTACTTATGTTACGTGAGACAGGTCATTTGACACTAGCGGTAATAATAATAATAATAATAATAATAATAATAATAATAATAATAATAATAATAATAATAATAATAATAACAACAATAATAACAGAAATGATGATAACAACAGCAATAATCACAATAACAACAATAATAATAGTAATTGTTGTCATTGTCACAACCACCACCACCATCACCACCACTCAGCACTAAAGTAGGTTTATGACTTGAGTACTTGGGATATCTATTATCGTTGTTTATTAGTGTTTGGGGCAATACGTTTCTGTATAGTAGCTGATACTAATTGGGGGGGGGGGGGGGGTCGGGGGGGCGGGGGGGGGGGCTGGAATTCAGTATGGGCGAATGTGAGCGTTAATTTATGGTAGCTGGCCACACGGTTTGTTCATTTCGATTATGACACCAGGTGAAACACAACAAAACTGTCACAGTAATTAGTGATCTTATAGATCTGAGAAAACAGGGTGAAAAAGAAAAAGAAAACTGAACTTATAAGGCAAATTATGAACCAGGGACCGACCTAGGCATGCGCCAGTGCGTATTTGGTTCTGAAACATCAGGACCTGGCTCTTAAATCTCAGAAATAGGCTTCTCAGTTGGCACGTAACTTCTCAGATCATATTTTGATATTCTTTCGATGGATAATCGAGAGAGACACTCTTACATGTATTATATATATGATTATCATTTATCATTGTTGTAGAGTGCTTAAGTTAATACTTCGAGTCTTAATTACCAAGCATTAATCTTCACTGTGGTTTCTGATCAAGTCTTGGCTGCCTAAATAGGCAGCCAAGACTTGATCAGAAACCACAGTGAAGATTAATGTTTGCTATAGTGTACTAAATGAAAATGATGGGAGCTATTACATACTTGCAGCGTGTGTTACAAACAGCAGTGTGACTCCGTAAATTGAAATCTGGCGCATGAATTGAAAAAATAGGCTCCGAGGCTAGAGCGTATTTTAAATAGTCCTGATCGGTCCCTGTTATGAACGAATAACAAAACTGTACAACGAACTGATGTCTGAAAAACAAACTTATACTCTTAAGGCAAAGTAAAGAAGGAATAATAACTAAACTATATACAATAAAATACAACATTGGTCGATGCAGAGAACAGGAGTCAGAAGGGACTTGTGGCAATTTACACGGTGGTAACTTTTAGCCCTTAGCGCCCTTAGAAGGATGGCTGCAAAGTGAATGTTTGGGGTGGACAAATCAATATCTTCAATGTGCAGCCCCACGGCTGCACGTTGAAAATATTAATTCGTCTACCTCCAAATTTATTTATTTATTAGGGTTTAACGACACTTTAACAGCCAAGGTTATATCGTGTCGGTGACAGTTTTACGGGTGGAGGAAGCCGGAGTACCCGGAGAGAACCACCGAGCAAGGACGAGCAGTTGCCAGCTCCCCAACATCGTAACTCTGCATTACAGCACAGTCATGGTTAGATTGGTTGAAGACATGCGCACTATCGACGTGCAGTACGCTTTAGTGCACGGTGTCATCGTGCCCCCATGTGGACAGTCGGGGTTAAGTGCCTTGCCCAAGGACACAACACGGGAGTCCGAATCGATCGCTTAGACGGTCACCCATCCAAGGACAAACTGGGCTGGATGTTGCTCAACTTCGGTGATCTGACGAGAACAGGTTACCGCAACGCCACCGCGCCCCCTTACCTCCAAATAATGAATATGGACTCTTTCAATTGCTGTCAATGAACTGACATTGAAGATAAGTCATTGTTTAACCCTTTACCTAACATGAAAAGCAGACGACACTTGCAAAAAAAAATTTTTGAATAACTAATTTTTTTCATTTTTTGTCTCAAAAACATAGGTTATGACCCCTCGTTGGAACGAGCTCGTTCCAACGAGGGGTCATAGCCTATGTTTTTCAGACAAAAAATGAAAAAATAATGAAAATTAATTGGCGATTTTTTACAATAGCGCTGGCCGGTTTTGGCCGTTACGTTGGGTAAAGGGTTAAGGGGTTAAGCTGTGTACATGTTCGTGTATTTTTGGTTTTTCGGGGTAATGCTTATTCATTGTCAGATGTAAGAATTTCCCTTTAAGTCAGCAAAGATGCTTACAGTCTCCTCCGATTACACGGCAATTAATGTTTTCAGATGTTGTTTTGGGTCGAGGTCAATTCTTTTAACCTTTATAGTCCAGGTATGGGTGTTTTTTTCTTTGTTTTTCCAATTTGTTTTTTATTTGTAAGAATTTCTGTTTTGCTCACCGTTTGTATATTTTAAAACAGTTTAGGCTTCGCTAAGTGTCTTGGAACACAGCATGCACACGTGGCCTTTATATTGCATTTGTTAGGTTAAACATATTTTTATTTGCCAAAAATAGTTTGCAAATTAGGATAGGAGGACAAGTGCTTTCCACTTAGTGTAATCTCCGCTCCCTCAATATGATACAAATAATCAACACAATGACGAAACAAACAATGTAAAAAATATATACAAGAAAATCTAACTTCGAAATAAGAGAGAGAGAGAGAGAGAGAGAGAGAGAGAGAGAGAGAGAGAGAGAAGATGTGTGATTGGTTGATTGATGTCCCTTTTGCACCTTGAGTCTGTCTCTGTCAATTTGATTTTCCAAGCCGAGGGTCGCCAGGCGCTGCACTGAGTGGTTGCACTTCCCATAACACTAAACTTCCGTTTTTACTAAAGCTACCACTACTATTACAACTACTACCACCATCATCACTGCTACTACTGCAGATAATACTTTTACTATCGCGCTCAAATCGCACCACCGACATAGCACTCCTGCGGTGAATAATAATAATAATAATAATAATAATAATAATAATAATAATAATAATAATAATAGTAATTACATATTAATTTCTGTAATCATCCATTGGTTACACTTTCGCCACCTAACCACGCACCTGAAGAGTCGCAATGGACTGCATGCGTTAAACAGAACCTAGGATGGAAACTCATTATCGAATCTTTGAGTGTTACGAATAAATTTTTGAACAAATTTAAAAAGTGAGGTATTAGTTTTATGTTCTAAAATGGGATCGCCGTACAGTAAAATATCAACGGAGTTCAAATTAACATTAATTTCCAATAGTTAACCAATGAGAGTGTTGCGAGAGTCTGAATAAAAGTGACAAAAGAGGGAATAGTGCTCTGCGTCCTCAACATCAGCTGGACAATGGGGACAGTATGGAGATTCGGAGATGTAATTGAGAAACGTATCACTGGTCAGGTCGCTGCAACCAGTTCGAATTCTACAATGAATAATGTTGTATTTTCTGACACCACAGGAGAAGTATCCTGGAGGTCTCCCTTCAGGCGGTGATATGAGTTTTTTAAATTCATAAAGTGAACTGCTGTTTCGTACGGACTCAGCAGTTCACTTAATGACTTCATCTTGTTCGGGACAATCACATTATTTTAACCCAAGGTCTCAGGCCACCAGTCTAATTCTGTAAGAAAGTCGTCGCTGTTATGGCCTGAAACCAGTCTGCCCATTAAGTATTCCATCGTCCTTGTCAAAATAAAATATTTATGTAATTTTATGCCAGTTCTTTTCATCCAATTATGAAGCCGTTTAGCCTTTATGGAATTATTTACTTAAAGTTTATCTTATTTTTTAAAAAAATTCGGCCTATATTCATACAGTTACTCGATACATTTGGGCCTGTTTTGGTTTTTAGATAAATTCGTATCATAACTTCAGTGTTTACAAATTTTCCGGAATTAATTTACAAAAACTTTCCGGAATAAATTTACAAAAAATGCTCAAAGTTACGTTGGACGATCCGTCCAACGTAACTTTGGGCATTTTTTGTAAATTTTCACAATGCCCTAAATACGAATTAAAGCGGTGAATGACGACATATTATATACCAAAATAATGACAAAAGTATACAAAATCCGAATTTATCCACTTTTGAAAATTTTTAAAATATTTTTTTGCTTTTGATGACAAAGAAATTGCCAGCCGCATAAGTAAACGTCAGGATTAACAAGGAATAGATCGGTAATTCGAATGCCTGAGTTGTGAATAAAAGACTCTACACTCCATACTCGGAGAAAGCATATTTATCATTTCGTCACCAACGTGGTGAGAATACTCAGGGGAAAATGGATGACCACAAACGCTTCATTCTGTTTGTCCGACACGTTTGTTGTGATCACGTGGGTTTTTGAGTGAAGTTGTGAAATGATTTCATTTCCCATGATCTGAAATCTTCAAACATTTCACTGCAGTTTTTGAATCTGGCAGGCGATATATTGTACAACTCACGATACATTCATGGGAAAATATTCAACTGACAATGTGATAAATGCGAGATACAGTCCATAGTAGTACTGTTGAATTATAAAACTGTACAGTATGACGCAAGTGTCAGCAAGGGATTACTACTCTACCAATTCGAACTACTATTATTTGGTTGGTGACGATGATCAGAACATAAAAGTGAAAAATTATATTTGAAAACAAAAATATATTCACACCAACATACATTCTTCTTCTTCTTTTTAGGATCAGCCTCCATCAACTGGTTGATGATTCTGCTGGTTTGGTTTCCCGGGGTGCGCACGGATTTGCCCTCGTGGAGGGTTTATAGATTTTGTTTCATAGTTATTTTCAAGTGGCAGTCAATAGTGAGGGTGGTTTGCAATACCTGAGACTGTAGGGGGTTAGTGTTTATAGTATGATGGTAACTGTTAGATTGTTTTATCATTTGTCGATTATATTTAAATACTTTTTAGTTATGTTTAGTGGGACAGTATAGCGGAGATAATGCTCCACTGACTGCTCCAATTATAGTGTTTTTAAATAAAAGAAATGTTTTGCGATTTTTTTTACAGATTCCCTGTCTATATACACATATGTGTATCTATTTTGTTTAGGCTTTTAGTTGGGAAGGGCTGCAGTTTTCACCCTCTGGCATGTCTCCACTACTGTTTTCTGTTTCGTCCTTATTTGAGTTAGTTTCTAGTGCTTCTTTGAATTTATTATAATTTTCTAAGGTGGCAGTTTTTTGTGGAAGATTGTTCCAGTCCTGTATTGTGCGTGGAAAGAAGGAAAACCATTTACGTATATCAATGCGAGACTCAAGCACACCAAAAGCATTGTGATGGGAATGGCGAGTGTTACGATGTGGCTTGTTTAGTCTAGATTTATGTTCAATTGCTACTGTATTGTGTACAATTTTATGAAGCATTTGAAGTCTAGCATTTTTACGTCTTTCTTCAAGTGTTTTCCAGTTTATTACAGTCGTCATAATTGTATATTTACGGCAAAATAATTTTACTGTCGCCGAACTATATTAGTGACGTAAAGAAGGCTTGATGAAGTCTGCTACGAAAAAAGAAGACCAACATTACGTGGACGCTCCATTTAAATCCCCCTTTCGTCACACCCGGTGAACACATTGTCTTCACGGGTCCACAACCCCCCCCCCCCCCCCCCTTGCGAGGCTAATTAAAGACGGCGGGAAAATCCAGACATCAAAGGCGGTTCGTTTCTCGATGAAACCGAATTATTGATATCCAGTCGCATATGAAAAACATTCTGTGTTTATGCAATTAATACATCGATTCGTTTTCAAACATAATAAAAATGAATGTAGACTAATTCATTATTTGTCCCCCAATAGGAATCAACTATTTATTTAAACAAAAATACAGCATAAATGATGGACAACAAGTTTGTTGTGAATGCGAATTAATTTCAAGCACATTGATAACAAGAACGCCCTCATCTTAGCATTACGTGTACATTGCATACAAAACCGCACTTGTTAATTTCCCCGTAGTTTGTGTAGAAACGACCGGGTGTGAAAAGCTGTTTTAGTGGGGTCATGTGAGAAGGATTACATAACTAATTAATGTTTGGCGAGAAAAATCTTTCAGAGACTGTCCCTGATTAGCAATTACACTGTTCAGTCAGAACATTTCTAAACCCTACATTTAATAAAATATTCTGTTACAAATGCAATATCTTTCATTTCCAGAACTCTGTACTGCGGTTTAATATAGGAATTGACAAAATCCGTTCGTTAATTCGTGAGATTTTCGATTTGTTTTCAAATTAAAATAAAATTTTCGCTGATATATTATTTGCATTCCACCCCCCCCCCCCCCCCCCCCCCCCCCCCGTGTAACTGAAGGTCGGATTGTCTCCGTCGAAATGATCTTGTCTTCATTTATTCTCGTAACGCTTCGTCTGTATTTTTAAATGAAATTATGGAATAGAACGAGTATTTCAGTGAATAAAATGTGTTCTTGGTGTACGGTGTTTTTGAAACAACAATGTGACAGTCTTGGCGATACACCCTGGCGTTTCGCAGCGGCAATAGCTTTTCCGATACGGGATTATCGATTGTATACTGTGCCGAGTGCCCGAACATTTCAAAGTTAAGACCCGGTGATTTAATTTTTATTGCAGCATAAGCATTTTACCGAAATAGTTTAGATGAACTAAAATGAGAACAGCACTGTACACAAAAATCTCCATTCAAATTTTATTATGTTTTAAATTTTTGTTAAAAAACATAGCTAATGACCTCTCGTTGGAACGATCTCGATGATCGCGGTAAAGAAATGTCAACCAAGGTTTGATTGGTTGAGTGCCCCCCCCCCCCCCCCCACACACACACCAGAAAAAGGCCTTTAGTAGGAGAAGAGGCTTAAGCTCACTTTTAACGATTAAAAATAAATTTACCCCCCCTGGGGCTTCTTTCCGCACTTATCAGCGAACTGTGTTGTCCACAAATTTCAGTAAGATCGTTTACCCAGTTAAATTATTCTCGTGTGTTTAAACAAACACATGTTCAATGGATCACTACCTCGCTCAAGAGGTGTGCTGTCTGAAATATTTGGGGTGGGGGTGGGGGGGGGGGGGCATTGCATTTCCACAGAATTTCTTAGACAATAATGTACACTGTGATAATATTTAACAGTGCTTCTTTCCCCGTGGCAACGGGAAGTGAAGCAGTGCTTATTTACTATAGTAAGAAAGTTCCGCTTTACTGGTGAAATAGGACCCAGTCACCAGTGCCTGGGATGGATGTCCACTACAATGGGCACCAAAGGGGTAAACGATCGGCTAAACTTGACTTTAGACCTTTGTTGTTGCCACAATTTATTTATTTATTGGTGTTTAATGTCACTTTTCTGCAACTATGGCCAATTGCGACCGGTGGCACAATTAGTAATAGCTGATGAAAAGTGACCTTAAACACCAAAAAATAAATAATTAATTAAATAAATAAATAAATAAATAAATAAATAAATAAATAAATAAATAAAGTTTGCTCACACCATTTATTTCGTGTGTGTAGATAAGTGCAGGGTGGATTACAACCAAATCACACACAGGGTAAATTATCCACTCAACTTCAACTTACAGGCGCCGATAAACAGCAGACAAGCAAGCAAATTGTCTCTTGATGGATGTGTAGATAAATCTGGTGGCCCTTAAAAAAATCAGTTTGTGTAAAAAATATGAGTTCTGTAAAACATTCACTTGACAAGTGATTTGGTAGTAGTCCACCTGTCACATACTGTGTATTTTTACCCATTAGTAGTTGAGTGCTAACTCCATGGAATATTAGCAGAGATTTTCTATTCAAAAGTGCAAACAAAACCCGATCGATATTATAGTGCTTTGAAAGAGTGCGTGTGTATATATATTTTTTAAAAGATAATATATTCTGTCATTCATGTGTGCAAATGTTTATAGATACTTGTAAAGCATTAAAGTCAGATATCATTAATCACAAAACCCGATAGATATTATAGTGCTTTGAAAGAGTGCTTGCGTATATATATTTTTTAAAATATAATATATTCTGTTATTCGTGTGTGCAAATGTTTGTAGATACTTTCAAAGCATTAAAGTCAGATATCATTAATACAAAAAATTGGTTAATAAAATATTGTTTGTTAAAATCATTTCCCCCATATAATCAGTCAACACAGATGACTGTCCATAAGATCATCATTGACAATTGCACTTGTTATTGTTGAAGTAATTATCATGGATACCAAAAAGTTCCCCTCAATGCCAATTAGCCTATCCTATTTTTAGACACCCTATTATGCAATCGACTAGTGGAGAGGAGAGAATATTTTAAATGGACTGTACACGTTATGAATGTCAAGGAGAATTATCAGTAAGGTTTCTTCCTGATCACCACATATAGAGAAATGTCGTACCATCGTAAAATCTCCCCACACAACCGCATTGTGTATAAGACGGATCAACGTAGATTTTGAGCGCTGTTAGCACCAAAAGGTTGCGAAAATCTGTGTGTGTTGACACTCTGTGGACAGAAATAGAGAAATTCCCCTAGGCTGACAAAAATTCACACGAATTACCGAAATGAGACCACAAATTTGCAAGTTCATCAGTCAGTATCCAGTGATCCAGAGTTACAGCTTAACCCTTTACCTAACACGAAAAGCAGACGACACCTTCAAACAAAATTCTTGAATAACTAAATATTTTAATTTTTTGTCTCAAAAACATAGCTTATGACACATCCTTGGAACGAGCTCGTTCTACTGGTTATCCTACTGGTTCTCGCTCTAGGATCGAGAGGCCCAGGCTTGGCATATAGGAGTCAAAACTTTGGGGACCCAGGTCTGACCCAAGAATCCTGGACTCCTGGGCCAAGACCGGGCCCACAAAAGTTACTACCCCGGGCCCCCGACCCTCTCCCTATCTCCATCATGTCTCACTGAAATTTGTTATTTTAGCCGAATATATTGACTGTTTCCTTACCTTAGTGATGCTTTCCTTTTGAATACTGATAACAGAACCGAAGAATAATCGAAATAGAACTGGAGTAGAAATCAGCAAAGAACTATTCATGGGGTACAGTCCACCCAGTGGATTATTCCGTTGATTCTTGGCACCTGTTACCTCGGTGGTTATTCTATTGCACGTCACCGTTGAATGGGTGCGTGCATTCCTCAGTGACTGTGGCCGAGCACTTAATCCGAGTTGATCATGAACTGAAATCTGCTAGCCATAATTCTGGTTCTTGTGCCCGGTAATAATGTGATCTCCAATCCCTGAGTATGAATAGGTCGTGATAAACAAAACACTGCACAGTTCTTGTATTAATAGTTTTTACTTTTTAACATTTTGGCTGCAGTTTATCGGGGAGTGCGCGTGCTCCTTGTAATGGATCACAAATGAAATTCCTTTGTCAACTGAAGTTAACAAATGTACTTTCTTGTATCGCTTACATCTTGGCCAATTATCAATAATGTACGTATTCTGTTATAGATCACTTCGAGGTACACGCGTGCATTATTGAACTGCATATTGAACTGGTATCTATAATTATTTCTTGATAATTGAACCGCAGGTATTGGGTGCTTCATTTGATTAGCAGCATAATTTTGTTATTGTATCCAATAATACCTCTATGTGAATTCACAATGTGGTCACTCCTTCAATTGTGATTATTGTTCCGCTGCTATTAAGTGCACAGGTGTGTGCCTAAGTACTTTCCGGTGGATCAAAGTTGAACAGCTACTAAACAACTGATATTTTCTCTTATCAACTGTACCACAACAGTTTCTGATGAACTAATTCTAACTTTTCTTCAATATTTATTTATTTATTTATTGGTGTTTAAGGGCACACATTTCTGTACAATGTCTAATCATGACCTCGACAGTTTTACGGGTGGAGGAAGCCGGAGTACCCGGAGAGAACCACCGAGCAACGGCGAGCAGCTGTCAGCTCCCCAACATACTAAGTCCACACAAGCAGGGTTAGCATTGGTTGAATACAGGTGCACCATCGACGTGCAGTACGCCTTAGTACACAACGTCACCGTGCCCCCACGTGGGCAATGGGGGTGAAGTGTCTTGCCCAAGGACACAACGCGGCCTTTTCTTCAATACTCGATCACGATCACACTTCACCGTTTTCGGGTACTAATTGAAGCTTCTTTGTTTGATTTAGTCCAAACTTGGTCCTGTACAGAGCTGCACGATCAGGGGTGTAAATCCGAAGGGGGGGGGGGGGGGGGGGGGTACACCCCCCAATATTCAGATCTTCTGTTCGCAGGCCAGCGAGTAGGGCAAGTTACCTGGTTACCATCGTCTGAAGCCTACGCAACTACTGCCCTTCCAAGGAATTATTTGCAAGAATGTCTAACAGAATATAGCTGAACAGCTAGGGCACGCTGGGCACCTGATATATCATGGTTGTCTTGTTCAACTTCCATCGCAGTTCATATACCCCGCTGCCCATGCAAAAGGAGGCCAGGGTGTCCTTGTAAATTCAACAATTCTATTTAGAATATATTCATTTATCTGATATCATATGATATGTGCAGTTGAAAACACTTGAAAATGTGATATATATGCAGGGCAATATGCGCTGACAGTAGGACAGACTGGTAATAACCCCCCCCCCCCCCCCCCCAATATTTTTCGGTAGTTACGGGACTGAACAAAATATTCTAAACTGAATACCGGTATCGGTATTCCAAAAATACCGCAGTATACCGGTATATCGAAAGACTGTTCAGATATCTGGACATTCCTACTATAATCGGGACTTGATCATTCACAATCAGAACAAAACAGCATGTCTTGATGATACAGTTCGAATAACACACTACCCGACGCAGACGATATAAAAATTTATTTTTTTAAATATTGGTTTATCGATTATTTTCAAAAAATGTTCAACAAAACCATATCAAGTGACCCGTCAATGAGGGCTCACATGATATGGTTTTGTTGAATTTTTTGGAAAAATAATATTTGTTTAACTGCACAATTTGTGTATTACCCGGAAGGATGCGGCCAATTCGTTAGGTGCAGGGATAATATTATTCGTTCGGGACTACAGCTAAAAAAACTCAGGACATCTTGAAAATTGAACTGCGTAAACAAATAATGACGATAAACCGATATTTTTGTAATTACACCGGTATTCAATTGATACTGGTTTGAATACCGGTATGTATCGGTTTATCGATATACCGTGCAGCCCTAAATAAACTAACTGTGAAGGGGAGGAGAGGGGAGGGGGGGGGGGGGTGGCGAATTCTCAATCAAATGAAAGATTATTATATCAAAAGCTCTGGGACATAAATGAAAGGGGATAATACAAATAAACTTAGGGCTTCACGGTATTCGAAATGAATACTGGTATCGGTATTCAAAAAAAAATACCGCGGTATACCGGTATATCGAAAGACTGCTCAGATATCTGAACATACGTACCACAATCGGGACAGAACGAATTAGCATGTCTTGATGATGGAGTTCGAATAACCCTTTAACCAACGCAGACGATATCAATATTTATTATTTCAAATAGTACGGTAGGTTATCGAATGTTTCTAAAAATTTCAACAAAAAGATCATGTGATCCCCTCATTGGAACGAGCTCGACGAGCTTGTTCAAGTGAGGAGTCACATGATATGGTTTCGTTGAAATGTTTTGAAAATACTTTTTTTTCAGCTGCCGGATTTGTATATTACGCGGACGGATGCAGCCGATTCATTGGGTAAATGGAGAATATTATTCATTCGGGACTACAGTTAAAACTCATGACATTTTGAAAATTAAATTGTGGGTAAATAAATAATGACGATAAACCGATATTTTTGTAACTACACCGGTATTCAATCGATATTGGTTTGAATACCGGTATATATCGTTTTATGGAAATACCGTGCAGCCCTACTTTGTCCTACAGACCGTGAAATAATTTTTTGCTCTGATACCTCCTGTGATCTACTGAAGGAAAACCCTGAGATTATGGTCTGTGGGCTCACTGTATGTTTGACTCCTCACCCCAACCCCCATACGGAGGTCAAATTATTCAACTTGCACGATTAAAAAAATTCAAATACATTTAGTTGGATCCCCCCTCAGTAGGCGATAATTGAGAATACGAGCTCACCTGTACATGTACGTGTACGTGTACATGTACACCTTCATAGGATTTAGTGTTAAAATCGTGTACGTGTACACGATTTTAACGGTTTTTTAGGGTGAGCTCGAATTTTTTTAACACTGAATTGTATCCAAGACGCCCGTAGTTTTACGTACACGTACATGTACCGTTTTGATTGAAATCGGCAAATGAGTTTTCCCCATAGGATTCAGTGTTAAATTGCGAGCAAAAAAACGTTTTGAGAATTCGAACACATCGTCTTGCCGATTCTAACAATCCGCGTCCGTACACGATTTTAACACTGAAACCCTATGGAGGCGTACACGGAGATCCACTTGCGGATTTTAGGTCGGAAATCGACTCGTGTGAAGAGGTTGTGTTCGAATTCTCAAACCCACTGTCGCGTTTCTCGAAGTGAGACTAGCGCACGTTATTGAGAGGTGATCTTGATAAGCACTTGATGGAAATGTTTTGAATGAAGAGTGTTGCCGGATGTTAGAATCCGCAAACCCACTGTCACGTTTTTGATTGATATATATCTGAGAGAAAAAAAATATATAAATAAGTTATTTAAAAAAATAAATATATCAAATCGAATAGATAATAAAAAAAATACGTAAATCATGTGTGCTTCCCAGACTATTAGAGCGAGGATTCTTTTAAACATGCTGATGAGAGCATACGCAATCTGCGTGAACGAAGAACTACATTCCATCTTGTTAGAACGATGCGTTGGATGTCGGGATCATCTAGACTTCGATTACGAGAATCATTCGTGTCTGACGATGAAAAGGGAAGATATGGTCGTCATGTATTTCGAACCGACGTTCGAACGCGTTAGATTCAACGATGTGATCACGTTTTGGAAGAGATTAGTCTTCTGTAAGAATGAAGACAAGCCTGCAGTTTCGGAAGAACTGAAATTGGCGCGTAAAAGTCTGACTTTAGAAGACAAGGGATGCATCAAGAAATTATTGCTGAATGAAGCATACGTCTAAGTTTTTTTCGTTGATATAAAATAAGGGAGAATAGAAAATAAAAATGAATACACACATAAAATTTTTTATCTAATATTAGAAAGAAAAAATACAAAAATGAGAACCAGAAATAAATTGTATCCGACGTTAGTGGACAACGAGGATTTGAAGCCGATCGACGTTTTGCCGACGGCAACGTCGATAGAAGAAAGAGAAAGAGGAGAGAGGTATCGCATCGATCAAATCAATAGAATCGAAGAGTATCTAACTCGAGAGAGAGATTCTCGACGTTCTCTCAAGAAGAAGTATTTGCGTTTCGTGAAATTCGTCAACGCGATTGACGCGACACTCATCACGATTTCCATGGGTTTACATGCGGCCGGCATCGGATTGTTGTTGACCGCGGTCGGCATTCCGATCGTGTTGACCGTAGAAGGAGTGGCTCTCGCCGCCGGATTGTTTAACATGCTCGGAAACTTTTTGAGTAGGAAATTATATCTGAAGGCGAGAAAACACGACAAGATTCGCGTCTTGGCCGACTCCAAGATCGACACGACATCTGAAATGATCTCTATGGCGTTGAAAGATGGTAGGATATTGGACAGAGAATACTTCACGATATTGAGCGAGAAAACGAAATACGATGCCATGAAAGAAGCCATGAGAATCAAGACTCGTCAGATCATCAAGGAAGAGATGAAGGATTCTCTTGTGGAAAAGGGGAGGAAAGAGGCTAGGGAGGAATTCAGTAAGATGATAGAACTCAAGAGCAGCGATTGAAAAAAAAATATATATAATAAGAACAGAATTAATTATTAAATTTATATATAAAATAAAAAACGAAATTAATTTAAATAACTCTTAAAAAATGTATTGCGTAAAGTGTAAGAGAGTTACCGAGACGAGTAATTCTAGAGAAGTGCGAACTAAAAATGACAGACAGATGCTTCACGGAATTTGCGACGTGTGTGGTTCTGTCAAGACTAGATTTGTCAAAAAAAAGAACGCGAGCAAAGGTAAAGGCATCGTGAATAAAATGATCAATAATCTACCTTTTGAAATGCATCTGCCCGGTCACAGTTTCACTGGACCCGGAATGAAATTGAACAAGAGACTCAATGCCGATCTGACACCCAAATCTTGGAGCAAACCTTTGAATAGGGTGGACGTGGCCGCGTATGATCACGATCTGTGCCACGCCAGACATCCTGACACCAAGACTCGCAACAACGTCTGCGATAAAAACATGTTGGGGAAAGTGAGAGGCATATCGAATCCGACCAGGAGAGAGAAGATGGAACGTTCGCTGGTCTTTGATTTTCAAATCTTTTGCCGCAGTCAACAGATCGATGTTGGATAGGGGTTTATTAGGTAAGACGACACCTTCTATGTATATCTTTATTTTCTTATTCATAATGTGTATATATATTTTTTTATTTATTTTATTATAATTCACTAAAAAATGACGTTATTTTTTTTTGTTTTTTTCTCTTTTTTTTTAAACTAACATTCTCGATGTCTCTATCGTTTTCTATAATTTTGATTCCATCTAATTCCTCTTGATTTTCTGGACTCTCGATGTCTCTATCGTATTCTATAATTTTGAATCCATCTAATTCCTCTTGATTTTCTGGACTCTCGATGTTACTGTCGATTTCTATAATTTTGAATCCGTCTAATTCCTCTTGATTTTCTGGAATCCTATCATCCACAATCATATCTGGAATCTTATCATCCGCAATCTTATCTGGAATCCAATCATCCACATTCATATCATCTATAGTTAGATCCACAGTCCAATGTCCGAGTGCCAAAGTGCTTATTTTATCATCTAATATGAATCTCTTATCATCGTCGGCCGTCAGCAAAATCTTGTTGACTATTTCAGTATACAATTCGTGATTTTCGCTTCGAATCGATTTCATAGTCTTATACACCGGACCACTTCCTAACAGACAATCTTTATACTCTTGGAAAGAGATGTTTTTCTTCACCACGCACGCTTTAACTCCTTTGCACTTCTTCATCTCTTCATCTTCTAGACGATAAGCATACAGTTTGGGTCTCAAGCCCACGAATTCGACGATTTGTTTACCACCGCTCTCGTCCTTAAATTTACCCAACACCTTCTTGTTGTCGTTTGATTGAATGTTGGACGGGTGATCGACGGGATAATTGCTCGTGTCTAACCACACGGCCACGTCCTGAGATATATCTCGGTAGACGTCTTTCGTCTCTATCTCGTAAACTAAACTGTCTGTGTCGGTGAACAGTAGTTTGCCTTTATCACCAAATTTTCGTTTGACGTAATCGTAGTGAAACTCGTACATCAATCGCTTGCTGACATCTAAGATGATCGGTCCGAGATAATACGGTTTGTCGAACTTCAGGTGCGTCTTTTGCATGTGAACGGCCACTAGATTTTCGTCGAATATGGTTCGGTGTTTGTAATTGGGTTTCGCCACTAATGTTTTAGCTCTTTTCACAGACGTGACAAGTCGAACGTCGGTTCTCTTCCTGATGTTTTCCATCGATTTACCATACATGCAGTTGTTCATGAGTTTGAAGAAATCTTTTTCGAAATCGTTCTCAGCTCGAATTCTGAGATTCGTGTTGAGATCGATGTATTTTTTCATCCAAGGCTCTTCGTCGAATCGAATGATGCGATGTATGTCGACTAATTTCATCCCTTAATCGACGTATTGTTTCAAATTCTCGTTGTAGACGACGTAGTTACGTTTGTTAAATAAATTGGGAATTGGGAATGAGTTTTTCCTCATCTCCCTCGTTCGGTTCCATTCATTCGGGAGCCAGCAGATAATCGTTGCGTAGATCGTGTAATTCTTCCGGATAGTTCAAATCGACTTCTAAAATGCAAGGATAGTCTCTCCATTTTTTGCATCTCTTCCGGTTCCTTCACCCATTCGAAATTTCCAATCGGTAAAGGATGACTCATAGCCCAACCATACAGATTATTGGCGTCCCAATACTGTATGTATTTAGTCGACCGTTTCGAATCGAAACCTTCTTTCATGTAGGGATTGTTAGCCTCGGAATGTCTGTGGGAGATCATCGAGACGCCACCTCTCGCAGCCCTTTCGAACATGAGCAACATGTCCACGTCGGATAATAATTCCAATTGGACTTCGGTGGTCTTCAACAGAGCGTCCCATGCCAGACCGGGTGCGGTGAAATACCAAGCGGGATCCAGATTGTAATTTCGACAACAGACGTCTCGAAAATTTTCGAACACGTCTGCCAAATGTAGAACGTCGGTCTTCAGATAGAGATTGTGATAATCTCTCATGGTTTTCATATCGAATGATTTCCACACGTTTTTAGCGTGTTCGTAATTCGCGTCGGAAATGTCGGATTCGTATAATTTCGAATAAAAATCTTCTTTCGAAGGTAGTGCATTGTCTTCGAATCTCTTTAGATCGTTCATGTAATCGTAAGGATAGACTCCTTTCCTCAACATGATGTCTACTCGTTCTTCGAAATGTTTGCTCATGATTTTAAATTTATCCTTGCTCATGTTATCGACTAATTTTTCCATGTCAACATGAATTTAAAACTGTCGACGAAACGTATGGCTCTATGAATGAATTTCGTTTTTTCTTCCAATGTCTCTCCATCGATTACTTTTTCTCCTCCATGAGCTTCCATTTCGTGAAAGAAATGTATCTTTCTTCGCTGTTTGCGATGCAATTTAATTCTTCGTGTGAGGTGCTGAGATTTTTCACGAACAGATGACTGTCGTAACCCGAGAGATTGTGAAACATCACCGGATAGAAAACGGCGTCTCGATATTTTAAATTACACTTGCTGTGAGCCGGACCGCGATACAGACCCGTGTAATGATCGTGGTCTCTGACCTTCTTATTTTCCATCAAATTCTCGTCGAACGATTGTCTGCATATGTGACATTCAGTGGCTCTGTTATTTTCGTCCTGCTGCTCTCGCGTGATGATCATTTCTGCCGGAGTTTTGAATTTGTCGTATAACATTTGAAGTTTCCATTCTAACTCTTCCCCCGAACCTTTGAGCCACATCGTCATCTTCATACTGTTTCGTGTAGGTGAAGGGACCCATGTCGTGTTGCGAGTCAAAAGCGCATTTCACGTAAATGCAATAGCCCGAAGGTATGTGTTTTTGATATCTTTTGACGTTACTTTGAAGAGCGTTGGGTTGACAGGAACTGATTTTCGCGGTGAAACATTCGAAATCGGCGTACACGACGAATGGTACTTTTAACCTTCTATTGTGATTTTCAAACTTCATGATGGTGTTGGGTTTAGGCATTTCGACGCCAACACCTTGATTTTCGTTGCAATATTCCTGATGTTTCGCCAACGAGTCTTCGCTGTGAAACACGTTCATGCAATTGTAACATAAAGATATCTTTCCGTTATGATTATTATTTTGTTTTGACAGTAATCGGCTCGGATGTTTAACCCAACAATAATGATGATTGTCACCATTCAAAATCAATAATAAAATAATCGTCTTTTCTCCTCCGAGATACGAAGTCAGTCTGAGAGGATAGATCTTTCGTTTTTCGTCGTCGTATCCCAAGACGTTCACCGCTACGGTGGGATTTTGGGCCTCGAAACGTTCGATGTGTTTTAACTGCGTTGGAAAAGTCACTCTGGTCCAATCGAGATTTTTAGAAGTTTCCTCGTAATGAGAAACTCTATCGGAGTTCATTTTGACAGGGTATAAAGTGGAGGTGACTGCCCATTTAAAACACTGATCATAGTTATTTTTTACGTTGATCACAGCGTATTTCTTAGCCAGGAAATATGGTAATTTCACGTAGGAAGACCCTTTCAACAAATCGTTTTTAGTTATGTGAATTTCGAGTTTCAACACCTCATCGAACGTCCAATTACTACCTTCATGTTGATAATTCGCGAGAGACGTCAACATCTTGTCTTTCATCTTTTCGAAAACGTCTGATAAATCTGAACCTCGAAATACGGGTTCGACATTAGATCTGAAATATGCATTTTTCACGATGCTCTCGCCGGACTTCATGTCGATTTTATTCATCACGCAATGGAGTATCATCTTAATTTTTAGTCCCATGTTCATGTATTTGCGAAACAAATCCAATACTTTTTTCTTCACCCGTTCCATGAACAATTTCGGATCGATTTTCTTCAATGAGGGAACCACGTCGAAAGTTTTAAAAATGCCTTTGATTGCACTTTCCCGTTCCACGGACTTTGATTGAAATAGTTCCAAGGCGAGTTGCGCTAGATATTCTTCTCCTTTCCCTTCGTCTATTGCTTGTCGAAGTTCACTTGATATATCTCGTTTGCCTAGAATCTGATGTGCATCACTCGTTTTCGTTTTAGTTTTTCTTTTCTTTTCTTTGGAAACTTGAAGTTCTTCAACGGCTTTTCATTTAGTCGTCTTCTTATTTTTCACAATCGAAACGTTTTCGGTTTTTTTTGACGTCGGCATTTCGATTCCTTTTGCTATCTTTTTCTTCTTCTCATTTTTCACAACTGATGCATTTTTTGACGTTGTTGCTATCGGCATTTCGATTCCTTTTACTACCTTTTTCTTCTTCTTCTCATTTTTCACAACCGATGCATTTTTTGACGTCGTTGCTATCGGCATTTCGTTTGCCTTTCCATCGTTTCGCAAATGTTTCTGTATGACTTCAATCTTTTTTGATTTAGTTCTATGATTTCTGAAATGTGAAATTTTTAATAGTTTACAAATCTCGTTTAACTGAGGTATGGTTTTCTCATTTAAATTTTCCAATTTTTTTTTATCTGTTTGTTTCATTTTGTAAGAATATATTTTTTTCCGAATTTTGTATTTAAATAATTTGTTTAAAAAGTTTTGTTTTTTTACTCTTTATATAAAAAAAAAGATTTTTTTTTAAATTCAATTTTTTCTTTAATGTGTTTTTATTCAAAACAATTTACGATCGCTTTTATTTCTCGTTTGCAGAACAAACACGTTTTCTCGTCTTCGGAATAACATTCTCTACAGTAACGCAGATGTGTGCACGGTAGAAACAAGACGTTTGCGACACCTTCGCAGAGCAGACACTTCGCGAACGTTTTGCTCGGCTCGTTTTCGATGCATGATGATAGCTCGTCCGCTTCCGTCATGAATTTAATGAGATGTTCTAAAGTTAAAAATTGAGATAAGGTCTTGTTTGTGTTATTTAACGCATTGTACAATTGTTCCTTAGTATACCCTAATTGTAACATATCCATCAATAATTTTTGGTTTTTATTTCTATCCCACCCTTCGTCTTCGATTTTAATCAATCCCAATGTTATGATCTTGTTCAAATAATCACATTTGCCATTTTTAATATTATTTATATGTTCTAGTAAAGGTCTGTCGTGAGGTTCCCAATTCATCAAATGTATATTACAACAAAAACATTTAACTTTGTCGCTTTTACCCACATAAATGAAACCCGCAGCGGCTAAATCTACAGGTTTTTGAGCAAGATGTGAAGGCCAATTTTTAAACGTTTGAAGTCTTGCACGTTCTAAACTATAATTCGGATGTTCGGACTTGATCATTGTTTTTACCTCAAACTTGAGTTTGTAAGAATATTTTTTTTGTCGAATTTTTGTATTTAATGATAATTTGTTTCACATTAAAGAAATTAAAATTAAAAAAACAACTTTTTTATATATATATAAAGAGCAAAAAAAAAAACTTTTTAAACAAATTATTAAAATACAAAATTTAAAATATACATTATTTGCAAGAATTCGTAAAACAAAAAAACTAAATAATCGATTATGACGACAACATCCATGACGGAATCTCGACATAAACGTTGACGTTGTTTAATAAATCGTTATTCTCCAAAAAACCAAGAAGAAGAAAATCGTAATTTATATTTATGCGTTTCGAAAGAAAACGATACGATTTGCGATAGAAAATCGAATCGTAATACTATTAGCAAACAAAAATTAATCGACAATGTCGTTCGAACTATTAAAAAAGAAGAATTAATCGACAATGTCGTTCGAACTATTAAAAAAGAAGAAGAAGGTTCAAGACAAATAGAACTCTTACGACTTTTACGCGAAGTCTCGCACGAGGTTCAAAACAAATTTCCGCGAAGCAGACGCAAAAAACAACTTTTTTTATATATATATAAAGAGAAAAAAAAGTTTTACAAAAAATTTTTTTTCACATTAAAGAAATTAAAATTAAAAAAACAACTTTTTTTTTTATATATATAAGGAGCAAAAAAAAAAACAAAACTTTTTTTAAACAAATTATTAAAATACAAAATTTAAAATATACATTATTCGCAAGAATTCGTAAAACAAAAAAAAACAAATAATCGATCATGAGGACAGCAACACCTAAAAGATGCGAATTGAAATTGAAACGAGTCGAAACGAATAAGAAATTCGGTCATAAAAGCTATAGATTACAACGACACGATCCCATCGAACTGAACGAGGTCGAGACGAAGGGCTTAGAGTATAAATACGACAGATATAAGATGCCTTTGAAATTGGATGAAGCCGCGCTCGATTTGGTTTATGAGTACCAAACTGATCTGCAGAACATCGTCATCGCCGAAGATAGAGAATTCGACAAGGACGATTTGTCATTGCCCTATGGAAATTACATATTTCCAAACATCTCATTCGAACTCGTGAAGTAATTGGGTGGTGAGAGCGAGTTGACCGATGTAAAAAATCTCAAAAGAGTAAAGATAAACATTCAACACGTTTTCGAAAAAGGAGAAACAATAGAGAGATTGATTTTTTAGTGAAGAAGGAAAAAAAAAAAAAGTAATGAGATCATCTTTTGATCTCATTTTTTTTTGTTTCTTCGCACTCTGTCTCGCGATATTTGTCATTATCGTCTAATTGTTTCTCCACCTTTTTATCCATTTTAAATATATTATTTTATACTTTTTTATGATTTATATTTTATATAATTTTATATTATAATAACATATTAAAAATCGGTATATTCTTAAACGGCGAATTCTCACCGAGCAACAAACCCTTGCCAAGCCGCTCAACGTTCTGTCCACTCTTCAGATAGAGACCGTTTCCTCTCAGAGAGTTGCCACCTCTAACGGGTTCTAGATACAATCCTTTACCGCTGTCGTCTACGTGGACGCGACACACGGCTCCTCCCTTCTTCAAAAACAGTCTGCTGCCACCCATTAATTTCTCAACTGCCGATCTAGCGAGTCCCGTGAGAGCTCCCATGCCGAGAGTCTTTCCAAGAAAATGTAGTGCCTTTGCAGCGAAGGGTAATGCTTTTGCGGCGATTCCTGCCAATAGCGGTAGGAAACCACCTTTCATTCTCAAATTGTATCTCAATTGAGTGGGACTCAATCTCACCGTCAACCCTCTTCCATCGCGAATCGCTTTCTCCATCCTTTTGATTTGACTTCTGGTCCAGGCGATCGAATCCTGACCGCCTCTCGTCAGATCTTTGTGAGTGAATTTGAATCTCACCGCCTCGCCTCGAGTTGTTAACGCTCTCTTAAGTTTCTTCCTCTGTCCTGCGGATATGTTCATGTTTTTAATCACGTATCCTGTCATAATTCTGTTTTTTAAAATATATTTACTTCAATTGTTTCTTGTTTAATAATAATTATTTATATTAAAATAATTTTGTAAAATTAATATTGCATTTATTTTATTTTTGTTATCTATATATATACACAATATTTTTTTTTTGCTTTTATATTTCTCTTATGTGAAATCGTATCGTCACCCTCTCTCCGCGAAGATCTAACAGTTCACCATTTTGATCAACGTGGTTTTGAGACTATACAACGTGTCTAAAATCACTGGTAGATAAACTAAATTTTGAGGTTGCTCCACGATCTTATAACCCGGCGACACGTTTGGAAAGAAGGAATAGATCGTCGGTTGAGCGCTACCATTCACGTAGCTTCCCACAATCACATCCACGTTCACCAGAATACTATTGACTGCGAGAATGTCAACTGTATTTTCAGATACCGCCTGGCCTCGATACATCTTTCGATCGAATCCCAACATCTTGCCTATAGAATCGTCCGTGTTGAAATCCACTCGAAAATTATCTTCCAAATCCAACATAGTCTGTAAGGTATTAGGATTGGGAGCGAGTCTGATCTTGTTGCTTCCCTTTCCATCCGTCTTCATTCACGTCTGAATGTAATTGTTCAAATCGTCTATGTCGTAACTCCCTTTGGGAATTCGAATCTCCAACCAGTCCACTCTGTCGGAATACTTGAATGAGTTATTCTTTTCGGTGACGTTGGGAAAGGAATAATAAGTCTCCAGATTCACCAAAGCCATCTCGTATCTTTTCTCTCTATTCAATTCAAGGTTCGAATTTCGTAGCGAATCGCCACTCACCACTATTTGAATGGATTGTTTTGCAGCCGTATTCTTGGCTATTCGTTCTAACAATTCTCCATGTTCGAACATTATATTTAATTTTATTTTTTTTTATTCAAAACTAATTATTTGAAGATTTATTATTTTCTAAATTTTATTTTCACGCTCTATCTTATTATTATCATCAGAAACATAAAACTTGTCAAATCCGCACCGATATTTTCTGCGATTAAACTCGCTTGTCAAATCGATCACGTCGAAACTGTAAAGTCCACCATCCCAAACCCTCTTGCAGAATCTCCTGAATTCCGCCGCGCTCATGTCGTTTGCGACGTGATCGCCGTAGATGTGATTGAGATTCTTGAGATCTTGGTGAAAGAGACATAGAAAATTAGCGTTCTCCCTTATCGTCTGTCTGGGCAATCGAAAATAATTCTGCGACAGGTAGAAACAGTCCACGTTGCTGTGTCGACCCCTAACGTAATACGATTCGCATCGGTTCTGTCTCTCCAAAAGCAGATCATCGAAAATCATGAGATTCTCATCTTCCGATTTCAGTTCTCTATGATCCGGAACGTCGCTAGCGTTCTCATAAAATCGACACTCGATGTTCGAAGATGCATTTCTCTTCATCAGTTCCATTGCCGAACCGTCCAAAATGGTCGAAAGTGGAGCTTCACTCTTGTCGAATTCCTCCCTACTGTCAAAGATTCTGGCTATGACGTCCTTGGGCAATCTACGATCCATGCACTCTCGAAGCAATCTGTATTCGGGTTGAAACAAGCTCTTGCCAAACACAAACAATCTATCGTAATCCAACCAGTCAGGTTGGGACAACAGATTCATCAACAGATTGGTCTTTCCACAATTCGATTTTCCCACTATCAAACCTCTTATGCTTTTGGGAAAGAACTCGTTATTCGACCTCTTGGTCGCGGCGGCGTTCCAAGACATATCTTTAATGTTCATCTTTGTTTTATTTTTTTTGTTTGTTATTTTAGATTCTTTTCAAACGCAAATTTTTTATGTTTTTCAAACTCAGTTTTTAATGTTATTATTTATTTATATCACACCATCACAAGTTCTCTTCAATCCAGATCCACTCGTCATTTTGGCTAAATCTTGTATGGGTACCACAGCATCCTTAAAATCTTTCCAACTTTTCAGCGTTCGCTCTAATGCAGCTCGCTTCGCCGGCGGACTGATCAACTTGTCAATCAACGTGTTGGCTGCCCTCTTGCCAGCCACAGAAGCTATCCTACCACTGGCTTCGGAAGCGGCTTTCTTACCAGCATCCAAAGCCGTCTTCTTACTGACCTCAAACGTGGTCAATGTGAGTTTTCTACCCGCATCGCTCGTGAACGCTCACATTATAGAATCGACGATGCCAGAACCGCCTTCAACGTAAGTTCTGACATATCCCCTGTTCTTTATCAACAACATATTTTATTTTTATAATATATTTTTGTTTTTTTCACTGGTAAATCGTTTTGTTGTTTTTAAATACTTTTATTATTCTAGTGTAAAAATTTACTGTTTTATTTTTGTTTGTTTCTCTCTACTTATTATATACACATCAATCCTTCAATTCGTTCATCAGCCTTTTATAGTAGTTTTTATTCAAAACCTTTTGTCTTAACAATTCGTCAGATATAGTAACTATCTGATAATCTAATCCTGTGTTACCAGCCCGTCTGCTCGCCATCAACAAACTCAATCTCTGAGATAGAGCGCGTCAGAATCGCTTGGAAGAAAAGTGGTTTTCACCCCCTTTGCCAGTCACCGATTCGATGAACTTCTTGTTCATATCCCATATGGGTTTCACCAATTTCGTCCACTTGTAACCTCTGTTGGCTTTGGGTCTCGTCTCTCTGGCATCGTTATTTCTCTTCATGGCGTGGGTCTGAACCAGAATGTCGCCATAATTGTCGAAATCCTGATCCGAGTAATCGCTAGGCTTGTCGTAAAGGAGCAATCTGTGCAGTCCATCAGTCAATTCGTATCTGTTCGAACCCATGATCAATTCATCATCGCCAATATCTACTTCTGTGTCTCCTACAAAAATCCTTCCCTCCGAATCCTTATAAAATCCATACAACTGATCTCTCTTACCGCCATCATCATCAGACGATGCGATGCTACTAGTGGTGATAGTCGAAGCTGTATCATCAGACTCGCTCTCTGTTTGAATTCCCGTGGGAACATAATCCAGTGTAGATTGAACGGAATACCGATTACCAAAACTAAGAGGCAACGAACCCATTCTCAAAGAACTATCCTTTATGGGTCTCAATTCTTCGACTATCTCCTCCCTGCTTCGCTCTTGACCCTCCGTCATGGGTTTAAATATTTTTGTGGCTTCGCATTTGAGTTCCATCTCACCAAGACGTCTGCTTCTATCAGCAGACTGAATGCCCTTCTTAGCACGCTCAAACTCTTCTAAAATTCGATCTCGGGCTAGAATCCATCTGTAAAAACATCTTTCGTTTTTAATTGTTTTATTATTTTCAAAATTAAATGTTTAATTATATTTTTATGTTTTTAAGTAATAAAAATCTTTCCGTCTTTAATATAATAAACTAAAAATATTCACATCTCAATTCTCTGTTGATTGAATTGGAGAAGTTTAAAAATACGTTTAAGCAGTACATGACAAACCAGTTTCTGATTTAATGCATTTTGACAGTAGTTTTACATTTTGTTAAAAGATTTCCATTCACATATCAAAGAACCATTCACTCAGTGTCGAATTAAGAGAGAATCCCTTTGATGACTGTTAAAACATTTCAACACACAAAAGAAAACTGGTTTTCTAATTTTTAACACTGAGAACTTATTCATTTTCAAATCTCCCTCTGATTGCTATCGTGAATATATTAAAAATTTTACCACTCAAAACCTAATTGACCGGAAAATGCGTTTAAACATTCTGCTAAGTGTTTGACTCTTTTGAACGAATGCTTAAAAGTCAATTTCTCTTCTTTACATCAAGACAAAACACGAATATCTATTACAGATCATATTTTTATCGACTCTTTTGAACAATATCCCTAAACTCAATTTCTCTTCGTCACATCGAACCAAGACATGAATGTCTATAATACAGATCATAATTCATAATCGACTCTTTTTAAACAAAAACCTCATTCAGTCATAACGATAACATGTGTTAGTTTTTACTTCAGGAAAACGTGACAGTGGGTTTGCGGATTCTAACACCCGGCAACACTCTTCATTCAAAACATTTCCATCAAGTGCTTATCAAGATCACCTCGCAATAATGTGTGCTAGTCTCACTTCGAAAAACGCGACAGTGGGTTTGAGAATTCGAACACAACCTCTTCACACGAGTCAATTTCCGACCTAAAATCCACAAGTGGATCTCCGTGTACGCCTCCATAGGGTTTCAGTGTTAAAATCGTGTACGGACGCGGATTGTTAGAATCGGCAAGACGATGTGTTCGAATTCTCAAAACGTTTTTTTGCTCGCAATTTAACACTGAATCCTATGGGGAAAACTCATTTGCCGATTTCAATCAAAACGGTACATGTACGTGTACGTAAAACTACGGGCGTCTAGGATACAATTCAGTGTTAAAAAAATTCGAGCTCACCCTAAAAAACTGTTAAAATCGTGTACACGTACACGATTTTAACACTAAATCCTATGGAGGTGTACATGTACATGCACACGTACATGTACAGGTGAGCTCGTATTTTCAATTATCACCTACTCCCCTCTCTTCCCCTCTCTCTCTCACCGAGTGCGTCAAGAAGCGAAATTTAAATATCTACTCTCTCTTTGTACATATTTGTTACCTTTTCTCGAATCACAATACTCAGTAATAAAATGATTTCGCCCTTCTGCAGATTGCGATGCAAGGGGTGGTTCCGTCATAAAACCTTACCATAACTTTAGAGCAAAGACCAAAATTCCTTTTTTATTACTTTCCAAAGTGTGATTTACTGGGATTTCCGGGTTTGATTGTATTGACTATAAACGATAATTTCACAAATGAATTATGCAATCAACAATTGTGCCATATATCCGTGCGCGCAAACGAAAACGCTTTGCTGTGGATGGGGACTTCATTGTTTTTCTTTTAACCCTTTACCTCATATGAAAAGCAGACGACACTTGCAAAAAAAATTCTTGAATAGCTATTATTTTCATTTTTTGTCTCAAAAACATAGGTTATGACCCCACATTGGAACGAGCTCGACAAGCTCGTTCCAATGAGGGGTCATAACCTATGTTTTAGAGACAAAAAATGAAAAATAATGAAAATTAATTGGCGATTTTTTAGAACAGCGCTGGCCGTTACGTTAGGCATAGGGTTAAATAATATAATTATCGTTAATAATGAAAAGCTATAAACAGAGTAATCGCTTGCCTGGACTGGTTACGTGAAATAATTCATTCGAGACGAGGGACTATATTGTATAACATTTGTGCGCATTCGCGCACTCATGTTTGTACAACATCCCCCACCTCTCATGAATTATTTCACGTAACCAGTCCAGTCAAGCGATTACTCTCTATTTTATTACATTCAGTGGGTATGTGACCAGATCTCTAAGTACCAACTGCAGGAAATGTAAATCTGGATAACACCTTGGAGAGTGGACAATACAACTTCATCACTAAATACAACAAGAAAGCTCCGTCCCAGTTAAAAAGATGTGACAGAAATGACAAACTTTTTATTTATAAGGCTTTCCCAAACCCAGTTTTGGAAAGACTCTTGTTATTCTTCTTTTTCAAAATTTTTCTTTTCTATTTTTTTTCCGCCGTCAATTTTGTCTGTTGTACTGCTCAAAAACAAGCTGTACGATTTCAACCAAATTTGGCATACTAATGTAATGCCATAAAATCTAGTGAAATGAGGTATCGACATATGTGTGAAAACGCGTAATTTCAAAATATTCTGCCAAAACCTTAAAAATTTCACCATATTTCAACATAGCTCAAAAACAAGCTGTACGCTGTCAACGAGATTTGGTAAACTTATTTATTGTTACAACATCTAGAGAAATGAGGTATCGTCATATTTGTGAAAACGCTTATTATCAAAATTTTCTGCCAAAACCATCAAAATTTCACCATTTTTCAAAAGTCTCGGAATTGTTTACAGTTATCTGGCTTCTGAGTTATGCTCTGTGGCTTAACCCAACATATGCTTTGGCCTCTTAAGGAATAGTATTGTCCGAAAAAAGATTGATTTTCAGTGAACTTTGTAAATTTCTGTACTTATTTGCTCTAATTGCACGGTTGTTGTAGCATTTATTTTGGTATGGATAAATAAACGGGGGAAAAGTAGTGTGCAGAGTATCAAAGTGGATGGGGAAAGTACAGAAGATAAAGGCCGTATCGCTTCAGAGTTAGTCAAGCACTGGGAAAAGATAAACGATAGGCGATGGGGCAGTGGGTCCCCACCAAAAAGAAATACACTGGTGGAGGAGAACCTATCCAATCGTGTATGTAGCGAAATAACGGCAGAAGAAGTGCGGAACGTGGTCTCGAAATTAAAAAATGGTAAAGCGGGAGGGACTGATGAAATTCCGAACGAATTCCTCAAAAATGGAGGGGAGGCACTTATTGAAGTCCTGACAAACCTTTTCAACCTGGCTCTGCGAAAGCAAGAGGTCCCCAGAGAGTGGAGGGAAAGTAAGGTGTCGTTCATACACAAAAAGGGGGATAAGGAAGTTCTAGATAACTATAGGGGGATATCAGTTAGTAGTAACATCGGAAAAGTATTCTGTAAGGTCATATACGGTAGACTAGAGGAAGTTATAGAAGAGAAAGGTTTTTTAGGAGAAATTCAAAATGGTTTCAGGAAAGGACGAAGAGTCACTGATCACCTATTTACACTCACCCAACTGATAGAATCAACAAAGGCTGAAAAGAAAAAGATGTTTCTGGCATTTCTAGATGTGAAAAAAGCGTACGACCTAGTGTGGAGGGAAGGTATGTGGCGAAAGCTCGAGGGCATCGGACTGGGGGGTGACTTTGTGGGAATCATGAAAGCACTGTATACAGATGTGCAAAGCCAACTCAGTCTAGGGAGTATCACTACAAAACGAGTCCCTATGGATATAGGCCTCAAGCAGGGGTGTATCTTTTCACCGATTTTGTTTGCATTGTATGTTAAAGATTTAGGGGACGAACTATTTCAGAGTGCGGAGGGGGTAAATGTTGGAGACATAAAGATACCAGGCTTATTCTTTGCGGACGACATGGTGTTAATGTCTAGAACTGAACGGGGGCTAGAGAAACTGCTGGAAATTGTTGGTAGATATGGGAACACTTGGCGGCTCGAACTAAATGAAAATAAAAGCAAGGTAATACCCGTTGGACGCAAGGTAGATATGACGAAGAGATGGAGAGTGGGGGAGTTCTCAATCCCCGAAGGGGAAAGCAAACAAATCACTGTAGGAGAAACGGGAGAGTATGAGTATCTAGGGGTAAGCATAAATATAACGGGAAGAGGGGTGTACAGAAATTACTCAGCCAAACTGATTCTGAAGGGGAAAAGAATTCTGAACCAACTAAAACTTTTAGGGAAAAATAGTTTCAATAAGGTCTTTGTGGGGAAAACACTGTGGGAGAGGGTGGGTTTACCAAGTATAACGTATGGCACGGACGTGATTCCATTAAACCAAACCGTTGTTAAGAAGTTGGAAAGTACTCAGAATGATGCCGGCAGATGGATAACAGGGTCGAGTAATGCTGCAGCTTTGGAAGCAGTAAGGGGGGAGCTTGGGTGGATGAAAATCAAGGACAGGGTAGATTTGGGAAAACTGTGTTACTTTAACTACTTGAGAAACCTGCCTGACAACCGGTGGTGTAAATTGATGCTCGATACCATTTGGAATTCTAATATAGAAACGGGGTGGTCAAAACATGTGAGGGAACTAATGGACAATTACTCTATAGAGGTCACAAACATAGAAGTAGGAATGAAAGAAGGCAAAAGGTTTGTCAAAGAGAGAGTCATGGAAGACTGCAATCGAAACTGGCGAGCAGGGGTTAGCGTGAAAAGATCACTGCAGGGGTTACAATATAAAGAAAAGCCAGCTTTTGAGAAGTACCTAGATGGCACCTTTGGAGGGTCACTGCTGTTCAAACTGAGATCAAGATCACTGGAGCTTCGGGGAAAAATTGGGAGAGATGGGGAAAAGGGATGCCAAATGTGCCACTCTGGAGTAGTGGAGACCCTGGAACATTTTCTCTTGGAATGCCCACAGTATATACCTCATAGAATAAAATTTACTGGAAGAATAATGCAGAAGTGGGGTGAAGAAACAAAGGATAGATGGCTGAAGGGGGACACGAGGGAGAGGGTAGGAATGCTTATTGAAGAAATTGAAAAAGAGGAAGTGAGGGATACTATTAAGCAGTTTATATCTGAATGCTGGGAGGAGAGGAGGGGAAGAGGGGGTGGGGTGCAGGGGGAATGATGGCCTTCTCTTATGAGGACCGCGACGAATCAGCGGCTGGCCAAAGAGTTATTATTATTATTACATGGAACAATGATTGCAGAAGAAAGTTACTGTTTACTTTTTTGAACTCAGATTTACCCTTCAAGCACAATGCGACTGAGAATAAGAGTACAGTTTAAGAATGCGAAGTTAGCCAACAATGGATGCTTTTTCTATCATTTTGGAAAGGGTTAATTAATTTCAAACACTTTGCTTTGCTATATGTAGCCCGCCTTTTCACACTAAAAGGCTGGGAGAGCCCGAAATTTGTCCAACAAATTACAGTTCTCTAGTTTATTTATTGGGGTTTAACGACACTTTCGACGACCATGGTCACCTCGTGTCGAGCAGTTTTACGGGTGGCTTAAGCCGGATTACCCGGAGAGAACTACCGAGCATCGGGGAGTATAGCGAAATGCAGTCAACGAGGGGGTTAATAGCCCGGAAAATAAACTTTATTAAGACAATTGTTAGAGTGAATAAATACAAAACGAGAGAATTAATTTGAGAATTAAACTTCGTAATATACAGTTTAAACAAGTATTCTAATTGGTGGGAAATATATGAAACAAGACAGAGTAGTAGACGATTGTTTGGCGATTAAAAAGCTAAAATCTAAACTTATATTATTACCACTTTATAGGGTGTTCCCTAGTACATTAACAAAGTTTAACAGGGTATTACAAGAAGGTAACGCTTAACTTAAAAAATCACGTGATGTGTCGGGCCGTTAATGAGTTAAACATCTCATTAAGAGCACGACACGTCAAGTGACTTTTGTTCCTCGCTGTCATACACTCGAAAATGGAAACAGTTTCCAGAGATGGTTTCAATTAGTAAACAATATGATTTTTATTTAAAATGTCCAGCAAAGTTAGTCCCATAAGAACAAGCAGCTGTATTATAGTAAGTAAATCTACAGACATTTTAAGCCTTTATTCCTGACTTAAAAGAGATACATATCGGGTTTGTTTTTAAGTTTTCTAACTTCGTTGCAATTGAAAGAGTACCGGTGCCGATCACGTGATAATCATGTCACGCCAGTTTGTTTGAGAACAGGCGATAATATCATCGGCCAAAATTGAAAACGTTAACCCTGTACCCAACGTAACGGCCAAAACCGGCCAGCGCTATTCTCAAAAATCGTCAATTAGTTTTCATTATTTTTTTCTCATTTTTTGTCTCAAAAACATAGGTTATGAACCCTCATTGGAACGGGCTCGTCGAGCTCGTTCCAATGAGGGGTCATAACCTATGGTTTTGAGACAAAAAATTAAAGAAATTAGTTATTCAAGAATTTTTTTTGCAAATGTCTTCTGCTTTTCAGGTTTGGTAAAGGGTTAAATATGTCTCATTCAAGAGAATTGAATGAAGACTAATTGGCTGTTTGTAGCTACCATGTAAGGTACATGTACATGGTCAAAACTTTCTCAGAATCGCAGTGGTAATAATAGTAATAACATGGCTTTGTCGGGCCTTGTCGTTTATTAACGGCCCAACAGGTGTGAATAACAGCCCTTCAGCTTATTAACGCCCTCGACTTCATCTCGGGCTTTTTATAAGCTGTCGGGCTGTTATTCACACCTGTTGGGCCGTTAATAAACCACAATTCCCTCCAAAGTCATGTTATTATTATATATTTACCACTCAATCTATAAGTTACTAGTCGATTAACATGATTTTGGAGGGCCGTTAAAACTCCATAATTTCAGAGACGTCATTCGACGGAGCCGGGCCGCGGGCGATAATGGTATAAATAGCCATTAGCGGCCCGTGGCCCGGCTATTTTTAGATTCTATGGTCTAATGAATTACTCCCATTCGGATGACGTCCCTTCGTATTTCTGAACTGAAGTCGAACGCACAATCGAAACAGAAATATCGAACCGACTTTAGTGATTATTTCTTCCAGCAATTCCCTCGTGCGGTTAGCTGTAACAGGGCGTGGAAATAATAGTAATAACATGATTGTTGTCGGGCATCATGATTTATTAGCGGCCCTGCAGCAATGATGAACAGCCCTTGGGCTTATTAACGGCCCGAGACGAAGTCTCGGGCCTTTAATAAACCCTCGGGCTGTTCATCATTGCTGCAGGGCCGCTAATGAACCATAATGCCCCCAAAATCATGTTATTGGTATATTATTACCATTTTACCGGGCGTTCCTTAGACCATTAATGATGAAAATGCGGGCCTTCAGTTGATGTATTTTTGCCGTGATCCGGGCCGCGGGCAATAATAAAAATGAAATTTATTATTCCCCGCCGCCCGCGTTCGGATTAACATTTCTCCTCTGAACTTCCGTTGCGGAAAGATTTTCGCAAATAACCGAGATCATGTTTTGCATTACTTCTGTAACTTCCCAGTAAGGTTTCCGCAAAATTTAGAATAGTTTGTAGATTGTTTTTCAATAGGCCTAATCAGGTGAGTGTGTTCTGTTTCGTTTTTATTTTCTAAGCGTAATCCTCATACTTTGTTCATGTCTCGCCTCGTTTCGGGGTATCGGATGGGGGAGGTGCAGCTGACAGTCACGTGATTGTTGTTTGCAAACAAACAGACGACAAACACGTTCTGAAAATTTAAAAACTGGCAAAATATTACAATCAAGCTCTCTTGATGAAAATGAATTGAATTTTCTTGAAAATGCTGCGATTCCCACAAATACTTCAAATGCAACAAAATATGGTGTGAAAAAATTTGCATTATGTGCTCGACTTCGTCTCGGGCCGCTAATAGTCCCTTGGGCTGTTAATAATTCCTGCTGGGCCATTAATGAACCATATCGCCCTACAAAATCATGTTATTGTATAATTATTACCACTTTACCGGCCGTTCCCTAGTGGATTAACAATGTTTTCACGGGCGATCAAAAGACGTAATGTTCAGTAGATCACGTGACGTACTGGGCCAGCGGGCGCTAATGGATTTCGATTTCATTAGCGCCCGGTGGCCCAGTAGGACGTCGACGGATGGCACGAGAAATTAAATCCAACATATTTCACATCAGAAACAACCCCTGTTTGCGAGATTGGCGAGTACATATTTTTTTTTACTCCTCCCTACAATCACTAAAACAATCAACACTTCACTTGAGTGATATTCACATTATTGACAATTACATATCAAAAATAGTCACATGACACGAATTACGTCCCATGTTTTGCTGGCGCCTCGTTTCAACTGAAACGTTCGGGTCAACGAAGGGCAAAATTATTCTTCATAAATCGAGGGCAAAAAAAGGTTTTGGTGCACAAATCTATCGATATCCCGTTGATCGGTCTGTGTGGAGGTGAGTATTATCCTCTAACATTTTAATCTTATTTCATGTTTCGTCTCCGATGCTGGGCTTACAACTTACAAGTGTTTATGTTTTGCGCTTTCGACGTAAACATTGGTTTGGGTCACATGACGATAATTCCCACGTGCTGTTTATTTGTCAACAGACGACGCATCTGCTTTCGAGTACGGTTTCAAAATATCTCAATCCAGCGACAATAGCGAATTAAATGAAAACCAGTAAGAGCTTGTATTGGTAGGAAATCGCAGATGGTGGCAATAATAGTAATAACATGATTTTTAAGGGCGTTATGGTTCATTAGCGTCATTAACAGCCCTCTGTCCCATTAGCAGCCCTCGACTACGCCTCGGGCTACTAATAGGACCTCTGACTGTTAAGGGGACGTCCAACCTAACTTTGGTCAAATTTCATGTAATTTTCTTTCAAGTCTAAAAAAGTCCCAAAATAAATAACCCCAATAAATTATATACCAAAATGCTTGGAATGAAACATAGAACATGTGGAAACTGCAATTTGCCATGGAACTGCTGCCATGTGTAAATAGCACCACCTGAAAGTCTGCTGTGGCATAAGTAAGAGAACAAAATTTTAACAATAAAATACCTCAAAATAAAATAACAGCTGTATTCTATAAACATTTAAGTACACACTCGAAGAAATCTTTTCCTAATTCATGAAAGTAATAAAGATTGAGACCAAATGTTATAAGTGGAGTGCTCACCGATTGAAGGCAGACATTTTGTTTTGTTTATGTTTTGATTTGGGGAGTTCAACAAAGGTCAACTTGAAGGAGTCCAGCAGAAGAAGTATGGAAGGACAAAAGAGTGTCTCCCAATATCAAGATGTATGTGTTACATAACCATTACTGCATGTACTTTCCCCAAGGAGGCTTATTGACATATTGAGATCAGAAGGGCACATCCAGAGGGTCTCACATATTTTTTTCAAGAACGCAGTACACAAAGCAGTCCCCAAAAGATGACAAGTGAGCTCCATTTGACACAAAAAATTTCCCGGGGGGGGGGGGGGGGGGGGGCTCTCTTCCTTGTATGACGCTACCTCCGGCACTCAAGGCATATGTCTTTTTTCTCAAAGTTTAACTCTTTTTTTCTTTTTGAAGATCCTGGCCACACATGTTCCAAACAATATCAGACAGGTAACCCTCCAAATAAGTGTATCTGCAAAAATCATGTTACATTGCAAAACACTCTTTTTAGACTTTTAGTTCTGGACCTTTCATGCTTCTTACTTCCAACTATAACACTTAATTTATCGATTAATGGGTGAATAGAAAAGTCCTGCCATAATCAACATTTTGAGTTCCATAAGCCTTCAAAACAGCTCCGATAAAAGTGTCAAACATCAGATTGGTGGCTTTATACAGAATATTCATTATGTTGTTGCTTGATAAGTAATAGGAACAAAATCTTCACAAGAAAATTCTGTAGCAATACAATTGAGGGTATTAGCAGGCACTTTGCAACAAATTGTAACAAATCAACTAGTTATAAACAAAATTGTCTAACTCAAAAGAGTGAAAAAGTACCACAACTCTGAAAAAATGTGGGAAGAAACACATGCTACAGCAGCTACACAGGCATTGTTTCCCATGATGCTCGATCACAACACCAAATATCCTTCAAATTGGAGTAGCAATGGTTGAGATACAAGGGAGAATGTTGGTACATGTAATGATGAATGGGTAAGACTAAGATTAAGAGGACAGGGGTCACCACTGCACGGCCCTAGATGCACCTTTGATTTTCCAACTTCCATGTCTGGGGCATAATAATCGCAACACACCCACCTTATCAGTTCATAATTTCAGTAAAATAAAAGAAATTATCAATTTGAATTAATTAATAGATGATGGAAAATATTAGGCTTCCTTCGCCTTCTCGTACTATTTAATTACCACAAACAATATCAGTTTGATGCCGACAAACGAAACTGAACGCATGTGGTTTGGTTAAAAAGTAACTCGGCATGAATAATGAAGAAATTGCGAATATTTCGTGTATTTCATTTGTTTAAAAGCCAATTGCAGCTAATATTGACCGTGCATTCGATAATTCGTTTCGGTTTTGACCACACGGCCACGCTGACACTCCGTGACGGCGGTTATGTTTATTGTGATATGCAAATTGGGGGATGGTTTCCGGTGAAGGAGATTTGTCACATTTGTCAGTGTAAAACGATCATAAAAGACACTGATCGACGCTTGTATTGCTATGGTTGGTTGCAAGAAAAAACTAAATTCTTAGCATCGTCCAAGCGCACCTTATTTAAAAGCACGAATGCATCATTTTCAACCCATCTTCAATCGGTCCTTTGCAGACATCAAACATACCCGCCTTCAAATTCCTTGGTTACTAGGAAGTAAATAACTTCACGTCATCTGGGGGAAATCAACACGCTCAATACAGTTCCAGGTCACTAGGAATATACTTCGTGAAAAAGTGATTTCTGAAGCATTCTGCTTACTTTGTTATGAATATTGCCTTATTTTATGTGTATCGTCCCGATTTTATACACTCGGTTATTTTTTTCACAAGTGGTTCATGTTGTCTTTCTAGTGCGCAATAATTCAGATTTTTTGTCAACAAAAAAGTTCAGACGGCCTGTAAACACGAGAGGGAATTTCGAACCATATTTTGCAGTTATGACATTAACAGCTCAAGTATTTGCTGTCACCTGTTTGCAAATCCGCTCATACATCGTCTCGAACAAATAAAGGGCGTGATCACGTCCTTGCATTCTTACGATTGCCCAAATTGAGTATTTCTGCAAGAACCACATCGTAATCACATGACCGGAAAAACATCATTGAAACATGGACACATCCGGAACATCAAAAATTTGTGTTGGTGTTATTACATTCAAACGTCAAAACCCACCAGAGTGTGTGTCAAAAAAATGTTTTCTCCGAGTCTGTAGTATGTTATCATTATATTGAGGACAAGGCTTTCGAATTACCGATTGTTTTGTGGTTTTACCGGTTCGTTACTTATGCCATTTGCAAATTAATCTTCTTCAAAATCCTAAAATTCACTTTTTTTCCTGAAAAAAATTATATGTACCTTTTCTGTGCACTTTACTCATTATTTTGATATATAATTTGCCTTTCCTTACTTCTCTTATCTGTTTCTGAGGCATTGGGAAAAATGTCAAAAAATTGACCAAAGTTTGGTTGGACGACCCCTTAATCATTTCTGTTGGGCCGCTAATGAACCATAACGCCCTTAAAAATCATGTTATTGGTATATTATAATTAATGAGAAATTAATAAAAACGGACAGTTTCATAGGCGATTGTCTATGAAATTGTTCATCGGAATGTCATGTATTCTCCCGAACACTGGAGATAGCTTGACATCTGAATAGTTTATAATCGCTAACTGCTAGAGATATTAGAGAGTTTGATTACCCTTTGAATTGATATGGTGGACCCACCGCTGGCTTCCGATAATTCAACATTGTTATCTAAGACACGCAGTCTTCGTCATGCTGGCGAGTGGAAGATGTAATCCACTGGTCGGTCGGGTAAAAAGTAGTCGCATTCTGATTTTCCAACGGGCAGAAAGGAACGGAGCGTTGGTATGGGCATTGAATGAGAAAGCTTCTCCGATAAAACTTTGTTAAATAGTTAAGTCGCGTCGCTGTTAGATTTTTGTGTCGAAACTATTGGAACCCAAGAAGTCCTGGTGTACTGTTATAGAAGCTGACGTCCGACTGGTGTGGTGTGATAGTAAACGATGCCGTTGCATTTTAAGCTCCGAGAGCTTACTTGAACTTTTCTTAATAAACGACGAAAGAAACTGAATCCACGAGTTCCAGTGTGTTTGTTGACTTGCCAATTGTTCAGCAGTGACTGCCATTTCAAAATATAAAATGTTTGCCACAAAAACATAATTTCTACCCTTGCTGTAAAACAAAGGAGTCGCTCTCAGAAGACGCTATTAGAGTCCTAACCTAGACGATCGTTAAGGCCTTGTAATAGGAGCAACTGTCAGACTCTCCAACGTACCAAGCAGGGTTAGCATTGGTGGAAGACAAGTGCACCATCAACGTGCAGTAAGCCTTAGTACACAATGCCACCATGCCCACACATGGGTAATCGGGATGAAGAGCCCTGCCCAAGGACCCAACGTAGTTACACCTGGCGGAGATCGAACCGCGTACCTTTCGGTTTGAAGTCCAGTGCCGTAACCACGGAGGCAACGCGCTCCCTTGAAACGATCTATAAACAAATGTTATAATTTCTATGTTTTAAAATGGCAAGAGTAACTTATATAATTAAACCTCTTGAAGGGACAATAATAATTTTGAACAAAATAAGGTGTCCATTTAACTCTTAGCCCACTGAGTATTTTCGAGATATTTATCTTGTCATGGCTGCTTTGAAGCAGCCTTAACTAGATTTGATGAAAAATTAATCTAAATGTAACACCAGAAATCATTGGTGAAAAATTCATTTCATTAACAGGAAGACAATATGATTAAATATGTCCAAATTATACTCATTTCAGAGACGAGAGAAACGCAGTGCTGCGTAGGAATATCCGCCAGTAGCATGCAAAGAGTTAACAAAACCATTTTGCGTTATGCAAGAGGACACTTGGTTTTTTTATTACACATCCATTAAATTTTAAACCCTTGTATTTAACGGAATTGCCGCAATGACAGAAATGTTTCTGTATTCAACTGGTCAGTGGTGTACAAGCCGGAACTTTTTCCCCAGCGACGTTTATACTAGTTCCTTTCCCGTCGAGTCATTAGTTACGCTTCGAAAAGTTTCCAGATTTCGTTATACAGTTATCGATCGTCTGTCGCGTAGTGTGAAAATGAAAACGTTCAAAGAAAAATAAAGTCGGTTCACAAAAAAATTAGTTAACCAAAAGTGAAATAATATTTTAAAAACCCCAATCATTTCCAACCACACCATTAACCCAGTCCGGTGGCCGTCTCGTCTGCGGGCCCCGTTATATTCAAATTTGTCAACTTTATTTCGGTAAATCTTCGGACCTCTTGACATTCTTCGAACTTCTTTTTAAAAATTTTCTCCCAGCTGCTTTGCAAATCTGCCCAAATTTGTAATATTTTTACTAACACTAATGGACACAAAATGGTTAGGCGTGAATGGACACCAGCCGAAAAAACAGCGATACGAATTTCAACAAACGCGCCCAATAGAAAAGATAACGAATTTAATATAGTCTGGTTCCCAAAAGGTTGTTTCGATTTTTTATCGATCCAGTTGATCAGTACAGCTTCAAACAAAACAGACGGACTCTTCACCGTTGGGTTTAAACATCGGAATTAAAATTTGTTTATTTAAATGAATTTTAATGCATGGGATGTGTAATAAACACAAAACGTGATGTGTGTTTGAACCGGTGGGTGTTTTACATGTTGGAATGGCGTAGTCGTATTTCGCTCGAGCCTACGGCTCTCGCGAAATATGACTACGCCATTCCAACGAGTTATAGCTCGAGCGAAATATGACTACGCTATTCCAGCGAGTTATGTATAGCAACCACCGATTCAAAAATACATCGCGTTCTGTCTATATATGTGATTCGTATTGAAGCGTCCGATTCGATTAAATAAATTAACGTGAAGCCACGCATTTTATCGGATATTTGAAACAGAAAAGAAAAGAAAGCATGGGGGAGAAGTAGAATCCGAGAAAGCAGAAGTAGTGCTCAAACGACTAGTGAATTCCAAAGTCACCTAGTCAATACCCAAAAGTCAAGTCGACTTCAACTAGTCATTGGTGATAACCTGTCTCCTTATAAATAGGCACTCTCCCATAAATTGCAACAAGGCAAATTAATAACATATCCCGATAGCCCAAAATAATTCAGCACTCTACTAGTACCAGTTAAAACAAACTACTGTCACCACTATTAGATGGCAATAGATGTATACATTGATTGCCCAATATTGCTGTTCAAACTGTCTGACAGTGGCACAGAAGGGATACTATTTACCCAAAAGCTTGAACTCCTCCGACTTGTCGACTGCGCAATTGAGAGTCGACTACTGATTTGCCCAGAGTCGACATCGACTAATCGTTTGAGTACTAAGCAGAAGAAGAGGAAGAAGTTCTGCTGAAAGTATTAGGAGAGTTAGAAAAGGAAGGCTGGGGAGGAAGTGACATGGATGGTCCAAGTGAGGGAGCTAGTAGAGAACTACTCATTGGAGATCTCGGACCTGGACGTTGGGGCAAACCAGGGTAAAAGATCGTCAGAGAAAGGGTCATGGAGGATTGTAACCGTAATTGGCGAGAGGGGGTCAAATCAAAGAGGTCTTTGGGTGGCCTGCGTGATAAAGAGAAGCCAGGTTTTGAAGAGTACCTTGATGGCACCTTTGGGGGTCATTGTTGTTCAAGCTGAGGTCGCGATCCCTGGAGCTGAGGGGAAAAATTGGGAAAGACGGTGAAAGGGAGTGCCAGATGTGTAACTTGGACATGGTGGAGACCCTGGAACACTTTCTTCTAGAATGCCCAAAGTATCAGTCTAAAAGAATGAGATTCACTGGGAGTATAATGGGAAAGGGGGATGGGAGAATGAAGGACATGTGGTTAAGGGGGAGATTCAAAGGAGAGGGTTAATATGCTAATCGGAGAGATTGGGAAGAATGGGACAAGGGATATCATCAAGCAGTTCGTCTCCGAGTGTTGGAGGAGAGGAGAAGCGTGGGAATAGGGAGGCAGTTGGGAGTACAGGGGTAACCATGGCCTTCTCGTCCGAGAACCGCGACAAATCAGCGGCTGGCCAAAGTGTTATTATTATGTTAGATACTTTGGGAGCATGTGTTATCGCATACAGACTAAAAAGAGTTAGTTCACAGTGTGAACAATATAATTCATTATTTATTGGATATGATTTTCTTTCCCAGAATTGCCCATTATCGAACTCGGCTGATATGACTTCAAAATCTGCTGATATGACGCTTTATTACACTCCTAACATCTAATTATAATAGGAATCGGTAAAAAATAAATTGCATTCTCCCCTCACTAGTGAGATAAAACACTCGGTGATTAATATTTCGTGTGAACTTGAAATTTACAAATGAATTTTCACAAGCGCAAAACAAAAGTTGATCTCGCTCCATCAGTGAGTATAACAAGAAGTCATAATAATAACACTTTGGCCAGCCGCTGATTTGTCGCGGTTCTCGGACGAGAAGGCCATGGTTACCCCTGTACTCCAAACTGCCTCCCTATTCCTACGCGTCTCCTCTCCTCCCAACACTCGGAGACGAACTGCTTGATAATATCCCTTGTCCCATTCTCTCCGATTAGCATATTAACCCTCTCCTTTGGGTCTCCCACTAACCCACATGTCCTTCATTCTCCCAGCCCACTTCCCCATTATACTCCCAGTGAATCTCATTCTTTTAGACTGATACTTTGGGCATTCTAGAAGAAAGTGTTCCAAGGTCTCCATCATGTCATGTCCAAGTTACACATCTGGCACTCCCTTTCACCGTCTTTCCAAATTTTTCCCCTCAGCTCCAGGGATCGCGACCTCGCGAAATTACGTCATTTCGCCAACAATCCCGAAAACTATTTTGTGTGGATGTACACAACATCCAATGTGATCTGTGTCAGCGGAAACAGCGATCAGCCGATTGTCTAAACAGATTTCTTGCGTGGTATGGGCGTCGGTTTGGATCGTTTCAGTTGAAGCTTCAAATGAAAGGGGTATAATAAAAGTAAATATAATGTTTTCTTGTGAATACCGGGATTAATCTCATTCGTGAGTGAGTGAGTTTGTATTTTCTCTCGCAGCAAGCTGCTCGTGAAGGTACGAATTGTCTCACTCACTCATGAGATAAATCCCGGTATTCACAAGAAAACATTAGATATCCTCTGTGTCTCCGGCGGTATGAAGCAAGCTAGAGTTTTTCCCTTTCATGCGTTAACTGGTGGGGTGCTAGAAGACACTATCATGGCTTTAGAAAAAATGAGGGTACCAGAGCAAACGCCAACATTTTCCTCCCCCATGTTCCATATTCAGTCAGACGCAAATAATATTTTGTTTATATAAATTTGTTTTATCACAATTTATTGAAGAGTGCCGGTTGGCACTCTTCAATAATTTATAATAAAACAAATTTTGATAAACATATTCAGACCACCAAAAATAATCTATTCCTCAACCAGTTAACCCTTTACCCAACGTAACGGCCAAAACCGGCCAGCGCTATTCACAAAAATCGCCAAATAATTTTCATTATTTTTTCATTTTTTGTCTCAAAAACATAGGTTATGACCCCTCTTTGGAACGAGCTCGTCGAGCTCGTTCCAAAGAGGGGTCATAACCTATGTTTTTGAGACAAAAAATGAAAACAGTTAGTCATTCAAGAATTTTTATTGCAAGTGTCGTCTGCTTTTCATGTTAGGTAAAGGGTTAATAGGATGATTTTTAAATGATGAATAATTAATGACGACAATGAGTAAGGATCAGATGGATGAAGAGAAGACAGAGGGTAGTTATACAGAAAATTCATCGCAAACTAAAATTCAGAGTCGTAAGCGGAGATTATTACCACTTTAGCGGACGTTCTCAAGTACATTAACAAAATTTAATAGGACATTACAAGAACGTAACGCTCAACTTCAAAAAAGTCACTCGACGTATCAGGCCGTTAATGGGTGAAAACTCTCATTAACAGCCCTACATGTCACGTGATTTTTGTTCCTTGCTGTCGTATACTCGGAAATGGAAATGGTATCAACTTGTAAACAATGTGATTTTTATTTAACCCTTTACCTAACGAATCGCCCGCATCCGCCCCCGTAATATGCAAATTGAGCAGTTGGAAAAAATTAAATTTTTCAAAATATTTCGACAAAACCATATCATGTGACCCCTCATTGGAACGAGCTCAATGAGCTCGTTCCAATGAGGGGTCACATGATATGGTTTTGTCGAAATATTTTGAAAAATTTAAAAAAATGATATTTAAAATAATAAATTTTGATATCGCCTGTGTTGGGTAAAGGGTTAAATTGTTAAATATGTAAAATGTCCAGCAAAGCTAGCCCCATAAGAACAAGCAGCTGTATATATAGTAAGTAGGTCTGTATACATTTCAAGCCTTTATTCCTGACTTAAAAGCGGTAAATATCGGGTCTCTTTTTTAAATTTTCCGATCACGTGATAATCATGTGATATCAGTTTGTTTGACAACAGACAATACTATCATCTGTCGAAATTGAAAACTTTAAAAATGTCATGTAAGGTGCAGGGTCAAAACTTTCTTAGAATCCCAGTGGTAATAATAGTAATAACATGACTTTGTCGGGACTTGTGGTTCATTAAAGGCTCCGAAGGTGTGAATAACAGCCCTTCAGCTTTTTAACGGCCCTCGACTTTGTCTCGGGTATTTTGTTATTCATACCTGTTGGGCCGTTAATAAACCATAATGGCCTCCAAAGTCATGTTATTGTTATCTTCGTCTAAGTGGAAGACGAGGTAGTTTGGTTATCCGAACGTCACGGCTTCCCCAGTGTCGCAGTTTCCCCTCTGGGAAAGCGGAGACGTTCGGATAGCTGAACTCGGAATAAGAGAAATATAGAATAAACGTATAGTATTTTCAAATAAAAAAAATATTCTACGAGTAGGATTAAGAATGAAACCGACGAACCTCTGATGAGTCGGATTCATTCTTAATTCTACGAGAAGAATAACTTTTTTACTTGAAAACACAAAACGTTTATTTTGTTTATCCCTTAAATCTTTTACAGGGCAGACGCGGCGGCGAAATCGTGCTTTTACTCGCTAAAACACACAGTGAGAAGTGAGGAGCATATAGGTCCAATTCGATGACAAGCAAAATTGCCAAAAATAAAAAAGGCGCAGTGATACATTTCTGTCTAAAAATATTTCCCCAACGAACTTGAGGTAAACTTTCAAAAATACTTTATTAAATGAACAATGCGTAGTGTTTTCTACTGGCATTGTGTAAGACTTTCAAAAAGGCTTCAGTAAAGAAAACAACAATTGAACTGTTAATTATGCTATACGAATACGATGGAAGTCAGAAGTCAACAAGTCCGTCTCCACTATGGAAATAAATTCTTTCAGTGTTAAACTTGCGGAAAAATCTATCACCCTACTATGTGAATAAAGCAAAAAATGTATCCAAGGCTTTTTTTGTTCCAATAAACGGCCATGAATGGGATAAAGGAAACTACGGACTTTGTAAAACAATGAGAAACGATAACACTGTCTGAAAAATGTAAAAGATATGACATTTGTTATTATTTATTTTGGTTTATAAAAAAAGAAGTTATTATTATTAAGTTTTATTTTTCACGAGCGATTGCGCGAATGAAAAATAATATTTTCAGGTCCACACGATGAATTTTTTCAATAGCTTCCCAAATGACGTTACGCTTCGGCGCATGACGTCGCCTTGAACGTCGCCTTGAGGGAACGATCAGCAGCTTTTTGTAATTGTCTTGAAACAGTCTGCAGTCAAATTGGGCTGAATATTGCGCAGTAAAATGTCACGTAGCATATAAAAAAAAATTCGTGTGGACTTGAAAGCGCTCGTGAAAAATAAAACTTTCAGGTCCACACTCATGAAATAATTCCCGATATTCTCTGAAACAGCGTAGATATCCTCTATTTCTTGGTAAGTTTCATATCGGCCGATATATCAGCCCTCGGAAACTTATCATCGTTCGACATTCGGTCTCACGCTGATTTGAAGTTCTCTCGGGTTGATATCTTGGCTGATATGAAAACTAACCAAATTATAACCTCTAAATATACATCATTAATACGATAAGCTCTGAAATACCACAAATGTAGATGATTAGAAACAATATGAGCCATCACATTGAACAATAAAAACGTCGTAGAACTGTATTTCAACTGAAATAACTATGTATCCGAAACAAACAGCTTTGCTGTATCTTCCTTCCTGTGTTAGTCAGATCAAAAAGTTTAACCGCCTATCGAAAAAATAAATAAAAACAAGAACAAACAAACAAAAAAACAAACAAACCAAAAACAAACCATTTGAACGAACCAATTTTTAAGTGACGAGAAAACCATTTTGTTAGGAAATGACCAATAAAATCTCAACCAGGGAACAGACAAATGTGGCAACCACTTTTGTTATACCGCCCACTTTTCTTATACCTCACCAGTTTTGTAACAGCGATCGTCCATTTTTGTTACATCTCACCAGTTTTGTAATAGAACGCAAGCCTTTGTTATAGTACATCAGACCCCACTGGACATACACCCTCTATAAGTCTACCAAGGCCTTATGTGGTAAGTTTCGCCAAATGAAAAATTATACCACATTAAATATTTTAAAAGAACAACTAGAATGTGGTTTACCACATTATCCCCAAAACAACTTGAGGACGTCCTGGACGCAAGATTTACCACATTAGGTACAAAATTTAAACACGGACGGACGGACGGACGGATGGACGGACGAACGGATGTACTTGTGAGGTGATTTCAGTGTTAGGTACGGGTAAAATTCCGCACCTGCGACCGTTTTTGTACCTCAAAAGTGGGTGTTTTGAGGGGCCGCTCCTCAGAAGAGAGAACTGGGCCAGTGGTTAAATCACCGATTTGCACAAGTAACGTCTGTACGCACAACTTGTTCACACACGTACTTCTGAAGTAGCCTGAACGGACAGACAAACGGACTGACAGACAGAGAAGCGGGTGGGAGGGCGGGTGGGAGGGCGGGAGGGCTTCGGGTGGGCTTCCGGGTGATCATCGGACAGGCAAGCTAGGAGGCAGGCAGGCAGACAAGCGGGCAGGCCGGCCGGTCAGCAGGCAGACATCAGGCAAGCATGCAGGCCATCGAATAAAAACGAATTTGTGTTTCCCTTTTCCTTACATGTACGTTTCAAATACACCCCAACTCCAACCAAAATCACTTCCATCAAACACACGTTAGAATAGGGGCGAATGCAAGTTTTGATTTCAAGTGTTACAAAAGCTGGCGATTTATATAACAAAAGTGGCTAGCTGTTTTTTTATAACAAAAATGAGCGATTTCTATAACAAAAATGGTGACCTCAAACTATAACAAAAGCTGGCGTTCTATAACAAAACTGGTGAGGTATAACAAAAATGGGTGATCGCTATTACAAAACTGGTGAGGTATAACAAAAGTGGGCGGTATAACAAAAGTGGTTGCAACAGACGAACAAATGAGCTTTTGAGTACGTTACAGAATTGCCCACTGTTTGAAGTGATGCATAATTTTATTCTATCAAGTGGACGTTTCAGCTGACTGCCAAATACAAATAAATAACCTTACCTCCAACTCCACTTGGAATATTATCTGCTTTGTCCCTCTTCAATTTCCCTTCTTGTAGCATCCAACAAAATGCTTTTCTCTACCTTGTCGCTTATTTGGGTGTATATATAAGCTGCCCCACAAACGGCTGCCGTGAATCTAAAAGTACTTTGTCATGTTCTAAAGCTGATTTTCTATGGTCTGTTCTCTTTCTGCTTTCCTTCGCTGAATTCAACATCTCTTTGTACGCAAACAAGGTTTAACCCTTTACCCAACGTAACGGCCAAAACCAGCCAGCGCTATTCACAAAAATCGTCAATTAATTTCCATTATTTTTTCATTTTTTGTCTCATAAACATAGGTTATGACCCCTCATTGGAACGAGCTCGACGAGCTCGTTCCAATGAGGTGTCATAACCTATGTTTTTGAGAAAAAAAATTAGTTAATCAAGAATTATTTTTGCAAGTGTCGTCTGCTTTTCATGTTAGGTAAAGGGTTAAACAATATGATGTATTGCCGTGTTGGGGTCTGGCTCTTCACTCTCCGATCTTTCTGACATGGTTCTCTTACCTCACGACTCAGAATCTTAGGCTACTCGAGCTGCTCAGAATTGTTTTAGTACCGGGATGCTGATTAAGGATCAAACGTAGCCACAATACTGCAGTACATCAGAGACGGCGGAAGCTCGATAATAGTGGAGGGGCACAAATTTAAAATGCTACCATGGTTCGACCCAGTGTGAGAAAGGTTACAATCGTATATCGGTAAATGACCATGACTCGCTATAGTCTCTCGTTTGGATGAATATGCCACTGTGTGGTCACTGTTTTGTCCGTTTCTTCTACTTCAACCATCTTCCAACCCGAAGGCCAGCCTCCGGGTTGGAAGATAGCTGAAGTAGAAGAAACGGACAGAAGCGACCGAAAGTGGGATTCTTTGGCTAAATATTGTTTGGATTTGCAAATAATATAACAGGAATGCCTGTATATTGACACGTCTGCACGTGACCATTTTAACTTATTATGTAACCGCGAAACATATCTGTGGAAAAAAGTGAAGGGGTACGTGTCCCTTGTACCCCTTGTGCCCCCCCCCCCCCCTGGGTCCGCCGCCTCTGCAGGAAATGCATTCAATACACTCTTTTATACCACCTTTCTGAAGTTGTCTATGACTAGTTTGGGGGACATGACCAACATAAGCTACAAGCTTTTTGTCAAATCCCTCATTTACCTTGTACCATGCAACTGCTTATTGTGTTATATTGTCTTACTGTCTGTTTATTTTTGAGTTGATAATATACTGATGTCTCTATTATGTAACAAATGACACTTATTGAAAAAAAAACATTGTTTAAACTAGACGAACAAATGAGTAATACTCACCACCAACACAGTTCTGTTGTTGAAAATACACCCCTCAGTGATTGAAAGTCAATGTGTATTTTTCTAATGATGTGTGTCAACGACGTGGGGCTCTAAAGGGTGGTGGCTATTATCAATTTTTTCTGTGTATAGGATTACATAAAAATATTGAAACAAAATTAAGGTAACAAAAAAATCAATAATAATTCCACAACAGAAACATTTGCTCGGGCAATGTAAGGAATTGGTTCTTTGTGTGTTTGTTTCTGTTGACATTGGAACGGAACCAAAAGCTTTCTTCACACGTGAATTGAAAACACATTTATCACATACAAAAGATTTGCAAGAATAAAACGGAACAAATAAAATTGTGCATAAATATGTTTGAGAGTGAATGATTGATGCAGCATGATATTTATTGGACACATAATAATAAATCAATTTAAAACGGACAATAACGTTTAGATTACATGTCAGTATTTGGCAATACATATCGTAGACAAAGTTCTATTGCATTCACGCCTGTAAGAACTTAAGAAAGAGTGTTAAGGTAATAAGGCCGTCAATGGAATGCCTTCCTTTGCAAATATCAAACATTAAAATTATAAAGAAATTTATTTTGTTCTTACTGAACAAATGTTTTGAATCTTAAATGAAAACCTGTAACCCAATTGCACTCTAAAAACTAAAGTGTTAAAACTGACACTTTTAAGGTATTAAACCCATTCTAACTCTTAGGGTTTGATTTTAACACTCAAAGTGCAGTGCTTTAAGCACATAGACATTACAATCGTCAGACTTCTGAAACTTGAATGGATGGCGCTTCCCATGTGTCTATAAGCATTGGTGGTTCTTCCAGAATCGTCCATAATTTGAATTGCGCTTGGTGGGTACATAATTAAAAGGACACAACGCAGATGACGCGGATCAGGCTCGAAATGGTATTATTGTAACACATGTCAAGTTCTGGATTATCTACACTTGAACAAAGTGCTAGTTCAGCACTTAGTGATAAATACAGCACTTCAAGTGTAGTTTTTAACACTTTAGTTTTTAGCGTGTGCCCACGTGGGGGCACGGTGGCGCTGTATACTAAGGTGTACTGCACTTCGATGGTGCACCTGTCCTCAACCAATGCTAACCGTGCTCGTGTGGAATTATTTATTTATTTATTATGGTTTAACGACACTTTAACAACCAGGGTCACATCTTGTCGGTGACAGTTTTACGGGTGGAGGAAGCCGGAGTACTCGGAGAGAACCACCGAGCAACGACGAGCAGCTGCCGGCACTGCAGCACAGGCAGAGTTAGATTGGCTGAAGACATGCGCACCATCGACGTGCAGTACGCTTTAGTGCGAGGCGTCATCGTGCCCCCATGTGGACAATCGGGGTTAAGTGCCTTGCCCAATGACACAACGCGGGAGACCGAATCGATCGCTTAGACGGTCACCCATCCAAGGACTAACCGGGCTCGACGTTGTTTAACTTCGCTGATCGGATTGTGTGGAGTTAGTGAGCTGACAGTTGCTCGACGTTGCTCGGTGGATCACTCCGGGTTCTCCGGCTTCCCCCACCCGTAAAACGGTCGTGGTCATGATTAGCCATTGAGCAGAAATAGGTGACCTTAAACATCAATAAATGAAATGAATAAATGAAATAAATGAGAACCTGTAAGCAAGTGTGGGGAATTTTAGGATTTGCTTTTTAGTTCATTGGGGCGCGGTGGCTCAGTTGGTAGAGGTGCAGGCTGCAAGCCGAGAGGTCCTCGCTTCGAATCCCACCTATGGCAACCGCGTTGTGTCCTTGGGCAAGACACTTCACCCCCATTGCCCACGTGGGGGCACGGTGACGCTGTGTACTAAGTCGTACTACACGTCGATGGTGCACATGTCTTCAACCAATGCTAACCCTGCTTGTGTGGAGTTAGTATGTTGGGGTGCTGACAGTGATAATGATAATGATATTTTATTCAACAATTCACCTTACTCACAAACATCGTAAGGGATATTATTACATCACGTAAACAGTCAAAGAAAAAATTATATTCAGATGGTATTGGAACATTACACACATGAAATCAAATACATTATGAATGTGAGGGGCGCATTGTTTGGAGACGCCATAGCCAGATTAGCTGTCTTCCTGGCATCTCCATGTTTCCATGTTGGATACTATCACCCGGAGCAGACTTTTTGCTGCAGGCACAATCCTTGTTTCAACTATCGAGATGGAGAGTTGGGACCCAAGTTTTGTGTCAGGGCAAGTGCAATAATTTCATGTTGGGTCATGGTGGATGAGATATCGGAATTTAAATTAATTTTTGCTACCACAGACAGACCACGATCTGCCAAACACACACATAATCTGTGGTTTAATAATCAAGAATTAGGGAACAATTAGTCTGCAATATACCTTTAGATGTTTGTGGATTTGAACTGCTTGGTCTGCAGTCCGGGCACAGTGTGTTAACACATGTTGAAGTGAGGGAGTAGTTTGCAATAAATTTTTTGGTAAGTGTACTTTTGAACAGGGATCTGGGAGTTAATGTTTTGAGGCTGCTTTCTAACTCATTCCAAATTTTAGGGAAGTTATGTTTGGGTAGATTTGCCGAAAACTGTGTTCTGGCCTTGTACTCTCTAATTTGTCCAGCTTGTCTTGTATGCGTGCCAATAGGGGTGTGTAATTAAACATGTTATCAAAGGATTTGGGTAGGTTCTTATTTTGCCAGTCGTACATAAATAATAAGGCATTCAGTTTATACATGTCCTGAAATTTCAATATTCCATTCTTTTTAAATAAGGGGTCTGTGTGGCTGTTGCATTTCTTTAGATTAATCGTGCGCATGGCACGCTTCTGTAGAAGGGCTAATTTTCCAGTCGCGAATGCATTCCCCCAGATTTGAATGGCGCATGATAAATGACTGTGGACTAGTGCGTAATATAATGATTTTAGCGCGTCTTTCGGGAGAATGTTTTTTACCTTGTTAATGCAATATATTGCACCAGAAATCTTTGAACATACATTCGATATGTGGGTTTTAAATTTCAAGTTTTCATCAAGATGTACCCCTAAAAATTTAATCGTTTTTTCTAACATAGTATTTCCAACTACTGGCATTTCGTTATTGTTAAGATACAGTTTGAGTTGACTGGCTTTGAACGTATTATTTTGTGGGTGAAGTAGAATTATCTTAGATTTTTTAATGTTTATCTGTAGCTTATTACAACAACACCAATCAAATACTTTTTCCAGTTCCTCATTTACTTTGGCTTGTAGCAGTTGCATATCGTGGTCAGACGTATACATCGAGGTGTCATCTGCAAAGGATTGTAGATTTAATGTGGTACTGTTACAAATGTCATTCACATAAATTAGGAATAAAATAGGACCAAGTACTGATCCTTGTGGTACTCCACACCTGATACTTAATTGGCGAGATCGGTACGAGTGGTATTGAACATATTGACTTCTGTCAGACAGGTAACTACGAAACCATTTGTTACAGGTTCCCCGGATCCCATAGAATTCCATTTTCTTAAGTAGAGTTTCATGGTTGATTGTATCAAAAGCTTTTGAGAGATCAATAAACATGGCCAAGGTAGAATCTTTTGAAGGTTTATCATTGCTTTCTACTACACAGTTAAGAAGTTGTATAATCGGGTGAATAGTTGAATGTTTTTTTTCGGAATCCATATTGGTGTTTATAGAAGACATTAAATTCAGTTAGGAAGCTTGTTAACCTCGTACACATGATACGTTCGAGTAGCTTGGAGAAGACAGGTAAAATACTTGTTGGTCTATAATTTCCTAATTCTTGAGCATTACCTCCCTTAAAGATAGGGACAACCTTAGCTATTTTCAGGTTATCTGGAACAATTCCATTCATGAATGATTGGTTGAATATATGGCATAGGGGTTGTGCGACTTCAGATATAGTTTCCTTCATAACTTGGCTAGAAATGTTATTAGGGTCAGCGGTGGTTTTCCCTACAATTTTATTAGTTACAAGGATAATTTCTTGCTCTGTAGTTGGAGCAACAAAGAAGTTATTAGGATAATTTCCTTTTAGGAATTCTGTGAAGTCAGTGTCGGTGTGTGGTACACCTCGCCGACGTTTTTACCAATACTTGCGAAATAAATGTTAAATCTTGATGCTATCAGTTCGGGATCCGTTATCTCTACTCCGTCTGAAATAAACGTCCGTGGTAAGGATTGTGAATTTTTGGACTTATTTTTTACATTACGTAAAATTTGCCAAGTCTTCTTCAAGTCTTGTTGATTTTCCCGCAAGATATCATTATAGTACAGTGCCTTACTTTGTCGTTTAACTTTATTGAAGATCGCATTGAACGCTTTATAATCTTGAATATTTTTTTCTGTGGGCATTTTTAACTTTTTTTATGTAAAGGTTGTTTTCTTTAAGAGATGACTGCAAAAGCCCAAATGTCATCCAAGGGTTACGTTTGATAATTTTTTTGTGTTTATTTATAACTCTTTTCAGTGGAAATGCTTCATCAAAGACATGTAGGTAAATATTCATGAAAAGTTCATATGCTGTAGGTGGGAAGGTGTTTGGAAGACCACGTCGAAGTTGCAGTTTTGTAGCAAGTTCTTAAATTTCAGAACGTTTTGTCGACTAAATAATCTTCTAAATGTAGGATTACTTACTTTAGGGATATCGGACTCCTTTCCAACTTCTTCTATATAAAATGTTGCAAAATGATCGGAGACGTCTGTGATAATAATTCCAGCTTGGTAGTTTGGCGGAACCTTATTGGAATAAATATGATCAATTATCGTTGCAGAGTGATCAGTAATTCTTGTTGGTCGAGTTATGACCGGCATGTACCCGTCACCGAACATATTATCGATAAAGAAGTTAGTTTTGCTATGACTTTCTATGTTCAGTAAGTCAATATTGAAATCCCCTGTTAACAGCGCCTTTTTGTGTTTTGCATTTATTTTTATTAATATATCACTAATGGAAGATGTGAAAACGTCGATGTTTGCCAAAGGTGCTGAGTTGGGTCTGTAGATGCAGCCCACTGTTACGAATTTCTTTTCCTAGGGTTGACCTCGATAAATATAGTTTCGATCACGTGGGGAATAAAGATCGCTAGGTCAGGCCTCAATTTAAATGGAATGTTATCAGATACAAAAATACCAGCTCCACCCCTCCCATCATCCGATTCTGGACGGGTGTTATATACAAATGGATGATACCCTTCAAGGTTGTAGCTTACTTGATCATGTATTTTAAAAATTTCTGTGAGCCCAATTATGTCAAATCTGTTCTCGTTCTTTTGGATATCACTCAAAAAGTCGCAGAAGGAGTCCCAATGTGCATTAAGACTTCGGCAGTTGAGGCCAAGCAGAGACACATTCCTGTTCTGAACGGGAATTTTCTCCAGAAATTGCGAAGGTGAATAATAGTTACAGGAGTGTCTATGCAAGGAGAAGGGTGTTTCAGATGCTTTTTCTGAATTATTATTTATATAAGCATCATACTTGGATGTAAAGTTGTGACTCTCCCCATCAAATATCGCATCCATCGAAATAACTTCATTGCCCGCCATGACTTGGGTGCATAAATGGTAATTGATTTTGAAACAAGGACTGTGGCGGCCTGCAGTGTGCACTCTTTTCAGTAAGCAACATTATGTTGAGAAAAGTAAGAACAATAGAAAGTGTTCGGAGTGACAAAAAGACAAATATAATTCACTATTTGAGATCTAGCAATGATCACGGTACACTTTCTAAGGAAGTGGATATGGTTAATTGTCGGGGCGGAGAGGGATGAAGTTCGGGGGGGGGGGGGGGTTGGATGGTTTGAATAAGATTTGCGTTATACTATGTGAAGCCGGGGGAAAAAACGTCGATTTAGTTCGTCCGTTCATACCTTAGTCACAAACATCCACACACGCACGAACACGCCTGATTTTTCTTCACCCCCGTCATACACACATCCCACCCCGCACATACCCAAGCCTTCATAGTTCGGTATAATATATGCTCGCACAAATAGGAGAAAAGGGCGTAATTCCATCGTGATTTGAGGATAATTAACTACAGTATTAGGGATGCTTCATTCCGATCATGGCGCATTTAAGGAGCCATGAAAGTGACGGCAAGTGACTGATTTGTCTTGACATTGTAGGAAATCAAATTTTGAAATATTTTCTCTACTCTCTTCCGTTTTCCCCTTCCGTATCTGTGGCAGTCCTTTACACGGACGTGATTCCATTAAACCAAACCGTTACTAAGAAGTTGGAAAATACTCAAAATGATGCCGGCAGATGGATAACAGGGTCGAGTAATGCTGCAGCTTTGGAAGCAGTAAGGGGGGAGCTTGGGTGGATGAAAATCAAGGACAGGGTAGATTTGGGAAAACTGTGTTACTTTAACTACTTGAGAAACCTGCCTGACAACCGGTGGTGCAAATTGATGCTCGATACCATTTGGAATTCTAATATAGAAACGGGGTGGTCAAAACATGTGAGGGAACTAATGGACAATTACTCTATAGAGGTCACAAACATAGAAGTAGGAATGAAAGAAGGCAAAAGGTTTGTCAAAGAGAGAGTCATGGAAGATTGCAATCGAAACTGGCGAGCAGGGGTGAGCGTGAAAAGATCACTGCAGGGGTTACAATATAAAGAAAAGCCAGCTTTTGAGAAGTACCTAGATGGCACCTTTGGAGGGTCACTGCTGTTCAAACTGAGATCAAGATCACTGGAGCTTCGGGGAAAAATTGGGAGAGATGGGGAAAAGGGATGCCAAATGTGCCACTCTGGAGTAGTGGAGACCCTGGAACATTTTCTCTTGGAATGCCCACAGTATATACCTCATAGAATAAAATTTACTGGAAGAATAATGCAGAAGTGGGGTGAAGAAACAAAGGATAGATGGCTGAAGGGGGACACGAGGGAGAGGGTAGGAATGCTTATTGAAGAAATTGAAAAAGAGGAAGTGAGGGACACTATTAAGCAGTTTATATCTGAATGCTGGGAGGAGAGGAGGGGAAGAGGGGGTGGGGGGCAGGGGGAATGATGGCCTTCTCTTATGAGGACCGCGACAAATCAGCGGCTGGCCAAAGAGTTATTATTATTATTATTACATAAGGGTGATTTTAAAATTGGGCAAGAAATAACGCTCCTGGTGTCCTCTCAATCTCATAAGTCATCAGCCGCCCACCCCCGAGCCATACCTCCACCACCTGCATGGCACTCCCAAAAAACGTCTGTTGAAGCGTATTCAAACACTGTATCGGGTGTTTTCCCTGCTTGATTGGGCGTAATTTACGTTGTCGTTATCGCTTTTTCTTCCTCTGGGTTTGCGACGAGTGCATTGTCAGGGTTTGCGACAAGTGCATTGTCACAAAGGAACTGATCACGGTCTGTGATAATAATTCCAGCTTGGTAGTTTGGCGGAACCTTATTGGAATAAATATGATCAATTATCGTTGCAGAGTGATCAGTAATTCTTGTTGGTCGAGTTATGACCGGCATGTACCCGTCACCGAACATATTATCGATAAAGAAGTTAGTTTTGCTATGACTTTCTATGTTCAGTAAGTCAATATTGAAATCCCCTGTTAACAGCGCCTTTTTGTGTTTTGCATTTATTTTTATTAATATATCACTAATGGAAGATGTGAAAACGTCGATGTTTGCCAAAGGTGCTGAGTTGGGTCTGTAGATGCAGCCCACTGTTACGAATTTCTTTTCCTAGGGTTGACCTCGATAAATATAGTTTCGATCACGTGGGGAATAAAGATCGCTAGGTCAGGCCTCAATTTAAATGGAATGTTATCAGATACAAAAATACCAGCTCCACCCCTCCCATCATCCGATTCTGGACGGGTGTTATATACAAATGGATGATACCCTTCAAGGTTGTAGCTTACTTGATCATGTATTTTAAAAATTTCTGTGAGCCCAATTATGTCAAATCTGTTCTCGTTCTTTTGGATATCACTCAAAAAGTCGCAGAAGGAGTCCCAATGTGCATTAAGACTTCGGCAGTTGAGGCCAAGCAGAGACACATTCCTGTTCTGAACGGGAATTTTCTCCAGAAATTGCGAAGGTGAATAATAGTTACAGGAGTGTCTATGCAAGGAGAAGGGTGTTTCAGATGCTTTTTCTGAATTATTATTTATATAAGCATCATACTTGGATGTAAAGTTGTGACTCTCCCCATCAAATATCGCATCCATCGAAATAACTTCATTGCCCGCCATGACTTGGGTGCATAAATGGTAATTGATTTTGAAACAAGGACTGTGGCGGCCTGCAGTGTGCACTCTTTTCAGTAAGCAACATTATGTTGAGAAAAGTAAGAACAATAGAAAGTGTTCGGAGTGACAAAAAGACAAATATAATTCACTATTTGAGATCTAGCAATGATCACGGTACACTTTCTAAGGAAGTGGATATGGTTAATTGTCGGGGCGGAGAGGGATGAAGTTCGGGGGGGGGGGGGGGGGTTGGATGGTTTGAATAAGATTTGCGTTATACTATGTGAAGCCGGGGGAAAAAACGTCGATTTAGTTCGTCCGTTCATACCTTAGTCACAAACATCCACACACGCACGAACACGCCTGATTTTTCTTCACCCCCGTCATACACACATCCCACCCCGCACATACCCAAGCCTTCATAGTTCGGTATAATATATGCTCGCACAAATAGGAGAAAAGGGCGTAATTCCATCGTGATTTGAGGATAATTAACTACAGTATTAGGGATGCTTCATTCCGATCATGGCGCATTTAAGGAGCCATGAAAGTGACGGCAAGTGACTGATTTGTCTTGACATTGTAGGAAATCAAATTTTGAAATATTTTCTCTACTCTCTTCCGTTTTCCCCTTCCGTATCTGTGGCAGTCCTTTACACGGACGTGATTCCATTAAACCAAACCGTTACTAAGAAGTTGGAAAATACTCAAAATGATGCCGGCAGATGGATAACAGGGTCGAGTAATGCTGCAGCTTTGGAAGCAGTAAGGGGGGAGCTTGGGTGGATGAAAATCAAGGACAGGGTAGATTTGGGAAAACTGTGTTACTTTAACTACTTGAGAAACCTGCCTGACAACCGGTGGTGCAAATTGATGCTCGATACCATTTGGAATTCTAATATAGAAACGGGGTGGTCAAAACATGTGAGGGAACTAATGGACAATTACTCTATAGAGGTCACAAACATAGAAGTAGGAATGAAAGAAGGCAAAAGGTTTGTCAAAGAGAGAGTCATGGAAGATTGCAATCGAAACTGGCGAGCAGGGGTGAGCGTGAAAAGATCACTGCAGGGGTTACAATATAAAGAAAAGCCAGCTTTTGAGAAGTACCTAGATGGCACCTTTGGAGGGTCACTGCTGTTCAAACTGAGATCAAGATCACTGGAGCTTCGGGGAAAAATTGGGAGAGATGGGGAAAAGGGATGCCAAATGTGCCACTCTGGAGTAGTGGAGACCCTGGAACATTTTCTCTTGGAATGCCCACAGTATATACCTCATAGAATAAAATTTACTGGAAGAATAATGCAGAAGTGGGGTGAAGAAACAAAGGATAGATGGCTGAAGGGGGACACGAGGGAGAGGGTAGGAATGCTTATTGAAGAAATTGAAAAAGAGGAAGTGAGGGACACTATTAAGCAGTTTATATCTGAATGCTGGGAGGAGAGGAGGGGAAGAGGGGGTGGGGGGCAGGGGGAATGATGGCCTTCTCTTATGAGGACCGCGACAAATCAGCGGCTGGCCAAAGAGTTATTATTATTATTATTACATAAGGGTGATTTTAAAATTGGGCAAGAAATAACGCTCCTGGTGTCCTCTCAATCTCATAAGTCATCAGCCGCCCACCCCCGAGCCATACCTCCACCACCTGCATGGCACTCCCAAAAAACGTCTGTTGAAGCGTATTCAAACACTGTATCGGGTGTTTTCCCTGCTTGATTGGGCGTAATTTACGTTGTCGTTATCGCTTTTTCTTCCTCTGGGTTTGCGACGAGTGCATTGTCAGGGTTTGCGACAAGTGCATTGTCACAAAGGAACTGATCACGGTCTGATGAACATCAGTAATATGTTTTCTGACAGTTCAGTTTGGTGCGAGTGGAAATTACATTTTTACCCGATTTATTATTACAAAATTACTGACTTTTTCTGTCGTTTGAGGACAGTCCTACATCAAGTGCTAACTATATAGATTAGTAAGAACTGTCGAATAAAAGTAATAAATTCACTTGAAGGATATTAAACAAATTGAGAGCTCAGATTCATAAAGACGCCCATATACTTACACAAGCTTGTCCTCTGATCTGATGCGGCGAATAGATATTCAGTAGTTCATAAGGTAGGTTGTAAACTCAATTCGGTGTGAGATTCACAGTTGGGCAATGTACAGCTGTATCCAGCGTTCCCCCTGAGCTTCACATAGCAGGATGTAATATGCCGACACTATACCTTATGTTATTGATGGATGTACACATACAATGATATGCTTTATTCACAAACAGCCTCAACTCCGCAGAGTAAACTGTGAATCAGCAATACTCTCCAAAAGATATACAGTTGTGATCGAAACTAGCAACCAATTTTCTCATTTATATGCCTCGGCAGTTTCTTGTCTCAACTCAGCCTAGGCTCCGCGCAGTAAATCGCAAAGAAGAATATTGTTACACAAATGACTTAATTATATACTGGGGTAATTGTGCTTTACAGTACACAATGTGGGGCTCAGGCTGAACAGCTCAGCCTCAGCTCCACACAGTCAACTGCAACATTCAGGTGTAATCGAAACTAATAACCAGTGTTCTCATTTATGTGACACAACAGGATTAGTTGTATTGTTGGGGAACTGATTTATATAACAGACTTATTTCTGTGTATATTGCCAACTGGGGTAATTGTGCTCTAGAGTACACACTGTGGGAATCAGGCTGAGCCGCTCAGCCTCACCTCCACAGAGTAAACTGTAAAACAACAATACTCTCCAAAAATAACTTATTTACATGCAGTGGCGATCGAGACTAGCAACCACTTTTCTCATTTATATGGCTCGGAAGCTTCTTGTCTCAACTCAGCCTAGGCTCCACGCAGTAATTTGCAAAACAAGAATACTGTACAAAAATTACTTAATTGTATACTGGGGTAATTGTGCTTTGCATGACACAATGTGGGACTCAGGCTGAATCGCTCAGCCCCATCTCCACACAGTAAATTGTAGAACAACAATACTCTCCAGAAAATAACTTAATTACATACAGTTGTGATCGAAACTAATAACCAGTTTTCTCATTTATTTGGCTAGGCAGTTTTTTGTTTCAATTCAGCCAAGGCTCCACGCGTAACTTGCAAAACAGGAATACTGTACACAAATGACATAATTATGTCCAGTTGTGATCGAAACTAATAACCAGTTTTCTCGTTTATCTGACATTACAGAATTAGCTGTATTGTTGGTGAACTGATTTTTATAACAGTCTTGTTCATGTGTATATTGCCAGCTGGGGTAGTTGTGCTTTACAGGACACAGTGTGGGACCCAGGCTGAATACCTTTACAGGACACAGTGTGGTACCCAGGCTGAATACAGTTGCTCGCCGTTGCTCGGTGGTTCTCTCTGGGTACTCCGGCTTCCTCCAACCGTAAAACTGTCGTGGTCATGATTAGCCATTGTACAGAAATATGTGACCTTAAACACCAATAAATAAATAAATAAATTTTTAGTTCATTAATCAGAGAAAACAGGAAACATTGTCTGTATTAACCCTTTACCCAATGTAACTGCAAAACCGGCCAGCGCTATTCACCAAGATCACCATTCAATTTCCATTATTTTTTTATTTTTTGTCTCAAAAACATAGCTTATAACCCCTCTTTGAAACGAGCTCAATGAGCTCGTTCCACTGATGGGTCATAAGATATGTTTTTGACTCAAAAAATTTAAAAAAACTAGTTATTCAAGAGTTTTCTTTGGAAGTGTTGTCTGCATTTCGTGTTAGGTAGAAGGTTAGTACTATTGCCAGGCTACAATCTGGAGTGCATAAATGATGAATCAGTTAAGATGCTTTGATCATAATGGGTCTATAAACGAAATAAATGAATGAAAACTTTATTTTGTAGCATACACAAGTACAATATTAATTAACAAATAACAAGGAAAGTGAACACTGCATGGAAATGACATCGCCGGAGCGGCTGTCTTCCTGCCATCCCCTTGGAAATGGCATCGCCGGAGAGGCTGTCTTCATGCCATCCCCTCACACAATATTTCTTGACATCAAAACCTTTTGTCCTTTCCTCGGGTGCTTTGCTTAAATAAAATAAAAACAATTCCCGTGCACTGGCCTGAGACATTTCTTGCTAAGGTCCCGCCAGTTCAACAGATTAATAGCTTGAAGGAAGAAATAATGGGTTTGGAAGAGGAGACCCTTTATTTAAAAAAAACCAAAACATTCAAGACGGATTGGCACAAGTAATAATGGAGGAATACGAATTAAGAGTTGTATTGATTATTATCTTTTTAACCCTTTACCTAACCTGAAAAGCAGACGACACTTGCAAAAATAATTCTTGAATAACTAATTTTTTTCATTTTTTGTCTCAAAAACATAGGTTATGACCCCTCGCTGGAACGAGCTCGTTCCAACGAGGGGTCATAACCTATGTTTTTGAGACAAAAAATGAAAAAAATAATGAAAATTAATTGGCGATTTTTGAGAATAGCGCTGGTCGGTTTTGGCCGTTACGGTAGGTAAAGGGTTAAACAGGGGCTTAGTGTGTTGTTGTGTCTCTGGGTTCAAATCGTCCCGAATTTTCGGAATGAAGCGGGAGATCCGCAGAGAAACGTGTCGATTAATTAATGAGTGGACAATTTTACACATCAGGACATTTTTCATAATAATAAAACTTGGGCCGGCCGCTGATTTGTCGCGGTTCTCGGGTGAGAAAGCCTTGGTTACCCTTGTACTCCCAACTGGCCCCCTATCCTCACGCTTCTTCTCTCCTTACATCCGGAGACGAACTGCTTGATGACATCCCTTGCCCCATTCTTCCCAACCTCTCCGATTAGCATATTAATCACTCATACAATCCATGAGAATGCCCACTTGATAAATACAAAATTGCACGTGTTATTTTCAAAGCAACCGATGCTTATTGTTCCATATTAATAGTGTTTCCTGGAAATTGTACAAAAAACCCCGTGCACTTTGGTAAATAATTAATGCGGATAACCGGGACACAAGCCTGGAAATAAGCAGACTGTCATCTGCAAAATGAGGTCCCCAAAGGGTGAGTTTGGTGATGCTACACTGCACAACAGGGTAACATTACTAAATTTACCCTCTGTGAAGCTCAATCTGAATCTAGGTCTCAGACCTAACAGAATGAGGTACTCAGAAGATAAATTGGGGGCCCGTCAGCACTTAATTACATATATGCTGGAGACTGTGAATAAATTTGGTATTCAGTGCACATATCACAAGGCTTTGTGATAGAATTCTAAGAACATCAGACTTGAAAGATTTTACTACTGTGTGCCAGGTGTTATGTGTGAATGATTTGTAAAAATTGTGTAGGTGCTAATTCAGGTAGCTCAGAGGAGCTTTCCTGGAGAAGTAGAATAACTCTAGCTATGATTGACAAACGACATTGATTACCAAAACGTGTAAGGTGTCAATTCGGGTAACTCAAGGCAGCTTTCTTGGGCCAAGAAAATATAACAGTCCTAGCTGTGACTGACAAATGACTTTGATTAACAAAGCATTTAATCGTCTTAAACAATATCGTCTATTAAAACGGTTGCAAAAACAAAACGCTATCATTACCTAATGATCGAGGGTGCTTTTCAGAAGAGGGGTTATAAAAGGGTCAGTCTCACCTCGGGATTTCAGAGGAGAGCAGAGACTGAGAAACAAGAGACGGTGAGGGAGGCACTCACTAAACCACCACCACCTTCCCCTCCCACGTCAACCCCCACCTCTTCACCGGAGAGGTCGGAAGGCAGGGAGACAGAGGAAGCGGAGGAGGAGATGGAGGTCACTCAAACCAAACCCGATTCTCCTACCTGCTCGGTCCGATAAAGCCAACGCTCCGAGGAAGTAGAAGAGGATACCCTCGAGCAGCTGGAGGCCAGGTGGACAGTGGAGTTGGAAGAAGAGCAGCGGATAAAAGGAAGCGAGGAGATCTGGTGGGAGTCGGTCGAAAAGGGTTGAAAGGGGCAGGCCCAGAGCGTCCCTGTGCGCCTTCGGCGCGCTAAAACCATTTCGTTTACACTGGTGGGAGTACAATGAAAAAAAGAGGAAAGTGAAAGAAAAGATCAAAGGTATTCAGGCAAATCATTCGACAAAGGGAACAAAATCAAACTCACCATCGGGAGCACCACCAAAGAAAAAGAAGAAAAAGGGACACCGTCACTAGGGTCGAAAGGGGTTGAACAACCTCACACCGTTCCCCGTGCCTCCGGCACTCTGAAACCATTTCATTTCTTACTTCAAGGATTTCATAAAATCTTGAGACGATTCTACTCTAGTGTTGTAAATAAATTTCATTGAGAAGAGTAACCCATGTATTAATTATTACCAGGTATGTGACGTAATTATCTTATTTTACTTCAACCCTTTACCTAACACGAGGAGCAGACGACACCTGCAAACAAAATTCTTTAATGACTAAATATTTTCATTTTTTGTCTCAAAAACATAGCTTATGACCCCTCATTGGAAGGAGCTCATCGAGCTCGTTCCAATGAAGGGTCATATGCTATGTTTTTGAGATAAAAAATAAAATAATTAATGAAAATTGAATGGTGATTTTTGTAAATAGCACTGGCCGGTTTTGGCCGTTACGTTGGGTAAAGGGTTGATGGTATTTTTTTGTTCCAAATTTACTATTTGTAATATTTTCCGTAGCATTACTTGCGTAGTTCGGCACCTATATCTTGATCAAGTCAAATGTCATGCGATCAGAAGGAGGTATACGTTTAAAACAGCAAGTGTGCAAGCCACGTCGATCACAGCTGTCGTTTGCCAAAACTCAGTTTTAAAAGATCTCCAAACATTCAATACGCCCACATATACATATTGCGGCTTAATACCATTTTTTCGTCTGAATAATCTCTTCTTTTATTTTATTTATTGATATCAGAGATGATATGTTCAATAGCTACGCACAAATGGCCAGCTTTCATCTTCAAATTAGTGGAAAACGATCTGGTTATCTCCCCTGAAATTGTCGGTTGGGGGATTGGAAATTAGCATTACTGAGATGGGAAAGTTTTAAAATTCCCAAGATTAAATAAAATGTTCAAAAGTTACATTATGGAAGCGCATGTCATCTGAAAGTTCAATGTATTTTCTTTATAGTGATTATTGAATGTTGCCAATTTACCTTCTGAGTTTTGTTCCTTTTTCACTCATAAAATGCACTGTTTTCTCCAGTGCAATCATGTGAAAAATGTCTAAAAACAGTGTTTCCGTTGACTTTTGGCAATCTGTGTTCGCTTTTTGGTTTGATAGAATACTGGGAAGCGCATAAATTCAAAAAATAGCATTTTATGATGATTATCTGTACGTTCTGATATGCATGTGATGGAATACAGGTTCCGGCACAATGGTTGTTCCAAAGAACTTCCATTATGTGGTAAAGGCCAAGAATAGAGGACCGCGCGTTTTTTAAGAAAATAAAACATATTTCATAACTTTTTTGAGTTTCTTATGATTCTAAGAAATGTTTTACACAAAATTAGCCCAAAACATCGATACCCACTCACAAAAATCATCACTTTTAACCCCTTTTCTCTGAGACGGGTTTTTGAAACAAAATGAATTTCTGATCGCTTTTTGAAATGGAGCTGCGGATGTTTCGTTGTGACGTCACAGGGGAGCAATCATTACCATTTTGCATCCTAGGATCAGTTTAGGATGGGTACGGGTTAGCTAACCCGTACCCATCCTAAACTGACCCTAATGCATTGGTCGCCGTATTCTAATCATTGCCTTCTTTACGTACTAGGGTCAGTTTAGGATGGGTACGGGTTAGCTAACCCGTATCCATCCCAAACTGATCCTAATTCGTTCTCCCATTGTAATTACACCCTCGTATACTCCGATGAAATGGAGTATACGCGATAGCGGAAAAAAACAAAGAATCGCGTACCTGTTTACCGCAGGTTTTGTTGTTGAAATTGTTTGGCGAATAAAGTTAACGGAGTATAAAAAGGGTTAAAAGTGATGATATTTGTCAGTAGGTATCGGCGTTTTGGGCTAATTTTGTGTAAAACATGTCTTAGAATGATAAGAAACTCCAAAAGAGTTGTAAAAATGTTTTATCTTCTTAAAAAACGCGCGGTCCTCTATTCTTGACCTTTACCCATTATGTAACAGATGTTCCATTTGGGAACTTTCATTTTTGAATATTGTTTCCAGTGTCATAAGAAAAGATCCATATCCCTTGAAAAATTGTTATACAATTTCAGTGTTTAGCGGAAATTGTGTTACATAACAGATGTTCCATTTTATTACGTAATATTGTGGAAATTGAAATAATGGCAAGATTTACTATAGACATATACCAATATCATTTGTTCGAAGAACTGAGGTTAAGTAAAAGAATTTCCATTTTGGACCTTTCATTATATATATTTTCCGAATGTCATAAGAAAATTTACTGGACCCTAGTTAAAATGATATATCATTAATGTCAAACAGGGACATGGCTAGAGGTTTTCGATGGGAAGGGGGGGGGGGGGGGGGTGTTGTGAATTTCCACCTAGAGGGAGGGACCGGGAGGGGGAACCCCCTTCCGGTCCCTCCCCACAGTTGGAAATTCACTACCGAGAAACATTTTGAAAATGAAGCCATGAAAGGGCGTGGAAGGGGGCATAAAATTGATTCTAGTAACTGAAATGCCAACAAATTTATGATAGAATTATCAGGTTATTATTATTTGGTATTATTCTGGGAATTGAATATGTGCTAAACATATGCTCAGGCTGAGAACTTTGAGCAATTCACACTGTCCTTATACGCTAAAAACTAAAGTGTTAAAAACTACACTTGAAGTGCTGTATTTAACACTTACTAAGTGCTGAACTAGCACTTTCAAGTTTGTTCAAATGTAGATATCCCAGAACTTGACAGGTGTTGACAATAATACCACTTGACAAGTGTAATGTCGCGACACTTAAAAGGAAACAACGCAGCTGATGCGGATCAGGCTCGAACTCTCGAGCCTGATCCGCATCATCTGCGTTGTGTTCTTTTAATTATGTACCCACCAAGCGCAAATCAAATTATGGACGATTCTGGAAGAACCACCAATGCCAGACACATGGGAAGTGCCTTCCATTCAAGTTTCAGATGTCTTACGATTGTAATGTCTAAGTGCTTAAAGTATTGCATTTTGAGTGTTAAAATCAAACCCTAAGAGTTAGAATGGGTTTAACACCTGGAAAGTGTCAGTTTTAACACTTTAGTTTTTAGTGTGTACATTAAATTAGATATTATGCAGGAATGATCAATATTCGATGTTTCATCATTTTGTAACTGTGAATAATGGAATTAACTCAGGATAACGATTTTACATGATGTGACTTTCTTGCAGTGCATTTCGAGGATTTTTTTATGACGATAAGAAAATGTACTATAGAAATCTCGTACCGATTGACATCATGCATACTTGTGAAGCTCGATATTGCGTACACTGTAGTTGTAAATAGTAACAATTGGAATTTTTGCCGATTTGAAACCGAGTTGAAATTTTGGGAAGTAAAGGAGACATCAGCATCACCAAAGAAGCTTTAAAATCCAGATAGATGGAATTTCCAACTACACATGACTTGCCCTCAGAATTTCCAACTGTAGGAAATTTTGGCCAGGATTGGGAGGGGGTGGGGGTGTGACACACCTCCACACCCCCTGTCGCAACCTCCCTGAGCTTCATTAGAGAGTATTTATAATGATGAATGTTCAAAGTACTGTTCTTGCACACACTAAAAACTAAAGTGTTAAAACTGACACTTTCAAGGTGTTAAACCCATTCTAACTCTTAGGGTTTGATTTTAACACTCAAAGTGCAATGCTTTAAGCACTTAGACATTACAATCGTCAGACATCTGAAACTTGAATGGATGGCACTTCCCATGTGTCTAGCATTGGTGGTTCTTCCAGAATCGTCCATAATTTGATTTGCGCTTGGTGGGTACATAATTAAAAGGACACAACGCAGATGACGCGGATCAGGCTCGAGAGTTCGAGCCCGATCCGCGTCATCTGCGTTGTTTCCTTTTAAGTGTCGCGACATTACACTTGTCAAGTGGCTTTCGCGGATTCTATCATTTGGGATAGTGTGAAAAGATGATCAGTGACTCTCTTCCCTTCCTGAAGCCATTCTGGATCTCTCCCAAAAACACTTCTCCTCAATCACCTCCTCTAATCTCCCATACAGCACGTTACAGAAAACTTTTCCAATATTGCTACTAACAGAGATCCCTCGATAATTATCCAAAACGTCTTTTCCCCCCTTTTTGTGAATAAATGTCACTTTGTTTTCTCTCCACTCATTTGGAACCTCTTGTTTTTCTAGGGCTAAATTGAATAGGGCAGTTAGGCTTTACAAGAGTTCCTCTCCCTCTTTTTTGATAAACTCGTTAGGAATTTCGCCCACCCATCCCGCTTTTCCATTCCTTGAGTTTGAGATCACCTTTCGCACCTCCTCCGTTTTAATTTCGCTGCACACGAAGTTCGATATTTTTTCCTCGCTCTAGTTCGAACACTCCGGTGGGTTCCCCCATGCCCATCGCTTATCGTTTACCTTTTCCCAGTGCTTGACTTGTTCTGATGCGATTTGATCTTGATCGTATACAGGCTGCCATCTACTTTAATACTCTGTGGGTTAATTCCTTTGTTACGTTTATTCACCCATTTCCAAAATACATTCGAACTCGACCCCCCCCCCCCCCCCCCTGTTATTCTTATCGTCCTAATAAGACTGCTATTTCGCACTCTCCGATTATCGTCTTTAATCTTATTTACTTTATTTCGTGCTTGTTGGTATTCTTCCTTTGCTACCATGGCCTCGTTGCTTTCCGCCCCCTTAAGTTTTCTACTTCTGTACATTTAGCTTTTCTACCCTTTATGTCCCTTCACAGTTCTTCGTTCACGCTGTACCCAAGTTCCCGTGTTGGCACCCTAATCTTCCCTACACTTTCCTGCCATGCCTCCACTGGGCTCGCAACTATGGCGTCGGCCATCTTCTGGACACTGGCCCCCTTGTGTACGGTTGCAAGCTTTGGTTTCAATTTTTCTTCGAACTTCGCCCAGTCAGCATACTTTTTGAGTTCCCAAATTTTCTTGAAGCTTCCTTATTACTCAGGTAATTGAGTACATTACCTGTACTCAGAGCAATAATATTACACACCAATTCCTTTGTCTTCTCCGGGTTGGTCAGAGACGTACTCGATAGAACAATAGACTAGGTGTTGACGTAAACACCTGTACTCACCATACCTGGGTCCGTGCGTTCTGTGAATTGGCGTTTAAGTAAGTTACTAACCTCGCTGTCGGTATTCATGAATTTGAACAACCTGCCAACGTGCTGTAACACGTCGCTGCTTTGCGGCTCGGCGTCACAAACGCAAGTTAATTGGCAGGTTGTTCAAATTCACGAATACCTCCAGCTCAGTTAGTAACTATTTCTTATCACCTGTTGATTAGGTCATGTGTATATTGATTCAATGGAGTGAATAGTTCATGCAATTTGCTGTGAGTCGAAAACTACTCAGGTAATTAAGTACACATTACCTGTATTCATAGAAAACAATATTCTTACCTGTTGATTAGGTCAGGTGGATATCACCTGTACTTTCTGTTGGCCAATAATATTCTAACCTATTATCTCCTTATTGATTATGATTTCTTTTCATAGGTAAGAACAACAGTTATGCGCTTGGAATAAATGTTATATAATATTTTTACCAGGTAACTTTTGTTATATAATTTTGTTGTGGGTGGAACAAATATTATCCGGAACAAATATACACAGATACAAATACAAATACAGCACAGATCAAACCTTCCATCTGATGAATTAATCAGATGATAGAGGGGGCGCGGTGGCGTCGCGGTAACCGGTTCTCGTCAGATTACTGAAGTTAAGCAACGTCGAGCGCGGTTAGTAGTTGGATGGGTGACCATTTCAGCGACTGATTCGCGCTTCCGCGTTGTGTCCTTGGGCAAGACACTTAACACCGATTGCCTACATGGGGTCACGATGACGCTGTGTACCAAGACGTACTGCACGTCGAAGGTGCGCATGTCTTCAACCAATCTAACGCTGCCTGTGCCGCGGTGAAGAGTTCAGAATTACGATGTTGGTGAGCTGACAGCTGCTCGTCGTTGCTCGGTGGTTCTCCCCGGGTATTCCGGCTTCCTCCACCCGTAAAACTGTCACCGACATGATATGACCCTGGATAATAATGTGTCGTTAAACCCTAATAAAAAAAAAATATCAGATGATAGAGTTTCAACAATTAATCAGATGATAGAGTATAAGTATTTCATAAATTTTATTAAACCCCCTTGCATACACGCTAAAAACTGAAGTGTTAAAAACTACACTTGAAGTGCTGTATTTAACACTTACTAAGTGCTGAACTAGCACTTTGTTCAAGTGTAGATATCCCAGAACTTGACAGGTGTTACAATAATACCACTTGACAAGTGTAATGTCGCGACACTAAAAAGGAAACAACGCAGATGACGCGGATCAGGCTCGAACTCTCGAGCCTGATCCGCGTCATCTGCGTTGTGTCCTTTTAATTATTTACCCACCAAGCGCAAATCAAATTATGGACGATTCTGGACGAACCAGCAATGCTGGACACATGGGATGTGCCTTCCATTCAAGTTTCAGATGTCTGACGATTGTAATGTCTAAGTGCTTAAAGCATTGCACTTTGAGTGTTAAAATCAAACCCTAAGAGTTAGAAAGGGTTTAACACCTTGAAAGTGTCAGTTTTAACACTTCAGTTTTTAGTGTGCAGGACATGTGCTAAAAGATCCCGACCCCACGAAGCAATGCGCGAAAAAAAGAAAGGAAATATTTCCCCCCAAAGGAGTGTCACATCACCCTTAATGCGAACGAGAGTATAATCCTCGGTTATATAAAGACATTTACGCTCTACAATCAGTTGGATTAAAAATCAACCTTAAGCAACTGGGCTGAGAGAATATGAAGCGCATTAGGTTCACTCAACCTAGTTGATTTGGGTTAATCTTTAACCCAGATGATTGTAGAGTGTAATCGTAGTACATTCTAAAATGAAGTTCCCGGTTTGAAACTTTCTTTGTGACAAGTTCCCTGATCAAACACAAAACCTCATCTTTATGGTAGTTTCCGACACAACATATCTTGGACAATATCTGTACACTCTAAAATCCGTTGGGTTATTTATTTATTGGTGTTTTGAGGTCATATACTTATGCACAGTGGCTAATCATGACCGTGGCAGTTTGACGGGGTAGGAAGCTGGAGTACCCGGAGAGAACCACCGAGCAACGACGAGCAGCTGCCAGCTCCCCAACATCGTAACTCCGCACTGCAGCACAGGCAGGGTTAGATTGGTTGAAGACATGCGTACCAACAACGTGCAGTACGCCTTAGTACACTGCGTCATCGTGCCCCCATGTGGACAATCGGGGTTAAGTGCCTTGCCCAAGGACACAACGCGGGAGTCCGAATTGATCACCCAGACGGTCACCCATCCAATGATTAACCGGGCTCGACGTTGCTTAATTTCGGTGATCTGACGAGAACCGGTTACCGCAATGCCACCGCGCCCCCAATCGGCTGGGTTAAAAACTAACACCAATCAACTGGGTTGAGTGAATTCACTCAACCTAGTTGATTTGGGTTGATTGTTAACCCAACTGATTTCAGGGTGTAAAACTATACAAAGTAAACCACAAGTTCTCAAGCAGAACTCAATTCGGAGAAGAAAAAGCTTTAAACAATTTTTTTACTCCTATCCTCCGCCCCTATCCTCAAATAAAGTTTAAAGTGTTCAGTGCGGCAGAATTGATTTTGTAGGATCGACGCGGGTATTCAAGCTGAGCCATGCGACGATTCATTAGTATCTGTAGAGGAATTTATGCTAACATCAGAATGGACTTGTCAGCTTGAAAGGCTACACAAATATAGGAGGATGCACAATTAGAATTTTCCAAGCAAACCAGCCTTCCTTCTTTTTATTATGTCTCCCCTTCCCAGAAGGGAGACATATTGTTTTAGTGCATATTCTTCTTCTTCTTCTTCTTCTTCTTCTTCTTCTTCTTCTTCTTCTTCTCATACAAACTTTGGCCCGCTTAGATACTTGGCATGTGGATGTATCACCATGAGCCGGTGTGCAGAGTACCATAGTGACCTTCATTTGACCTTGACCTTTGACCTGAAGGTCAGATTTATGTTTTTTTAAGGGAAACATCACACAAACTTTGTCCGGGCCATAACTTTATTGTCTTTTGACCCACACCTTAGATACTTGGCATGTGGATGTATCACCATGAGCCGGTGTGCAGTGTACCATAGTGACCTTTATGTGACCTTGACCTTTGACCTGAAGGTCAGATTTATGCACTTTTTTAAGGGAAACTGTCTGGACCAGAACTTTTTTGTATTTCGAGTCAGGCTTTAGTTATTTGGCATGTGGAATTATCACCATGAGCCAGTGTGCAGCGTACCATTGTGACCTTCATTGTCTGGACCAAAACTTGTTTGTCTTTTGAGCCAGGCCTTAGATATTTGGCACGTGGATGTATCACCATCAGGCGGTGTGTCACATACCATTGTGACCTTCATGTGACCTTGACCTCAAGGTCAAATTTATGTACTTCAAATAGGGAGTAATTGTCCAGACCAGAATGTTTTGTTTTTTGACCTAGGACTTGGTTATTTGACATGTGGATGTGTCACCATGAGACCGCATGTCGTCTGCCTCGATGACCTTTATGTGACCTTGACCTCTGACCATAAGGTCAAATTTATGTACTTCAAATAGGAATAATTATCCAGACCAGAACTTTTTTATTTTTTAACCTAGGACTTAGATATTTGACATGTGGATGTATCGCAATTAGACCACATGTCACATGTAATCACGACCTTAATGTGACCTTGACCTCAAGGTCAAATTTATGTACTTTAAATAGGGAGTAATTGTCCAGACCAGATTTTCTTTTTTTTGGACATGTGGATGTGTCACCATGAAACCGCATGTCGCTACCTTGATGAACTGCGTGTGACCTTGACCTCTGACCTCAAGGTCAAATTTATGTACTTCAAGTAGGGAATAATTGTCCAGATCAGAACTTTTTTGTTTTTTTTTACCTAGGACTTAGATGATTGACATGTGGATGTATCACAATGATACTACATGTCATCATGACCTTCATGTGACCTTGACCTCAAGGTCAAATTTATGTACTTTAACTGGTAGAGTGCTGGAAGCCCATATTTGGGCCTTATTCTGAAGTGTCGGTACCACAACTTAATGGCTTCATATTTAGTGGATGTTCTCCATATCACCTTTGAAGTGAAATTATTTAGTCTGTTTGGATTTGCCTTGTTACAATTTATGGGAGAGTGTCCATTGGCACTCTCCCATAAATTGTAACAAGGCAAAGTTAGGTGAACAAATTCTGGTGACTGTAAATAATTCAGCACTCTACCAGTTAAATAGGGAGTAATTGTCTAAACCAGAATTCTTTTTTTGACATGTGGATGTGTCACCATGAAACCGCATGTCCGCTACCTTGATCAACTGCATGTGACCGTGACCTCTGACCTCAAGGTCAAATTTATGTACTTCAAATAAGGAATAATTGTCCAGATCAGAACTTTTTTGTTTTTTGACCTAGGACTTAGATGATTGACATGTGGATGTATCACAATGAGACCACATGTCATCATGACCTTCATGTGACCTTGACCTCAAGGTCAAATTTATTAACTTTAAATAGGGAGTAATTGTCCAGACCAGAATTTGTTTTTTTTTACATGTGGATGTGTCACCATGAAACCGCATGTCCACTACCTTGATCAACTGCATGTGACCTTGATCTCTGACCTCAAGGTCAAATTTATGTACTTCAAATAGGGAATAATTGTCCAGATCAGAACTTTTTTGTTTTTTTGACCTAGGACTTAGATGATTGACATGTGGACGTATCACAATGATACTACATGTCATCATGACCTTCATGTGACCTTGACCTCAAGGTCAAATTTATGTACTTTAATTTGTCTTTTGACCTAGACCTTAGATATTTGGCATGTGGATGTATCACCATGAGCCGATGTGTCGTGTACCATAGTGACCTTCATGTGACCTTGACCTTTGACCTGAAGGTCAGATTTATCTGCTTTTTTAAGGAAAACTTCGTCCGGACCAGAACTTTTTTGTCTTTTGACCTAGACCTTAGATATTTGGCATGATTGTCAAAAGTATTATTATTGTATATTTAATTTGCAGTGCATTAAATAGAAAGGAATGGGAGACATAAGTTTTAGTGTGCTAAAACAGTTTCTAGTTCATCTCTAATTTGAACATTTTGGTGTTTCCTGACTAACCGATGGCCACTAAACGATGAAACAAACAGATTTGCATTAATGTATGACTTGTCTGTCGGGTGTTCTTGAGTAATTATTGAGATTTCCAAAGCAAATCTTCAACAAAAACGGTAGTCGGATACGACACAGATTGAGAATACCAGTGGTCAGTTGCTTGGGGTTGATTTTCAACCCAACTGATTTTAGAGTGTAATCTTAGTACTTTCTAAAGTGAAGTCCCCTGTATGAAGCTTTCTTTGTAACCAATTCTCCGATCATAGTTTGGTGCAGAATCGTGAGAAGCACATGCGACTTTTTAGCCAACTGAAAGATACCAGAAAGACATTTCTGAATCACGAAACTGTGTAATGTGATTTCCCTAAAATAGAGAACCTACAACGAAGCTTAAAAGTGGAGAGTTTGCAGTAATGTTGGGACCCCCAAGTGGAAACAAATGACACCCGTCTTGTACTAACAGGGAGGAAACCTCCCATCTTTAGTAAACGGGAGTGAGCTGATCGTTTCATTACGTGGTTTTGCCTAGTTCCAAGGATGAATGATGGGTTTGTCGAGGATATGAGAGTTGGAATTTTGATAGCAATATAAGGTCCTGGATGCGACAAATCGTGATACATTTTGAAGAACTGAACCAGTGTATGTTTACGGCGTCTTTCTTGAAGGGAGTCCCGTCGTGTTTCGGAAAATAGCAAGGCTTTGCTAACACTAACAGTGGCGGCGCCAGAGTTACAGAAGTGAGGGGGTACAGATGGGTATTGCCCGCCACGCAGCGGCGGCCTCGGCAGGCTGGGCTTCGGGAGGGATGTCCCCTCCCGAAGTTGAGAAAATGTTTAAAACTTACGTTGTAAATGGTGTTCTCTGGACAATTAAATTAAAACAGTTTTATCCTTTTGAAACTTATTGGTTAGGTCTCTCAGTTATAGAAAACGTTGTACATGGTGACATTTTAACGGAAGAATGCTGTTGTAAAGTGCGAGCACAAAGCACCAAACGACACTCAAATCGAAAATGAAAGTAGGCTGCATTCCAAACGGATGCGTTGCACGCTCTCGATTCTAGCATTCCTCGAATACTCTTAAGCGGTATGTTTCAGACTGTACGAATGCGGCACGTCTTGTTGCAGTTTGGGCCCGCGACTCTTGTTTGTTGTTTGCAGCTAATGTGTGTGTGTGTGGGGGGGGGGGGGGGGGGGGGGGGGGGCACACACAAACATAATTTAAAAACTTCTCTGATTTAGTGCACTTGGGAATATGGAATTAAGCATACCCACCATTACACCGCAACGTTCAATACAAAAATTAAAATGATAGTATTTTTTTACTACGCTTGGCGAAAAAAGTGGAGGGGTAAGTACCCCCCCCCCCCCACACACACACACCCCACCCCCATATCGCCCGCCCCCTGCCACCATGGTTCCGCCACTGAACACAAAGTATTGCTTCTGCAACTATTCTTGCCACTGCGATCTGAATTTTTCCAAATCGGCGTCTTGGGCTAACGAACAGTTATCCCCAACAGTATTGGCGTAATCAAGTAACGGCCTAATAAAGGCAAAATATATCTTCTCCAAGACATTACGGTCGAGATCAAATTTGTGTTTCCTCAGCAGGTCTAAACGAGACCAGGCTTTGGAACAGATATGGTCAATGTGGTAGTTCCAGGTATTCTCTTCCATACTCGTCTTCGTTTCTTAATTTTTGAACAACGATGAAAAGTATAATTTTTGATGTAGTGCATGACTTCATCTTATCGAGTGGCAGGTTTCGGTGACAACAACTCATATTCTAACAAACTTCATCTTCCCTTGAATTTCCGCTCTCAGTATTAACACCTTCAAGATAAAACTTACTTATGCAATTATTGAATCAGCTGCCCAATGGCAAGGATTTGAATTATTATTACTGGCAACGCACCATTTGAATTCTTATTGTCGACAATGCATCATGTATTCAGGATCGCCTACTTATTCTTCTTCTTCTTTTGTCTTCTTCATTTCTTTCTTCTTCTGTCTAACTTCTACTCTTGTCCTTTTGTAGTTTAAACAATCTCGCAGATCGCTGCCCGGGAGCTGTGGCCTGTTGGTCAAGTTCTATTATCTACGAAGTAACACTGACTTCCTCCTTGATCTGTTTTTGTGACGGTCTTTCACCCCTTTCAGTTGCAGCTGTCTTCGTAAGTTTCGGTGCGCCTGTGCTTAACCCTTTACCTAACGTAACGGCCCAAACCGGCCAGCGCTATTCTCAAAAATCTCCAATTAATTTTCATTATTTTTTCATTTTTTGTCTCAAAAACATAGGTTATGACCCCTCGTTGGAACGAGCTCGTCGAGCTCGTTCCAACGAGGGGTCATAACCTATGTTTTTGAGACAAAAAATGAAAAAAATTAGTTATTCAAGAATTATTTTTGCAAGTGTCGTCTGCTTTTCATGTTAGGTAAAGGGTTAAATGTGGGCAAATGAACATCTGTTCCTTAAAGGACAGTTTGCCTACATTTTATCAGATGGTGCGATTCGTTGACATTGGGGATCATGCCCCCAGGCAGCGATATGCGAGGTCCACTGCTGATTCATGCCATCATCCGTTGAAAAGTGTTCTTGAACAAAGGAGATGACTCATATAAGCCTATGGCTTCCTGTCGAATCCTAGTCTACTTGTAATCCTGATTATTTCTGTTTAGGGCTGTCACGATTATTCGATTAATCGATTGCTGATCGATCACGCCGAAATCGATTAGTATTTTTCGTTGTCGAAGAATCGGTAAATTTTACCCCGTTTTAGACGTTTAATAATAAAAAAAATGAAAAAAACTATTGTTTCTTAAGGTAAAGGATCAAGAACGTCGACGTTAAATCTCAAGAAGCCGTTAGAAGCATTTGCCTTTTAGGAACATTCAAAGCTTTGATGTTCTGAACTTTTGAACCGTAGTGTAATAATCAAGACCGGTCGGCAGTTGCGAACTTGCAAAGTTCGCAACTGACGACCGGTCTTGATTATTACACTGACGGTTCAAAAGTTCAGAACATCAAACCTTTGAATGTACCTGAAAGAGGATCGTCTTCGTTGTTTACTTGAGGAAGGTCAACTGACTTGAACTTCATTTTTAACAACTTAAAGAGAAGGAAATGTGTGGACGGGGTCATTTATGTACAATTAGTCGATTATAATCGATTATTTGCGACGATTAATCGATTCCTAAATTCAAAAATCTTGACAGCCCTATTTCTGTTATACCGTGTATAACCATGAAAACTGTTTGCCCTTCTGTGATATTATCATTATGTAATGTATACGTGTAACACTGCTTTCTGGAATAAATATTGTTCAAACTAAACCTCCCATCTTGTTTCAAGAAGCTGAAGTCATCAGCAAAACGTTTGAGAAATAGAAAGTGCCAAAAGTATTTTCCACGAGGAAGCAGCAAGAGAATTTTGCTCATAAAAGTGACAAAGCTGTTCATGGGAACAGTTTAATGATGTTTATTCAAATACGAAAATAAAACCTGACATGAATAAATACACTTTTTATTTGTCCAAAGATGACTCTGATAAAATGGTTCAGTTTAGAGACAACTATAACGCCACATAATGTGTGCCAGTCACATACACCAATCTGGCTCTCAGACAAAAACATTCAATAGTCTATAAAATCTTCAAATCGGACACTGACGGCACAATGCTGCATGAAACCGAAAACAGATACGACTAAAATGTTAATGAAAGGGAAGATGGCGTTTCAAAATTACAATCGTTATACACTTGATAACTAGGTTAACAAAATGATGCAAGACAGAAACAATAGACCCAAAATAACTAATCCTTCTAAAATTGTGAATACTATTACACTGGTCAAGTGGGTCAGATTGGTGTCAATTCTACTTGCATTAATGGGTCGAAAGGAAGAAATTTACTTCTCATTGCAGGGACGGGAAATCAGATAGAGAAAAATCTCGAGATCCACGTGACATAGTGTGTATTTTGTATGGACATATTCAGGGCTGAGAGCAGTTAACGTTTCAAACGTGAACATGTTAAATTATTTTAACAACGTTAAAAAAATTTAACCAAGTTAATAACGTTTAACTTTGAAGATTATAATTGTATAATATGTAGCATTGTGTCGTTATCTTGTGTTTACCTAAGCCGGATCGCGCGCGCCGATGACGTCGAATTTTGCGCCATTTGACGAAATTGAAGACCGCGAATAATTTAGATGTCCGTCAATTATAGACGACCTTTTGATTTGGTGGAGACACCATGAAGCCCTCCTACCTACGTTTGCGAAGTTGGCTCGCTGATATTTGACGATACAGCAATATCAGCTTCATCCGAATGCATATTTTCCATGTAAGAGCTGGTATTCGAGAAACGGCGGATGTCTCTTTCTAAGGATACGGCCGCAGCGATTGTATTCTTAAATGAAAACATCGCCAGTAGGCACATAGAACACATTGGAACTCAGGAGACGAACTGTACATATAATTGTATAAACATATAATTTAGCTCAGTTCCAAAGCTTTCGGGCATTGCCCTTCTTCAGTGGATTAATGACACAGTTTTACATCCTATCTGTTTTGTGTCCTTTCTACTAAACACAAGATATTTACAGTATTGACGTTAGTTGGAAAACGTCATATGTGAAGCGTCATTTCTTACCACGATACATTTGACGTTGCTTCATTTGAACTGTACATAGTTTCAATCATATTCAAATTCAATTCAATAAAAATGGCCGAAGTTATTAAAATTTTGTTCATTTTATCATTTAACGTCATTTAACTCGTTAACGCGGAATTATTTAACACGTTAACGTGTTAAGGAAAATTTTAACTCCTCCCAGCTCTGGACATATTTCACCACAGGGCTCGATAATGATTCGTGTCGAGCACTGTGATGGCGATATACAAGAAGTGACTTTTGAATCCGATACCACCCAGCATTTGTGTTATGAGACCTAAGAGACCCACATTGACCCACTTGATTCCAAGCATGTATCCTCCAGATCTTTAAGGGAACTTTTAGAATCTATGACGAGAATCAAATGCACAGTACAGTCGCCGTTGACTGGTCGAAATCCAGTGGGCAGTGATGTCCACGACTCCACGCATGCGTTTACCATGCACAGTGGCGAAGATAGCTTTTCGCTGGCGGAGGGGCAAGCCCAAAATTTTCTGACAGACCGAAAATTTTCCGACAGTGTAACAACACCAAAAACCGAAACAAACAGAAAGAATCTGTTGTTTACTGCAAATGTACTGAAAATTGGTCTTTTTTACCCAAAATTTACCCCAAATGGCATGTTTTTATCCCTAAAGCCAGCATTTTAATGTTATTAGGCGTAAATTCGCCTAAAAATGGTCCCCAAAAATTTCCGACAAAACTTCTGGTGTGGGGGGGGGGGGGGGGAGGATCTCCGCTCCCCCCCCCCCCCTTATCTACGCCACTGACCATGCAGGTAATAAAATTATCATTTTAATTAATGAAGCACCGGATTGTATTTCATTGATTAAATTTTTGATGATTATTCCTATAATTAGTGTTTGGAATCTAATATTATTGCGTCTGTGGAAATATTGCCCACCCGTAAAAAGTGACCAGTCCACGGCGACCGTACTGTACATTTTGCGAGAATCAGAGTTGGTTCTCATTGTTTTCCCTGCCAGACATATTGAACTATTTTTACTCCCCTGAATGCGCATACATGTAGGTGTAAACAGTGGTAAAGATGACAATCTAAAGTACTATAGCGATCTAGAGGAAAGAAACTTTCATTTGCCACAAATTTCATTTTTGTACATAATGGACTGACATGTGATCAAATATTTTATAACATACTTTTTAAAATGGTATCAAATTCATTTTGTTAAAATGTTTGTTTTAATGGTTCCATTTTTTGTTTAATATTTTCACTTTTTATCCCAGTACATCACCTTATTAATTTATTAGAAAAGACTGAAGCAGGTAACTTTAAAGTCCTAAACATGTACCAAATCCTTATGAGACAATTTGGACGGACATAGATTTGATGAAAGCAAAAATTAATTTTCTTTGTATTTATTTATTTATTTATTGAGGTTTAAGGTCACATATTTATGCACAATGGCTAATCATGACCGTGACAGTTTTACGGGTGGAGGAAGCCGGAGTACCCGGAGAGAACCACCGAGCAACGACGAGCAGCTGCCAGCTCCCCAACATCGTAACTCCGCACTGCAGCACAGGCAGGGTTAGATTGGTTGAAGACATGCATACCATCGACGTGCAGTACGCCTTAGTACACGGCGTCATCGTGCCCCCACACGGGCAATGGGGATGAAGTGTCTTGCCCAAGGACACAACGCGGTTGCCGCAGGTGGGATTCGAACCGAGGACCTCTCGACTTGCAGCCTGCACCTCTACCTACTGAGCCACCGCGCTCCCCAATTTTCTTTCTTCTATAAACATATTTTGGATGTGTTATTGTTTTAATGGTTCCATTTAACATTGAAAAGTGGTCTTTTTTCTCTATTTATGACCTTGCGACAAATAATACCTCTCCTCCATGGAGATAAAATGTGAAATACGACAGCGTGCGCGTTCGTGCGTGAAAAATGACGGGAGATAACTCGAAATTCTCGCCCTTACTAAAGGAGTAGAAATAGTTCAGTATGATTATTTGACGAAAACTGATTCTGATTCTCGTATGAGTGTTAAGCACAGTGAAATTCGGCAGTGGAGAGTACGTGCACATTTCAAAGCGATTATTAGCATCAAAACAATTCAGCGTACTTATCTTACAATGAATCGATTGTTTTCCTCTGATACCAGCTGATACCAGCTAGAACGTATAGATTTATATTTTTACAAGTTTGCAAACGACGAAGAAATCGGTAATTCCAGGGCTTTAATACAGATAAATCGGGTCTCTTTTTCCATTCACATTGAAATTTAATTTCGAATCGGGGATTTTTATGGAAAGATTTTCATCGCAGAAGTTGTTTTCATGTCGTTGCGATATGAGATATCCGTTGCTCTTGAGAGAAAATAGCAGGATGGAAATTCCCAGTGTAAGTATATGAATGAACTAGTCCGCCGGGCGCGCGTGCGTTTTTTTCTCTCTCGAAGTCATGTGACTTTTATCACTACTGCAATAGTGATACAAAATCTTTTATTGCCGATTTTTTTTATCGCTACTGATACTACGGTTTGCGATTGCGCTTTAGGTGAGTGACCTTGTATCGCTATTGCAGTAACAAGATAAGTCAAACCTGAGTTCCAATGTGTTCTATGACCCCCCCCCCCCCCCCCCTGCTAGGGACACCCCCAACACATTGGAACCCAGGGGACGAAACGACGTCGCGAGAAACGCACGCACGCACGCCTGACGGACTATTTCAGTGGTACTGGTAATCACAAGTCAATCCATTTTCGCAAACGCCCATCTATTCATAGGGTGACCTGACTGTCCTCACGAGTTGAATCGAATTTTTTAGAAATATCATTGGCCTACAGAAAAACCTTGCTTGGGCCGAGTTTGGTTATATTTTATCACCACGCACGATTTCATTGATGTTGAAGGAATCTCCTCGCGTGCCTTTGGGTTGAGAGAATTGAGAACGGAGTCCAATTGTTTTGATCAGTTGAGTGTGCCTCTTTGTTTATCAACAATTATTTTCGAGAAGTCATGGTTATGGGTTTTGTTGACTGAATGGTAGATAAACGTGTCAAGTGAACATTGAGCTTGTATACAATCTTTTATCACGACTCAACTCGTTTTTGAGGAGACATGGCTACTCGTCGCGACTATACAGTACGTGGAGAGTGGATGGTAACTAAATCACCCGCGGAGTGGAGTTACACCCAAGCTATAACTTTCAAATTTTGTACATATCGACAAAAAACACAAGCAATGTTTCAGCCAATGGACCTCCGGGTTTAACCCGGAGGTCCATTGGCTGAAACTTTGCTGGTGCTGGTTATGCTTTGCAACAAATCTGCAATTATTGCTCGGGTGGAATCTCCACTCTGCGGGTGATTTAGTGGTAATACACTCTCCACGTACTGTATGTCACCCAAAACGAGTCTCATCGAGATAAAAGATTATGTGCAAGCACAATGCGCACATAACAATTATTTATCTAACAATCAACTTAGTTTGCACCCCAAAAAACTCGAAAAAAAACCTTTGTATCAATCCCCACTTCCGACTCCGTATCAGACAGTTTCATTTTCCGGTAAGCACCACTCTATAAGCGACCGGTCGCGACCTGGTTTCCAAGTTGTCCCAAGTGACTTTTTGGGCGAAAATGAGGTTCGGGTACCGTTGGAACCGAAATTTCATAGCGCGTCGACTGGTGATGGAATCCAGGCTGTATCTAGTATCCCTACAAAAATATAAGCGATTTATTGTTTGCCCAACTGCACCCAAAGCACAATTTTTCAGTTCCAGATTGCTCAGTATCATCGAAATATGAAATACGACATTTTCATATTGGACTTCTGCTGAAACCCTATGCTTCCATATTGTCACTTTTGACGATCAACCAAATTAACGATTCCATTTTGTCCTAACTGACATTGCATGTACAAAATGTTTACTTCGATCAATACGGACCTGAATGTTACACCCTTCTGCGATGTACATTCACCCCCTTGAAAGATTAAAGTCCAAGATGGCAGTTTCGAAACAGGTTTACTGATTTAGTACTGTTGAACACTGTTTCGCTGCTGTGGGCGCAGATATGTTGACCAAAGTGTGTGTACGTGTTGGGGGAGGGGGCAGAGACATAAAACTCGAAAGCCTGCGTTCCGCATCCATTACCTCACGGAATGGTTTCACGCACCGAAGGCGCGCGGGGACGGTTTGGGGAACAAGCCCCTTTCGACCCTCAGTGGCTGTATATGATCAGTTTTCTCATGTCAAGGCGTGTTGAAGGAGGAAAAGGTTCGGGTAGTCGACAGGTGTCTCCGGTTGCGGCGTGGCGGGTGGATGGCTCCGTTGACTGATGTAGGCTGAACCCTCGGGTGAGGACCAGTGTGGGAGGTTGGGTCCTCTCACAAAGGTACTATCTCCCACCGAGGGTGCAGTAGTCTTAGGTTTTCAGGCAAGTATAGTCTGTCACTTCGGAGATGATTTCGAATGATGGTCATCACTGGCAAGTATAATCTGCCTCAGGCTGTCTCTGTTTGTGTGGTAGGACGTATTAGAAAGAAAACCTTTCGGGGGACCACCAGAAGAAGACCCGAACTTTCCTGGTTCGGGGGCAGGCCTGCATTATAATCCTATTGGGTTGGGACAAAAGATGCGCAATGCGCTTACAAAAAGGGGCAGAGGTGAGACGCAGGACCAACGCTCGCCTCCCTTGAAGTGGCGACCACTTCTAGAGATAGAGTGGAGGATATTCTGGAACCATGGGGGTTGCAATTTCCATAACGGTTATAGTTTCCATAGCGGTTATTGGGGTGCTGATCAAAAAAGCATCTTCTGTGTACTTGCTTAAAAGAAGAAAGCAGAATTAGTTTTCATTAGAATGTGTAAGATGAAGTAAAATTAAAAAAAAGGTAAAAAAATAAAAAAAATAAGAATAGCACATTTAGTTTAATGCAGTCATTGAACAGGCTTATGATCTCATTTTAGCTGAGTCGGTGAAGGCAGTCCTTTCTGGTAGAAGGCCACAGTTAAGCTGTTAATCTGCCCGTTGGCTCACCTTTTCGTTCATTATTTATTCTCGAGCATGTTTAGTTTTATACAGTATTTAAACGTGATGTAATTTTAGTTAAGTCGGTGAAGGCAGCCCTTTCTGGTAGAAGGCCACAGTTAAGCTGTTAATCTGCCCGTTGGCTCACCTTCTCGTTCCTTATTTATTCTCGAGCATATTTAGTTTTATACAGTTTTTAAGCGAGAAGTAATTTTAGTTGAGTCGGTGAAGGCAGCCCTTTCTGGTAGAAGGCCACAGCTAAGCTGTTAATCTGCCTGTTAGCTCACATCCTCGTTTCCTAATTTTTGCTCGAGGTTTCCGATTTTTAGTTACCTTGGTTGAGTCGGTGAAGGCAGTCCTTTCTGGTAGAAGACCACAGCTAAGCTGTTAATCTGCCTGTTAGTTCACCTTCTCGTTCCCTATTTAGTTTTGAGGCGAAGAACAGGCTTACACACAGAGCCACACCCGGGGGTGTTACTTTCCTGTCTTGTCCTCAGATATGAATGCTAGTTGTTATTTCCTTATGGTTTTAGGCGTATTGCTCTACGTAAAAAGTTCTAGTTCGTACTTCCTTAGGTTTTGGCGTTTTGGGGGTTTTGTCTGCTTTCGCAAATTACCTGTAGTTCGGAAATTAGTTGGCTATCTGCTAGCCTGTCATGGTTCTTGGCAGTTAGAGAGGCAAGGCGATCTTTTATGGTGGGGATATCGGCTCTGTCGTGAAGTGTTTTGATAGATGTATCCCATGGGGCGAGGAGGACGACCCTAAGCGCGTGATTTTGGACCTTCTGGAGTTTTCCCATGTCAGTTTGATTGAGGTCAGTTAGGATGATTGCCCCATATTCGAGAACTGGGCACACAAAGGCTTTGTATAGTTTGGGTAGGGTGGACTGGTTGGCTCCCCAGGAAGTTCCCTTTAACATTTTCAATAAGTTAATGAGTTTGGTTGCTTTTTTAGCCATATCGTCAGTGTGTTTATTAAAGGACAGTTTTTGATCAAAGGTGATGCCGAGGAATTTCGCCTCTTTGCATTCTGGGAGGGTTTTATCCATTAGTTTTAGATCAAAGTCGCGTTTGCCTGTCCTGCGAATAAAGGTGATTCGTTGGGTTTTGTTGGCGTTTAGCTTTATTCTCCATTTGGCACACCATTGTTCTAGGTCTTCGAGAGTGCATTGCAGGGGTTTTTGGAGTAGATTGGCCGTATTGTTAGAGTCCCAGAGGCCCTTATCCTCTGCGAATTGGGAGGCTTGAACACGATCTTCGGAGAATTTGAGATCATTTACATAGAAGATGTAAAGGAGGGGGCTGAGGACGGATCCTCGGGGGTGCCTGCTTCAAGGGGGACACTGTCAGACATTTTATTATTTCCTTTGACTTTAATTTCGAGATCATTTAGGAAAGAGGATAGTAACCTGAGCAATTTCATGGGGAGTTTCATTTTGGATAGTTTGTAGCGCATTCCATTGTGCCAAACAAGAGTCAAATGCTTTTTCGACGTCTAACGGGACTGCCGCGCCTATTTGCTGATTGTTGATCGCGATTTTCATTTGAGTGACTAGTAGGTAGACATGCTCGATGCCTTCTTTACGGTTTCTATAGGCTCTTTGCCACTTATTGAAAAAATCGTTGTCTTCAAGGTGCCCCCTGAACAGATTGGTAGGGATTCGTTCGAATGCCTTACCAATGCAGCTGAGGAGGCTGATTGGGCGGTAGCTGGCTGGATCGGAACGGTCCTTGTCAGGTTTTGGTATCATGACACCGATGGCTTTTCCAACATTTAGGAAAGTAGCCATGGGTGAGGCATGCGTTGTACAGTTTGTTTAGTTTTTCGATTAGGAAAGTTGGGCTTTGTTTTAGAATTTTGTAGCTCACTTCGTCTTCGCCGGGTGAGGAGGAATTTTTGCATTTTTTTGACGTTGATATTTTCATCATTGGTGATGGGGGGTGACGAGGTCATCGTCATCCCCGTCTTCTGGCTCGTTATCGAATTTGAGGTCACGGTTGGTATCAGGGTGTTCATTGATGAAGTCATCAATGGCGTTTATGATGGCGTCATCGTTGCCCGCACCTTGATACGGGCGATGCGTTTTTTTAGGAGGTCGGCAAAGGTGTCGGTCTTGTCTTTGTCGGTGCGCGTGAAGGAACCATCTTACCTTTTAAGAGGTTTGGCTGCAGCTTTGCGGCCTTTGTTTTTTTTTGCCCAGTTAGGGTTTTGAAAGAATCCCAGAATTTTTGGGCATCCTGGACCCCGTTTTGATTGGCTGTTGCCTTTTCCCAGTTGGCTTGTTTTTCAGCTTGGAGGGCTTCCTTGACCTCGCCATGAAGGCGGTTGTATGTTTTTTTGAGGTCAGCTTTCTTACCGGGGTCAGTTTCAGTTTTAAGAGCGCGAAGAGCTTTCCGTTTGGTTTTGATTAGTGAGAGTGTGTCGCCCGAGATAGTATTTCTCCAGGGGCGCACTTCTTCTTTTGGGCATATTTCGTTTAGGGTTGAGTTAATGATTTTCTCTATGCCCTCGCATTGGGTTTCGAGTTCAGTTGCATTGGATGGGGGTGTTTTTGTGAGTTTGACATCGATGATGTCACGGTAGAGGTTCCAGTTCATTTTTCTAAAATTCCTGCGGAGAGTGGGGAGGGGGGGGGGGGGATACCTGAGTGGGCCATTGCCTAGTTGGAGCGAGGCATGGACCGGGAGGTGGTCGCTGCCTAAGTCATCATCGCCGACCCAGTGGTCATCGATGTGATTAATCAAGGAGTCACTGGCGATAATTAGATCGAGGATCTCAGGTGAGAATAATGGGTTGTTACTGATTTTAGTTGCTGAGCTGTCATTCATAACCACATGAAGGTTATGTTTTTTGTGATTTCGAGAGGGCTTCACCGTTGGGGCTGGTTTTGTTGCAGCCAAAGTACAGGTGTTTGGCATTGAAGTCGCCGAGGAAGATGTAGTGTTTGTATTTCCTCGTAAAGAATTCAAAGACGGTGTCAGAAACAGTTTTGCCTGGGTCGTTATAATAACAAACAATCGCGATGTTTTTATTGTCGACTGTGATTTCAGTTGCAATCACCTCCGCATCGAGGTGATCAGTTTTGATGGTTTCAGTTTTGATGTTCTGCTTTATTAGAAGAGCAACGCCGCATCCTTTAGTGATTTGTCGGTCTCTTCTAATAGTGCTGAACCCACTTATTGAAAAGGTTTTGGTGGGATGTAGCTAACTTTCACAGATACAGACAATGTCTGTGCCTTCGAAATATCGACTCATCTGAAGTTTTTTATTATTAACGCTTCTAGAGTTCCTCACGGCTATTTGTAGCTTATTCATGATGGGGGTTGCAGTTTAGTCGCGGTGTTTGGTTAGAGGAGTTTACTGGCTTTATTGGGTGTAGATTGCGGCTTTGATTAAGGATTCGGATATTTTGGTTTTGAATAGCCTGGATGATGGCCGGCTAACATCATGACAGATGTCAGACAGACTTGTGCTGACATGTTTGTTTAGAACAGAGTAGAGCGCTCCCGCGACAAGGGAGCATATTGTGTGGGGTGAGGAAGCGTTGCCGGGTTTTTTTTAAGTTTACGTTTTTCAACTCTATGTTGCTTTTCACTTTTTTGAAGTGGGGGCACCCCCGATAATTACTGGTGTGGGGTCCCTTGCAGTTAGGGCAGGAGGGGGACTTTGACCCGCATGCCTTGGTGAGATGGTTGTCTCCACATTTCATGCAGCTCAGAGTGCCCCTGCATCTGTTGGCTACGTGCCCAATTTTTTTTACATTTATGGCATTGGATTGGGGGAGGGGTAGATCGGTATTCCTCTGCCACGTGCTTTCTACCATTGATGGTAACCCCTTCCAAAATTATTTTTTGTTTAGTTATGCTGTTAGGGCAGATCACCTTCAGCTTCCACGTGTGATTGCCCGTGGCTCTGGAAGTGAACCTTTCCCACTTACACCCTGATGTACCCTGGCTGATGGCTTCTTTTGGGGTGTCGGGGTGTACCCTTGACACCACGGCAATATGTATTGTTGTTTTTTCCCCTAGAGGAAGTGTAGGCTGTTTATCCTGTTTTTTGTTTTTGTCCATGGGTACCCTCGTGGGTATCTTCTTTACAGCCCTCGTGGGTGTCCCTTTTATGGCCGCGGAGAAGTCTAGACTCATAAGTTGAGTGACTACCTCCTTGCCAGACTCTCTGACTGTAATGTTTTTGTTTTTGATGTCAGTGACAGTGAGAGCATTACCGTCAACAGTTGAGTTACTGCTGATAGAGTGGTTATTTTTGTTGCTATTATGAAGATTAGTACTGTTAGTAATGTTGACCTGGGTGGAGCTGGAAGAGGGGGGGGGGGGATGCTGGAGGCTTCTGCACTTCTTAACCGCTCTTGGTGTCAAAGTGGAGAATCCATCAGCACCCGTCACCTCCTGCAACTCGCACTCAGAATCATAACTCTTTTTTTCTTTTTAGGGGACTCCCCCCCCCCCCCCTCCCCCTTTTGGCGCATATTGCTGGGGCCACTAGCGGGAACAGACTCCGCGCTGTGCTCAGTATCGTGACTGAAACATATCCCACTAGCTTGCGTGTTTAATAACTGCGACAGAGATCTATCCGGGTTAAAAGATTTGGTTCCCTGAGGATCCACTGTGACTTTTGTATTTGTATTTGTTCTGGAGTTAACTCCACGAGCACGTGCAGCCTCAGCATAGGATTTTGGGCTGCTACCCTCCTCCAATGCTGTGGCTGCTGAACTCGTGGACTCTCTTTTACTTGTTTTTCCAGCTTCGCAACTATTGGTATTATTGCTGACGCTACTGCTTTCCTTTTCAGAAGGAATGCCCTCAGAGGCAGCCATGACCTCTATCGGGCTGACCTCATTACTGTCTGGGACAGAATGGATCTCTGCCACTACTTGGATCTCTTTAGCTGGAGATCCAGGTGATAGTGGGGATGGCATTATGAAGGAATTTCTTAACATTTCAGAAAACTGGAGATCTTTGGCCCTAAGCGCCTCCCTCATCTCGACATCCTTTGCTTTAAGCTCTTCCCTCAGTTCAGCAATCTGCTTTGTTAAAGCTTCTAACTGCTTTCCCCAAAACTCATTGCTCCCCTCTGATTCCCTATTCGCTTGCCCCCCGGATTTTTTAGAATTGCCAGCATAATAATAATAACTCTTTGGCCAGCCGCTGATTTGTCGCGGTCCTCATAAGAGAAGGCCATCATTCCCCCTGCACCCCACCCCCTCTTCCCCTCCTCTCCTCCCAGCATTCAGATATAAACTGCTTAATAGTGTCCCTCACTTCCTCTTTTTCAATTTCTTCAATAAGCATTCCTACCCTCTCCCTCGTGTCCCCCTTCAGCCATCTATCCTTTGTTTCTTCACCCCACTTCTGCATTATTCTTCCAGTAAATTTTATTCTATGAGGTATATACTGTGGGCATTCCAAGAGAAAATGTTCCAGGGTCTCCACTACTCCAGAGTGGCACATTTGGCATCCCTTTTCCCCATCTCTCCCAATTTTTCCCCGAAGCTCCAGTGATCTTGATCTCAGTTTGAACAGCAGTGACCCTCCAAAGGTGCCATCTAGGTACTTCTCAAAAGCTGGCTTTTCTTTACATTGTAACCCCTGCAGTGATCTTTTCACGCTAACCCCTGCTCGCCAGTTTCGATTGCAATCTTCCATGACTCTCTCTTTGACAAACCTTTTGCCTTCTTTCATTCCTACTTCTATGTTTGTGACCTCTATAGAGTAATTGTCCATTAGTTCCCTCACATGTTTTGACCACCCCGTTTCTATATTAGAATTCCAAATGGTATCGAGCATCAATTTGCACCACCGGTTGTCAGGCAGGTTTCTCAAGTAGTTAAAGTAACACAGTTTTCCCAAATCTACCCTGTCCTTGATTTTCATCCACCCAAGCTCCCCCCTTACTGCTTCCAAAGCTGCAGCATTACTCGACCCTGTTATCCATCTGCCGGCATCATTTTGAGTATTTTCCAACTTCTTAATAACGGTTTGGTTTAATGGAATCACGTCCGTGCCATACGTTATACTTGGTAAACCCACCCTCTCCCACAGTGTTTTCCCCACAAAGACCTTGTTGAAACTATTTTTCCCTAAAAGTTTTAGTTGGTTCAGAATTCTTTTCCCCTTCAGAATCAGTTTGGCTGAGTAATTTCTGTACACCCCTCTTCCCGTTATATTTATGCTTACCCCTAGATACTCATACTCTCCCGTTTCTCCTACAGTGATTTGTTTGCTTTCCCCTTCGGGGATTGAGAACTCCCCCACTCTCCATCTCTTCGTCATATCTACCTTGCGTCCAACGGGTATTACCTTGCTTTTATTTTCATTTAGTTCGAGCCGCCAAGTGTTCCCATATCTACCAACAATTTCCAGCAGTTTCTCTTGTTTCCTGCTGACCTTCTTCTTGCAGCTATCTCCCCGTCCTTCTTGTTTTTCCTGTCATCCTTCTTCTCCTCTCTTCTCCTGAGTGTTTAATGCTGATGATTTTGTGAACTGCGACATTTTTCCTTGGTTAAAATCTATGTGTATTTGTGTGTTTTGACTCGTTTAATTTTTCCAGAATATGATTGTAATCACTTTCCTGGAAGGCTGATAATAATATAATAATAACTCTTTGGCCAGCCGCTGATTTGTCGCGGTCCTCATAAGAGAAGGCCATCATTCCCCCTGCACCCCACCCCCTCTTCCCCTCCTCTCCTCCCAGCATTCAGATATAAACTGCTTAATAGTGTCCCTCACTTCCTCTTTTTCAATTTCTTCAATAAGCATTCCTACCCTCTCCCTCGTGTCCCCCTTCAGCCATCTATCCTTTGTTTCTTCACCCCACTTCTGCATTATTCTTCCAGTAAATTTTATTCTATGAGGTATATACTGTGGGCATTCCAAGAGAAAATGTTCCAGGGTCTCCACTACTCCAGAGTGGCACATTTGGCATCCCTTTTCCCCATCTCTCCCAATTTTTCCCCGAAGCTCCAGTGATCTTGATCTCAGTTTGAACAGCAGTGACCCTCCAAAGGTGCCATCTAGGTACTTCTCAAAAGCTGGCTTTTCTTTATATTGTAACCCCTGCAGTGATCTTTTCACGCTAACCCCTGCTCGCCAGTTTCGATTGCAATCTTCCATGACTCTCTCTTTGACAAACCTTTTGCCTTCTTTCATTCCTACTTCTATGTTAGTGACCTCTATAGAGTAATTGTCCATTAGTTCCCTCACATGTTTTGACCACCCCGTTTCTATATTAGAATTCCAAATGGTATCGAGCATCAATTTGCACCACCGGTTGTCAGGCAGGTTTCTCAAGTAGTTAAAGTAACACAGTTTTCCCAAATCTACCCTGTCCTTGATTTTCATCCAACCAAGCTCCCCCCTTACTGCTTCCAAAGCTGCAGCATTACTCGACCCTGTTATCCATCTGCCGGCATCATTTTGAGTATTTTCCAACTTCTTAGTAACGGTTTGGTTTAATGGAATCACGTCCGTGCCATACGTTATACTTGGTAAACCCACCCTCTCCCACAGCGTTTTCCCCACAAAGACCTTGTTGAAACTATTTTTCCCTAAAAGTTTTAGTTGGTTCAGAATTCTTTTCCCCTTCAGAATCAGTTTGGCTGAGTAATTTCTGTACACCCCTCTTCCCGTTATATTTATGCTTACCCCTAGATACTCATACTCTCCCGTTTCTCCTACAGTGATTTGTTTGCTTTCCCCTTCGGGGATTGAGAACTCCCCCACTCTCCATCTCTTCGTCATATCTACCTTGCGTCCAACGGGTATTACCTTGCTTTTATTTTCATTTAGTTCGAGCCGCCAAGTGTTCCCATATCTACCAACAATTTCCAGCAGTTTCTCTAGCCCCTGTTCAGTTCTAGACATTAACACCATGTCGTCCGCAAAGAATAAGCCTGGTATCTTTATGTCTCCAACATTTACCCCCTCCGCACTCTGAATTAGTTCGTCCCCTAAATCTTTAACATACAATGCAAACAAAATCGGTGAAAAGATACACCCCTGCTTGAGGCCTATATCCATAGGGACTCGTTTTGTAGTGATACTCCCTTGACTGAGTTGGCTTTGCACATCTGTATACAGTGCTTTCATGATTCCCACAAAGTCACCCCCCAGTCCGATGCCCTCGAGCTTTCGCCACATACCTTCCCTCCACACTCGGTCGTACGCTTTTTTCACATCTAGAAATGCCAGAAACATCTTTTTCTTTTCAGCCTTTGTTGATTCTATCAGTTGGGTGAGTGTAAATAGGTGATCAGTGACTCTTCGTCCTTTCCTGAAACCATTTTGAATTTCTCCTAAAAAACCTTTCTCTTCTATAACTTCCTCTAGTCTACCGTATATGACCTTACAGAATACTTTTCCGATGTTACTACTAACTGATATCCCCCTATAGTTATCTAGAATTTCCTTATCCCCCTTTTTGTGTATGAACGACACCTTACTTTCCCTCCACTCTCTGGGGACCTCTTGCTTTCGCAGAGCCAGGTTGAAAAGGTTTGTCAGGACTTCAATAAGTGCCTCCCCTCCATTTTTGAGGAATTCGTTCGGAATTTCATCAGTCCCTCCCGCTTTACCATTTTTTAATTTCGAGACCACGTTCCGCACTTCTTCTGCCGTTATTTCGCTACATACACGATTGGATAGGTTCTCCTCCACCAGTGTATTTCGTTTTGGTGGGGACCCACTGCCCCATCGCCTATCGTTTATCTTTTCCCAGTGCTTGACTAACTCTGAAGCGATACGGCCTTTATCTTCTGTACTTTCCCCATCCACTTTGATACTCTGCACACTACTTTTCCCCCGTTTATTTACCCAGTTCCAAAATACGTTTGAGCTCGAACCCCCCGTTTTCTTTATTGTTCTGGCAAGACTGCAATTGCGCTCCTTCCTATTATTATCCTTTATCTCATTCACCTTTTTCCGTGCCAGTTCATATTCTCCTTTCATTAGTCTCGTGTCATTGTTATCCACCCCTTTAAGCTTCCTACTTCTTCTGTAAGCAGCGCATTTTACCTTCCTTTCTTTTATAGCCTTTTTCAGTCCCTCGTTAACCCTGTATCCAAGCTCTCTCGTTGGGACCCTCACCCTTCCTATACACTCCTTCCCTGCCTCTGTTAGGCTATTTACTATGCCATCTGAAATACTCTGGACATTTGCATCCCTAGGTATACATTCAAGATTTGGTTTTAGTTTTTCCCGAAACTGCTTCCAGTCGGCTCCTTGTTTTAGTCCCCAAACTTCCTTGAAGGTATTTCTGTCTCTATTCGTCTTTTTGCCCATAATCTTAACTGTTATCAGGTTGTGATCACTACCCAAGTCATTTTTTCCCTCGTCATCTATTTCTACATCTATAACCTCCCTCCATACGCTAATGTCAGTGAGTATATAATCAATTATTGTTTTCTTATCGTTCCTCTCCCAGGTCCATTTACCCTTACATTTCGCATCCCTGTTCAGGATCTTTAAACCAAGCTCTTTTGATAGGTCCAACATCTTCCTCCCATTCGTGTTAATTTTCCTATCACCTCCCTGTATGCCCTCCTCCTTATCCCCGATGTGCCCATTGAAGTCCCCCATTAGGACAATACTGAACCCTCTGCTCCCAAGCTCTGTGATATTCGATCTAAGAGTTGTATATATTGAGTCATTCCACTCGGGCTTACTTCCCTCCACTGCTAAGTATACAACACCAACGGCAACACTCCTGCTTCCTAACTTGATTTTTGCCCAGACTATTTCGTTGGATACTGGAATCTGAGTCCTTGCTTCTGTGAGATCTGTAATCAATGAGGGCTGTAATTCCTCTTTAGCGTAGATGCCAACACCCCCACCCCGTTTCTGACCCTCAGTTCGCCCAGCTCCTATCCACACGCAACCCTTCATCTGATCAACCCGCTCATCCCGTCGTATCCACGTCTCACTTAGACCCATTATATCGAAGTCTCCTTCGTCCATCATTGTTGATATTTCGCTTACTTTCTTGTGCAGACCCTGGATGTTGCAGTACCCAAACTTAATGAATCTTTGTTTTTTTGTCATCACTGGCACATTATTATAACCCTGGTATGTCCCTGTATTGTGCATGTTTGTTGTTCTTCCTATGTTCCCAGCATTTGTGCCACTCTGGGTTACCGGCTGTGGTCCCCTACCCCCCTTTTCTCCAAAAAAGGCCCAGCCACCTGTAAGATTTTTTGGCCCAACAGGTCTGTACCCATCCTACTTAAATGCAATCCGTCTCGCCCATACAACTCTCCTTGTCCCCAGAATGAATCCCAGTGGTCAATGAAATGTACTCCCAAGTCTTTGCAGTGCTCTCCCAGCTCCTCGTTTAGTGCCATAATCCGCGAGTTCCTCTCATTCCCACCACCCATAACGGGGAGCACCCCTGAAACGATGATCCGAGCATTCCTGCTAAGTAGCTTACTAATTAGGTCCTTGTATGTGTCCACCAAACGAACTGATTTCCTCTCCCTGATGTTATTGGACCCCACATGTAATACCACTACCGGATCAGGCCCCGACCCAGCTACAATACCGTCCACTCTATCCCTCAGGTCCTCCACTTTAGCCCCCGGAAAGCACAGAACTGTTCTATTTTTACTGTCCGGACCACAGACAACCTTGTCGATCCCCCGAACTATACTACTTCCCGCAACCACCAACTTACTTTTGGACCTCGCCCTATTTATCTCCTCTAGTCTCCTATTGTTTACAGCGTCCTCTTCCTCTCCAACAGCCCCACTCGGAATCAATATCGGTATCGGTATCTTTGACCTAGGATTACTCCTATCCTTGTCCCTCCGTCTCTTTCCAGGCCCTGAGCTACCTGGACTACTCCCCTGGTCTTCCCCCGGATCCCTCCTCCTTTTTCCTGGCCTAGACCCCAAGCTACTATCTGTTGCAACTACCTCCATCTCCTCCTCTGTCTCTTCCGAATCGAGCACATCAAATCTGTTTCTGGTGCTGCACTCCCCACTGCCTTTGGACTTTACACCCCTATCTACCTGCTTCTCTGGCCCCCCTTTCCTACCACTTTTGATAGTCCACGCCAAACGCTTTACAGCATTGCTCCGGCCTGGGCCCCCCTCATCTGTCCTACGTACTTTTCTAGCAGTCCCCACCTCATCACCTACCTCATTCACATCAAAGGTTCTACCCCCATGTTTCCTCTTGGAACCACCGACAACCTTCCATCCTTCTCGGAAAGCCACTTTCACAGGCGTAACTCCAGACAGCCCCGCCCTACCAAGTTTTCCCTTCAGCTCAGCAATCTCCCCCTCAAACTTAACAATTGTCTCAAGTAGGCGGAGGATTTCCTGACAGTTTGCACATACCTCTCCATATCCCATCGAGCGACAGTCCCCATACATCATAGAACACTGTTTACAAACTTCAAGCCCAATATCGCCATCGGTGGCCCCACCAACCCGGCTCTGACCAACACCCCCAGTGACCTCTGTCTGCACACCAATACCTACTCCGTTGGCACCGTTGACCTGGACCGCGATATTACACGTATTTACCTCCATACTTACCTCCGTCTGAACAGACTTGCTCGCCATCATCAAGACAAAATTACGCGATCGGACAGGGAAAATTGACACGCGACAAAAGGCAACACGACGAACCGTTCGACAACTTAGCGCTCACAGTTTTATTTAAGGCCTCCTAACTTTGTCCCAGTTACTATACTAAACTAACTCCCCACAAAGTTGAATAAAATAACCTGAAAATGAAATATATATGATTAGTAAACAGTAAAAATACTTAATTTCGATTCGTAACCAAGGAGACTTCTTCTGTATACTTGCGGATCGATTTCGTCCATGAAAGATGAAATCTTGAGGTGTTAACAGATAGAGCAAGTTGGTGTGATGTGTAAGCAGTCGACATTAGGGCTGTCACGATTATTCGATTGCTGATCGATCACGCCGAAATCGATTAGTATTTTTCGTTGTCGAAGAATCGGTAAATTTTACCCCGTTTTGGACATTTAATAATTAAAAAAATGAAAAAAACTATTGCTTCTTAAGGTAAAGGGTCAAGAACGTCGACGTTAAATCTCAAGAAGCCGTTAGAAGCATTTGCCTTTTAGGAACATTCAAAGCTTTAATGTTCTGAACTTTTGAACCGTCAGTGTAATAATCAAGACCGGTCGGCAGTTGCGAACTTGCAAAGTTCGCAACTGATGACCAGTCTTGATTATTACACTGACGGTTCAAAAGTTCAGAACATCAAACCTTTGAATGTACCTAAAAGAGGATCGTCTTCGTTGTTTACTTGAAGAAGGTCAACTGACTTGAACTTCATTTTTAACAACTTAAAAAGAGGGAAATGTGTGGACGGGGTCATTTATGTACGATTAGTCGATTGTAATCGATTATTTGCGACGATTAATCGATTCCTAAATTCAAAAATCTTGACAGCCCTAGTCGACATACATGGCGATCTACGATCTTAAATAGTAAAGATAAATATCCAGTATTTAGAAAACGCTGCAATAACACCGGAACATGCTCTCGCAATATGCTACATACAGATTATCATGCTAATGTGCTTGTCCTGTGATATTTATCATATTCGAGGTGGTGTCCAGAATGGGATCTCAATGAGCCGGCTTTGCCGGCGAGTTGTGATCCCATTCTGAACACCACCGAGAATCTGATGCAAATCACAGGACATGCACATTATTATGATAATTCATTTAGCTAACAATTCTGTCACATAAACAAATTAAATCTTAAATTATTAATACAGTTTGGGAACATAATAATGGGCGAGAAAAGGTAAAAAAAAACCCCACTATTTTATGGAACAATATTGTTGTGCACTTTAACATACAATGAGTAACGCGGTCACCGCAAATTTTCAAAGTTGCGTTGTAAAATTATAATCTATCAATGTCACTTTCTTTGATGATACGCTTGAATTTACAAGTGTGTAATATTTAATTGTGCAGTTTCTATTTTTTGGGGGGTGGGGGTGGGGGGGGGGGGAGGGTCCCTCCCTGGCTAATAAGAGTTCTGTCGCTAATTGTAGGGAATTTTGTTTTGTAAGCTGAGTCGATCACTGAAACGAACATGAACTGTATTTATGCGCCTTTTATGATAGCCCGCTGCATTTCCGGAAACGAGTCGTCTATATGATATGGAATCAGAATTGAGTTGTCTATATGCGTGATACGGAATCGGAACACATTATGTGAGATGTACCATTTCTCCTGGTTTTCAAGCCAAAATGTATATGATTGTTAGACAGGCATGTGGCTAGAGGGTTTCAGCTGGGGGGTGGGGGGGGGGGGGAGGGGGGCACCGGTGTAAATTCCAACTGTGAGTAGTTTGGATAGGTGGTTGCACTGCAGCGCTGGATGATATCTTTTAACCCTTTAACCAACGAATCGCCCGCATCCGCCAGCGTAATATGCAAATACAGCTGCTTAAAAAAAAAGTATTTTTCGAAAAATTTCAACAAAACCATATCATGTGACCCCTCTTTGGAACGAGCTCGTTCCAAAGAGGGGTCACATGATATGATTTTGTTAAAAAATTTAAAAAAAATTTAAAAAATGATATTTAAAATAATGAATTTTGAAATCGTCTGCGCGTTGGGTAAAGGGTTAAAGTGATTACCCTTCTAGTCCTGAAACGGAAAAAGCATCATTTATAATGTGTCTGGATCAGAAAAATTACCGGATTGATGTCAGAGTCGAAATTTTGAGGCCATGTCAATTTTAGAGTAGGAAATTTGAAACTCTAGTTTCCAGTTGGAAATAAAAGATCAAAATTTCTCATCATCAGTTGGAATTTTAATATTTTTCATGAACAATGTTAATTTATTGAATTTCCAACTATTTGATTTTTGACCTCGGAATTTCCATCTATTGAAAACAATACTCGTAGTTGGGGGGGGGGGGGGGACCGCCATAACCCCTCCCTGTCGCCACATCCCTTTTTTTTAGATAAAAGACAATGCGCCATGGTCCCGAGTCTTGGATTACATTAAGAGATCATGAAAAGACAGCTATCCAGTATTCAGAAAACACCAAAAATAACACTCGAACATGGTCTCGCAATGTGACAAAAGACAGGGTGCCTGGGTCCAGTATTTTGTATCACATTAACTGGTGGAGTGCTAGATTTGTTTTAGTCTTCTATATATTTTCAGATGTCTTTGCTTTGAAACAATTTATGGGAGGGGCATATAGGCACTCTTCCACAAATTGTAACTAGGCATATACGCAAAAACTGAGCTCGTTCACTTTAAAGATAATGCGAAGCACATCCAGTGAATGTGAAGCCCTTAAGTTGATGTTCCTGCACATCATTTTAAAACCTAAATATGGGCTTCCAGAAGTCTACCAGTCACGAGACTATGTGCGAGTGTCACGGGGAGAAATATGACAATTGTAGGAAAACTTCTGGTTATTTCTTAAGTAACTTTTGGATTTTATATGGGTGTACACTACACAACACACGATGCCCCCCTCCCCCTCCCCCTGCTTGGGACAACCCCAACCCAATGATTCGTGCCCATGTTGGCTGCTAGTGATTCGTTTTCGTTCGTTTGCTTGTTTATTTGTTTTTATTTTTTCCTTTCTTGCTTTTGTGGATTTTTTTCGATCTTCAAGATATTTCTCGAAGTTTAAGTATGATTTGATATCAACACCAGGCATGGTATACGTAAAGGACTTATACCATGCCTGGGGGATATCAAATCATACTGGCATCTGAGTGGGAGTTATTTAAAATAAGTTATTTCGTCACAATTTCAATTCGTATTTGTATCTCACAGCAATCATGGTAATCTCACGGGAGACCTGAGAAGTAAAGCGGTGCTTGTTTACAAATTCTGTTTTGCTCGCGAAATAGGACCCAGTAACCAATGTTTTGGGTGGAGGTCCTCTAAAATGGGCACCATGGCTATGAATAATTGGACTAAAATTGACTTTTTTGGCTGTGTTGCCCTCATGATGAGCCCCATTGCAGACATATGTGACCTCAGCACCAAAAAATAAATAAATAAAATCATGGTGATCATTGTGCTGCGAAAATTATGATGTTTACGACGGGTGACTAGTCTACTGGAAATCAATAGTGCCAAAATCTGATAGCTTTTTCAGGCGTTCATTTCTTTGATCTTTTACCTACGATTTAGGATTCAGTCAGATTCATTCATTTATCGATTGGTGGTTAAGGTCACATTTCTGCATCGTGGCTAATCGTGACCGCAACATTGACATAAAGTCAAGTTTAGCCAATATTGTTTATAGCCAAGTTGCAATTTTTTAAAAACTTCCACCCCAAACATTGGTTACTGGATCCTATTTTACCAGTAAAACATAGCTTATTTAGTACTGTAAAAAAGCCCTGCTTTACTTTCTGAGATTTCTACGAGGAGATTTATCCAATTTTATATATTCGCTCAGACAAATTTCAAGTCTTTCACATTCATCAGCCTTGCATAGATGTTGGTAAAACATGACAGTAAGTGATGTGTCAAAATCGGTCTCCGTAAGAATTGATCGTAACCTAGCTAGCTCAGTCTGGCCGAAATTTAACCCCATACCCAGCTTGGCTTGTCACGAGTAGCTTGGCGAGCTAAGAGAAGTACAGGGGCAGATTTCAACCACACTGTCGATACCTATGTTCTGAAAGTGCATGATGATTGACACAGCATTTCCTTCGAGTATTGAAGTTCCACAAAGAGTGTTGACCCAGTCCACGTACTCAATACAGTGCTCCCCAAAATTGTTTTTGTACTCCAGAGGTAAGTTTGACCCGAGACTACTTTTGTTTGAATAAAACTATTCTGTTTTACAATCAGCGTTGTTCCTGATCATTGAGTCGTGAGCATGAATTGATTAAGATGTGACAACAAATACGACAGTAAACGTGGCACCCACATATAGGTTGTTCATTAACACAGTGAGAACAAATGGGACGAGAAAAATGGTTAACATTGGCCACTCACTAGTCTCGCCTTTGAACATTCTGGTTATTGCAATAATCTGTTTTGCACCATTGATGGATTGCTTTTTTGTACGATAAGGTCCCTGGATACTAGGCTCCTGCGAATATTCGAGATTCGATTCGATATCGATACCATACGTTTGCTTCGAGATCGATCCCGAATCAGTCTCATGATTCGATTTTTTCGAATCTCTCGTACTAACTTCAATTTGTTACATTTCCAACAAAAATAGGATAAAACTGTCATTAGAATATTCATTCATGTAGACTCAATTCCTATTTATTTGAGTAATTGGCAATGTTTAATTGTTAGGTAAGGTGTGAATTTGGCCCAGAACATTATCCATAGTTTTGGTTTTTGAAGGCTTAACTTGTTACTATTCACGTTCTTAAGAACGTGAATAGTAACAAGTTAGGCCTTCAAAAACTAAAACTATGGACAATAGGCCCAGCTGTTTCAGCGACGGTGCTACAGAGAATATTTAGTTATTGGTGTTTAAGGTGTTCACTCCGTCGCGTAACGGTCATCACAGTGTTCCGTAACTTCCGTTTGATGCAATATGAAATAACTTGTCTTTTAGGATTCGATTCGGGATTCGATTCGATGTCGATATCAGAGACACGATTCGAAAAGAAATTTGTGATTCGCAGATCCCTACTGGATACTTGTATTAGACAGTTAGATAAAGACCGTGAAGTAAGCTTAACGTTGGGCATTGGACATTGAATATCGTTAGACATTCATCTTTTGTCAGTTTCACGTTGGGTGTTGGACATTCTAATGAGATTCACCTTTCGCGAGTTTAACGTTGAACATTCGGCAGCATTCAGTTTCACATTCAGCGTTTTCCATTCGTTTAACCTTCTGCAGTCAGTTTCACCTCTGCAGTCAGTGTCACGAAACTGACGGCAGGCAGAATGTCAAGCACTGAACATCGAAATACCTTCAAGCGAATGCCCAACCTTAAATTACAGTTAAAACTAGAAGTCCTGTCACGATCTGTGCGCTTATCTAGGTTTAATTGTGCGTAGGAATTGCGCGCAATTGCCATATCGAATGACATCCAAAGCACGGCAGGTTCTCCTGGTTACTGATAGCAAACACAGGCAATGTTTCTGCCAATGGACCTCCGGGTTACCCGGAGGTCCATTGGCTGAAACATTGCTTGGGCACAGGCCATATGCACAGAATTTGATAGCCTTATTGTGGTCATAACGCGTAGATTAACGCGCAGATCGACGTGCTATTTGTGCGCATTTCATGACAGGACTTCTAGTTTTAACCGTACCGTAATAACAATGTCAAACGAACGCTCAACGCCCAACGTGAAACTAACTTCATGAACCCAGTTAGATTCGTATGGTCGAATTCAATACTGAATTCCATTAGGAGTGGTACTACTTGTACCTTTTCTGACTCTTGAATGATTAAAAAGGAAACTGACGGTAGTCATAAAACATTTATTCCAATTTAATTCAACTTTGCGATGGCTTTAAATTAACAAAGCTCTAATGTATTCGTTCATATTCATTAACTCGAAATGCCATTAGGAATAATACTCAAGATTACTTTAGGAAGTATTAGTTCTGAACGATAAAACAGGTTTCAGATCATGTTATTTATTTATTATGGATTAACGACACATTAACAGCCAAAGTCATATCATGTCGGTGACAGTTTTACGGTTGGAGTAAACCGGGGAGAACCACAGAGCAACGACGAGCAGCTGCAAGCTCCCCAACATCGTAACTCCACACTGCAGCACAGGCAGGGTTAGAATGGTTGAAGACATGCGCACCGACGTGCAGTACACCGTAGTACACGGCGCCATCGTGCCCCCATGTGGATAATCGGGGTTAAGTGCCTTGCCCAAGGACACTTGCCGGGAGTCCGAATCGATCGCTCAGACGGTCACCCATCCAAGGACTAACCGGGACCGACGTTGCTTAACTCCGGGGATCTGACGAAAACCGGTTACCGCAACACCATCGCGCCCACTTCAGATCACGTGCAAAGGTGTGCATGGGCATGATCAGTTTGTCCTTCTATTTAACTGATATCTATGGGGTTTCCAGAACGATGAAATATCGTAGAGTCCTGCTGCATATAGAGCAGTTAGAGTTTAATAAGCATAAATTCCATCGTGCCTAGCAGGATTTCATATCGTCGATGGCGCCTGTTTTGTCCCAAGTGCATATTTTACTTTTGATTCAACCACATAGGACAAAATGGAAGTCAAAATAAATGGCGGTGCCATGTAGGATTTAGGGCTGTCACGATTTTTCAATTTAGGAATCGATTAATCATCGCAAATAATCGATAATAATCGATTAATCGTACCTAGATTACCCCCACCCCTCTCCCTCTCCTTGAAGTCGATAAAAATGAAGTTCAAGTCAGCTGACCTACCTCAAGTAAACAACGAAGACGATCAACTTTTAGGTCCATTCAAAGCTTTGATGTTCTGAACTTTTGAACCGTCAGTGTAATAATCAAGACCGGTCGGCAGTTGCGATCTTCCGGTCTTGATTATTACACTGACGGCTCAAAGATTCAGAATATCAAAGCTTTGATGAATGTATCTGGAAGACAAATGCTTCCAACGGCTTCTTGGGCTTTAACATCGATGTTCTTAACTCAATACCTTTAGAAACAATAGTTTTTTCATCAAATTTTCTTTTAATTATTAAACATCTAAAACGGGATACAATTTACCGATTATTCGACAACGAAAAATACTAATCGATTTCGCAGTGACCGATCAACAATCGATTAATCGATTGATCGTGACAGCCCTAGTAGGATTGCGCATCACATTTTATTACAAGTTAATTCCATCTTGTCCCAACTCCAAATCTGGGTACCCTTCCCCCAGAAACCTGCAGAAAAATGACGAAGATAGCCGCTAATCACCAACATCACATATACAGCCGCACAGGGAAATGATTTCTCTATCGTTTCAACTCGAAACTGTACATGTAGATATAATAGATTGCCCACACCAGATTTCGAAACATTAAAAATCGATTATCTCGAATACATAAAAAATGCACTTGGGACAACCTGGAAATAAGGTCGCGCTGTGTATTAATGCGCGTGCCAATTTACGGGGAATACCACCTGTGACGTTTGATAAGAACTTGCGGTCAGCGACGAAACTAGTTCAGCGATCTGAACGTTGTGGCTACCCCTCTACGTTCAGATTCCTCCAATTCAAATCTGTGGCAAAAGTCCCCACCAAGTTTTGATGGGAACTCAAAACTCGAAAATAGGAATATATATCAAGCTTTTGCCCTTATCATCGGCTGCATTCGATAGTACACGTATTTCCTTACATTTGTGCAGAGTAAATTTATCCAAACTAAATGTTATCCTTCATTTATCAACATTTGAAAACGTTTGAAGCGTCAACAATCGCTTCGATGTCGCCCATGTTTTTTTGCGAAACCCGGAGTTGCTGTCGAAACGAATATCGATGCGGAAACGGTAACTCCTAATAAAATGCCCCCTTGCAATGATCATAATCGACCTCCTCTGCGCGAATTTATCGTATTTCCGTTTCCGCATCGATATTTGTTTAGGCGCAACTCCGGGTTATTATTTTATAGCCGATACAAGCGAAAAGTAACATGGACGAGATCGAAGTGATTGTTGACGCTTCAAACGTTTTCAAATGTCTCTCCGGGTACCCCGGCTTCCTCCATTCATAAAACTGTCCGACACGAGGTGACCGTGGCTGTCGAAAGTGTCGTTAAACTCCAATAAATAAATAAGAATTGATGTGAAAAGGCTAAATGCCACTGAAATAAGTGTTGTGGCAGGGGTAGGTGTTGAGTGGAAAGCGGAAAAAGGGTAATACTTTTTGCCGGTAAAAAGGACGGTATCCGGTAAAAAGGACGGTAAGTGTATAAAAACTACGTTTTAAAGTACTAAATGTACCTCTGAGTGTGTGAAAAGTTATTATTTAAGGAAGCTTGCGCAATAATAAATATATAGAAGGAAGATTAAGTACTGTTTGTTTTATTGTAGGCTATTTTCAAGACAAAATAGATCATTTTGCCATCGACACTGATCGACACGCCATTTTCTGCAAGAAAAACAACGAATTCGCTGAGGTGCACGACGGGGTGAATATTATCATACTTGCTCGACGGAGGTGTAGCTAATTAGTCTGTGTGAAACACACAGACTATTGTTTTTGCACGGTTTCTTTTTCTTTTTTTTCTTCTTTTTTTTCTTTTTTTCTTCTTCTTCTTCTTCTTCTTCTTCTTCTTCTTCTTCTTCTTCTTCTTCTTCTTCTTTTTCTTCTCCTGTCTTCTGTCTTCTCATCACTTTTTTGTCCGCAAGATAACTCGAAAACGAATTGCCCTATCTCGTTGATTTTTGGCATGCTGATTGACAGCCACAAGTTCTCGGCCACCTATGTTTTTCAGATTCCTGGGGTATCAGGGGTGTCTGTAGGGGTGTTTTGAAAGTGGGTCACGCCCATATCTCAGGCGTAGTATGACCTACAGACCTGGGACCAACACCAAATGAGTCGACATTCGACGGAGGTTCAAAATATGGGTCAAGGTCACGGAGGTCATCTAGGGGTCATTGAGTGCATTTTTCAGAATTGCTGGAAATCACATTTTTTGACCCCCTAAAGTATTCCTGACATACACACATGCATTTGACATAAAAAAGTGGGCGTGGCCAAAATTTTTGAAAGTGGGTCACGCTCATATCTCAAGCATGGTATGACGTATGGACCTGGGACCAACACCAAATGATTCGACACTCGATGGAGATTCAAAATATGGGTCAAGGTCACGGAGGTCACCTAGGGGTCATTAAGTGCATTTTTCATAATTGCTAGAAATCACATTTTTGACCCCCTAAAGCATTCCTGACATACACACATGCATTTTGACGTAAAAAAGTGGGCGTGGCCAAAATTTTTAAAAGTGGGTCACGCTCATATCTCAAGCATGGTATGACGTATGGACCTGGGAACAACACCAAATGAGTCGACACTCGATGGAGATTCAAAATATGGGTCAAGGTCACGGAGGTCACCTAGGGGTCATTAAGTGCATTTTTCATAATTGCTAGAAATCACATTTTTTGACCCCCTAAAGCATTCCTGACATACACACATGCATTTTGACGTAAAAAAGTGGGCGTGGCCAAAATTTTTGAAAGTGGGTCACGCTCATATCTCAAGCATGGTATGACGTATGGACCTGGGACCATCACCAAATGAGTCAACACTCGATGGAGATTCAAAATATGGGTCAAGGTCACGGAGGTCATCTAGGGGTCATTAAGTGCATTTTTCATAATTGCTAGAAATCACATTTTTGACCCCCTAAAGCATTCCTGACATACACACATGCATTTTGACGTAAAAAAGTGGGCGTGGCCAAAATTTTTAAAAGTGGGTCACGCTCATATCTCAAGCATGGTATGACGTATGGACCTGGGAACAACACCAAATGAGTCGACACTCGATGGAGATTCAAAATATGGGTCAAGGTCACGGAGGTCACCTAGGGGTCATTAAGTGCATTTTTCATAATTGCTAGAAATCACATTTTTTGACCCCCTATAACATTCCTGACATGTACACATGCATTTTGACGTAAAAAAAGTGGGCGTGGCCAAAATTTTTGAATGTGGGTCATGCTCATATCTCAAGCATGGTATGATGTATGGACCTGGGACCAACACCAAATGAGTCGACACTCGATTCAAAATATGGGTCAAGGTCACAGAGGTCACTCGGGGTCATTAAGTGCATTTTTCATAATTGCTAGAAATCACATTTTTGACCCTCTAAAGCATTCCTGACGTACACACATGTATTTTGAAGTAAAAAAAGTGGGCGTGGCCAAATTTTTTGAAAGTGGGTCACGCTCATATCTCAAGCATGGTATGACATATGGACCTGGGATCAACACCAAATGAGTCGACACTCGATGGAGATTCAGAATATGGGTCAAGGTCATGGAGGTCACCTAGGGGTCATTAAGTGCATTTTTTATAATTGCTAGAAATCACATTTTTTGACACCCTAAAGCATTCCTGACATACACACATGCATTTTGACGTAAAAAAGTGGGCGTGGCAAAAATTTTTGAAAGGGGTCACGCTCATATCTCAAGCATGGTATGACGTATGGACCTGGGACCAACACCAAAAGAGTCGACACTCGATGGAGATTCAAAATATGGGTCAAGGTCACCGAGGTCACTCGGGGATCAATGAGTGCATTTTTCATAATTGCTGGAAATCACATTTTTTGACCTCCAAATGCTTCCCCAAAAATTCAGATGTGCATTCTTTCATGAAACAAGTGAGTGTGGCCAAAATTTTTGAATGTGGGTCACGCTCATATCTCAAGCATGGTGTGATGCATGGACCTGGAGCCAACACTAAATAAGTTGACACTTGATGGAGGTTCAAAAATGTGGGTCAAGGTTACGGAGGTCATTTGTGGTCATTGAGTGCATTTTTTCAGAATTGCTGGAAATCACATTTTTTGACTCTCTAAAGCATTCCTGAAGTCCATACATCCATTTTTACGTAAAAAGTTGGTGTGGCCAAAATTTGTGAAAGTGGGTCATGCTCATATTTCAAGCATGGTATGATGTATGGACCTGGGACCAATACCAAACGAGTCGACACTCGATGGAGATTCAAAATTTGGGCCAAGGTCGAACAGGAGTCACGAGGGCTATTACCAGAATTGCTGGAAATCATATTTTTGAACCTCCTTGTGCATTCCCTTGATTGGTCCCTTTGAATACTGTGAAAATATATACCTTATCTGGTTTCTTGGAAAAAATTAACTGATTTTTGAATGAATATCTATAAATACTGTCATTGAAAACCTATTTTTTATTTCTTTAAAACTATTTTATCCCCAAAATAAGCCTCTAAAGTATTCCCATTACATTCATAGAGAGGCACGGTGGGTAAGCAGTTAGAGGTGCAGGCTGCAAGCCGAGAGGTTCTCAGTTCGAATCCTATCTGCGGCAACTGCCTTGTGTCTTTGGGCAAAAACACTTCACCCCCATTGCCCACATAATGGCATAGTGATGTTGTGTACTAAGACATACTGCATGCCGATAATACACTTGCACTAACCCTGCTTGTGTGGAGTTAGCATGTTGGGGATCCAGACATTTGCTTGTTGTTGTTGTTTGGTGGTTCTCTGTGTTCTCTGGTTTCCTCCATCCGTAAAAACTGTACGACATGAGGCGGGCCTAGCTGTTGAAGTGTCGTTAAACCCCAATAAATTAATAACATTCATAGAATGTCTTCTATGCACTGTTTGTCAACATGATAACCCAAATACAATCAATCCTATCTCAATGTTTTTTGGTATACTGATAGAGTGCCTGCCATTGGTACTTGGTCATCTATGATTTGGAGGCATGTGGGGCCTTCGGGCTCTAGATGTTAAAAATATGTTTACAACATTTACTGGGAAATGAGTTAGCTGAAGCAGTAACCATTATCTAAAACAGAAATCTCCAGAGAGAAAGCTGAGATAGAATTCTTTGTTACATTGAACAGCACTGTATATTTATGTTGTATCATGTTACAAAACTTCAGTCTCAGTCATTGAAGAGAGAGAGAAACCTTCACTTTTCAAAGCATTTTTTTAAAAATCTATTTATTCTCAATCATAACTCAAGATTGAGAGGTTTTGGGATGGAGTGGTGTGTGGCTTTCTCGAAACACCTATCACAGTTACAAAGTAATAAAATGGAATATTTGAATGGTCAGATTTTAACCCTCTTAATACTTCGATGTGAGTAAAAAAATATCATGGCTACAGAATGTTTTTCACTCTCTTTTCTGAAACATTTAATTCTATGTGGAATGGGACACCTTTTCAGTGAGCTTTCCAAACTAAGGGATTCTTAACCCTTTAGCCAACATAACGGCAAAAACCGGTCAGCTTTATACACAGAAATGTCTATTCAGTTTTAATTACTTTTTCATTTTTGCTTGAAAAACATAGCTTATGACCCTTCATTGGAATGAGCTCATTTTTTAAAGTATTATTTATGTATTGGTGTTTAATGTCACATATTTCTGCACAGTGGTTTACCATGACCAGGACAGTTTTACGGGTGGAGAAAGCCAGAGTACCTGGGGAGAACCTCCGGGCAACAGCGAGCAACTATCAGATTCCCCACATACTAACTCCACACAAGCAGGGTTAGCATTGGTTGAATACAGGTGCACCATCGATGTGCAGTACGCTTTAGTACACATCGCCACCATGCACCCACGTGGGCAATGGGGTGAAGTGTCTTGCCCAAGGACAGAGTGAGGACCGCTCGACTTGCAGCCTGCACCTCTGCCAACTCAGCCACTGCGCCCCCATTTAACCCTTTACCCAACGGAGACGATAGCAAAATTTATTATTCCAAATATAATTTTTTCAAATTTTCCAAACAATTTCAACAAAACTCTATCATGGGACCCCTCGTTGGAACTAATATTTTTTCAACTTCTCAATTTGCATATTACGCGGGCGGATGCGGCCGATTCGTTGGGTAAAGGGTTTTTTTTATTTTTATTGGTGTTTTAAGGTCACATATTTCTGCACAATGGCTAACCATGACCGTGACAGTTTTACGGGTGGAGGAAGCCGGAGTACCCGGAGAGAACCACCGAGCAACGGCGAGCAACTGTCAGCTCCCCAACATACCAACTCCACACAAGCAGGGTTAGCATTGGTTGAAGACAGGTGCACCATCGACGTACAGTACGCCTTAGTACACATCGTTACCGTGCCCCCACGTGGGCAATGGGGGTGAAGTGTCTTGCCCAAGGACACAACGCGGTTGCCGCAGGTGGGATTCGAACCGAGGACCTCTCGGCTTGCAGCCTGCACCTCTACCATCTGGGTAAAGGGTTAAAGGATTAAAATGGAATATTTAAAGCGAATATTTTAATCCTCTGAAAATCTTAATATGGGGGCACGGTGGCGCTGTGTACTAAAGCGTACTGCACTTCGATGGTGCACCTCTCTTCGAAAAAATCATTGAGAATAATGAAAACCATTTCCATTCTCACAGTGCTGTTCTAAACACACATGGATATAGATGGTACCTCGGTATTTTGACAATGCCAATAAGTCTTCAGACAGGCTCTTGGGGGTCTTCAAGGCCTTTCAACGTCTACATTCCAACATTACTGAACATTTTTACTTGCAATATATTTTCCAGAGGTACCATGCATGCACTTCATCATTGCCTTGCTAATATGGACATTTGCCATCATCTACAAATATGGCAGATCCGGAGTTGGTGGAGCCAATATTTATAAAGTAGTTTGTGCTCATAGTTCAGGTTTAGTATGACCTATAGTAATGGTACCTACACCAAATGAGTTGAAACTTGCTGGAGGTTCAAAATGTGGTCCACCTCTATGCGGTCAAGAGAGGTCATTAAATGCATACTTTTTCTTCCTATTGGGAATTTCATTTTATACCAATTAATGCAGTTCTGAAGATTATACATGTATCTCATCATTCGAACAAATGGAAGCGGCAGTAATGTCCATTTCTGATTCCTTGATCGAACCCTATATATGGTGTGCACATATATGCCTTTTCGGGTTTCTTAGAAAAATTGTTCTAATTCCTGTATGAATATTTTCTCCATAAAAGAATTTCACAAAAAGCAGTGGGGAGAAAGCTATGACTGTCACATACAATAACATGATCTATTTATTTAATCTCATTGTACAGAATTAATTCCCAAACCAAGTTAATATAAAAACAAACAACCTGATAATGAAGAATTCCAGTGTACATGTAATTGTAAAACTACACTGGAGATTTGTTATTTAAACCTATCACAATGCTGTCAGGATGCCGGTAAAAGATGCAATACTGACATAGTTGAATGTTCTGTTAACTGTGTTAGTGCTATGACTGTTTAAAATTAATTTATTAGAGAAGTTCTAGTTTTATGTATGCCTTGTTTAGGTCACTAGATGCTATTTTAAGAGCAGGCTTTCAAATGAGCTCTTAGGGTTTTTTAAGGTTTTTATGACAATATCTCCGACGTAGAGTCTATGCACCCTTTGTCAGCGCGACAACTCAAATACGGACCGTCCTATCTCTATGCATTTTGGCATGCTGGTTAACAATAACCAGTTTGCACTCATCTATGTTTTTTTCACCCGTTCGATCTGAATGTCAGATGACAGATCTGAAGTTGGTGGAGCTATTATTTCAAAGTGGGTTGCGCTCATTCTTCAATGTAGATGTGGACATGGGACTACACCGACTGAGTTAAACATTGCTGGAGATTCTATATATGGTCCACCTGAATTGGTCATCAAGTGCATATTATTCAGAAAGACTGGGAAATGCATTTACACCTTAATGTATTTCTAAAGTTTATGAATGTATTTCATCACTCAAATTCGTGGGCAGAGCCAAAATTGTCCATTTCTGATTCGTGTATCGAACCCTTTAAATGCTGGTCACATATATGCCTTTTCTGGTTTCTTATAAAAATTGTTCTGATTCCTGTATGAATATCTGTAAATACTGTTAACGAAAAACCCATTTCTGATTTATTAAAAAATATTTTACACCAGAAGGTAAGCCTCCATAAATTCTCTTTCTTTAGAGTTTATTCCTGATACTTTAACCCTTTTCACACAGACTTGAATTTACTGGATGCAGTAAATTCTGTTTCTCTAGTTTTAGATGTTTCTGTTCACTACGAAGGGATTTAACAGGAAGTTTTTTTTGAAGAGAAACCATTTATAATTTGAAAATAGTCTACAATAAAACAAACAATATATTATTGCGTAAGCTTCCTTAAATAATCACTTTTCGCACTTTCAGAGGTACATTTAGTACTTTAAACAGTTTTATACACTTACCGTCCTTTATACCGGCAAAAAGTTGTGTTCAAGCTATTTTTTTGAACGGGGGTTCATAACCTATTTTCAGTTAGCGTTTCGCCAAACATAAATATTAAAACCAACCACACATCAGTGTATACTAGTTCTAGGTTCCTGTGTGCCCTACCCCAATGATACTCGCGGGCGCCTATTAAGACTGGAGCGCTTTCTCACTCCACCATTCCCTATTTATGAGCTCCCAGTGGTGGGCCGGGGGGGGGGGGGGGGGCTGAGAACCCCCAAATGCAAACCACAATTAACTGTTTTTAACCCCCACGTTTCCCCAGGAGGCACCAGAATCGATCTCAGAGATTCAGAATTTGAAGAAAAAAAATATCCTGGGAAGGGCTCATAATCGTGGGAGGAAATGCGCACAATTCCATAGTTCAAGCGTTATATCGATCTAGTCCCCCCCCCCCCCCCCCCCTCCCATTTCGAAAATATGAAATGGATTTTTTTTTATCTGGTAGGGGCGTAGCCAGGATTCTATAATGGGGGGGGGGGGGTAACCATTTTTTTTTTGGGGGGGGGGGCAATCATGATATTTGGAAGGTCGTTGTGAGGCCCCCCCCCCCCCCCGAATAAAAAAGAAAAAAATGCAAACTGTCACATACTGCTTTTAACCCCTACCTTTCTTCAGGAGGCACCAGGAGCGATCTCCCCCAGAGTCTAACAACTTAACCTTCTTCCCAGTGGTGGGGCTCCCAAATGTAAACTGTCACTTATTGTTTTTAACCCTCACCCAGGCTTTCGATTGGGGATCCTCGCTCTACCACTGGGGCCACCGTTAATATTGTTTTTAGAGAATGCCATGGTTTAGTGGTCTGTGTCATTCAGTGTTAATCTGAACCGGAGACTGAGGAGGCACCACAGCGATCACATCATAAAAGGGCCTTTATAAAGTTAAATAAACAGTGTAAGTCAGCATTTGAATTGCTGGTTTTGATGAATCCACCCCGAGATTAGCTCGACGACGATCTGTTCTGCCATGATATAGCCCAGATCCTGACAATGATGTTAAACACCAATAAATAAATAATATTTTCATAGGTCTACGGGACAAATTTTTTGGAAGGGGCTGAAAGATTTTGCTCGAAAAGTGATAGTGCAGGCATTATTGAGGCAAGTGGCCCTTGGGTGGGTAGGTGTAGGTGTAGGAGGAGGTGTTCCCCTTCCACTGTTGGGGGTTGGCGACCAGTTTCTGTCTGGAATTAACTTGAATAAACTATGTTACGCCCGTGTGTCTATAGCCATCAGACGCGTTATCAATGTGATGAGACGGTAGTCCAAACTTGGCCCTAAAGTCCGCAACGTGCTCGTTCCAATGAGGGGTCATAAGTTATGGAAGCAGAAAATTAAAATATATAAATAATTGAATGGCGATTTTCGAATATATATAGCGCTGGCCGGTTTTGGCCGTTACAACTGGGTTGGTCATTAGTTGTTTGCAACGGTCAACGTTTTATAAGATTATTTTGTACAAAGTTAGTCGACACGATGATAAACTCTGTTCAATAAATTATGTTCACAAAGATCTTTGTTTTTTTTTTAAAGTTGCTTGGTAAGCCAGCATGGCAACCAGAATCGAAGACTAGGCTGGTGTCCAATCCCTGTACATGTTAATTCTCTTCTCTATGTTCCCTGCCCAATAAGCACACACGATTACATTGAAACTGGCATCTGAACGCAATCCCTACTGCTTTTCTGTGACACACACTGGGGCTTTAGACTATCTTGAACTTGCACCCCAAGGTTGGGCATCAAGTAATTGGAAGCATTCCAAATATATTGCTTGTTAATTCCAGCCGCCCACTGTACATGTTGTGTATGATAGACACTAATGTGTATAGCGGGCGATTGGAATTAATAACTAATGAATTGTTTACGATAATTTGTTTCTGGGGAGGTCTAGCCCCAGTTGGGCCTGAGGGCCCCACAACGACCTTCCAAATATCATGATTGCCCCCCCCCCCCATTACAGAATCCTGGCTACGCCCCGCTAGATATATAATCCATTTCCCATATGTTCGAAATGGTGTGTGTGGGGGGGGGGGGGGGGGGGGGGAAGTTCGACATAACGCGGTTATATTTCAATCGCTTGAACTATGGAGTTGGGCGTATTCCCTCCCACAGTTGTTGTGGGCCCTTTCCCGGATATATTTTTTCTTCAAATTCTGAATATCCGAGATCGATTCTGGTGCCTCCTGAGGAAACGTGGGGGTTAAAAACAGTAAGTTACGGTTTGCATTTGGGGCCCCTCAGACCCCCCCCCCCCCCCCATCCGGACCCACCACTGTGAGTTCACACACAGAGATTGGTGGACTGAGCACAAGGGGCCCTAGTCTTAATAGGCTCTTGTGAGTATCACTGAGGTGGGACTTACAGGAATCTAGAACTAGTATCCACTGATGTATGGTTGGTTTTAATATTTATTATCACCTCGGCATGTGTTTGGCGAAACGCTAACTGAAAATAAACTATGAACCCCCGTTTAAAAAAAAGAAGCTTGAACACAACTTTTTGCCGGTAAAAAGGACGGTAAGAGTATAAAAACTGTTTAAAAGTACTAAATGTACCTCTGAAAGTGTAAAGTGACAATTTAATGAAGCGTGCGCAATATAAAACGAAGATTAAGTATTGTTTGTTTTATTGCAGACAATTTTCAAATTATAATTGGTTTCTCTCCAAAAAAACTTTCTATCAAATCCCCTCGCAGTGAACAGAAACATCTAAAAATTACTACACTTCCGTCGAGCAAGTATGATAATATTCACCCCGTCGTGCACCTCAGCGAATTCGTTGTTTTCCTTGCACAAAATGTCGTGTCGATCAGTGTCGATGGCAAAATGATCTATTTTGTCTTTAAAATAGCCTACAATAAAACAAACAATACTTAATCTTCCTTCTATATATTTATTATTGCGTAAGCTTCCTTAAATAATCACTTTTCACACATTCAGAGGTACATTTTGTACTTTAAAACGTAGTTTTTATACACTTACCGTCCTTTTTACCGGATACCGTCCTTTTTATCGGCAAAAAGTATTACCCCGGAAAAAGGCGCTGAACAGTTTTTTTGAAAATGCACATGCAAATTGTAATTCCTTTAAATTATTTACCTTTTTGTCTCGTTGGAACTCGCCATCACACTCGTCGAATGTTAAATAAATAGAGGGTATCTATAGTGTTTTTGATTGGATATCTCATGAGTGACCGAGACAAATGTTTATTTTTCGCGAGCGCTTATCCACTCAAAAACACAATATTTTCTTTTTATAATACACTTTTTATAAGAATCTGATCATTCCTATCGATAATTCCACTCGCTTCAACCTTGAATTGATGCATGAAAGTAAACAGCTGATGCGCATTGATACGCGGAAATGACTTGATCGATACTCGGAACAGGTAGCGTCTTGCGATCTGATTCAGCTGGCGGGTTTCATGCATCAATTCAAGGTGAATACGTGTTGAATTATTTGCTGGAAATAATCGGTATCCACTCAAAAACACTAGATTTTCTTTTCATTATCCGCTATTAGAACAAATTGATCATTTCCAGTGATAATTTGACTCGTATTCACCTTGAAGTGATGCTTTGAAAGCCGCCAATTTGATTGATACTGTGAAAGTGAAAAATTATATATCTTCACAGTGGGGGATACGATTTCTATCTTTCCGCAATCTTTTTCGATAATCTATCTTTTAGCGTATAATAAAACTAAATACCACCACTTCTGGAGACTTAAACCGGCTAATGCTCACTTGTGACATTGACCCAGCCACCCCCGACTTAACTCGTCATAAAAATAGACATTCGATAAAGTTATCTCCGTTGAAATTATTAGTTGAGAGAGTTTCCTTTTGTTACTTTTAATAAACGAAAACAAAAGACAGCTCTCGGAGCAGTTTGTTATTTTCGTTTATTAAAAGTAACAAAACGAAGTTTGGCTTTTTATCGCAAGCCAATTAGAAGCAACTAGTTCACCGATAATCCATCGTTAACCCTTTACCCAACGCAGACGATATCAAAATTTATTATTTTAAATATAATTTTTTTAAATTTTTCAAAAAATTTCAACAAAACCATATCATGTGACCCCTCGTTGGAACGAGCTCGTCGAGCTCGTTCCAACGAGGGGTCACATGATATGGTTTTGTTGAAATGTTCAGAAAAATAATATTTTTTCAACTGCTGAATTTGCATATTACGCGGGCGGATGCGGGCGATTCGTTGGGTAAAGGGTTAAGAATATCCATCAGTATCACACCCACCATCACAGAGCGTCCACTTTGGCTCTTTGTTTAGCGAAATTCTTTTTACAGTAATTTGCAAGTTTTTTGTATTCTTCTCAGGGAAACATTAGCATATCTCACCTCCTAGCCCTTAATTTTTCATGGAAAGGACAGTGTCTGTATTATATGTCACGATGCGCACACTGTTAACCCTTTACCTAACATGAAAAGCAGACGACACTTTCAAAAAATTCTTGAATAACTAATTTTTTTCATTTTTTGTCTCAAAAACATAGGTTATGGCCCCTCATTGGAACGAGCTCGTTCCAATGAGGGGTCATAACCTATGTTTTAGAGACAAAAAATTAAAAAATAATGAAAATTAATTGTCGATTTTTGAGAATAGCGCTGGCCGGTTTTGGTCGTTACGTTGGTTAAATGGTTAATAATGAACATATAAATAGTTACAGAACATCAAGAGATGGTGAAAACGCCTTTTTCTTATTTTAAATGGGTTTCATAAAAAAATAATAGTTAAACGTTCAAACGGATTGGGAAAACATTGTAAAAAGCCAGCTTCTGTATTTTTATATTACTCTATCACAAAATGCCAGAAGTTTGTGAAATGATGCGCACATCGATGATACAAATTCTCTAACATTTTGAAAATTCAATTTTATATGAAATTCTCATACCCTCAGTGTTAAATTTACGGACAGCTTTAAGAACATGAAGGGAGCTAACTTTCCCGTAAATCTCTTCGAATTACGAAAATTATCAGCCATGTTTGCCAACATGTCCCTAAGTATTTTCTCATGTTTTTGAAGGACACAAATGCCTCCTGGGTTCCATTATAGAGAACTGGATGATATTTCACATTATTTAATACAAAAGAAAGGATAGGAATAAACAGAAAGAAAAACATTTTGGGGAAGTCATTTCACCGCGTGATAATACACATAGATGAAGGCGTGCTCAACTCGATCCAAAAAGCAAGTTCCCAGTCTCCAAGGATCATAGAGAGCATGCGCAACAAACCACGTGCTAGTATTTGTAATTGTATTGCAATAACATGTGTATAGTCACACAACTCGTTCAAGAAAATGGGTGCTCATGTCTGGTACCTATCACTTGAAGAATAAGTTGCATCAATGAAGGTGGTATAATCTTGTTACTGCTGTAGCTTAGCAGCCGACAACGTCTCAAATACCTCTACAAAAGTGGCAATCAGTGGGCAGCATGACAACCGTTACTTATTCCCAGTTCCTTATTCGACATTCGTTATCAACCGATAAAATCGGTTGATAATGAATGTCAAATAAGGAACTGGGAATAAGTAACGATTGTCACGTCCGTCAGTCAATGTGATAACCAAAATAATAAGTGAAAATAATTGTGGCGTATCTTTTTGTTCTAATAGTCTTGGTCTCGATATCCCAGTTCTGAATTAGAGTGGTCTGGCTGATGTTATCAACATCCATCATTCCAAACAAAGATTTAACCCTTTACCCAACGTAACGGCCAAAACTGGCCAACGCTATTCCTAAAAATCGTCAATTAATTTTCATTATTTTTTTTCATTTTTTGTCTCAAAAACATTGGTAATGACACCTCATTGGAACGAGCTCGTCGAGCTCGTTCCAATGAGAGGTCATAACCTATGTTTTTGAGACAAAACATGAAAAAAAATCGCGACATCGACGCCGTAGCTGCGACGGGGGGTGCAATCTCACAAAATTCTAAGTCCATCAAGGGCCATAACTCCAAGAAAAATATTTGGAACAACACATGCATTGAACAGAGGCTAGACATCAATAAGATACACTTACATGCCAAATATAAAGTCATTCCATCAAGTATTTCAAAAGTTATTCAGTTTTGAAACTCGTTGGCCACAGACAGACCGACATTGCCACTTATAGAGCTGCTAGTCGCAGCTAAAAAACGTAATTCAAGAATTTTTTTGCAAGTGTCGTCTGCTTTTCGGGTTAGGTAAAGGGTTAAGCGAATGATCTCAGAAATGACCTATATGTACAAAACACGTACATCTTTGTTGCGCATGCTTTCTGTTAATATGGGTCTTGCACATCAAGAACTGGGCAATTGCCCTGGTTATACCCTCACCCTCTGACATACCGGTCAGTGAGGCATTATCCAAGCTGAGCAGAACAGACAAAAAATTTCATTTTTAATGAAAAGGGGTAATAACTCATTAACAGAATGTGTGGGCATTTGAAGGAGTGTGGCATACTTACTGAATATGGATGTAAGATTTCATAACGATCCGACCATTTATATTGGTGGAGTTCTATTCTTAGCTGAACTCTACTTGATTACAAGACTCCATCTGTACTCCTATTCTTCCATCCATGCCTCCACCTGTCTTTCTTCCATCACATGGAGTGCAGATTTTAGGCTCCGGAATGGTTGGGTATCCAAAATTTTATGGAAAAATATTGGAGGTAGTGGTGACTAAAAATGGCACGTTATGTCTATAACTCCCCCCGCCCCCGTGAATACACAAAAAAAAAAAATAGTTCGAAAACCGAGTCCGAGTTGGTTGATAAGTTTGAAGATAAAAATAAGTGTTAATTGACACGTCGTTCTATAGATGAGTCCATTTGTTAATTAATATAATATGTTGCTTTTTTTGTAAATGGAATGATGAAATGATGCATAAAATAGTCTACCTCTATGTACTAAAAGAAAATGAATAAAAATTATATTTCAACATTAACAATAGACTTCTTCAGTACAGCAAATAATGATTTTGTATACCCGGTCACCCGGTAGTTCAAGCCCTTTACCTGCTCAACCAAAATAAAAACGCAGCAACCACATTGTCAGTTCATGGACGACTTAGAGGACTACCTGAAGGCCCACGGACTCCAAATTTAGTTGTTTAGACTGGAATAGGCCAGTGGTGCTTTCCTGTGTGAACTTGGGGGAACGCGTTCCCCTATGTTTGCCTGGGTTAGGACGTCGTTCCAGTACAATTCCAAGATCTGAACTAGCTTGATCTACGAATATCGAACACAGCGAGAACTCACTCGTCTTGCAAGCCACTCTTTTAGCCGTTTTTTCAAAATTTTCTCAGGGGTCGACGCCACCAGATCCCATACTAGGAGGAGACACTCCCTCCCCCAACGAAGTATCCCTGGTCGGCCATCTCTGTGCGTCGAGTGCCCCTTCAGAACTGGCGCTCAACGCGCAGCTTTGGGTGGCCCGTGCCATTCATTCCCCAACTCATTAATTTCAAAAAGCGTCACTGGAATAGGGCAATATAATTACTGAATTTAGGTGTAACGCAATGATTCGTTGTGTCAAAATTGTATTCATTGTTTTTTTTATTTCAATTTACACATAGGTCTCATTGTAGTTAGTATTTCTATTCGTGATACAGAAAGGCTCACGTTAGATGCATAATGCCATTTATTTATTGGGGTTTAACGACAACCAGGGTAACCTCGTGTCGGGCAGTTTTATGGGTTTAGGAAGCCGGAGTACCCGAAGAGAACCACCGAGTAACGGCGAGGAACTGTCAGACTCCCCAACGTATGAACTCCACAGAAGCAGGGTTAGCAATAGTTGAAGACAAGTGCACCATCGACGTGCAATACACCTTAGTACACAACGCCACCGTGTCCCCGCGTGGGCAATTGTGATTAAGTGTCTTGCCCAAGGACACAACGCGGTTGCCGCAGGTGGGATTTGAACCGAGGACCTCTCGGCTTCCAGCCTGCATCTCTACCTACTGAGCCACCGCGCTCCCGCATCATACCATGCAGGAATTGTAAAATGCAGGGCCCTAGAAACTGGGGAGGGGTGCTGGGGCAGAGAGAGAGAGAGAGAGAGAGAGAGAGAGAGAGAGAGAGAGAGAGAGAGAGAGAGAGAGAGTGTGTGTGTGTGTATGTAGGCCAATATTATCTTCGCTGACCTGTCTACTTAGCTGGAAAGGGCGAGCAGAGTTTCTTTACTCTTAAGATGTGGCCGAAGATTGCCTCGTTTAATTTGTCTTTACTGCGGCCTTTCAAGTCGAGGAAAATACACATTTTTGTCTCCATATTTAACTAGTTGAGAGCTAGACTATTTCTGGTGGTCTGAATTTGTTATTCACAAATTATTTTATTACAAATTATTGGAGAGTGCCAACAGGCACTTGCCAATAATTTGTCATAAAACTGAGTTATATAAACAAAATACTATTTGCGTTTGACTGAATATGAATCATGAGCAAGGAAAATGTCAGCTTTTGCTCTGTTACCCTCGTTTTTTTCTGAAAGCCCTGATAGTAGTGGCTTCTAGCACTCAACTAGTTAACAAATTTGTTAAATATTGATCCCAAACCGAAAATGTGCATTTTTCTCAATGTAAAGTCCCAAACCTAACTTTATGTATTGTGCTCCTACCATGCCATTAACCCTTTACCTAACACAAAAACAGACGACACTTGCAAAAAAAATTCTTGAATAACTAATTTTTTCATTGGTTGTCTCAAAAACATAGGTTATGACCCCTCGTTGGAACGAGCTCGCTCCAACGAGGTGTCATAACCTATGTTTTTGAGACAAAAAATAATGAAAATTAATTGGAGATTTTTTACAAGAGCGCTGGTCGGTTTTGGCCGTTACGTTGGGTAAAGGGTTAAGGAGCATCGCCCAAAACACTGATATATATATTGAAGTGTAAGTGCCTTTGGATGGCCGTGCCCCCCTCCCCAGTTTGAAATGCTTCCTACGCCCATGACAGAATGGAATAAACATTTGTTATCCGTTGAAACACAGTAATAACTTGTCATTTCCTTCGGACCATCCTCAAATATATATGCGTCCATAAATACAAATCCTTCTCTCCAATGACAAGTGCTGCTATGGCTGACAATTTTCATCACTGAAAGAGATTTTCAGGAAAGTTAGTACCCCTTAATTTTCTAAAGTTGTCACTTGGGGTCTGGAAATTTCATGTAGAAATTGAAATTTCGAAATGGTTGCGATGTTGTATCATCGATGTGCGCATCTTTTCACAAACGTCAGACATTTTCCTGTAGATTAGTATAACAATACATGATCTGGCTTTTGACAATTTTTCTTTCAATCAGTTTGAACGTTTGACTATTATTCTCTGAGTATAATAAGAAAACGGCGCTTTCACCATCCTGTAATGTTCTGGAACTTTTTTCTGTTCATTATATCAACAGCGTGCGCATCTTGACATAGAATGCAGACACTATCCTTTCCATTAATGACATCACAGAACTAAATATTTCCTATAGGCAACCATTATGACGTTCAGGCGAAAGAAAAAAAATATGATCGCATCACTTTAATTTTGGCATTCAAGTATATTTGTCAAGTATAGTCCTTCAGACAACTTTTTCTTAACTCAAACAGGAGGGGGGGGGGGGGGGGTCAAGCAGGAGAGGGGTGGTCAGAAAAAAAATTCCGACCCTTGAGCACCCACCCACCCCCCTTTTTTGAAGGAAAAAAGAATTTCTTCCATTTTGAAATTTGGTGCCCACACCCCCAAAATTAGAGTAAACTGCTTTGATTGGCAATTTCAACGGGTAGTTTTCCTGGAACATGGTTTGTGTTGTTCCAGTTACCATTCCAGACATTTAATCTACCCACAGCCAGTTAATGAAGATTGGTCGGAATTTGGTCCCATTTCTTGGCAAGTTTATGAATTTATTCAAACTTTCTCACAGACACTGACAGTCAGTGTATACATGGGTAATCTGGAGAGTATATAGTATATACTGCCATTTTACCTGAGCAGTATTAAGACTGATGCAGCAGGACCAGGTGTGAAATATGTTGAACATTTTGATGTTTTACCTGGTTTCACCACTGCAACTGAAACATAATCGACAAACCAAACAACTCAAAACAAAAGAATCGCCAGTATTATAGCAGGTTTTCGACCTCTAAATACCGGTATTTTTTTTTTTGGGGGGGGGGGGGGGGGCAGCTAGTGTTAAATTCCCATAGGAACCGGGCTTTTGGCGGAGGAAATTTTTTCTGTGCAAAACTTCGGCTTCATCCAGCTAGTGGTGTAGGTACTGCATATATAGTATGCCATGGTATGTGTAGTGATATTATAAGTTATGGGGCTTTCAGTGGGCGTATATGGTGTGATATAAGGCAAAGTGAGATCAATATTAGGCGAGGCCGAGCCTAACATTGATCTTGCTGAGCCTTATATCACACCATATCCGTCCACTGAAAGTCCCATAACGTATTTATTATGCCAGTCCTTTGAAAGAGACACAACCATAAGTGTACCCAGATTCCTAGAGCAAATGTTCTGTTATCACTATCAGGGAATTTCCCGGTTTTACGTCACGTGAAGGTCACGCTAGTCGCAGGCGCTGAAACAACGGAGTTTTCTTCTCAATAAACAGGAATTTATGTTAACAATTCCCAACTTTAATTCAGTGTTAAGTACTGGAAAAATAAAACAAGAAGGGAAGTGGGAACAGTTTCATTTATTATTTGATGTTAATGGTGATATTAATGTTTCTATACATGTCGTTTTAGCGGTTTATTTATTGTATTTATTTACATTTTTTTATTAAAATTTCTCAAAGACTGGAAGAAACATATTATAGTTGTACGTTGCTCAACAGACACACGCAAAATTATTTGTTGTTCGTTGAACATGCAAAATTAGGAAAAACTTCGAAGCGAGCGTTGGATGTCAAAAACGAAATGTCGAAACTGACGGTATATAAGCTCTATATACAGTCAGCTCGATGATACAGTCTCATATACGGTCACTAGATATTGAAGCTGATTGGTCAATAACAATTACTGGCATAATAATTGTACACACAGGGTGATGGATATATAGTATGGGTATGTAATGGAAAATTGATGGGAAAAGTGGGATTTTTTTTGAAAGTTTTCCCCTGCGAAACAGTTGAGATGCCAACGATGTTGTGACGTCATGATGTGCAAGCGACGTCAGCCGCTGTTGTTGTCCATTGCACAATCTAATATGACATTATTCGGGTCAGGCTTCTCGTAGGAAGTGATTTGGTAGTAGCTGTATATATCCATGTAGGTATACTATTTGCCTTTGGCACCACTAATCGACCTTCATATTATCCTATGACTGGTATAGGTATTACTTAATGCCAGGGCAAATGGTATAGTGGGGTGGCGGGTAAAGCATGGTCGTCTAGTGCGGTATTACGAGATAGTCCTTGGTTGTTTAAAACGGGTCGTATAGCGTGGGCATTATATACCCCTGTAAGTCCCATGTTAATCCTTGTTAACCTACCAATTGCTTTGTATTATTCTATGACTACTATAGGTAGTACGTTATGCTAGGCTAGGCGGTATTGTGGGGGTAGGGGTAATAATCGTTGTCTAGTGTGATAGTATATGATGTATGCTTTGTACCCCTGTAGGTCTACTGTTAGTCCTTAGAACTATTAATCCACCCTTTTCTTCTTATTATTCTATAACTGGAATAGGTAGTAGGTTATGCTACGGCAAGCAGTATTGTGGCGGTAGGGGCAATGGATGGTTGTCTAGTGTGGTGGTATAGGATGTACGGTATTTTCCCCTGTGGATCCAATCTTAATCCTTGTTGTATTAACCTTCCGATTGCTTTGTATTTTTCTATGACTGGTATAGGTAGTACGTTATTCTAGGGCAAGCAGTACTGTGACGTGGGGTGGGGTAATTCATGGTTGTCTAGTGCGGTAGTATACGATGAATGCTCTATACCCCTGTTGGTTTTCCATTAGCCCTTAATACCACTATCCATCTAAGGTGCTGTGCCGATCCACAGTTGGTATAGGTAGTGCACAATGCTATGTCATGCAGTGTTGTGGGATGGAGGTAATGCATGGCTGTCTAGTACGGTAGTATACAATGTGAGATATGTACCCCAGGGGGTCTACTATTTGCCGTACAAAAAACCATCTAATGCTCTGTACTGTTCCATGGGTAGGTCAGAGTGGGAGATCATGTTGTGTATACTTGGTTTCTAGTAGAGTATAGGTTGCTTTTCAAGACTTGGCCGAGGGTAGAGGTCATGATCTGAGACAGTTATCACAGTAGTGATACAAGCCCAGTAGTAGTGTTACAATCAGTGTTAATCGTACAAGGCCGCAAGGCTGGCGGAACACTACCATACTGGTTGACTACAACAGGACTTGATCATAGAGAGGATGTTAGTGACGATGGATAAATCGGTAGTAGTGTTCTTGGAGCTTTGAAGGTTTAGAGTGACCTAGAAGCCAGGAAATGACCATCACAAAACGACTGCGAAGGGACCAGGATGAAGGCCCATGGAGCCAGGTTGAGGCCAAAAGGCATGGCATTGAACTGGTAAACTCGCTCCAGAAAAGTGAACCGGAGATACTTTTGCGATATGATAGACTGGTTCAGGATACTCATGTCGATAACGGGTTGGAGTCGGCCGTCCTTCTTCTGCACCAAGAACAGGCGGGAATAAAATTCCACTGAATGAAAGTTCTTGAAGACCTCGATCACTCACTTTGACAGGAGGCTGTCTTTCTCCGGGATCAAATGTTCCCGATGTGAACCATCTGAAGGAACTTGGGTTGGAAGTGACACCCGTGGTAGAGTGGTGCGCCTCCAAAAGGATATCCAGACTGGACCGAGCAACATCTAACACCCAAGGATCGGATGTGATCGCGGCCCAGTAATCTGCAAACTCTGATATCCTTCCTCCAACCTGGGACGAATCAAGGTGAGGACCTTCATATTGAGCCCCCGTGAGGAGAAACCACCTCCTCTGCTAGTAGAAGGATCCAGAGACCTCCCTCTGTTCCACCGACGCTTACCCTTACCACTTGAGAAAGAGGAAGAAGCAGAGGCAGGAGGAGCAGCCCTTGGTTTCGCAGATGAAGCAGAAGAGCACTTGCTAGGCTTGGAACGGCTCCAGCCTCCAACAAAAGGCTGATCAAGCTGTCGAAGCAGCAGCTGATCTTTGGAATGATGCAGGACATCATCCCGGACCGTCGCCATGAATCATGGAATAGACGCAGACCCATCAAAGAAGTAGATCGAAGAATAGTGAGCTGCACTTCAGGAAGGGAACGGCTAGTGTCTAACACTGCGCCACGGCAAACTAATTCCAGATTAGCCGTGTTACAGGCATGCGTGTGAGTAAGATGCATGAGCGCCTTAGAAATCACATGCAAGGGAGCCCTACGTCGTCAAACTTATCTGGAGGCAGATAAACAGCCAAGGAAATGACGACATGATCCGAGAGAGAAAGCATGCCCAGCATTTCTCTGGATAAGCCCAACAGGGACTCCAAAGTCGCCATAGGAATAACGGCAGACTTGGACTTGGAAAGCCTGAGAGAGGAGGAGTCCTGATCAAAGACCATCAACGTCTGGCAGATCGATGGATTGGTGGAATCGCAGGAACGATAATGCACAGGTGGCAAAAAGGTATCAGCCCTAGTGAAGAATGAAGTCTTCATAGCCTTCGACAACCTGTACCGACTGGCTCGGAAGCAGGGTGCTCCACAGGCTCGGAAGCAGGGTGCTCCACAGGCTGTATGCACGTGACCGATGATAGCGGCCTGGCTAAAACCTTTGACTGGTCTGATGGTTTAAGCTCAGATGGAACTCAGACACCAAGTCAAGAGCCATCCCCAAGTCAAAAGACTGATGGCTCTCAATATCAGGTGTGTCAGACCCATCTTCAGAGTCAGAAGACACAGAGCCCATCTCGGACATACCAGCCAAGGCCTCCGATGGAGTAGGAACACCAGGTGGGGGGGGGGGGGGGGGGCAGAAAACGGCCTGCTTGCAATCCCGGGAGGCGGCGCCACCGAGGGCATCTGGAAACCACCAGTAGCCTCGCTGGAGGCAACAGGAAGGCTCTTGGAAAGAACCTGCATGAGCAAGGAGAGGGCCTCCCTAAGCTCACAGCCCGAATCAGACTTGGGAAGGACCAGGCAAAGTGGCTTCATATCTGACCCTCTTAACCAGTGAAGGGTCACGATCCTCAAGAACACCTGACGCAGAATGACCGTTGGCAGGATCTGGAGTATGGGAACTCAAGAGAGTCGCCATGGGTCTCTGAGGGACAGAGGGTCCAGGCTACACAGATTGTGCTGGTCCTGCTAAACTGGCCAAAGGACCAGAATGTGTGCACAGAAGCATAACCGAGTCCATGGTGACCCCACCATGGACATCTGAATCCAAAGAAAAACCTGCTTGGTCTGACGGCTGGGAGACCGAAGCAGAGGAACTTGTCGGCAACCCCGTCCAACTTCGCGGAGTTGAAGTCAGGGAAGATTGAGGTCAAGAACCCATGTCAAACGAAGCTGAAAACCCTACAGACCTGGGCCGGGATAAGCCGAGATTGGCTGAAATGGAGACCAATGACGTTACCCACAGAACAGCAGCAGCATTGGACACATCAGTAGCTGTTGACAAAAGCAGAAAAGCGAAGAGAGCAACTGAGCTCGGCTCCAAAGGAGGAGACATGCAGACAACAACCCTAGTGACAGCCTCAGATGTCGACTGGATGGGGACAATAGTCCCAGAACCAGGCATCTCTTCACCAGAAAGTCAGCAGCTACTATGGTATCCACTGCCAGAAAAGACTGCAAAACCCGCACCGAGGGGTAGAACTCTCTCCAGACAGAGTCAGATCGGGAGGCCCTGAACAACTGCATTCCCCTTCCTGTGGGTGTGGAAGGAATGGAAGCCCAAAAGGTGGAAGACCACACCACCCACAGGGTCTTTGAATGGAACACCCATATCAAGTGGAGCATGAATAAAGGGAATCTTCAACAACTGCGGCAACAAAAATCGCCCGCAAGGTATCATCCTAGGCATATCTGGTGAGAGCAGTGCAGATGGGAAGGTGAACCCAAAGAAAAATAAAATCAGGACACCCCCAGCTACAAGAGTAAGGTGGCAGGAAACAAAGGCCCGACGGGAACAGAAAAGTACCCCAGCAGCCAAAAAGGGAAAAAGGGCAGAAATTCGACCCTCAACAGAGGGGAGAAAAGCTGTCACAACAGCCCCCAGCTGACACCTAACTCAGATAAAAGCAGAACCCAAAGGGTTAGCATTAATGAACAAAAGACTGAAACAGCATGGTACGTGAAAATCGCTTACAAAATCGGAATAGAGATATATCACAAAAAATATGGTGAATAATCAAGATAATATACAAAAGCACAGCCCTGTATGTCTGGATGTGAACAAACAGCTATGAGTCCACAATTCAGAACAGGAACATCATCGAGTCAAAAGGCATCACTGTTAGATGCATCTTCACGAGATGGCAGAAGAAAAAAGAATGACACATTGGTTATACGTCTGCACACTGGTACTGGAAAGCCGTGGATTAGTACAGAGAAGAGTATCCCCTACTGGGTGTGCGCCAGCTGCATTTGCCCCAGTTTGGCTCTTTTTTCTTGGTGCTTTTGCACCACTTTTTCTTTTCCAAATCAATTGGGAAAGAACAAAATAGAGAGAATACTTCCTAGTTAGAGACTTCCACTGTAGTGCAAGCCTGTTGTAAACAATTGTGAGGTAGGTTGGTAGGAAATAGCAGAGTGGAATCAAAGTTGTATATGTAATGTCAGAAGCAAAATCTACTAAGGGCTAAAAAAGTTAAAAATCAAGTTTCTCTGGCACTCCTGAATGGTCCTTTTGGCTGCCGCATTGTCTCTTTTCATAACCAATGAAATCTTGGAAAAAAATTAAATGGTTTATGTCTGATATTTTACCCAAATTAATAAAGTTCATAAATTTGTTAGCCTTGCAAAGCCTTCTTGCACTCAGGGGACGAAATACACCACCAAACATGCTATTCTGTAGATATCATGTTTAAAACATAAAACAAACCAAGAACATGAACGTTGGATGGCAAAGAAATAATTACAAAAATAGAAAATAAAATAAACACCTGCCTACATGTTATTTTACAAAAAATGGCCCGAGGAACAGAAGATCTAGGGCCTAACTGAATTCTTCTTCTATCATCAGGTCTCCTAATGACACAGAAGAAGAGTTCAAGAGAAGACACCTGGTAGAACTTTCAGAACATATGGACAGACTGAAAGAATCAGTGCAATGCAAATTGAATCGAATCGAATAATCAGAATAGTTTTGAATCAAATCATATTTTGAAGCTTTGTGGGAACTCTACTTAAAGCCTTTACCTAACATGCAAAACAGACGACACTTGCAAAAAAAATTCTTGAATAACTAATTTTTTTCATTTTTTTGTCTAAAAAACATAGGTTATGACCCCTCATTGGAACGAGCTCGATGAGCTCATTCCAATGAGGGGTCATACCCTATGTTTTTGAGACAAAAAATGAAAAAATAATGAAAGTTAAAAAATTTATAGTAATTTATATATTTTTTATACTTACCAATGACCCAGACTTAGCTGGTGCTAACTCTTCAATTCTAGGGCCAAACACAAATTTTGCCTCCCCCCCCCCCACCCAACCCAATCCCCCAAATTTGCATCAAAATCCAAAAATTAGATGTCCTTTGTGGTCCTCCATACTTTTGTCCACTGCGCATGCGCAGTGTCCAGAAAGTAACAAAATTGGAGCCAAATTCTCATTCTTACAACCAGTGCCTGGTTAAGTGTTATGTAATCAGCGGGGAGGTATGAGTTCCCAACTCATGGGAGGGCCATCCCCGTCTGGGTCATTGGTAAGTATAACAAGCCAAGACCAATACTGGGTCTGGACCTGCGTCGCTGCATGCAACTGATGACAGAGATGAACAGACTTCAAAGTATCGGCAAACAGGAAGTGGCTGCATGGCAGATCGGAAAATTAGATACACGATACAACTCATCATTATGAAGCCGCAGACCAAATATAAAATCATTCCCTTTCATAGAAGCCAAGAAAACTTTGACGGAAGAAGTGTTTCGGATGGACTGACGGACAGACTGATGGACGGAGTCGAGCGGTTACTAGACCTGCTCTGCCGCTGGCGACGCAGGTAAAAAATATATAAATTACTATAAATTTTTTAACATTTTTATACTGTACCAATGACCCAGACTTAGCTGAATAGAAAAAAGGCTGGAGGGCCGAGGACATAAAGGAAAATCCAATAGGCTCAATTACATGTAAACAGAATTATCCCCTCAAGGAGAAGAGGAGAACAGGTTTAACATATATCTTTCTTGTTTGTATCAAACAAGAGCTGGACTTTCGTCCCGTGCATACCCCCACGTGGTGTACCGCCTAGTGTGGGCATACCTATGACCAACAAATATCATTTATGAATATTCTCATATGGACTGACGGATGGATGCACAGATGGATGGATGCAATCCAGTATACCCCCCCCCCCCTTCCATTTTCTTTGAAAGTTTTCAACAATTTCCAACAATTTCTAAGTTAAAAGGTATGGTAAATTGTTTGGTGTTTGGAAGTTTTATGCAATGAGGCAGAAGCATTTGTCATGGGCAAACTGCATGCCATATTTCAATGAAATCCGATAACCCCAATCCAGTATGCCCCCCCCCCTCCCATTTTCTTCGAAAGTTTTCAACAATTTCCAACAATTTCTAAGTCAAAAGGTATGGTAAATTGTTTGGTGTTTGGAAGTTTTATGCAATAAGGCAGAAGCCTTTGTCATAGGCAAACTGCATGCCTTATTTCACCAAAATCCGATAACCCATACCTGAGATACAGGCTGAACAGACAAATAATGTCTATTTCCTACAATTTCTAAGTCAAAAAAGGGGATAACTCTAAAAAGGAGAATGTGACAAATATCGATGAGTCCTTTTTTTAAAGCCTATACCATAAGCAGTGTTCATGGCAAATTTCATTGCAATAGAACATTCGATACCTGAGATACAGGCTGAACAGACAAAATTTGGCTCAGACGGACACAATTTCTAAGTGAACAAGTAATAAAAAAAAAAATAACTAGTGTGGGCATACCTATGACCAACAAATATTATAAAAAATAATAATTTACTTAAGTTATGAATATTTTCGGACGGACTCACGCACAGACGAACAGATGGATGGATGGATGGACAGACGGAGGCACGGACGCATGTAATCCAGTATACCCCCATTTTCTTCGAAAGTGGAGGTATAAAAAGAAAGACACAATACCATTCCGTAATTGGGCACAATAACATCAATGATCTCTATTAACATCCAGTATAACCCATTTATACTATTCTTTTTAAAGGAAAGCCAATAAATATAGTTCAGAGAATGAGACTCTTTATACTCATTTAAAAGTGGCAGAGGATTGTGTATTAGCGCTCGTATGACACGTGACATATACAAATGTTTCACACCGACCTACACTTTAAAAATATTACATAAATGAGATAGACATTAGCTTTACACTTTAAAACCATCCTGGCACCGACTCGGAATTACTGACTCCAGAGGAGGTATTCCCTTGCTTTTCACTTTAAAAGCAGGTCATATAAGGGAAGACCATCCCCCCCCCGCCCCTTCCCCGTGCTCTGGGTCAAGTACCCCAGAACGAAGAGGGCAGCAGGTCAGAGTCACTACCGGAACAGAAAGCCTGCATAACTATAGTTGCAACTGTTTAGTGGACGACATTCTGAGCAACAGATAACGGACCTAAACATCAAAGGTCGCCAGTAATGGACTCAATATTTCTAAGATAAAAATTCGTGAACGTGGAAGGCTGAGACCAATATGCAGCCTTCATCAAATCGCTAATAGCAACACTATTAGCATAGGCCCAAGATGTAGACAGCGCTCTTACTTAATGCGCCGAAATCTTAAGCTCAGACTGCTGAGTTGAAGATAATTTTCATAAGCAGTACTGATAGTTAATTGAATCCATCTTGCAATAGAATGGATTGTAATGTCCTTTCTATTATGCAGCAGAGACAGAAAGAAATGCTTACGTCTCTTTCTGATAAACTCAGATCTTCGTTTGTAAATACGCATGGCTCTAACTGGATAGAGCAAAGGCCTATGACCATCTGAAGATGGCAGAGCCTTAATAACAATAGGTTCAGGATACTTATTAGGAGCCTGATTCTTAGCCAAAAATCCAACATTAGTAGTTAAAGTAATAGTATTACCAACACTACGATAGTGAGAATCATCAACTGATAGTGCATGAAGCTCACTAAGTCTACTGGCAGAAGAGAAAAGCTGTCTTATAAGATAAGAATTTGAAGACCACTGTATCAAGAGGCTCAAATGGCACTTCTTTTTGCTTCAGAAGAACCCAAGCTAAATTCCACTTAGGAATTAACCTAAGGGTTCTAGGTCTATTTATTGAAAAGTTTTTCACTCACTTAGATAAAGAGACATTAATTCCAATCTGTAACCTATCATGATGAGCATAGGTATCCGATAGCATAGACCTATAACCGTTAATGGTTACTGGCTGCAGTTTGATCTCATCAAACAAGTAGACCAGAAAATTAGCAATGTCTGGAATGGAGGGATCATAAATATCAATAGAATGATCCCTACACCACCTATAGAAAACCTTCCACTTAGCAGCAAAATTTAGCGAAGAGGAGGTCTTCCTACAGTTAGAAATTGCGTCCACTGCCCGTCCTGTAAAATGCTTGCCGTGCAAGAAGGACCGCACAACGGAAATACGTGAAGGTTGAGACCTTGCAGGTTGTGATGCAGTGTGCATGATTTCCCCTGCGAAAAAAGGTCCTCCCGTGGCAGAAGCTTCCGCGGAATGTCCCAGAACAGACACCTGAGTAGATTTATCCATGGTCTCTGGGGTGACAGAGATGCTACCAACAGAATCTTGCAGAGAGATTGCTTGATTTTTAGCAATATCTGCTGAATATAAAAAGAGCTGGAGGATACGCGTATCCTATCATTCCGTCCCAAGAGATCGAGAGCGTCTACTGCAAACACTCGAGGATCTGGGCATGGTGACACATACGTCTGCAACTGATTGTTGAGATGCGTCGCAAATAAGTCTATCATTGGACGATCCCATTGGTAGCAAATCTGATTGAATACTCGTTTGTTGAGGGTCCATTCTGACGGCAACATGCGACCTTTCCGAGAAAGGAAGTCTGCTAGAACGTTCAGATGACCCGGTATATGACAGACCGATAGAAGAACTTGATGCTCAAGGGCAAACAGAAGGATCCTTTCCATTAAATTGAATAACGGAATGGAATGAGTGCCTCCCTGGTTCCGAATGTATGCTACTACTGTCGATTTGTGGGACAGAATTTGAACATGCGAATTCTGAAGAATGTTCATTCATTGACGTAGCACAAGCCATATTGACATCATCTCTTGATGTTTATGTAATTGTTTAGCAACTGCGGATCCCAAAGGCCCTGGCACCTCGAATCCATTGGGCTCAGAGTTGCGCCCCAACCTGTTTGACTTGCATCCGTCATTATCGTAAAATCGGATCCGGCAGTTGCAGTGGTACTCCTCGAGTCAACCACTGAATATCTGCCCAAGTCTGAATCTCTTGTTTCACTTGAATCGACAAGACGATGTTCGATTCGAGCGAAAGGGTCTTCACACTCCAATTCTGAGATAAAATGTATGTGGAGTGGACGAGTGCGTAGCCGCTCCATTGGAATAAGATCCGCAGCGGGTCCGCACAAACCTGTCAGTCTCATGAATTCTCTCGCTGTTACTACAACTGAGTGAAGACAAAAGCAAGCGTAACAACTGACTAATATCGCTCTGGTTAACGACAGATGAATGAGATTGTTGTGTGTCTCTAAGCTCATTCCCACGTGGGTGAATGATTTGGATGGCACTAGATCCGATTTCTTTTCGTTTACTATGAAACCGAGACGTCGGAGCAATTGAAGCAGACTCTGAACATCGTTCTGAAGCGTTAACTTGCTGCCGTAACCCTGAAGAATGTCGTCCAAGTAGGCCGACGTTAGCACAGACGAATGAGCTCGGAAATGAATCATTACCGAGATCATTATTCGAGTGAAGGCCCAGGGCGCTAGGTTCAGACCAGAGCATCATTGCTCGGAACTGAAAACAACTCCTGGGACAGCGAAGCGAAGGTACTTTCTAAACGCCAGATGTACCATGACGTAAAAGTATGCATCCTTGAGATCTATGCTCACAGCATAATCATTCACTCGAGTGCTCACTCTAACCGATCGGATGGTCTCCATATAAAAATTTTGGAGCCACGATCAGCTTGTTTATCCAGCTCAGATCTATAACTGGACGAAATGAGCCGTCTGATCTTGAAACCAGGAACAGTTGACTGCAGAAAACTGGAGATTCCTGGTTTTCTACGACGCCTATAGCGTTCTTGTCCAGAAGAGATTGAACTTCTGATAGAAGCGAATCTCTCTTCTGAACATCTAACGGAAGCTGAGACCAGCGTGGACTTCGAGTTAAAGAGGTTTTTCCTTGAAGGACAGTTTAGACCTTCGGAAATAACCCCTTGCACCCAAGGGTTGTCCGTAATTGACAACCAATTGGTTAAGAATCTCGACAGCCTTCCGCCCACTGGAACGCAAGAGGTTTAGACCATCACCTCCTGGCCCTGCGAGGATTGCGGAAGGAGAAACCACGTCCTCCACAACCTGCACCTCGCCCAGTCGACCTAGGGGTGTCTGACCGGATATCTCGGCCAGCATTGCGACCCCTATGTGAGGTGCTACTCTGACGGTCTCCGGATTAAGACGTAGAGGCTTTCTTAGATCCTCTATAGGAACTTCCTTTGGACGTATTCGCCCCCGAAGTACCTGCCTTACTCCTCCCTGCTGAGTCCGACTTTTTCAATGCGGAATAAAAGAAGAGAATCCGAAGCTTTCTTAGTAATCTGATTATAGATTGTAGAAAGCTTAACGTCGAAGAGAAGCTCTCCTGAGACCAGAGCGACTGGAAGAGAGTTTTTTTCACCTTACTATCCACTCTTGTGGATGCAGCCAGGGCAGCATCACATCTGACTAACTCCATATTGCCACTGAAAGGGCGGAGTTATACGTAGAATATACTATAGCCCTCGAAAGAACTCTTAAGGAAGTTTGAACATCCTGGAATTTTTTCCCTTCAAGACGTAGTGATAACGCTCTGGTAAGGTGATCTGCATGAGATAATGCGTCTAAAGTAATTCTATTAGACGAGATTATCGTCTCCAGTAAACTGGAGTTAATAGACATGGACGCCGGCAATGACAATTCCAGGTCTTCAGCCTAGTCATCCAAATGCAGAGGAACTCTTGGCACGCCTTGTCCTGCCATTTCAAATCTATGTCTATCATTGAGTTTTAGAGGCTAGCTTGAATATAGCGTCATTCAAAAGTTCAAATGTCCGTGACATTTCTAGACTGGGTCAGAAACTCAGGGACAGTGTCCCTAATCTGGCCAAAAAAGTCTGTGTCCAGTGACGCTTTCAGTTTCTTATCAGGTAACGCATCATTTTTGTCCAGATAAACAACTTCTAAAAGGTGATGCCGGATGAAATCTACGGCCACCTTAAGTTGTTCAGAAAGGGAAAATTTCAGCTGTGCTGATTCCCTTTTACCATCCGCCTGGACCACATAAGAATCTCGGTCGTCCCTTACTGACTCTGCAGGGGAGCGATCTGACCCAGCTTGCTCAGACAGTTTCTATACTGAAAAAGTTTCTGATAGCTGCTGGGATGCTGTGATGAATTGAGCTATCTGTGATAGCAAGTCCGTCACGGAGGCCTGTGGAGCCGCAGTCTTACGTAATTTAGCCGCTGGAAGCTCCAGGGATGTTAATTCCTGCATACTTCTGATATGCGAACGTCCCAACTGGAAAGGCCTCATGTCCTTGGCTAGCGGATGGCATGACCTGGTCGATGTGGACTCCCTGGTCGGCGAAGCAGGCTGGATATCTGCGGTCACAAAGCCAAGGTGCGGTCGTGTGTGCTGACGTGAGGATGAGGAAGCCAATAGACAAGCCGTGTCGGACTGTCTATGCAACGGAGCGTCCCGAGCAGGAGGAGTGGATATATGCTCCGACTAACGAACGTTACATACATCAACATCTGGGCCCAGATGTTGTTGTAAGAGAGAGGGGGCCTCTCTCTCTCGCGGTCTGGATAGACCTGGATGAGCTAGCTACCGGACTGACTGGCTTCCTCTGTTCCATCCTTCAATCCATCGTCGCCGGGTGTGCGTGATTCGAGATTATAGTGCTCGCAACACCCCTTCTCCTCCCTGGACCGCAACGGACGAACCCGGCATCACAAACATTTCATGAATGATTGCTTCACCGGGGGAGCTAGCAGGCGACAAGTGACCGTCGATCCTACGTGGGACCTCTTAGGCACTTGCCGCATTCCTTGAGCACTTTGCCACTAGTTCATTATTGTGACGACGGAAGCACACTTTAGAAGACATCACAGAAACATCACCCTGTTCTTGTTCCTCTGAAAAAGAGACTGAAAAAACTAGAGTGACCCTGTGGAGAGAGGACGGGCATGAACCTCTCACCACTAACAATATACTGTGACACACGTCTCCAACGTTTGTCATCTGAATTGGCACACACTGAGCAAGAATTAGTGCGAGTACACAGACTACAACAATACAATGACCCTGAGAATCAGAGGAAGACTTCCTCAGTTTACAACTGAACAATATTCTTTCATTTTGAAAAAATATTAAACGGTCATCATACTCGGACCAACCCTTGAAAACAAAGATACATTATAATAACATTTCGAAAATTAATTCAAAAGAAAAAAAAAAAAATTTCGAAAAATTTTCAAGATGAGCCCAAGTTCCCAATGGGAACGATGAGCCCAAATGGATCCCAAAAAAGCCTAAGTGTGGACAAAAATTTTTAAAACATGTTTAAAATTAATATTACACTTGCGGACAATACTAATGTATCTGGCTATGAGTAGAACTAATAGAAGACAAGAGGCCCTGAAGCGCTCATCTTGTACAGAACACAATTTAAACAGAGTCCAAGAATGAGTCTACATTAAGCAAGCCATCTCCATTGGCTACACTGTCAATCCTTGAGTCCCTCAAGAGTGACAAAAATAATCTAGGCATCATGCCTTTTCTTCAGTTGATCATAAGTAAAATGTAGAGCTCCCCTATGAAGCCCCTTGATACAACCTATGTGGATTAATCTTAGTACCTCTAGAGGGTACTCAATACAAAATTTTTAATTCTTCAGCAAAATGGCCAATTCCGGCTCCCATAGAGAGCCCAAATATTAACCCAGGCTCTTGATTTTAACACAGTTAAATCTGACTTCCCTAGAGATGTTGTGTACCGAATATGAAAGCATTCTGAACGTTGGATCTGAAGAAGAGAAATTGTAAAGAAATTTCTTTGAATTGCACTAAGTTCAAATTTGGGCTACCATAGCGAGCCCAAATATTGACCTATGGATCCGATTTGAACAAACTTGAATCTGACCCCCCTAGAGATGTTGTATACCAAATGTGAAAGCATTCTGACAAGTGAATCTGAGGAAGAATATTTTTGAAGAAATTCCCTCATATTGTACTAAGTTAAATTTCATGTTCCCATATGGAGCCCAAATATTAACCTAGGCACCCAAATTGAACAACCTGGAATCTGACCCCCCCTAGACATGTTGTATACCAAATATAAAAGCATTCCGACTGGTGGATCTGAAGAAGAAGATTTTTAAAGAAATTTTCTCATATTGCACTAAGTAAAAATTTGGGCTACCATAGTGAGCCCAAATATATACCTAGGGATCTGATTTGAACAAACTTGAATCTGACCCCCATAGAGATGTTGCATACCAAATATCAAAGCATTCTGACTGATGGATCTGAAGAAGAAGATTTTTTTAAATTACCCTCCATATTGAACAAAGATAAAATTTGGGCTTCCATAGGAAGCCCAAATATTAACCTAGGGACTTGGTTTGAACAATCTAGAATCTGACCCTCATAACAATGATGTATACCAAATATTAAAAGATTCTGACTGGTGGTTCTGAAGAAGAAGATTTTTAAAGAATATTCCCCATATTACCCTATGTTAAAACTTCGGGCTCCTGTAGAGAGCCCAAATATGAACCAATGAGCTTTATTTCAACAAACTTTTATCTGACCCCCCATGAATGCTGTATACCAAATATCAAAAGATTCTGATGATTGGTTCTGGAGAAAAGATTTTTAAAAATTTTTGCAAATATGCTGACTCAGCATTTTTTCGATGCCCATTACAGAACACCCTAACATAACCGATGGCAATTTTTTTTTACCATTCAATTCTACTGGTCATAAGGATACTTCATACCAAATAAAAGCTCTCTGTTCCGTGGGGTTTATGAAATATGGGCGTTTGAAAATATTTCTATTTTTAGCTCCCAGGGTTCCCATGGGGATGAGGGATTTCTTTTTTTTTGCATGGGTCAAGTACTTATGACCCAATACTACCACAAACCAAATTTGGGTCATACCGGACCATCGGTTCAGAAAATAGAAATTTTGGGCGGGGCCAAAAATCTTACCCCTCCTATTACAAAGCCAAATATTACTTCACGAACTTTGTTTGAACAAACTTGATTCTACACCTCATATGGAAGCTCCATAGCAAATATCAAGTCATTGTACACACTGGTTCTTGAGAAAAAGATTTTAAAAATATTTTGGAGCATTTTCCCCCACTCCCTCCCTATGGGGCTGGGCATGCTGAGTTGAACAAAAATGAAATGCCCCTTTGGGACCATCACTGACACAAACTTTCACTTGAATTGGCCCAGTGGCTTTGGAGGAGAAGACCAAAACATGGTGTTTACGGATGACGGAAGATGACGGACGGCAAGCGATGAGATTAGCTCAGCTTGACTTTGTCAAGATGAGCTAACAAGGAATCACTGTCAGAAGTAACCACTGTCAACATAAACAAAAGTGAATAAAAACTGGAAACAAGACTCCTGGCACTGATAATATGGCCCGAAATCAGTAACCAATTTAAACACTATCCGATGTAAAACAGAGGCTTCGTGAGAAAAAACTGCAGTATATCGGATGGTAGATGCATGACCGAAATGCCTAACCACCTTAGGGTGAGGGCGTAACCATGGGGAAAAACAGAATAGACATTCTGTTACCAAGCTAAAACTCCCAAGACATTTCAGTAAAAAAATTACAAAAATTATGCCAAAAGCATGGGAGAATAGCAAGGGGGTGTATTAAGGAAAGGGAGAGAGGAAACTCTGAACAAACTGTGGAAATTTCATAACAAGAATGTAAACATCAGGCCTATGCCCTGTAATTAGGGAACATGAAATAATTTTGCATAAAAATTATAAGTTACAGCCCTGAACACATCCTTCCACTGTTTCTTCCTCACAGCCTCTTATTTCATCCTCAGATCCACCATTTCTTTCATGATTTTGTGTCTGGCATCATTTTAACTGAGATTTATAAGCACAGATATCAGTGTGATGTTACTAATTTCAGGGCCAAACAAAGAATGAGGATTTTGCTCCAATTTTGAACTTCCTTGACACTGAGCATGCTCAGTGGATAAAAGTATGGAGGACCACATAGGACATAAATTTTTTGGATTTTGATGCAAATTTTGGGGATTGGGGGTGCAAAATTTGTGTTTGGCCCTAGAATTTAAGAGTTAGCACCAGCTAAGTCTGGGTCATTGGTACAGTATAAAAATACATACGTTATGACCCCTCATTGGAACGAGCTCGATGAGCTCGTTCCAATGAGGGGTCATACCCTATGTTTTTGAGACAAAAAATGAAACAAGAGGCCCCACGTGGCCTTAATCGCTCACCTGACAAAGTGACTCTAAGAAGTATTTTAGGTCACCTTCACCATGTCATGCCTCATCAACATTAACTGGTTGAGTGATAGATTTTGTTTGAAGTTCAATATTTGTTACCTAAAATTAGTTTTATTTAAAATCATTGGTGTGTGGCCAATCTCCAATGATTTTTAATAAAGCAAATTTATCTCTGCAGACAAACTGGTTTAGCATGAAGCACAAACAAGGAATGTGAAGAGATAGCCTTGGACATCTCTCCCCAACTGTGGATATCTTCCATGTGCTACATGTATATATTTGCATGCAAGAAAACAAAAATTTTCACAAATTTTATTTTTTTTTATCATCATTGGAACAAGCTCAAACAGCTTATTCCAATAGGGGTATGGGAAGATCAGGTATATTTTTGAGACAGAAATGTGAATATATAAATAATGGTGTTTTTTTGTGAATGATGCTGGAGAATTTTGCGTAAAGATATGGTAAATGGTTTGTTCTAGATACAGAATGATGCAAAAGTATTTAAATTTGATTAGGCAAGTTGTTCCTATAATGCATTTAAAAATTGAAGTAACTGTTTTTTTGCTGACGAACTTTTAGATGTGTGTGTCTGTGTTTGTGTGTGTGTGTTTGTGTGTGTGTGTTTGTGGGGGGGGGGGGGGGGGGGTAAGAGTGTTCTTGCAAACAAAATTCCTGAATAAATGGAAAATTTTATTTTTTGTGTGAAAGACATAGTGCGTGAATGTTGATTGGAACAAGCTTAGAGAGCTCATTTTAATGTGAAGTCATAAAGCTGTGTTTTACGTACGAAATTCTGGAATAACTAAAAAAATTGCTTTTTTGACTCAAAAAGCATGGTGTGCGACCTCTCATTGGAATGAGCTCAAAAAGCTCATTCCAATGGGGTATTTACAAGCGATAAGTACATGTATGTTTAAGAGACAAAAATTAAAATTTGAATAGCGATTTTTGCGAAGAATGCTGACAAGTTTTGGCAGTTATGCTGGTAAAAGGTAAGATATGCAAAGTGGTTGTTTTTTAGAGGCGACATTTAATTAAGGGGAATTAACCCTTGATTACTGAGGTAACTTCTAAAAGTACTGAAATTTCATGAAGCAATGTGAATAACAGACAACAGTTGCCTAAAAATTTCATGAATAACTAAAATTTTTATTCCTTTGTCTCGAAAACATGGCATATGACCTTTGTTGGAATGAGCTGAATGCGTGTGTTCCAATGAGGGGTCATAAAATTTGAACGAAGATTTGTGTGAATAATGCATTAGTACTGCTAGATTTGGGTAAACGGTTCACCCTGGATACCACCCCTTCTATAGTAGATCTTTTCTGCAAATTTTGTCTAAGATTCTATCAACTTTACAAATAAATACGTTCATGAATCACAATCAGATCCACCCTACAATGTTGCATACCAAATATCAAAAGATTCTGCCTGCTGGATCTGGAGAAGAAGATTTTTTAAGAAATATGCCTGAAACGCACTAAGTTAAAATTTGGGCTCCTATACGGAGCCCAAATATAAACCCAGGGGGCCGATTTGAACAAACTTGAATCAGATCCACCCCACAATGTTGCTTACCAAATATGAAAAGATTCTGAAGCTGGATCTGGAGAAGAAGATTTTTTAAGAAATTTGCCTGAAATGCACTAAGTTCGAATTCAAGCTTCTATAGTGAGCCTAAATATGAAACTAGGAAGCCGATTTGAACAAACTTGAATCAGATCCACCCCACAATGTTGCATACCAAATATCAAAAGATTCTGCCTGCTGGATCTGGAGAAGAAGATTTTTTAATAAATTTGCCCGAAATGCACTAAGTGCGAATTCGGGCTTCTATATTAAGCCCAAATATGAATCCAGGGGGCCGATTTGAACAAACTTGAATCAGATCCACCCCGCAATGTTGCATACCAAATATCAAAAGATTCTGCCTGCTGGATCTGGAGAAGAAGATTTTTGAAGAAATTTGCCTGAAATGCACTAAGTGCGAATTCGGGCTTCTATATTAAGCCCAAATATGAATCCAGGGGGCCGATTTGAACAAACTTGAATCAGATCCACCCCGCAATGTTGCATACCAAATATCAAAAGATTCTGCCTGCTGGATCTGGAGAAGAAGATTTTTGAAGAAATTTGCCCGAAATGCACTAAGTTTGAATTCGAGCTTCTATAGTGAGCCCAAATATGAATCCAGGTGGCTGATTTGAACAAACTTGAATCAGATCCACCCCGCAATGTTGCATACCAAATATCAAAAGATTCTGCCTGCTGGATCTGGAGAAGATGATTTTTTAAGAAATTTGCCTGAAATGCACTAAGTTCGAATTCGAGCTTCTATAGTGAGCCCAAATATGAATCTAGGAAGCCGATTTGAACAAACTTGAATCAGATCCACCCCACAATGTTGCATAACAAATATCAAAAGATTCTGCCTGCTGGATCTGGAGAAGAAGATTTTTTAATAAATTTGCTTGAAATGCACTAAGTTCAAATTTGGGCTCCTATACTGAGCCCAAATATAAACCCAGGGGGCCGATTTGAACAAACTTGAATCAGATCCACCCCACAATGTTGCTTACCAAATATGAAAAGATTCTGCCTGCTGGATCTGGAGAAGAAGATTTTTTAAGAAATTTGCATGAAATGCACTAAGTTCAAATTCGAGCTTCTATAGTGAGCCCAAATATGAATCTAGGAAGCCGATTTGAACAAACTTGAATCAGATCCACCCCACAATGTTGCATACCAAATATCAAAAGATTCTGCCTTCTGGATCTGGAGAAGAAGATTTTTTAAGAAATTTGCCTAAATGCACTAAGTTCGAAATCGGGCTCCTATACTGAGCCCAAATATGAACCCAGGGGGCCGATTTGAACAAACTTGAATCAGATCCACCCTACAATGTTGCATACCAAATATCAAAAGATTCTGCCTGCTGGATCTGGAGAAGAAGATTTTTTAAGAAATTTGCCTGAAATGCACTAAGTTCGAAATCGGGCTCCTATACTGAGCCCAAATATTAACCCAGGGGGCCGATTTGAACAATCTTGAATCAGATCCACCCCACAATGTTGCTTACCAAATATGAAAAGATTCTGCCTGCTGGATCTGGAGAAGAAGATTTTTTAAGAAATTTGCCTGAAATGCACTAAGTTCGAATTCGGGCTTCTATAGTAAGCCCAAATATGTATCCAGGGGGCCGATTTGAACAAACTTGAATCAGATCTACCCCGCAACATTGCATACCAAATATCAAAAGATTCTGCCTGCTGGATCTGGAGAAGAAGATTTTTGAAGAAATTTGCCTGAAATGCACTAAATTCGAATTCGAGCTCCTATAGTGAGCCCAAATATGAATCTAGGGAGCCGATTTGAACAAACTTGAATCAGATCCACCCTACAATGTTGCATACCAAATATCAAAAGATTCTGCCTGCTGGATCTGGAGAAGAAGATTTTCAAAGAAATTTGCCTGAAATGCAGTAAGTTCAAATTTGGGCTCCTATACTGAACCCAAATATAAACCCAGGGGGCCGATTTGAACAAACTTGAATCAGATCCACCCCACAATGTTGCATACCAAATATCAAAAGATTCTGCCTGCTGGATCTGGAGAAGAAGATTTTTTAAGAAATTTGCCTGAAATGCACTAAGTTCGAAATCGGGCTCCTATACTGAGCCCAAATATGAACCCAGGGGGCCGATTTGAACAAACTTGAATCAGATCCACCCTACAATGTTGCATACCAAATATCAAAAGATTCTGCCTGCTGGATCTGGAGAAGAAGATTTTTTAATGTTTTTCCCATTGCCTACAGTGTTAAAAAGTGCTGACTCAGCACTTTTTCAAAGTCCCGAAACTGTACCCTATGATAAAACCGATGGCAATTTTTTTTTACCAATCCTTTCTGTTGGTCCTAAGGAAGCTGCACACCAAATAAAAATTCTCAGTGCCGTGCAGTTTTGGAGATATGGGCGTTTTAAATTTTTTCTATTTTTAGCTCCTGTGGTTCCCACGGGGCTGCGGGAAAATTTTTTTTTGCATAAATCAAGTACTCATGACCCAATAAGCCCTCACATAAAATTTGGTTCAAATCAGCCTCTCGGTTTGGAAAATAGAAATTTTGGGCGGGGCAAAAAATTTTGCCCCTCTCATAACAACGTCAAGTATAGCCCCACAAACTTCTCTTGAACAAATCTGAGTCTACACCTCAAAAGGAAGCTGCACACCAAATATCAAGTCTCTGCTACTGCTGGTTCATGAGAAGAAGATTTACAAAGATTTTGGTGCCCCTTGGGGGTGTGGCACCACCCAGGAGGAGGGGCAACTTCATTTGAACAAATCTGAATTGGCATTAGGTAATAAACATTTAGCCAACATTTGAATAAAATTGGGCTAGTGGTTTAGGAGGAGAAGTCGATAATGTAAAGTTAACGCCGGACGGACGACGACGGACGACGGACAGAAAGTGATTAGTTAAGCTCCCCTTGAGCTTCGCTCAGGTGAGCTAAAAATAATGAAAATTAATTGGCGATTTTTTAGAATAGTGCTGGCCGGTTTTGCCCGTTACGTTAGGTAAAGGGTTAAAGCCCTAGGGAATTCTACTTATTTTTGCTCCCTTATAATAAGGTAACACTTTGATTTTGCCGTGGTTACTGGTGGAGATTGACTGCCTACATAGGCAGCCAAGACTTCACTAGGAATCATAAGTTTTAACCCTTAATTCATCATATTAATTTTATGTTAACTACTGTGTATACAAGTACACAACTGTGGATTACTTAACAGTGTTTCTACATTATTGTTGGCTGCCTGTACAGACAGCCAACAATGATGTAAATAAATGCATCCTACCAGTAGATTTCTCAAGGAAGAATACACTACACAACTTTTTTGGAGCAATATAAAAGGGTCTGTTTGTGACTGTATGCAGACTTGAGGGTTAACGAGAAGAAACCTTGGACAGACTGGTGTATGCAACAAACACACAACAATATCTTATAGTGTTTTATTACTTTAGGCCCCACAAAGCAGATCTGTTTCTCATGCCATTTTTTGTAAAACTGCAGGCAGGCATTTTTTTTTTATTTTTTATTTTTGTAATTATTTCTTTGCCGTCAAAAGTTCATACATATTCTTGTTCTTGGTCTGTTCTATGTTTTAGACCTCATAATCTACAGAATAGCATGGGTGGAGGTATATTTCACCCCTTAAGTGCAAGAAGGCTTTGCAATTCTAAAGTCTTGTTGCATTCAAGGGACAAATTTATCAATTTTATTAACTTGGGTAAAATATCAGACATAAGCCATTTTATTTTTATTCTTTTAAGTTTGCAATGGTTATAAAAAGAGAGCATGCGGCAGCCAAAATGACCATACAGGTGGGCCTGAGAAACAGATTTTGAACTTTTTAAGGCCTTTTGCCCTAGGCATAATTTTGGGTGTGAAAAGAAAATAATGTATCAGCAAAATATCTTTATACCTCAAGAGGGAAATACACTTTTCTTAATAAAAATTACATAAAACATTTAATAAATACAATTCACAATTCACTGATTCAATCTCAGTCAGAATATACCACTTTTCCATTTCTTGAAATCACAGAAATTCTCCAAGGTAGATGATATTAAAGTATTATGCCATTACCCAATGTAAGTACCTACAACAGTGCCAAAACCAAGACTCCCATTCGAAAATGAGATACAATTATTTCATGTATTTTTAATTATTAATGTCAACAAAACCATACCATGTGGCAACACATTGGAATGACCTTTTAATGGTTTTTAATTACCCCCAAATTCTCGAAACTTTTCACAAAAATTTTCTTATAAAAGACTAATCCCTAACCAAAGAGTATCTGACCTTTTGACCTGGTTTACTGATGACTGGCCAAATCTTTGGTAGGATGTACTTCAGCCAATATATGAAGCACTTATACAACTAAAAGTTTAACCAATCAAAAGAGTTAAAAAGTCTCCTCCCACCTAGTGATGTTTTCCAAAATTTGGAAGTAAGTGAACGGTGGCTTATCATTGCAGTAATGGCCAATGATATGCGTTGTTTGGGGATAACCTGTGAGAGGGTATCCTCACCTAGATGTATGGGGTTACAGGAAAATTTTGAAATTTATTACTGAAAACCTGATTTCTTGTTGATTTTCTGCAGTGAATTTCATTAACCTGATAATTAGGATGCTTCAGCCTCCCCCCGTTTTAATGAGAAAAACGTAGAAATGCATTGGTGGGTCATGGTTGAGTTACAAACTCCCCCTCCCCCCACCCCCCCCCCCCCAAAAAAAAAAACAAAAAAAAAAACAAAAAAACATGCAATGCATGCAACTTACCAAGAATGTCACTTTCGTGATGTCATTCTGAGTATTTATATCCCATGGTATATATTTTTTTATAATTCAGAAAGCAAGAAAGGGGCAGATAACCAACATGGGTTTTACCCCTTGAACCCTCATTTCCTGGAATGGTATTGCCTTTGTGTACATTTACAGTGAGATGGGTCAGTCCAATATCATTATGCAGGGAGGATAAAATAATAATTGCAGTCTGCAGCCGTTTGGCTGCAGACTGCATTTATTATTTTATCATCAATCATCAATGCTCTGCATATTGACCTCCTACAATAAGATAAAAATGAGACGGAATAATGCCTTGGACCGAAAATCGGTCTTATAGTTTCAAAGGGTTAATGTAGCCAGCAGGATGAAAGAGTGCTTGCTGTGTTCAACAGAGTGAGCACTCCTTCGTCTTGGTAGCTGCACAGTCTGTTGAATATTCGCCAAGATCAAGCCATCCCAGGTCTTGAATTTGCATGGGAGCAATGTTCCCCATCAGAAAAATTAGGGAAACAGCATTCCCCCACGTTTCCACAGGAAAGTATTACCTTCTCCACCTTCAAATTCAGGAAAAATTGCTTTAGAAAACAAAATTATTTTTTTTATAGGTCTCACAGATATATTTTGTGTAAAAAAGGCCAGGATAATACTGATGGAGGCCGATCTTTGTTAAATGAACCAGGTAATTACACTGAGTATTGGTAAGATATAGTATCTGAACAATAAAAGTTGGCAATGTTTGCATCAGTGTTCCCACTCCTTATATTCCATCCCATCCGGTGGTTTTACTTCAACTTTTTTTTCTCCCACTTCATTCCAGTTTGTGCTCAATACTGTTCCTCCACTTTCATACTAGAAGAGAAAAAAAAACAAGAATGTGAACCCCTTACTTGTAAATATATGTTTTTGCTAAGGGATTTTAAGGTATCCAATTATACACAGATTACTGCAACCATCAAAGGATCTGGATTAAATTCCGTCAAGTTGATGAGACAAGATCAGCCGTAGCTGAACAGGTCTCCTCAGCAATATGGAATCTGGCTACCTGATTGATTGACTTCTGTAATACTTTGTTTATTTCTTGACAGGAGGTATTTGTAAATTTAATACAACACCTGAAAAAAATAAGAAAAAAGAGCAATGCAAAGTGTTGCAAATGTCTCTTCCTGCAACTCCAGGGATAGCATATCCTGCTTATTGCAGTGGTGGGCATAAATGTCTGCCATTTTTGAACAAACAAACACACACATTTTACGTGTCATAGTTCCACTAATTGAGTATATATCTTTGTTTTAAAGGTGAATTAAATACTTATTGAATGGAATATCTATAACTGGATTATAAAAGAATATTTCTATATCTTTGTGAGTGAAAAGACAATGTATTAATGGTCATTTGAGTGTAAATTTCCACGAAAAGTGGGTAAACAAACCGCCCATTCAGAACAAAATTAGACTGGTGGTCTGAGAGCTGAGTGCAGTACCATATTCAGAATAATTTTCTATGTAGTTTTTGTGCTGGACTGACAGGTAGAAAAATTTAGTGTGAACGATTTTGTGAGGATAATTATGTTGAAGCTTTGGGGAAACACCCAAAGCTATCGCTGTTTCTTTGTTAAGATCAGCATGTGGCACCTTACCTCATCAGCAAACGGCAGAAAATAGCAATAGTTTCCAAATGACACTTGACAATCTTAAGTTGCAGAATGACAATTCCGGTAACGGTGCTCCTAAAATGTGTCAACTTTGTTGGGAGAATGACCATGTTTTGACTAGAATTTTACGGTGTCCTGTTGTTTGTTTTTTTCGAAACAGATTTTATGCTTTATCAGTAAACGATCGGCGGGAGGAATGAGTCTGACTGACTGACTCTCAGCCATGGTAGCAGTAACCCTGGTTAAGGGAACCTGTTCTGAGGTCGGAAAAGTTGGAAATTGGCCTTTCAGGATTAAAATATTAAATTTTGATATCTTGTGCATTGGGTAAAGGGTTAACTGAAAACTTCTCAGTAAATCTACTTTTATTTCATTTCTGATAATGAATAAAATAGAACATCTAAAATAGGAGGGTTATACACAGCAGCAACTCTTTTTCATAACGCAACTGGGAATTTAACCATTTTCCCAATGCAGATGATATCAACATTTATTATTTTAAATATCATTTTTAAAAATTTTTCAAGAAATTTCAAGAAAACCATATCATGCGACCCCCCACTGGAATGAGCTCAATGAGCTCGTTCCAAAGAGGGGTCACATCATATGTTTTTGTTGAAATTTTTTGAAATATAATATTTTTTCAGCTGCTGAATTTGCTTATTACACAGGCGGATGTGGCCGATTTGTTGGGTAAAAGGTTAACCAATTCAATCTTGTTTGACAGACCTCATTACTGCCTGATTTTTTGATATTTTGACATTATTTTAGAGGGTTAATAATGATGATTAACTTTCAACCCTTTACCTAACATAGCAGCAGCAAATTACAGTTAAAATGAGAAGTCCTGTCATGAAATGCGCACAAATAGCACGTCGACCTGCGTGTTAATCTATGCGTTATGACCATAGTAAGGCTATCAAATTCTGTACATATGGCCTGTGGGTAACCCAGAGGTCCATTGGCAGAAACATTGCCTGTGTTTGCTATGAGTAACCAGGAGACCTTGCCGTGCTTTGGATGCCATTTGATATGGCAACTGTGTGCAATTCCTACGCGCAATTAAGCCTAGATAAGCGCACAGTTTGTGACAGGTCTTCTACTTTTGACTGTAACCAAAACAAGGTGCAACATCACCAGTATCCCCCACAAAGGGTTTCTAAGTTGAAAAAACGCTGAAAAAGAACTCTAGAAAAAAGAAATATACAAAACCTGTTTGCTTGTGAATATCCTTTCCCCCATGGTAGTGATGAGACGATACGATAAATGACCCATCATCCGAATGCCGATGTTTTGGATGCGAAATCTGCCGATTGTTGATGCCAATGTCAGATGGTCAGTGTTTCATGTTTAACTGATGTTAATTGCCAACCAATGCACCATGTACACCTCCAATCCCGACAAGGGTTTAGTGGTGTTTGTTATCATTGTTGAGAGCTTTAATTAACAACTGAATTATTGATTAGGAGCACATTTTATTTTACTAATGGGCACTGCCATCTTGCATACGTAATATTTGATAAACAGGAATCGCAACAGAATAAAATGAAACAGAACAAACATAAACCCGAACTCTACCGTTTTATCTTTTATGGAAGCCGTCACGAAAATGCATCAAAGATAAGGCCAAAATACAAAAATATGCTAGATTTTCATTCCCGTCCAGGGGCCAGCTGCCTTGTCATTCCTCGAGTCGCCTTGGCTTACATTGGGGGTAAAAATTTAAGTTGCCCTCCAGAACTTCCTGGGGAGACATGGCAGTTTTATGCATTTTCTTGTGTTTTATTTTTTAAAAAAATGCTTCCACATTCATTAAGTAAACACGACTGCTGTTAAAATCCGTTATACAGTTCTAAAAAGTCCTGTCACAAACTGTGCACTTATCAAGGCTTAATTGCGCGTAGGAATTGCGCGCAATTGCCATATCGAATGGCATCCAAAGCACAGCAGGTTTCCCTGGTTACTCATAGCAAACACAGGCAATGTTTCTGCCAATGGACCTCCGGGTTACCCGGAGGTCCATTGGCTGAAACAATGCTTGTGCACAGGCCATATATACAGAATTTGATAGCCTTACTATGGTCATAACGTGCAGATTAACGTGCAGATCAACGTGCTATTTGCGCGCATTTCATGACAGGACTTCTAGTTTTAACTGTAGCAACCAGCACAAAGTGGCTGTTTAAAAACAAAGTGCCAGCAAAAGCAACGAATCACTCAAGGCATGCATTGTGTCAATTAGAATTTATTAAAATTAACCACCGTTTCGAAAGAATAAAAAATGCGATGGAGACAATTCATACATAAAAAGTCAAAATTGCTTACGGTTACAGTACACTTTTTTTCATTGAAAAATTTGTTCCATTGAAATTCGCACTGAAATTTGCATTTAAAGTTTTTCTTTGAAAACTTGTGTTCCAAGGGGGTTAAATGTAATAAGGCTATGATATAAATCGCACATATAAGGATGGATAAAAATGGCAGGCCTTCATTGCACCAATCGCACGTGTCAATGTAAGATGGTCTGCAGAAATTGTCATTTTTCTGCAGAGTGATAGTGTATTGGTATTATTATCCATCACAGAAGGGAAGGGAGACAACTGTAATATTTTATCATTTACCTTAGAAATAAATTAACTCAAATTGTTAAAAATGCTTGAATAAAGAAGAATATCGAAAACTTTTTTAACTATGACTTTCAATTCAAGGAGTTGGATTTTTTTCTCCATAATTCGTCATGTTAGCTATTGTTGTGTCCTTTATGTAGATTTATTTTGATACGATGTCATATATGTTTTATGTTTTTTTCTGACTTCTCTCTAAAATCAGCTGCCAGGCTGACCCCTGTTCCCATCAACACCAATTTTTTTTGTTTTTTTTTGTAACTTTATGCCCCCAAAATGAAGCTAAAAACGTTTAACAGGAGGAATGACATAGAACAGAGTTGGCAGATGAAAGCGGTTATGTTGCGGTTATTAGTCTTCCAATAACTCAATAAATAGAGGATATGGAATGAGTGTTTTTCTCATATAATATTTATGAAACGAGTCTAAGAATTTTCCGTTTTGGCGAGCCTCTGGCGAGCCCAAACGGAAAATTCGGACAAGTTTCATAAATATTATATGAGAAAAACACTCATTTCATATTCTATTTATCATATGGCAGACACACGCACAAATTAGCCGCTTAATATGACTTTTTAACACATCACCTAACTTGAGTTGCAGACGGCACTTGGAAAAAACATCCTCGTATAACTAAAAATTTTCATTTTTTGCTTCCAAAACATTGGTTATGACCCCTCATTGGAACAAGCTCATCGAGCTCGTTCCAATGAGGGGTCATAACCTATGTTTTGAAAGCAACAAGTGAAAATATAAAAAACTTAAGATGTGAGTCTTCCATGGAAGAGGTGTGTCGCCTGCACTATATTTTAATATTTCAGACAGAATTCTAAGTGGAAAAGGGGCATAACTCTGGAAAAAATACAGCGGATCAAAAAATAAAATAGGAGGTGCACAATGCCATTATGTGATAAAGAATCACTGAAAGTTTCATCAAAATCCATTCATAGGTTAAAGAGGAGTGGCGGATAAGAGAAAGTGTGACGCGGACGACGCAGACGACGCAAGACAACAAAAGTAATCCCTATATGTCGCTCCCCTCTTCGTGGGGCGGCGACACAAAAATGAATGGCGGTTTTCTTGTAGGTAAAAGATTAATACAATATAACCCACCCTAAACAGGACAGATAACATAAATTCTCCCTACTGAAATTATGCAAATGTGACCCAGTTATATTTTGTTTAGCCAATCAAATTGTCCAATTTTGAAATTGACCAATGAAAGCTCCCAACTCTAATTATGCAAATTATGAAAATGTGGCCCAGTTGTATTTTGTTCAGCCAATCAAATTGTCTAGTTTTGAAATTGACCAATGAAACTGACGGAAGGTTTTATTTATCACTGATTAATATGAAAAGAAAGTTAAAAAATTTATAGTAATTTATATATTTTTTATACTTACCAATGACCCAGACATAGCTGGTGCTAACTCTTAAAATATAGGGCCAAACACAAATTTTGCCCCCCAATCCCCAAAATTTGCATCTAAAACTAAAGAAAACATGTCCTGAAAGGCCCTCCACACCTCGCCCCCACTGCGCATGCGCAGTGTCAAGGACGTTCCGAAATTGGCGCCATTTATCATTCTAATAACCAGTGCCTGGTAAGCGCTATGTACTCAGCGGGGAGGCAAGAGTTCCCAACTCCTGGGAGGGCCATCCCCGTCTGGGTCATTGGTAAGTATAAAAAATATATAAATTACTATAAATTTTTTAACATTTTTATACTGTACCAATGACCCAGACATAGCTGAATAGTAAAAAGGCTGGAGGGCCAAGGACATAGAGCAAAATGGAATACGCTCAATAAAATAAAATAGAGTCATCCCCTATAGGGAAAAGAAGTAATAGGCCTTACATGTATCTTTCTTATTTATGATAAATTAGAAAGATACAACACCTTCCAAAAATTGAGCTTCATACATCCATGTACTCTATTAATATCCAATAATCCTTATACTAATAATTTTTAAAGTAAGCCAATAATAAAGTAAGTCTAGAGAATAGAGACTCTTATACTCCTAAAAGTGTGTGAGAATTGCATAATCATGTCCGTTGACATATGCAATATTCAAAAGCTATACTTTAAAAACTAAGACTTGAATGAATTTTATAAACTTAAACTTCTCACTAAACAACCATCCCAATAACAGCTCAGAATTACTAACTCCGGAGGAGGTATCCCCTTGTTTTCATAGTAAAAACAGGTGACCCAAGGGAACACCCTCCCCCCCCCCCCCCTTTTTCTTGCCCTGGGTCAAATAGCCCAGAGCGAAGAGGGCAGCCGAACGGAGACACTGCCGAAACAGACAGCCTACCTAGCTATAGTAGCAACTGTTAAGTGAATGACATTCTGAGCAGTAGATAATAGACCTAACAATAGAGGCCTCCAGAAATGGACTCGATATTTCTGAGATAAAATTCATGAATGGATGGCTGAGCGCAATGAGCAGCCTTCAAAAGTCTATAATAGCAACACTATTAATGTAAGCCCAAGAAGTAGAAGAACTCTTACTTCATGAGCCGAAATCTTAAGCACAACTGCTAAGCCAATGATATACCATAAGCAGTACGCTAGTTAATAGAATCGATTAACAATAAAATGGAGCGTAACGTCCTTCTACTAGACATCAAAGACAGAAGAAGCTTACGCCCTTGTAATAAACAGATATCTGTTTATAAATACATAAACTGTACCCGGAAAGAGTAAAGGCCTATGCCCATACGAAGACGGAAGGACCTTAAAATAATAGGTTCCGGATAATAGGAGCCTAACTCTTATGCAACAATCCAACCTAAATAGTAACGGAAGTATTGATTCCGAAACTATGAAAGTGAAAATCATCCATCGATAGTGCATGAAACTCACTGACTCTACAGTAAAAGAGAAACCAACAGAATTACTGTCTAAAAGGTCAGAATTTGAAAACTACTGTTTCCAGAGGCTCAAATGATTACTTAGCTAAATAAGAACCGAAGTTAAAATCCGTATAGGAATTTAATCTAAAGATTCTAAGTCTATTTATCAAAAAGTTACTAACTGACTTAGATGAAGAGACAAAAGACTCAATTGTAAACTATCGTAGAGTGCATAGGTATGAGGTAACAAACCTATAACCTAAATAACAACAGGCTGCAGTAGATCTTGTGAAACAAGTATACTAAAAACTAGCAATGCGTAATATGGAGGGATCAACAATATGAACATAATGATCCCTACACCACGACGGAAGAGCCTCCACTTTAGCAGCATAGAATAGCGAAGAAGAGGATCTCCTATAGTAAGAAATCGCGTCCAAAGCTCGTCCAGTACAGTGCTTACAATGCAATACGGACCACACAACGGAATACATGAAGGTTGCGACCTTGCTGGTTGTGATAAAGATGACACGATTTACCCAGTGAAAAAAGATCCTCACATAGAGGAAGATTTCACGTTAAGATCCACAGTAGACAAGAGAGTAAATTACTCATGATCTCTGTGAAGATAGAGATGCTATCAACAGAAATGTATTGTGGTTGTTTATCTTAGCAATACCTGCTAAAACAACAGCGCCGGAGGATACGCGTATCCTATCATTGCGTCCTATAGATCAATAGAGCGTTAACAGTATTAGCTCAGAGATCTGGACAAGCCAACACATACGTCTGCAATTGATTAGCAAGCTGTGTCATAATAAAACATCATTGGGCGCTCCCATAGATAGCAAATCTGATTAAATACTTGTTTGTTGAGAGTCCATTCTGACAGCAACAAGCGACCCGTAAGAGAACGGGAGTGCGATAAAACAATCAGACGACCCAGAATATGACGGACCAAAACTGAACTTGGTGTACTATAACCAACAGACGGATTCTTTCCATTAAATTGAATAACGGAAAGGAAAGAGTGCCTCCCTGGTTCCGGAAATACGCCACTACTGTCGAATTAAAGGACAGGAATTTGGGCATGCGTTTCTGAATAATGTTCATGCAATGACATAAAGCAAGCCTAAAAAACATTATTCCGCGGAAGTTAAACTGATAGCTAAAAGACTGCGGAACCCAAAGACCCTGGCACTTCGAATCCGTAGGGATCAGTATATATCCCAATCTGTTTGACTGGCAACCGTCATAACAGCCACACTAGGGTCCGGCAACTGCGGCGGCACTCTCTGAGTCAACCACCGAATGTTTGCCCCAGTCTGAATCTCTTGTAACACTAGATAGACAAGAGAATGTATAAATCAAGCAATTCATGGATTGCCGGAAAGTTGCCGTCGAAGAGAAGCTCCTCCGAGAACGAAGCGACTCTGAGAGAGTTCTTAACCTACTATCCACGCGTGGATGTAGCTAGGGCTGCATCACGTCTAACCAACTCCAATCAGCCACTGAAGGGCGGAGTTATACGTGAACAAACTACTGCCCTCAAAAGAAATTACATTGAGAATAATATCCCGTAAATCTTTTCTTGAAGACGTAATGATAACGCCTCAGTAAGGCGGATTACGTATAATAAAGCGTCTAAGTTAAGTCTACTATACATAATGTCGTTCCCAACATTGAAATTGGAAAAGACATAAACGGCGAAAAAGAATATATATGCAGTCTTTAATCACACCGTCTAGACGCATATGAACTCTCGGTATGCCCTGCTCTGCCAAAATAAACTATATGTAAAAAGATAAAATGGCAGAAATGAGCCACGCGGACAAGAAACTAAACTATCATGCTTAGTAGCAGGCTTGTATATATATATATAATATATAGCGTCGAAAAATAAAACACATGTTGTAATGACAATATTGGACTGCGTCGGTAAGTCAGGGACAAAGTCCCTGTACCGATCGAAAAATCCGAGTCCAATGACGCTATAAGTCTCTTATCCAAGATCGCAGCAATGAAGTCCGAAAAATAATCACTGGAAGAAATGCCAGAAGATATGAAAGGCATCTTCCGATACTACTAAAGGGAAAAACTCGAAATCTTTCGAATCCCTTTCGCCATCCTGTCGGACCCTATAAAGCGTTCGGTCGTCCGTAGCTTGATGCAACCGCGGACCGCACCGACCCAGCGCCGTCGGATAATTCCTGATTCGACCGAGAAACCGTCAATTGCTGGGATGCTGCGAACAACTGTGCTAACTCGGATAGCACGTCCGTCACTGAGGCCTGAGGAGCAGCGGTCTTACGATGCATTGCTGCAGGAAGCTCCGAGATCGTTACCCCGTGCATACTTCCAATATGCGAGCGAACGGAGTGTATAGGCCTCGTGTCCCTTGGCTACCGGATGGCGCGACCTATTCGCTGTGGAATCACTGAATGCCGAAACTGATTGGATACTCGAGGTCACGTAGCCAATGTGCGGTCGTGTGCCCTGCTGTGAGAATGAGGAAGCATTAAAGACAGTCTCTCGGACTGTCAATATAACGGAGCGTCCCGAGCAACGGACATATGCTCCGAATGTAAAAAATCTGAACCACAACATGCGGTCCCCTATGTTGTTGGCTTCCTCCGATCTGTCCTCAATCTGCCGTCACTGGGTGAGTACTAAAGTAATTAAAGTGCTCGCATCACCCAAATCTCCTTCCTAGACCGCAACGGACGAACCCGGCAGCCGAACCATTCGATGAATGTACGCTACACCGGGTGAGCTAGCGAATGTCATTCCGTAAGCGATAGACATATTCCATGAGCACTTATTGCCACTAACTCTTCATTAACTATGACGACAGAGGCACACTTTTGAAAGACATCTCCATAACTCTTCGAACAAGAAACCAGAAATGCTTGGATAGTAAGCATAAAATAATAATATATATAGCGTCGTTCAATAATTCGAAAGTTTGTGTGACATTATTGGACTATGTCGGAACTGAGGGACGATGTCCCTGAACCGAACCAAAAATTTCTAAGTCCACCGACGCTATCAGTTTCTTATCCGGCATCGCAGCATATGTTGTTCCGAAAGGGAAAGCTTGAAATCCACCGAATCCCTTTCGGTATCCCGTCGGACCGGATGAAACTTTCGGACGTCCGTACCCGCTTCCGCGGAGCGTCCCGACCCAGCATCGTCGGATAAAATATATGCGACAGATTCAGTTGATGCTGGGATGCTGCGATAAACTGTGCTATTAAGGAATGCACGTCCGTTCCCGAGGCCTGTGCAGTAGCGGACTTACGATGCATTGCCGCTGGAAGCTCCGTGTACGTTGACTCCCGCACACTTCCTATGCGAACGTCCGGAGTCTGCAGGCCTCGAGTCCCCGGCTACCGACCCAGCGCTGTCGGATAATTCTCGATCCGACACCGTTTCTGTCGGCTGCTGGGATGCTGCGATAAGCTGTGCTATGTGCACAAGAATGTCCGGCGTCGAGACCTGCGGAGGCGCAGTCTATCGGTGCTTCGCCGAGGGCAGCTCCGCATCAGATGGCTCCCGCATACTTCCTATGCGAACGTCCGGAGTCCATCGGTCTCGAATCCCTGGCTGCCGGATGGTGTGACCTGGTCGCCGAAGAATCCTTGATCGGCGAAGCTGGTAATATATCGGCGGTCACGCAGCCAAGGTGCGGTCGTGTGCGCTGACGAGAAGAGGAAGCCTTAGCAGTCTCAGCGGACTGCCTATACAACGGAGCGTCCCGAGCGACGGACGTATGCTCCGCTAACGACACATTTGTACCACAACATCTGGGGCCAGATGTTGTTGAACGAGAGAGGGGCCTCTCTCGCTTGCCGTCCGGATGGACCGGAACGAGCTATGAACCGACTAAAAGGCTTCCTCCGTTCTCCCTCCAATCCGCCGTCACTGGGTGTGCATTAAGTTAATTTTATAGTGCTCGCATCACCCCAAAATTCCTTCTAGACCGCAACGGACGAACCCGGCTGCCGAGCCATTCGGTGAATGGACGCTACACCGGGCGAGCTAGCGGACGTCAAAGGCCGTCGAACCTACTAGGGTCCTCTTAGGCAATTGGCGTATTACATGAGCACTTTTCCGCTAGCCCTTCATTAATTGTGACGACGGAGGCACACTGTTGGAAGACATCACAGATACATCACCCTAATCTTGATCGTCTGAAATAGAAATTGATAAAGTAGAGTGACCCTGCGGGGAAAGGACCGGAGTGTCCAAATCCCCAACAACATACCGTGACATACGCTTCCCATATTGTCATCGAAATCATACGATACAGAACAGGAGTTAATGCGAGTACACTGACCACATATAGAATGATAATAAGGTCAGAGGAAGACTTCCTCCTAAAACAATTGATCAATATCCTTTCAATGTGAAAAGAAAACAAGTCCTGGTACTCGCACTAACCCCTGGCAATCAAAATACATAATAATAATATGATCCATTAATATAGAAAAAATAATTGAAATCAAAATATTTTGAAAAAATATTTTTTCAGAACAGCCCAAGTTTCTGAAAAGTAACGTTGAGCCCCAATGGATCCCAAGCCTAAGTGTGGACAAAAATTTTAAAAATATTTTAAACAATTTATTCAACACTTACGAACAATAATAATGTATCTAGTTATGATTAAAATAACATAAAGATATTATTATTTAGAAATCCCCCCCTCACACAGAGGGCTGTTGTAAATGTAAACAATGAGTGTAAAAACACTAAAATAAGACTCCAGGCACCCAGGCCCGAAATCAGTTACCAAAAATACACCATCTGATGCAAAACAGAGACTTCCAGGGAAGAAACTGCAGAACATCAGATGGTAGATGCAGAACACCACGCCTAACCACCCGTAGGTGAAGACGTAAACATGGGGAAAGAACAGAATTCATTCTGTTATTAAGCTAAAACTCCCAAGAAATTTTAGTAATAATAATTACAGAAACTATGCCAAAAGCATGGGAGAATAGCAAGGGGGAACTTAAAGGACAGGGAGAGAGGAAAAACACTTGAAAAAACAGTGTAACTAAATAATCAGAATGACAACAAAATGGCTGCTGCCTTGAAAATAGGTAACTTAACATAATTTCATTAAAAAATTTTAAGTTACAGCCCTGATAATATTCTGTCACACATTCTTTTCCTCTCCTCCTTTTGTATCCTCCTTAGAATCACCATTTCACTAATATTTATGTGTCTGGCATCATTTAAACTGAGATTTAAAAGCACAAAGATCAGTCAGATGTTAACTGATGAAGGGCCAAACTTAGAATAATAAATGGCGCCAATTTCGGAACGTCCTTGACACTGCGCATGCGCAGTGGGGGCGAGGTGTGGAGGGCCTTTCAGGACATGTTTTCTTTAGTTTTAGATGCAAATTTTGGGGATTGGGGGGCAAAATTTGTGTTTGGCCCTATATTTTAAGAGTTAGCACCAGCTATGTCTGGGTCATTGGTACAGTATAAAAATATATCAAATGTTTTAAAGTGAACAAAACGGACGAGTCATATGATAATTTATTTTATTATTTTTTACAAATTAACAGTTGTGATTTACATATTTATACTCAATAAAACACTGCACAACTTTTGTGGAATAAAACTGGGTTTTATTGTTTGTCTAACTTCCAGAACAAATGAAGAACCACATGGTTATTTTCTTTTAAGCATAATGTGAATAATATCCTACAATTCTCATTTATGGCCTTACTTCATAAATATTAATTACCTGGGTCAGAAAAATTTGTGACCTCTCACAAACTCAGTAAATTAGTTTTGAATATTATTTATTTATTTATTGGTGTTTAAGGTCACACACTTATGCATAATGGCAAATCGTGACCATGACAGTTTAACTGGTGGAGGAAGCCGGAGTACCTGGAGAGAACTACTGAGCATCGACAAGCAACTGGCAGCCCAACATTCTAACTCTGTTCAAGCTCCGCTCAAGTATTGTTACAGAGGCTGAAGACATGTACACCATCGACATGCAGTATGCCTTAGTACACAACGTCATCATGCCACCAGTTTTGAATATTCATTTGTGTACTTTTTGTGTTGACATGAACATTGGAGCATTTTCATTTCTTTTCTGTTTTGGGTGAGGTCGTTGGTTAAATAGCATCAATTCTTGTATTCTGAGGAAGTAAAAATAAAAATAACCTCACCCCAATTTTGAAAAATGTTGGATGAAAATCTAGCATATATTTTGTTATGACCTAATATACACAATGTCGCAAACAAGTTCCTGCAATTTCTTGCTGTGATTTTTTAATTTCTTTGATATCCAGCCGATACTCAATTTCCACCAGTGCTTGGAGGAATTTGTTGAAAGCAAATGGATCTACAAATCGCCGAAGAGTCACTTCAATAAAAACGTCTTAAATCTGCATGATGAATTGAGGAAATCTCAACAATTTTTTTTTTTATGCGTGACCATCGGCAAAAGACGATCTCACATCCCCGACTACCGATTGTCAACCAATGGGTGCTTATGAGGCGATGGCTGATTGTATACTGATTAATCGCCCTCATCACTACCCCATGGTGGTCTATCAGCATACCAATGATCATTTAAATCCAACATCCACTTACTGAGATATGAAAGTCCAAAGTTATTATGGACAGATTTTTGTTTTTGTGGGGGATAACAAGGCTAACATGGCCTGAAATATCCTGACACTTTGTCAATAAAATTGTACAAATATGGCTGTCATTGGAACTGGCTCAATGAGCTGGTTCCAATGACATCCATATTTGTAAGGTTTTGTTGATAAATATTATTTATATTTCAAAATATCAAGGTAAGTTTGTTAAAAATTAAAAAGCTGTGTTGGATAAAGAGCTAACATGTGTCATCAGTATACAACAGGGGTTCAACCATGGTGGCCTAACTTGATCCTGGGACACTCATAATAGGTATGGATTCTGGCAACCATTTTGGCGAGAATCCAATGGATTCTCCCAAATTTAGTTGAAATATAAGTCCTGATAGGGTTTTAATGTAGCTGTTTACCACAGAATATAATCATTAGTTCTTGAGAATATTTAACGAGAGGGGCAACGCATAGCGTGTGCCAATGCCCCGACGCTCCAAAGGTCAACAGAGTGAAAAAGGGCCATAACTCTGGAAAAAATCTGTGGAAGAAACTCACCCTACACAGGTATGGTTTCCCCATGATGCTCTATCACAACACCAAATCCGAGTAGCAGTGGCTGAGATACAAGGGAAAATGCTGGTATGGGCGGATGGATGGGCGGACAGATGAATGGATGGAGGTGTCCACTAAATACTCCTTCGACTTTTCATTTCGGTGGCATAATAAAACATCTGAATTCTAAAATACTCACAAATGATTTCATCATGGCTTTTTTGGTTTCGTCTGTCCCATCTTTGAAAATTTTTTGGAAAAGTTCATTTAAAGCTGCATCTCCTTCCTTTTTTTCACCTTTTTCTTCATCCTCCACTTCATGAGCTAATTTATTCCAATCAGTGGTGTGGCGACTTGAGGACGGATACTTAATAGAACTTCCTGACACTGCAAAAAGAAACACAAATTCTTTGTCAATTTGAAAATTTAAAACCATTATCTTATGTAACTTACACGACAACATCTGTGTTGATATCTTTAGAGGAATCGGGACACTGGGGCTTCTCTGGGTATACAGAGAATTGGCAGGAGCTTGAAAATTGAGAAATGTGAGGCACATGATTAAACAGGTAGACCAAATTTTAGTGCAATTGAGGAAAAGTTAAAAAATTTATAGTAATTTATATATTTTTTATACTTACCAATGACCCAGACATAGCTGGTGCTAACTCTTAAAATATAGGGCCAAACACAAATTTTGCCCCCCAATCCCCAAAATTTGCATCTAAAACTAAAGAAAACATGTCCTGAGAGGCCCTCCACACTTCGCCCCTACTGCGCATGCGCAGTGTCAAGGACGTTCCGAAATTGGCGCCATTTATCATTCTAATAACCAGTGCCTGGTAAGCGCTATGTACTCAGCGGGGAGGCAAGAGTTCCCAACTCCTGGGAGGGCCATCCCCGTCTGGGTCATTGGTAAGTATAAAAAATATATAAATTACTATAAATTTTTTAACATTTTTATACTGTACCAATGACCCAGACATAGCTGAATAGTAAAAAGGCTGGAGGGCCAAGGACATAGAGCAAAATGGAATACGCTCAATAAAATAAAATAGAGTCATCCCCTGTAGGGAAAAGAAGTAATAGGCCTTACATGTATCTTTCTTATTTATGATAAATTAGAAAGATACAACACCTTCCAAAAATTGAGCTTCATACATCCCTGTACTCTATTAATATCCAATAATCCTTATACTAATAATTTTTAAAGTAAGCCAATAATAAAGTAAGTCTAGAGAATAGAGACTCTTATACTCCTAAAAGAGTGTGAGAATTGCATAATCATGTCCGTTGACATATGCAATATTCAAAAGCTATACTTTAAAAACTAAGACTTGAATGAATTTTATAAACTTAAACTTCTCACTAAACAACCATCCCAATAACAGCTCAGAATTACTAACTCCGGAGGAGGTATCCCCTTGTTTTCATAGTAAAAACAGGTGACCCAAGGGAACACCCTCCCCCCCCCTTTTTCTTGCCCTGGGTCAAATAGCCCAGAGCGAAGAGGGCAGCCGAACGGAGACACTGCCGAAACAGACAGCCTACCTAGCTATAGTAGCAACTGTTAAGTGAATGACATTCTGAGCAGTAGATAATAGACCTAACAATAGAGGCCTTCAGAAATGGACTCGATATTTCTGAGATAAAATTCATGAATGGATGGCTGAGCGCAATGAGCAGCCTTCAAAAATCTATAATAGCAACACTATTAATGTAAGCCCAAGAAGTAGAAGAACTCTTACTTCATGAGCCGAAATCTTAAGCACAACTGCTAAGCCAATGATATACCATAAGCAGTACGCTAGTTAATAGAATCCATTAACAATAAAATGGAGCGTAACGTCCTTCTACTAGACATCAAAGACAGAAGAAGCTTACGCCCTTGTAATAAACAGATATCTGTTTATAAATACATAAACTGTACCCGGAAAGAGTAAAGGTCTATGCCCATACGAAGACGGAAGGACCTTAAAATAAAAGGTTCCGGATAATAGGAGCCTAACACTTATGCAACAATCCAACCTAAATAGTAACGGAAGTATTGATTCCGAAACTATGAAAGTGAAAATCATCCATCGATAGTGCATGAAACTCACTGACTCTACAGTAAAAGAGAAACCAACAGAATTACTGTCTAAAAGGTCAGAATTTGAAAACTACTGTTTCCAGAGGCTCAAATGAATACTTAGCTAAATAAGAACCTGAAGTTAAAATCCGTATAGGAATTTAATCTAAAGATTCTAAGTCAATTTATCAAAAAGTTACTAACTGACTTAGATAAAGAGACAAAAGACTCAATTGTAAACTATCGTAGAGTGCATAGGTATGAGGTAACATAAACCTATAACCTAAATAACAACAGGCTGCAGTAGATCTTGTGAAACAAGTATACTAAAAAATAGCAATGAGTAGTATGGAGGGATCAATCATATGAACATAATGATCCCTACACCACGACGGAAGAGCCTCCACTTTAGTCGCATAGAATAGCGAAGAAGAGGATCTCCTATAGTAAGAAATCGCGTCCAAAGCTCGTCCAGTACAGTGCTTACAATGCAATACGGACCACACAACGGAATACATGAAGGTTGCGACCTTGCTGGTTGTGATAAAGATGACACGATTTACCCAGTAAAAAAAGATCCTCACATAGAGGAAGATTTCACGTTAAGATCCACAGTAGACAAGAGAGTAAATTACTCATGATCTCTGTGAAGATAGAGATGCTATCAACAGAAATGTATTGTGGTTGTTTATCTTAGCAATACCTGCTAAAAACAACAGCGCCGGAGGATACGCGTATCCTATCATTCCGTCCTATAGATCAATAGAGCGTTAACAGTATTAGCTCAGAGATCTGGACAAGCCAACACATACGTCTGCAATTGATTAGCCAGCTGTGTCATAAATAAAACATCATTGGGCGCTCCCATAGATAGCAAATCTTGATTGAATACTTGTTTGTTGAGAGTCCATTCTGACAGCAACAAGCGACCCGTAAGAGAACGGGATTGCGATAAAACAATCAGACGACCCAGAATATGACGGACCAAAACTGAACTTGGTGTACTATAACCAACAGACGGATTCTTTCCATTAAATTGAATAACGGAAACGAAAGAGTGCCTCCCTGGTTCCGGAGATACGCCACTACTGTCGAATTAAAGGACAGGAATTTGGGCATGCGTTTCTGAATAATGTTCATGCAATGACATAAAGCAAGCCTAAAAAACATTATTCCGCGGAAGTTAACTGATAGCTAAAAGACTGCGGAACCCAAAGACCCTGGCACTTCGAATCCGTAGGGATCAGTATATATCCCAATCTGTTTGACTGGCAACCGTCATAACAGCCACACTCGGGTCCGGCAACTGCGGCGGCACTCTCTGAGTCAACCACCGAATGTTTGCCCCAGTCTGAATCTCTTGTAACACTAGATAGACAAGAGAATGTATAAATCAAGCAATTCATGGATTGCCGGAAAGTTGCCGTCGAAGAGAAGCTCCTCCGAGAACGAAGCGACTCTGAGAGAGTTCTTAACCTACTATCCACGCGTGGATGTAGCTAGGGCTGCATCACGTCTAACCAACTCCAATCAGCCACTGAAGGGCGGAGTTATACGTGAACAAACTACTGCCCTCAAAAGAAATTACATTGAGAATAATATCCCGTAAATCTTTTCTTGAAGACGTAATGATAACGCCTCAGTAAGGCGGATTACGTATAATAAAGCGTCTAAGTTAAGTCTACTATACATAATGTCGTTCCCAACATTGAAATTGGAAAAGACATAAACGGTGAAAAAGAATATATGCAGTCTTTAATCACACCGTCTAGACGCATATGAACTCTCGGTATGCCCTGCTCTGCCAAAATAAACTATATGTAAAAAAGATAAAATGGCAGAAATGAGCCACGCGGACAAGAAACTAAACTACCATGCTTAGTAGCAGGCTTGTATATATATATAAATATATAGCGTCGAAAAATAAAACACTTGTTGTAATGACAATATTGGACTGCGTCGGTAAGTCAGGGACAAAGTCCCTGTACCGATCGAAAAATCCGAGTCCAATGACGCTATAAGTCTCTTATCCAAGATCGCAGCAATGAAGTCCGAAAAATAATCACTGGAAGAAATGCCAGAAGATATGAAAGGCATCTTCCGATACTACTAAAGGGAAAACTCGAAATCTTTCGAATCCCTTTCGCCATCCTGTCGGACCCTATAAAGCGTTCGGTCGTCCGTAGCTTGATGCAACCGCGGACCGCACCGACCCAGCGCCGTCGGATAATTCCTGATTCGACCGAGAAACCGTCAATTGCTGGGATGCTGCGAAACAACTGTGCTAACTCGGATAGCACGTCCGTCACTGAGGCCTGAGGAGCAGCGGTCTTACGATGCATTGCCGCAGGAAGCTCCGAGATCGTTACCCCGTGCATACTTCCAATATGCGAGCGAACGGAGTGTATAGGCCTCGTGTCCCTTGGCTACCGGATGGCGCGACCTATTCGCTGTGGAATCACTGAATGCCGAAACTGATCGGATACTCGAGGTCACGTAGCCAATGTGCGGTCGTGTGCCCTACTGTGAGGATGAGGAAGCATTAAAGACAGTCTCTCGGACTGTCAATATAACGGAGCGTCCCGAGCAACGGACATATGTTCCGAATGTAAAATATCTGAACCACAACATGCGGTCCCCTATGTTGTTGGCTTCCTCCGATCTGTCCTCAATCTGCCGTCACTGGGTGAGTACTAAAGTAATTAAAGTGCTCGCATCACCCAAATCTCCTTCCTAGACCGCAACGGACGAACCCGGCAGCCGAACCATTCGATGAATGTACGCTACACCGGGTGAGCTAGCGAATGTCACTCCGTAAGCGATAGACATATTCCATGAGCACTTATTGCCGCTAACTCTTCATTAACTATGACGACAGAGGCACACTTTTGAAAGACATCTCCATAACTCTTCGAACAAGAAACCAGAAATGCTTGGATAGCAAGCATAAAATAATAATATATATAGCGTCGTTCAATAATTCGAAAGTTTGTGTGACATTATTGGACTATGTCGGAACTGAGGGACGATGTCCCTGAACCGAACCAAAAATTTCTAAGTCCACCGACGCTATCAGTTTCTTATCCGGCATCGCAGCATATGTTGTTCCGAAAGGGAAAGCTTGAAATCCACCGAATCCCTTTCGGTATCCCGTCGGATCGGATGAAACTTTCGGACGTCCGTACCCGCTTCCGCGGAGCGTCCCGACCCAGCATCGTCGGATAAAATATATGCGACAGATTCAGTTGATGCTGGGATGCTGCGATAAACTGTGCTATTAAGGAAAGCACGTCCGTTCCCGAGGCCTGTGCAGTAGCGGACTTACGATGCATTGCCGCTGGAAGCTCCGTGTACGTTGACTCCCGCATACTTCCTATGCGAACGTCCGGAGTCTGCAGGCCTCGAGTCCCCGGCTACCGACCCAGCGATGTCGGATAATTCTCGATCCGACACCGTTTCTGTCGGCTGCTGGGATGCTGCGATAAGCTGTGCTATGTGCACAAGAATGTCCGGCGTCGAGACCTGCGGAGGCGCAGTCTATCGCTGCTTCGCCGAGGGCAGCTCCGCATCAGATGGCTCCCGCATACTTTTCCTATGCGAACGTCCGGAGTCCATCGGTCTCGAATCCCTGGCTGCCGGATGGTGTGACCTGGTCGCCGAAGAATCCTTGATCGGCGAAGCTGGTAATATATCGGCGGTCACGCAGCCAAGGTGCGGTCGTGTGCGCTGACGAGAAGAGGAAGCCTTAGCAGTCTCAGCAGACTGCCTATACAACGGAGCGTCCCGAGCGACGGACGTATGCTCCGCTAACGACACATTTGTACCACAACATCTGGGGCCAGATGTTGTTGAACGAGAGAGGGGCCTCTCTCGCTTGTCGTCCGGATGGACCGGAACGAGCTATGAACCGGACTAAAAGGCTTCCTCCGTTCTCCCTCCGATCCGCCGTCACTGGGTGTGCATTAAGTTAATTTTATAGTGCTCGCATCACCCCAAAATTCCTTCTAGACCGCAACGGACGAACCCGGCTGCCGAACCATTCGGTGAATGGACGCTACACCGGGCGAGCTAGCGGACGTCAAAGGCCGTCGAACCTACTAGGGTCCTCTTAGGCAATTGGCGTATTACATGAGCACTTTTCCGCTAGCCCTTCATTAATTGTGACGACGGAGGCACACTGTTGGAAGACATCACAGATACATCACCCTAATCTTGATCGTCTGAAATAGAAATTGATAAAGTAGAGTGACCCTGCGGGGAAAGGACCGGAGTGTCCAAATCCCCAACAACATACCGTGACATACGCTTCCCATATTGTCATCGAAATCATACGATACAGAACCGGAGTTAATGCGAGTACACTGACCACATATAGAATGATAATAAGGTCAGAGGAAGACTTCCTCTTAAAACAATTGATCAATATCCTTTCAATGTGAAAAGAAAACAAGTCCTGGTACTCGCACTAACCCCTGGCAATCAAAATACATAATAATAATATGATCCATTAATATAGAAAAAATAATTGAAATCAAAATATTTTGAAAAAATATTTTTTCAGAACAGCCCAAGTTTCTGAAAAGTAACGTTGAGCCCCAATGGATCCCAAGCCTAAGTGTGGACAAAAATTTTAAAAATATTTTAAACAATTTATTCAACACTTACGAACAATAATAATGTATCTAGTTATGATTGAAATAACATAAAGATATTATTATTTAGAAATCCCCCCCTCACACAGAGGGCTGTTGTAAATGTAAACAATGAGTGTAAAAACACTAAAATAAGACTCCAGGCACCCAGGCCCGAAATCAGTTACCAAAAATACACCATCTGATGCAAAACAGAGACTTCCAGGGAAGAAACTGCAGAACATCAGATGGTAGATGCAGAACACAACGCCTAACCACCCGTAGGTGAAGACGTAAACATGGGGAAAGAACAGAATTCATTCTGTTATTTAGCTAAACTCCCAAGAAATTTTAGTAATAATAATTACAGAAATTATGCCAAAAGCATGGGAGAATAGCAAGGGGGAACTTAAAGGACAGGGAGAGAGGAAAAACACTTGAAAAAACAGTGTAACTAAATAATCAGAATGACAACAAAATGGCTGCTGCCTTGAAAATAGGTAACTTAACATAATTTCATTAAAAAATTTTAAGTTACAGCCCTGATAATATTCTGTCACACATTCTTTTCCTCTCCTCCTTTTCTATCCTCCTTAGAATCACCATTTCACTAATATTTATGTGTCTGGCATCATTTAAACTGAGATTTAAAAGCACAAAGATCAGTCAGATGTTAACTGATGAAGGGCCAAACTTAGAATGATAAATGGCGCCAATTTCGGAACGTCCTTGACACTGCGCATGCGCAGTAGGGGCGAAGTGTGGAGGGCCTCTCAGGACATGTTTTCTTTAGTTTTAGATGCAAATTTTGGGGATTGGGGGGCAAAATTTGTGTTTGGCCCTATATTTTAAGAGTTAGCACCAGCTATGTCTGGGTCATTGGTACAGTATAAAAATATTTGATTTGAACTCCCAGGAATTCAATTTTATGGCATTTGAAGAGATACATCATCAATGTTTGCAATGAAACAACACTAACGGTGACTGCCCGGCCATGGATACCCCAAAACTATGGCCAAATGGCCTATATAATACTGGAATGAAAAGTTTTGTGTTGAATTTGGTGCTCACTGAAGTCCATAAGGTTTCAAATTCAATAAAATCCATCTGAACATAGATGCGAAAAACTGTATTGACCTTATTGCCATAAGGTCAATACAGCCACTAATAGATTGGAACTTTCTCAAAGGAACCATAAAATGGATGAATGGCACTTGAATTGGGATACAATACAAGTCAAAATAAAGTTGAAGGATAACCGCTATAAGCTATGTATCTTTCTCTTCTTACAGTGATAAGACCAGAAACTAACATCATTTCCTGAAAAGCTCTCACAGAGGTTTCCAGAAAAAGATGTCAGATTCTGGTATTATCAGTGGACAAGCAACAGTATACTTAGTTTATTGCAGTTATGTTACAACTTATTTTGACTTGAACTGTAATGTGCAAGTTCTTTTGACAATGATATCTTAATGGTTTTATTGGAAAAGAGAGATAAAATTTTCCCCCATGAGTGGAATTTAGTTTAAAAAAAAAACTGTTTTGGATAAAGGTTTAACTGATATAGATTAACCTTTTAAACAATGAAAGACTGCACACAGATTGTAAATGACGAAAGTGTGTAAGCAGACGACAACTTCGTCTGACAGGAATTGTAGATCTACAGTTAAAACCAGAAGTCCTGTCACTAACTGTGCGCTTATCTAGGCTTAATTGCGCGAAGGAATTGCGCGCAATTGCTATATCAAATGACACCAAAAGCATGGCAGGTTCTCCTTGTTACCCATACAAACACAAGCAAAGTTTCAGCCAATGGACCTCCGGGTTACCCGGAGGTCCAATGGCTGCAACTTTGCTTGTGCACAGGCCGTATGTGCAGAATTTGATAGCCTTTCTATCGTCATAACGCGTACACTAACGCGCAAATCGACGTGCTATTTGTGCGCATTTCAGGACAGGACTTCTAGTTTTAACTGTATGGCTCGGGACGGACAAATACAGTGTGTGAGAAACTTATTAAGTATTCCCACTCCTGTGACCTTGACCTTTATCACTCGAGCAGGGTGTTGCTGTGTAAAAGACCTTCCATTGGTCTTTACCCTTATGTAAACTTTCATGGAAATTCACCAAAGAATTAGAATTATGGCTCCAGACGGACAAATAAAGTAGAACAGACGGATGGACAGATAGATGGAAGGGTGGACAACCTGGATTTAAGATGCCTCCCTATTGGGGGGAGGGGGAATAAAAAAGATTTATTGTTATAACTTAAGTCTTTACCTAACATAACATCCCTATCAAGACAGAACTCACAATGAAAGTGTCAATGACACTGTAGCTTAACTTGACTGTGTGTAGTGTTTGATGAAAAGGATAATGTTCCATGTTATGAAAGGATTATGATTATGGGGCTTGAGGCTCTCACCTGACCAAAGTTGTTTAAAGAAGTATTTAATTACCATCTATGGCTAGTTAACACTACAGAGGAATGAAGTTATTTAATTATTTATAACTCTGTTGCCCATGCCAGATTTTTTTTTCCAGTACTGGGAGGCGACCACAGAAATAATACCCAGATTTTTAGTAATGCAAAACTAGGGAGTCCAAATATCTTCTTCTGGATTATTTTCAAACTACCTGTGGATCCACTACTTGTTGGATAAGGCCTAAAAAAAATAAAAATCTGTTTCTCAGGCCCTCCCGCATGGTCCTTTTGGCTGCCGCATGCTCTCTTTTTATAACCTATCCAAACTTAAAAAAAACAAAATCGAATTGATTATGTCTGATATTTTACCCAAGTTAATAAAATTGTCCCTTGAGTGCAAGAAGGCTTTACAATGCTTTAGCATTGCAAAGCCTTCTTGCACTCCAGGGACATAATACACCACCACCCATGCTATTAAGTAGATTACGGGGCCTAAAACATAAAACAAACCAAGAACATGAACTTTTTAATGGCAAAGAAATAATTACAAAAATAAATGAAAGAGTCAATGACTCTGTAGCTCAACTTGGATATGACAGGAATTAGTACTTGCTGTGACCAAGACAACTGAATAATGAATATGACAGGAATTAGTATTTGTTTTGGCCCAGTCAACAATAATAAAAGAATTACAAGGTGACTGTAATGGACTACAGATTAAGACCAATCATTGTAGATTATTATTTTTGTGTGGAAATTTTAAGTCCCAAACAAAATATTTTCAGACTAAAATTTTTTCTTCTTCTTAAAATTGACCAAAATGCATCAAAACACAAAAAACTAATTTCCGGATTTTGGTCCAAAATTTTCTAAGTCCCACCCGGACCCCTAATTTGCACAATTTATTCACGAGAAAAACTCTGTATTATATGTAATGTATCCCATGGTACTAAACATTCATACAAAAATTTATTCAAATCAGATCTTTCATTTGGAAGTTCTGCGCAAAAATCTGATTGCACTTAATTTTGAACAAAATGGCTGCTAGCGGCCATCTTGAATTTCAGACTGGACCCAAAAACACTCCTTCTCGTCCCACAGTGATAACAAAGGTACCCAAGAAGTTTCGTGAAGATCGGTTCATAAATACGGCCTCTAGCCCGAGCCGTATTGGGATTTGCACTCACAGTGCTGAAAGTAACACTAAATAAATCAAAGTTAGCCTAATTTGCATAATTTACGCACAAGAAAAAAACCTGTAATATATGTAATGTATCCCATGGTACTAAACATTCATACAAAAAATTATTCAAATCAGAGCTTTCATATGGAAGTTCTGTACAAAAAACAGATTTCGGCATCGTCGGTACAAAATGGCTGCTGGCAGCCATTTGGAATTTGGGACTGCACCCAAAAACACCCGTTCTCGTCCCACGGTCATAACAAAGGTACCCAAGAAGTTTCGTAAAGATTGGTTCATAAATACGGCCTCTAGCCCGAGCCATAGCAGCTTGGCACTTACAGCTCTGAAAGTAACACTAAATAAATCAAAGTTAGTCTAATTTGCATAATTTATGCACGAGAAAAAAACCCGTATTATATGTGATGTATCCCATTGTACTATACATTTATACAAAACTTTATTCAAATCAGAACTTTCATACAGAAGTTCTGTACAAAAAACTGATTTTTGCATCATCGGTACAAAATGGCCACTGGCAGCCATCTTGAATTTTGGACCACACCCAAAAACACTCGTTCCCGTCCCAGGGTCATAACAAAGGTACCCAAGAAGTTTCGTAAAGATTGGTTCATAAATACGGCCTCTAGCCCGAGCCATAGCAGCTTGGCACTTACAGCTCTGAAAGTAACACTAAATAAATCAAAGTCAGTCTAATTTGCATAATTTACGCACGAGAAAAAAACCCGTATTATATGTGATGTATCCCATGGTACTAAACATTTATACAAAACTTTATTCAAATCAGAACTTTCATACAGAAGTTCTGTACAAAAAACTGATTTTTGCATCATCGGTACAAAATGGCCGCTGGCAGCCATCTTGAATTTCGGACCACACCTAAAAACACTCGTTCCCGTCCCAGGGTCATAACAAAGGTACACAAGAAGTTTCGTAAAGATCGGTTCATAAATACGACCTCTAGCCCGAGCCATAGCCAATTGTTGACGTACGGACAGACGGACAGACGGCCAGACGGACAGACGGACGACGGGCCATGACAATAGCTCAAATTTGACTTCGTCAAAGTTGAGCTAAAAATAAAATAAAAAAACGCTCACACGCATGCAATTTTACAAAAAAATAGCCTGAGAAACAGAGTATCTACTTTGTGAGGCCTAATACTATATTTTTGTTATTAAATTATTACACACTGTAACACCCCACCATGCCAATTCTTCCTGGCCTACCGTGGGTGCTCATTGCAATTCAAAACAAGAGCTACTGAAACAATTTCAAATTCAATCCTCCAAAATAAAACAAGAGAACCCACAGGCATGGCTAAATACGCCCATTTTGAATTGTACTGCCACTACAAAAAAATGTTAATAGATGGTTGAATTGTAAGTCAAAAAAGGACCATAATTCATGTAAAAATAATTGGACTGAACCCATATTCGAACTTGGCCTGTACTACTAGCTGAGTAATACACAATGCCAACTTTATGTGAGATGAAATAATCCAACCTGGAGTTATCAGTCAGAAACCAAAAAAGTTCATGGACGGACAGTTGGCTGCTATTGTGTGTAGCCAACTGTGACCAACATAAGAAGCTCTGATCATACTAAGGAAATCAGCCGAGTTTCAAGAAGATTGATGTATAAATGAGACTGGAGAGTGATCAGAAGATATCCACAATGGCTACCTTTATGAGTGGCCATTATGGGCAGTCAGTCATTACCAAAATAGGACAATCTTATCGAATCATCACTAAGTCACCCTGTCATATTAAAAAAAAAATTGATTCATGCAACTTGTAGCCTATGCTGAAGAAATCCAACATGACTGCACTGCTGTAGCAGTCATTGCCGGTGGCCAACTGTGAACATAATGTTCTCTTCTAGACATGAATCTGACCATGCATATGAAATTTGGGAATGATTGATAAAGAAATGTGGGCTGCAGCCCATGCTGAACAAATTGTGAACAGATTAAAAGACTCACAGACTGACGGGCATCCAAATGCACCATGGCCAAGGCTGACCTTTACTTTGTCAAGTGAAAGAAAAAATCAATTTTACATATTTATGAAGCTATGGTCCTGATGACATTGCTAAATAAAACAAGAAACCTCAAGCAGCCTGAAATACTCAACTGGCAAACACATTCTTCCGAGGCTTAAGGATTTATAAAAAAAAAAATTAATTGGTCATTTATTATTTAGTTTTAATTTTTGCTCACTAATTGGGGCAGTGGTTTGAGAGAACAAGTACTGCCAAACATCTCAGATTACCCACAAGAAAATGACATTATTATAAATACATGTAATTTATATGAACAGGAATGAGCAATTTCCACAAAATACAGAGAAAAAGGTTGAAAGGGTTAAAATGACAGGAGGTCTGATTGATATGAACTTGACAGAACAAACTTGTATGTGATCACACTAAGAATGCTATATACCAAATATCAAAAAATTCTGACTAGTGGACCTGAATGAGAAAATGTTTTAAAGCCTTTTCCTCATATTGCACTAAGTTAAAATACAGGCTCACAGAGAGCCCAAATACGAACTCAGGGACTTGATTTGAATAAACTTGAAATTGACACCCATAAATATGCTGTATTCCAAATATCAAAAGATTCTGACAGATGTATCTGAAGAAATTTTTTATAAAATATTCCTCATATTTCATTCAAGTTAAAACTTGGGTTTCAATAGGGAGCTTGAGTATTAATCCAGAGACTTGATTTGAACAACTTGAATCTGACTCCCATAAGGATGCCGTATACCAAACATCAGAAGATTCAGACTTGGGAGCTGAAGAAGATTTTTAAAGAATATTCCTTATTTTGAGAACAAAGTTAAAACTTGGGCTCCCAAAGGGAACTCAAATATAAACCAAGGGAATGATTTGAACAAATTTGAATCTGACATCAGGCAGGGCTTGCATTCTAGAAATTTGACAGGGCTGGAAAAACAGCCTTGTGAAAGTCTTCACTGGGCTGTTTTTCTCTACGCAGAGGCTGGTTTAACAATTTTATTGCTAAATCCTTGTTTCAGGTTGACAGATCGTCCAAGTGAAATTTACAGAGAAATTTTTACATATTCTTGTAAAATATCCAACAGAAACATAATAAAAATGTTAAAAATTAGTCTGCCCACTATTTTCATAGATATTTGTGTTCTTGGGCCTACAGCTGAGCTAGCTCATCATAGAGTTGTCTTAAATAACATAAATATTTGTATGTTTCACTTGAAACTCGGTATCTGATAAAGTCATATTTTGCTCTCGAAATCTTCTGTTTTGATGCGTATTTATTGGCGAATGGAAATTTCCAGAAGAAGAAGAATTTTCAAGAAATTTTCTCATATTGCACGAAGTTAAACTTTGGGCTTCAATAAAAAGCCCAAATATTAACCCAGGAACTTAATTTGAACAACCTCCAATATAACCCTCCCAGAGGTGTTGTACACCAAATATCAAAAGAATCTGACTGGTGGATCTGAAGAAGAAGATTTTTAAAGAATATCCCCCATATTGCACCAAGGTAATAATCGGGCTCCCATAGGAAGCCCAAATATTTGAACAAATTCAAATCTTACACCTCTAGAGATTTCACATACCAAATATGAAAGGATTCTCACTAGTGGGTCTGAAAAAAAAGATTTTTAAAGAAATTTTCTCATATTGCACTAAGAGATGCTGCATACCAAATATCAAAAGAATCTGACTGGTGGATCTGAAGAAGAAGATTTTTAAAGATTATTCCCCATATTGCACCAAGTTAACATTCAGGCTCCCATAGGAAGCCCAAATATTAACCCAGGGACTCAATTTGAACAAACTTCAATCTGACCCCTGTAGAGATGTTGTATACCAAGTATCAAAAGAATCTGACCGTTTGATCTGAAGAAGATTTTTAAAGCTTATTCCCCATAGCGCCCTAAGTGAATTATTTGGGCTCCTGCGTTGAGCTCAAATATGAACCGAGGGGCTCGATTTGAACACACTTGTATTTGACTGGTCAAAAGGATGCTTCATACCATATAACAGTTCTCTGTTCCGTGTAGTTTGGGAAATATGGGCATTTGAATTTTTTCTATTTTTATCCCCTGGGGTACCCACGGGGTAACAAAAACTTTTTTTTCGGGCATCAATCTAGTACTTTGGACCCACTTATACTACATGCCAAATTTGGTTCAAATCGGCTCATCGGCTCTTGAAATAGAAACTTTGGGCGGAGCCCAAAATGGGTATGTGCCCACAGAGAGCACAAATATTGATCTACCAACTTCCCTTGAACAAACTGTAATCTTCAACACCAAAGAGTGTTCCATAATCAAGGCAATCTCTCTGGTGGTTCATGGGAAGAAGATTTTTAACCCTTTACCTATCATGGAAAGCAGACAACACTTGCAAAAAAATTCTTGAATTACTAATTTCTTTCATATTTTGTCTCAAAAACATAGGTTATGACCCCTCGTTGGAATGAGCTTGACGAGCCCATTCCAACAAGGGGGTCATAACCTATATTTTTGAGACAAAAAAATGAAAAAATAATGAAAGTTAAAAAATTTATAGTAATTTATATATTTTTTATACTTACCAATGACCCAGACATAGCTGGTGCTAACTCTTAAAATATAGGGCCAAACACAAATTTTGCCCCCCAATCCCCAAAATTTGCATCTAAAACTAAAGAAAACATGTCCTGAGAGGCCCTCCACACTTCGCCCCTACTGCGCATGCGCAGTGTCAAGGACGTTCCGAAATTGGCGCCATTTATCATTCTAATAACCAGTGCCTGGTAAGCGCTATGTACTCAGCGGGGAGGCAAGAGTTCCCAACTCCTGGGAGGGCCATCCCCGTCTGGGTCATTGGTAAGTATAAAAAATATATAAATTACTATAAATTTTTTAACATTTTTATACTGTACCAATGACCCAGACATAGCTGAATAGTAAAAAGGCTGGAGGGCCAAGGACATAGAGCAAAATGGAATACGCTCAATAAAATAAAATAGAGTCATCCCCTGTAGGGAAAAGAAGTAATAGGCCTTACATGTATCTTTCTTATTTATGATAAATTAGAAAGATACAACACCTTCCAAAAATTGAGCTTCATACATCCATGTACTCTATTAATATCCAATAATCCTTATACTAATAATTTTTAAAGTAAGCCAATAATAAAGTAAGTCTAGAGAATAGAGACTCTTATACTCCTAAAAGTGTGTGAGAATTGCATAATCATGTCCGTTGACATATGCAATATTCAAAAGCTATACTTTAAAAACTAAGACTTGAATGAATTTTATAAACTTAAACTTCTCACTAAACAACCATCCCAATAACAGCTCAGAATTACTAACTCCGGAGGAGGTATCCCCTTGTTTTCATAGTAAAAACAGGTGACCCAAGGGAACACCCTCCCCCCCCCCTTTTTCTTGCCCTGGGTCAAATAGCCCAGAGCGAAGAGGGCAGCCGAACGGAGACACTGCCGAAACAGACAGCCTACCTAGCTATAGTAGCAACTGTTAAGTGAATGACATTCTGAGCAGTAGATAATGGACCTAACAATAGAGGCCTCCAGAAATGGACTCGATATTTCTGAGATAAAATTCATGAATGGATGGCTGAGCGCAATGAGCAGCCTTCAAAAATCTATAATAGAACACTATTAATGTAAGCCCAAGAAGTAGAAGAACTCTTACTTCATGAGCCGAAATCTTAAGCACAACTGCTAAGCCAATGATATACCATAAGCAGTACGCTAGTTAATAGAATCCATTAACAATAAAAAGGAGCGTAACGTCCTTCTACTAGACATCAAAGACAGAAGAAGCTTACGCCCTTGTAATAAACAGATATCTGTTTATAAATACATAAACTGTACCCGGAAAGAGTAAAGGCCTATGCCCATACGAAGACGGAAGGACCTTAAAATAATAGATTCCGGATAATAGGAGCCTAACTCTTATGCAACAATCCAACCTAAATAGTAACGGAAGTATTGATTCCGAAACTATGAAAGTGAAAATCATCCATCGATAGTGCATGAAACTCACTGACTCTACAGTAAAAGAGAAACCAACATAATTACTGTCTAAAAGGTCAGACTTTGAAAACTACTGTTTCCAGAGGCTCAAATGATTACTTAGCTAAATAAGAACCTGAAGTTAAAATCCGTATAGGAATTTAATCTAAAGATTCTAAGTCTAATTATCAAAAAGTTACTAACTGACTTAGATAAAGAGACAAAAGACTCAATTGTAAACTATCGTAGAGTGCATAGGTATGAGGTAACATAAACCTATAACCTAAATAACAACAGGCTGCAGTAGATCTTGTGAAACAAGTATACTAAAAAAAAGCAATGAGTAGTATGGAGGGATCAACCATATGAACATAATGATCCCTACACCACGACGGAAGAGCCTCCACTTTAGTCGCATAGAATAGCGAAGAAGAGGATCTCCTATAGTAAGAAATCGCGTCCAAAGCTCGTCCAGTACAGTGCTTACAATGCAATACGGACCACACAACGGAATACATGAAGGTTGCGACCTTGCTGGTTGTGATAAAGATGACACGATTTACCCAGTGAAAAAAGATCCTCACATAGAGGAAGATTTCACGTTAAGATCCACAGTAGACAAGAGAGTAAATTACTCATGATCTCTGTGAAGATAGAGATGCTATCAACAGAAATGTATAGTGGTTGTTTATCTTAGCAATACCTGCTAAAAACAACAGCGCCGGAGGATACGCGTATCCTATCATTCTGTCCTATAGATCAATAGAGCGTTAACAGTATTAGCTCAGAGATCTGGACAAGCCAACACATACGTCTGCAATTGATTAGCCAGCTGTGTCATAAATAAAACATCATTGGGCGCTCCCATAGATAGCAAATCTGATTGAATACTTGTTTGTTGAGAGTCCATTCTGACAGCAACAAGCGACCCGTAAGAGAACGGGAGTGCGATAAAACAATCAGACGACCCAGAATATGACGGACCAAAACTGAACTTGGTGTACTATAACCAACAAACGGATTCTTTCCATTAAATTGAATAACGGAAACGAAAGAGTGCCTCCCTGGTTCCGGAGATACGCCACTACTGTCGAATTAAAGGACAGGAATTTGGGCATGCGTTTCTGAATAATGTTCATGCAATGACATAAAGCAAGCCTAAAAAACATTATTCCGCGGAAGTTAACTGATAGCTAAAAGACTGCGGAACCCAAAGACCCTGGCACTTCGAATCCGTAGGGATCAGTATATATCCCAATCTGTTTGACTGGCAACCGTCATAACAGCCACACTCGGGTCCGGCAACTGCGGCGGCACTCTCTGAGTCAACCACCGAATGTTTGCCCCAGTCTGAATCTCTTGTAACACTAGATAGACAAGAGAATGTATAAATCAAGCAATTCATGGATTGCCGGAAAGTTGCCGTCGAAGAGAAGCTCCTCCGAGAACGAAGCGACTCTGAGAGAGTTCTTAACCTACTATCCACGCGTGGATGTAGCTAGGGCTGCCTCACGTCTAACCAACTCCAATCAGCCACTGAAGGGCGGAGTTATACGTGAACAAACTACTGCCCTCAAAAGAAATTACATTGAGAATAATATCCCGTAAATCTTTTCTTGAAGACGTAATGATAACGCCTCAGTAAGGCGGATTACGTATAATAAAGCGTCTAAGTTAAGTCTAATATACATAATGTCGTTCCCAACATTGAAATTGGAAAAGACATAAACGGTGAAAAAGAATATATGCAGTCTTTAATCACACCGTCTAGACGCATATGAACTCTCGGTATGCCCTGCTCTGCCAAAATAAACTATATGTAAAAAAAGATAAAATGGCAGAAATGAGCCACGCGGACAAGAAACTAAACTATCATGCTTAGTAGCCGTCTTGTATATATATATAAATATATAGCGTCGAAAAATAAAACACATGTTGTAATGACAATATTGGACTGCGTCGGTAAGTCAGGGACAAAGTCCCTGTACCGATCGAAAAATCCGAGTCCAATGACGCTATAAGTCTCTTATCCAAGATCGCAGCAATGAAGTCCGAAAAATAATCACTGGAAGAAATGCCAGAAGATATGAAAGGCATCTTCCGATACTACTAAAGGGAAAACTCGAAATCTTTCGAATCCCTTTCGCCATCCTGTCGGACCCTATAAAGCGTTCGGTCGTCCGTAGCTTGATGCAACCGCGGACCGCACCGACCCAGCGCCGTCGGATAATTCCTGATTCGACCGAGAAACCTTCAATTGCTGGGATGCTGCGAAACAACTGTGCTAACTCGGATAGCACGTCCGTCACTGAGGCCTGAGGAGCAGCGGTCTTACGATGCATTGCCGCAGGAAGCTCCGAGATCGTTACCCCGTGCATACTTCCAATATGCGAGCGAACGGAGTGTATAGGCCTCGTGTCCCTTGGCTACCGGATGGCGCGACCTATTCGCTGTGGAATCACTGAATGCCGAAACTGATCGGATACTCGAGGTCACGTAGCCAATGTGCGGTCGTGTGCCCTGCTGTGAGGATGAGGAAGCATTAAAGACAGTCTCTCGGACTGTCAATATAACGGAGCGTCCCGAGCAACGGACATATGCTCCGAATGTAAAATATCTGAACCACAACATGCGGTCCCCTATGTTGTTGGCTTCCTCCGATCTGTCCTCAATCTGCCGTCACTGGGTGAGTACTAAAGTAATTAAAGTGCTCGCATCACCCAAATCTCCTTCCTAGACCGCAACGGACGAACCCGGCAGCCGAACCATTCGATGAATGTACGCTACACCGGGTGAGCTAGCGAATGTCACTCCGTAAGCGATAGACATATTCCATGAGCACTTATTGCCGCTAACTCTTCATTAACTATGACGACAGAGGCACACTTTTGAAAGACATCTCCATAACTCTTCGAACAAGAAACCAGAAATGCTTGGATAGCAAGCATAAAATAATAATATATATAGCGTCGTTCAATAATTCGAAAGTTTGTGTGACATTATTGGACTATGTCGGAACTGAGGGACGATGTCCCTGAACCGAACCAAAAATTTCTAAGTCCACCGACGCTATCAGTTTCTTATCCGGCATCGCAGCATATGTTGTTCCGAAAGGGAAAGCTTGAAATCCACCGAATCCCTTTCGGTATCCCGTCGGACCGGATGAAACTTTCGGACGTCCGTACCCGCTTCCGCGGAGCGTCCCGACCCAGCATCGTCGGATAAAATATATGCGACAGATTCAGTTGATGCTGGGACGCTGCGATAAACTGTGCTATTAAGGAAAGCACGTCCGTTCCCGAGGCCTGTGCAGTAGCGGACTTACGATGCATTGCCGCTGGAAGCTCCGTGTACGTTGACTCCCGCATACTTCCTATGCGAACGTCCGGAGTCTGCAGGCCTCGAGTCCCCGGCTACCGACCCAGCGCTGTCGGATAATTCTCGATCCGACACCGTTTCTGTCGGCTGCTGGGATGCTGCGATAAGCTGTGCTATGTGCACAAGAATGTCCGGCGTCGAGACCTGCGGAGGCGCAGTCTATCGCTGCTTCGCCGAGGGCAGCTCCGCATCAGATGGCTCCCGCATACTTTTCCTATGCGAACGTCCGGAGTCCATCGGTCTCGAATCCCTGGCTGCCGGATGGTGTGACCTGGTCGCCGAAGAATCCTTGATCGGCGAAGCTGGTAATATATCGGCGGTCACGCAGCCAAGGTGCGGTCGTGTGCGCTGACGAGAAGAGGAAGCCTTAGCAGTCTCAGCGGACTGCCTATACAACGGAGCGTCCCGAGCGACGGACGTATGCTCCGCTAACGACACATTTGTACCACAACATCTGGGGCCAGATGTTGTTGAACGAGAGAGGGGCCTCTCTCGCTTGCCGTCCGGAAGGACCGGAACGAGCTATGAACCGGACTAAAAGGCTTCCTCCGTTCTCCCTCCGATCCGCCGTCACTGGGTGTGCATTAAGTTAATTTTATAGTGCTCGCATCACCCCAAAATTCCTTCTAGACCGCAACGGACGAACCCGGCTGCCGAACCATTCGGTGAATGGACGCTACACCGGGCGAGCTAGCGGACGTCAAAGGCCGTCGAACCTACTAGGGTCCTCTTAGGCAATTGGCGTATTACATGAGCACTTTTCCGCTAGCCCTTCATTAAATGTGACGACGGAGGCACACTGTTGGAAGACATCACAGATACATCACCCTAATCTTGATCGTCTGAAATAGAAATTGATAAAGTAGAGTGACCCTGCGGGGAAAGGACCGGAGTGTCCAAATCCCCAACAACATACCGTGACATACGCTTCCCATATTGTCATCGAAATCATACGATACAGAACCGGAGTTAATGCGAGTACACTGACCACATATAGAATGATAATAAGGTCAGAGGAAGACTTCCTCTTAAAACAATAGATCAATATCCTTTCAATGTGAAAAGAAAACAAGTCCTGGTACTCGCACTAACCCCTGGCAATCAAAATACATAATAATAATATGATCCATTAATATAGAAAAAATAATTGAAATCAAAATATTTTGAAAAAATATTTTTTCAGAACAGCCCAAGTTTCTGAAAAGTAACGTTGAGCCCCAATGGATCCCAAGCCTAAGTGTGGACAAAAATTTTAAAAATATTTTAAACAATTTATTCAACACTTACGAACAATAATAATGTATCTAGTTATGATTGAAATAACATAAAGATATTATTATTTAGAAATCCCCCCCTCACACAGAGGGCTGTTGTAAATGTAAACAATGAGTGTAAAAACACTAAAATAAGACTCCAGGCACCCAGGCCCGAAATCAGTTACCAAAAATACACCATCTGATGCAAAACAGAGACTTCCAGGGAAGAAACTGCAGAACATCAGATGGTAGATGCAGAACACAACGCCTAACCACCCGTAGGTGAAGACGTAAACATGGGGAAAGAACAGAATTCATTCTGTTATTCAGCTAAACTCCCAAGAAATTTTAGTAATAATAATTACAGAAATTATGCCAAAAGCATGGGAGAATAGCAAGGGGGAACTTAAAGGACAGGGAGAGAGGAAAAACACTTGTAAAAACAGTGTAACTAAATAATCAGAATGACAACAAAATGGCTGCTGCCTTGAAAATAGGTAACTTAACATAATTTCATTAAAAAATTTTAAGTTACAGCCCTGATAATATTCTGTCACACATTCTTTTCCTCTCCTCCTTTTCTATCCTCCTTAGAATCACCATTTCACTAATATTTATGTGTCTGGCATCATTTAAACTGAGATTTAAAAGCACAAAGATCAGTCAGATGTTAACTGATGAAGGGCCAAACTTAGAATGATAAATGGCGCCAATTTCGGAACGTCCTTGACACTGCGCATGCGCAGTAGGGGCGAAGTGTGGAGGGCCTCTCAGGACATGTTTTCTTTAGTTTTAGATGCAAATTTTGGGGATTGGGGGGCAAAATTTGTGTTTGGCCCTATATTTTAAGAGTTAGCACCAGCTATGTCTGGGTCATTGGTACAGTATAAAAATATTAATTGGCAATTTTTGAGAATAGTGCTGGCCGGTTTTGGCCATTACGTTGGGTAAAGGGTTAAAGATTTTTAGGCTTTGGCTTCATTGACCAGAGCCCGAAGAAGGCAGCTGCTTCAATTGAACAAAACAGAAAGGGTATACTCCAGGGATGGTTTGTTCAATATATATTTGAATTTGGCTGAATGGCTGTGAAGAAGAAGTCAAATTTGCAAAAGTTAACGGACGATGGATGCCAATTGATGGCAATAGCTCACACTGACTTGCAGTCAGGTGAGCTAAAAAAAATCATTTCTAGCTCCAGGGGTTCCCACAGGGATGCAGGAATTTTCATTTCCTTTGGGGGAGGGAGGTATGCATCAAGTTCTTGCCCATCCCAAAACAACTGCCCCTCAAACTTCCCTTGAACAGTTTATAGTGTACGCCTCAAAAAGGAGGCTGAATACCCAATGGCAACTTATTCCATCATCGGATCATTAGAAGAAGGCAATTTTGGACCACCCCCTCCCCATGAAAGGGCAGCATATTGATTCCAACAAAATTGAAATATTATTGGAATCGGCCCAGCATGTTGGGATGAGAAGACTCAAACACCACATTTATGACATTTGGACGGACAGGCAGATGGACAATGCCTTGTTACAATTTATGTGATAGTGCCTGGGTGTTTGGAAAATTTTCTACTTTAACTCCTGGGGTTCCCACAGGGAAGCAGGCTTTTTTCTTTCTTGCAAGGATCAAGTGCTTATGAACCAACAATCTCATACAAAATTTGGTTTTCATCGACTTGTCAGTTCTGAAAGTTAAAAAATTTATAGTAATTTATATATTTTTTATACTTACCAATGACCCAGACATAGCTGGTGCTAACTCTTAAAATATAGGGCCAAACACAAATTTTGCCCCCCAATCCTCAAAATTTGCATCTAAAACCAAAGAAAACATGTCCTGAATGGCCCTCCACACTTCACCTCTACTGCGCATGCGCAGTATCAAGGACGTTCCGAAATTAGCGCCATTAATCATTCTTATAACCAGTGCCTGGTAAGCGCTATGTACTCAGCGGGGAGGTAAGAGTTCCCAACTCCTGGGAGGGCCATCCCCGTCTGGGTCATTGGTAAGTATAAAAAATATATAAATTACTATAAATTTTTTAACATTTTTATACTGTACCAATGACCCAGACATAGCTGAATAGTAAAAAGGCTGGAGGGCCAAGGACATAGAGCAAGATGGAATACGCTCAATTATATAAAATAGAGTCATCCCCTCTAGGCAAAAAGAAGTATTAGGCCTTACATGTATCTTTCTTATTTATGATAAATTAGAAAGATACAACACCTTCCAAAATTGAGCATCACACATCCATGTACTCTATTAATAACTAGTATAATCCTTATACTAATAATTTTTAAAGTAAGCCAATAAATAAAGAAAGTCTAGAGAATAGAGACTCTTTATACTCCTTAAAAGTGTCTGAGGATTGTATAATAATGTCCGTTGACACGTGCTATATTCAAAAGCTATACTTTAAAAACTAAGACCTGAATGAATTTTTAAAACATAAACTTCTCACTAAACAACCATCCCAATAACAGCTCAGAATAACTAACTCCGGAGGAGGTATCCCCTTGTTTTCATAGTAAAACAGGTGACCCAAGGGAACACCCTCCCCCCCCCCCCCCCTTTTTCTTGCCCTGGGTCAAATAGCCCAGAGCGAAGAGGGCAGCAGAACGGAGTCACTGCCGAAACAGACAGCCTACCTGGCTATAGTAGCAACTGTTAAGTGAATGACATTCTGAGCAGTAGATAATAGACCTAACAATAGAGGCCTCCAGAAATGGACTCGATATTTCTGAGATAAAAATTCATGAATGTGGATGGCTGAGCGGAATGAGCAGCCTTCAAAAATCTATAATAGCGACACTATTAATGTAAGCCCAAGATGTAGAAGAATTCTTACTTCATGAGCCGAAATCTCAAATACAACTGCTGAGTCAATGATATACCATAAGCAGTATCGATAGTTAATTGAATCCATTAGCAATAGAATGGAGCGTAACGTCCTTCCATTAGGCATCAAAGACAGAAGAAGCTTACGCCCGTAGTAATAAACAGATATCTGTTTAAAAATACATAAACTCTAACCGGACAGAGTAAAGGCTTATGCCCGTACGAAGACGGAAGGACCTTAATAACAATAGGTTTCGGATATTAATTAGGAGCCTGACTCTTATGCAAAAATCCAACCTAAATAGTAAAGGAAGTAGTGATTCCGAAACTACGAAAGTGAAAATCATCCACCGATCGTGCATGAAACTCACTGACTCTTCAGTAAAAGAGAAGCCAACAGAATTACTGTCTAAAAAGGTCAGAATTTGAAAACTACTGTTTCCAGAGGCTCAAATGATTACTTAGCTAAATAAGAACCGAAGTTAAATTCCGTATAGAAATTTAATCTAATGATTCTAAGTCTATTTATCGAAAAGTTACTAACTGACTTAGATAAAGAGACATAAGACTCAATTGTAAACTATCATAGAGTGCATAGGTATGAGGTAACATAAACCTATAACCTTAATAATAACAGGCTGCAGTAGATCTTGTCAAACAAGTATACTAAAAAGTTGCAATGACTAGTATGGAGGGATCAACAATATCAACATAGTGATCCCCACACCAACGACGGAAGAGCCTACACTTTAGCCGCATAGTATAGCGAAGAAGAGGTTCTCCTATAGTAAGAAATCGCGTCCAAAGCTCGTCCAGTACAATGCTTATAATGCAATAAGGACCACACAACGGAATACGTGAAGGTTGAGACCTTGCGGGTTGTGATAAAGATGACACGATTTTACCCAGCGAAAAAAGATCCTCTCATGGAGGAAGATTTCGCGTTAAGTCCCACAGTAGACATCAGAGTAAATTTACCCACGGTCTCTGTGAAGACAGAGATGCTATCAACAGAAAAGTATTGCGGTTGTTTATCTTAGCAATACTTGCTGAAACAACAGCGTAGGAGGATACGCATATCCTATCATTCCGTCCTATTAGATCAATAGAGCGTTAACAACATAAGCTCAGAGATCTGGACATGTAAACACATACGTCTGCAATTGATTAGCAAGTTGTGTCGTAAATAAATTATCATTGGGTGCTCCCATTGATAGCAAATCTGATTGAATACTTGTTTGTTGAGAGTCCATTCTGACGGCAACAAGCGACCCATAAGTGAAAGGGAGTCCGGTAATACAACCAGACGACCTGGAATATGACAGACCGAAGCAGAACTTGGTGTACTATAACAAACAGAAGGATTCTTTCCATTAAATTGAATAACGGAAACGAATGAGAGCCTCCCTGGTTCCGGAGATACGCCACTACTGTCGAATTAACGGACAGGATTTGGACATGCGTTTCTGAATAATGTTCATCCAATGACATAAAGCAAGCCTAAAAAAACATTATTCCGTGGAAGATAAGTGCTTGCTTAGAGACTGCGGAACCCAAAGACCCTGGCACTTCGAATCCGTTGGGATCAATATTATATCCCAACCTGTTTGACTGGCAACCGTCATAATTATAAAACTCGGATCCGGCAACTGCAGTGGCACTCTCTGAGTCAACCACCGAATGTTTGCCCCAGTCTGAATCTCTTGCTACACTAGATAGACAAGAGAACGTGTAAATCGAGCAATTCATGGATTGCTGAAAAGTTGCCGTCGAAGAGAAGCTTCTCCGAGAACGAAGCGACTCTGAGAGAGTTCTTCACCTTACTATCCACGCGCGTGGATGTAGCTAGGGCTGCGTCACATCTAACCAACTCCAATCAGCCAGTGAAGGGCGGAGTTATACGTGAACAAACTACTGCCCTCAAAAGAAATTACATTGAGGATAATATCCCGTAATTCTTTTCTTGAAGACGTAATGATAACGCCTCAGTAAGGTGGATTACGTATGATAAAGCGTCTAAGTTAAGTCTACTAGACATCATTGTCGTTTCCAACATTGTGGTTGGAAAAGACAAAGACGGTGAAAAAGAATATTTCCAGTCTTTAACCACGCCGTCTAGACGCATATGAACTCTCGGCATGCCCTGCTCTGCCAAAATAATTTATTCGTATAAATGATAAAAAGGCAGAAATGAGCATTGCGGACAAGAAACTAAACTATCATGCTTGGTAGCAGGCTTATATGCATATATAGCGTCGATAAATAATACACATGTTCTAATGACATTATTGGACTGTGTCGGTAAGTCAGGGACAGTGTCCCTGAACCGATCCAAAATTCTGTGTCCAATGACGCTATAAGTCTCTTATCCAACATCGCAGCAATGTAGTCCGAAATAACAATCACTGGAAGATAATGCCGGAAGATATGTATGGCAGCTTCCGATGCTACGAAAGGAAAAACTCGAAATCTTTCGAATCCCTTTCGCCATCCTGTCGGACCCTATAAAGCGTTCGGTCGTCCGTACCTGATGCAACCGCGGACCGCACCGACCCAGCACCGTCGGATAATTCCTGATTCGACCGAGAAACTGTCGATTGCTGGGATGCTGCGAAAAACTGTGCTAACTCGGATAGCACGTCCGTCACTGAGGCCTGTGGAGAAGCAGTCCTACGATGCATTGCAGCTGGAAGCTCCGTAATCGTTACTCCGTGCATACTACTATTATGCGAGCGAACGGAGTGTATAGGCCTCGTGTCCCTTGGCTACCGGATGGCGTGACCTGTTCGCCGTGGAATGACTGAATGACGAAACTGATCAGATACTCGAGGTCACGTAGCCAATGTGCGGTCGTGTGCACTGCTGTGAGGATGAGGAAGCATTATCGACAGTCTCTCGGACTGTCAATATAACGGAGCGTCCCGAGCGACGGACATATGCTCCGAATGTAAAATATCTGAACCACAACATGCGGTCCCCTATGTTGTTGGACGAGAGAGGGACCTCTCTCGCTCACAGCCCGGACGGACCTGGACAAGCCAAGAACAGGACTAACAGGCTTCCTCCGATCTGTCCTCAATCCGCCGTCACTGGGTGAGTACTAAAGTAATTATAGTGCTCGCATCACCCAAATCTCCTTCCTAGACCGCAACGGACGAACCCGGCAGCCAAACCATTCGATGAATGTACGCTACACCGGGTGAGCTAGCGAATGTCACTCCGTCGATCCTACAAGGGACCTCTTAGGCGACAGACATATTCCATGAGCACTTATTGCCGCTAGCTCTTCATTAACTATGTCGACAGAGGCACACTTTTGAAAGACATCTCCGTAACTTTGCGAACAAGAAACCAGAAATGCTTGGTAATAGCAAGCATATAATAATAAATATATAGCGTCGTTCAATAATTCGAAAGTTTGTGTGACATTATTGGACTATGTCGGAACTGAGGGACGATGTCCCTGAACCGAACCAAAAATTTCTAAGTCCACCGACGCTATCAGTTTCTTATCCGGCATCGCAGCATTCTGGTCCGACGAAAGAACCTGTAGAAGATCAAGTCAGATGACATATACAACAGCATATGTTGTTCCGAAAGGGAAAGCTCGAAATCCTCCGCATCCCTTTCGGTATCCCGTCGGACCGGATGAAATTTTCGGACGTCCGTATCCGCTTCCGCGGAGCGTCCCGACCCAGCATCATCGGATAAAACATTATGCGACAGATTCAGTTGTTGCTGGGATAAGCTGTGCTATTTAGGATAGCACGTCCGTCCCAGAGGCCTGTGCAGAAGCGGTCTTACGATGCATTGCCACCGGAAGCTCCGTGTACGTTGACTCCCGCACACTTTCCTATGCGAACGTCCGGAGTCTGCAGGCCTCGTGTCCCTGTCTACCGGATGGTGTGACCTGGTCGCCGATGATTCTCTGACTGGCGAAGCTGACTGGATATCCGAGGTCACGTAGCCAAGAGCGGTCGTGTGCGCTACCATGAGAATGAGGAAGCCTTATTGACAGTCTCTCCGGACTGACTATATGTCGGAGCGTCCCGAGCGGCGGATGTATGCTCCGAATGCGAAACATTTTGTACCACAACATCTGGGGCCAGATGTTGTTGTACGAGAGAGGGGCCTCTCTCGCTCGCCGTCCGGATGGACCAGAACGAGCTATGAACCGGACTAAAAGGCTTCCTCCATTCTCCCTCTAATCCGCCGTCACTGGGTGTGCATTTGGTTGATTTATAGTGCTCGCATCACCTCAAAACTCCTTCTAGACCGCAACGGACGAACCCGGCTGCCGAACCATTCGATGAATGGACGCTACACCGGGCGAGCTAGCAGACGTCAAAGGCCGTCGAACCTACTAGGGTCCTCTTAGGCAATTGGCGTATTTACATGAGCACTTTTCCGCTAGCCCTTCATTAATTGTGACGACGGAGGCACACTGTTGGAAGACATCACGGATACATCACCCTAATCTTGATCGTCTGAAATAGAAATTGATAAAGTAGAGTGACCCTGCGGGGAAAGGACCGGAATGTCCAATTCCCCACTAACATACCGTGACATACGCTTCCCATGTTGTCATCGAAATCATCAGATACAGAACAGGAGTTAATGCGAGTACACTGACTACATATAGAATGATTATAAAAGTCAGAGGAAGACTTCCTCTTATTACAATTGATCAAAATCCTTTCAATGTGAAAAGAAAACAAAGTCCTGGTACTCGCACCAACCCCTGACAATCAAAATACATAACAATAATATGATCCATTAACATAGAAAAAATAACTGAAATCAAAATATTTTGAAAAAGTTAAAAAATTTATAGTAATTTATATATTTTTTATACTTACCAATGACCCAGACTTAGCTTAGCTGGTGCTAACTCCAACAAAACCGGGGCCAAACACAAATTTTGCCCCCCAATCCCCAAAATTTGCATCCAAAACAAAAAGAAATCATGTCCTAAAGGACCTCCATAGTACGCCTCTACTGCGCATGCGCAGTGACGCAGTCGTCCCGAAATTGGCGCCAATTATCATTCTTACTGGCAGTGCCTGGTCAGCGCTATGTACTCAGCGGGGAGGCAAGAGTTCCCAACTCCAGGGAGGGCCATCCCCGTCTGGGTCATTGGTAAGTATAAAAAATATATAAATTACTATAAATTTTTTAACATTTTTATACTGTACCAATGACCCAGACTTAGCTGAATAGTAAACAGGCTGGAGGGCCTAGGACATAGAGGAAAATCCAATAAGCTCAACTATATAGTAAAGAGGTAACCCCTTAAGGAGAAAAGGAGTATTAGGCTTTACATGTATCTTTCTTATTTAATATTAAATTAGAAAGATACACTACCCTTAATAATTGAGCACAATAACATTCATGTTCTCTATTAACATCCAGTATAACCCTTATACTAATTATTTTTAAAGCAAGCCAATAAATAAAGTAGTCCAGAGAATTGAGACTCTTTATAATCATTTAAAAGTGTCCGAGTATTGTATATTAAAGCCCGTTTGACACTTGACATATACAAATGCTTCACACCGAGCTACACTTTAAAAATAAGACATGAATGAAATTAAACATTAATATTACACTTTAAAACCATCCCGGAAGCGACTCAGAAATACTGACTTGGAGGAGGCATTCCCTTGCTTTTCACTATAAAGCAGGTGACCTAAGGGAACACCCGCCCCCCCCCCCCCTTCCCCTTGCCCTGGGTCAAATAGCCCAGAGCGAAGAGGGCAGCCGGACGGAGTCACTGCCGGAACAGAAAGCCTGCAAACTATAGTTGCAACTGTTTAGTGGACGACATTCTGAGCAACAGATAACGGACCTAAACAATGCAGGTCTCCAGAAATGGACTCAATATTTCTGAGATAAAAATTGGTAAATGTGGATGGCTGAGACCAATAAGCAGCCTTCATTAAATCTGTAATAGCAACACTATTAGCATAAGCCCAGGAAGTAGAAAGAGCTCTTACTTCATGAGCAGAAATCTCAAGCACAGACTGCTGAGAAGAAGATAAATCTTCATAAGCAGTACGGATAGTTAACTGAATCCATCTAGCAATAGAATGGACTGAAATGTCCTTTCTATTAGGCATCAAAGACAGAAGGAAACGTTTCCGTCACTTTCTGATGAACTGAGATCTCTGTTTATAGATACGTAGTGCTCTAACAGGACAGAGTAAAGGCCTACGCCCGTCTGAAGACGGAAGAGCCTTAATAACAATAGGTTCCGGATATTTATTAGGAGCCTGATTCTTAGCTAAAAAACCCACATTAGTAGTGAAGGTGATAGTGTTCCCAACACTACGATAATGAGAATCATCCACCGATAGTGCATGAAGCTCACTGACTCTTCTGGCAGAAGAGAAAGCTAAGAGAAAAGCTGTCTTATAAGATAAGAATTTGAAATCTACTGTCCCAAGAGGTTCAAATGGCTTTTCCTTCAATTTAAGGAGAACCCAAGCTAAATTCCACTTAGGAATTAATCTAAGAGTTCTGGGTCTATTTATCGAAAAGTTTCTAACCAATTTCGATAAAGAGACATTAGATCCAATTTGTAAACTATCATGATGTGCATAGGTATCAGATAACATAGATCTATAACCCTTTATAGTAACAGGCTGCAGTTTGATTTCGTCAAACAAGTATACTAGAAAGTTTGCAATGTCTGGTAAAGAGGGATCAAATATATCTACAGAATGATCCCTACACCGATGAAAAACCTTCCACTTAGCCGCATAGTTTAGCGAAGAGGAGGTCCTCCTACAGTTAGAAATCGCGTCCACTGCGCGTCCTGTAAAGTGCTTGCCATGCAAGAAGGACCGCACAACGGAAAAACGTGAAGGTTGAGACCTTGCGGGTTGTGATGGAGTTGGCGCGATTTCCCCTGCGAAAGAAGATCCTCTCGTGGAGGAAGCTTCCGCGGTAGGTCCCACAACAGACACCCGAGTAGATTTATCCACGGTCTCTGTGGCGACAGAGATGCTACCAACAGAATCTTGCATTGAGATTGTTTTATCTTTAGCAATACTTGTTGAATTAACGGCGCTGGAGGATACGCATATCCTATCATTCCGTCCCAAGGGATCGATAGAGCGTCTACTGCAAATGCTCTTGGATCCGGACACGGGGACACATACGTCTGCAACTGATTGTTGAGATGTGTCGCAAATAAGTCTATCATTGGCCGTTCCCATTGGTAGCAAATCTGATTGAATACTTGTTTGTTGAGAGTCCACTCCGACGGCAACAAGCGACCCTTTCGTGAAAGGGAGTCTGCTAGCACATTCAGACGACCCGGTATGTGACGGACCGAAAGAAGAACGTGATGTTCTAACGCAAACAGAAGGATTCTTTCCGTTAGATTGAACAACGGAACTGAATGAGTGCCTCCCTGATTCCGTATATACGCCACTACTGTCGTATTGTCAGATAGGATTTGGACATGAGCATCGTGAATAATGTCCATCCAGTGACGTAACGCAAGCCAAATTGACATCATTTCCTTGATGTTTATGTGCTTGCACAGGAATTGCGGATCCCAAAGACCCTGGCATCTCGAATCCGTTGGGATTAATGATGCACCCCAACCTGTTTGACTGGCATCCGTCATAACGGTAAAACTCGGATCCGGCAACTGCAGCGGAACTCCTTGAGTTAACCACTGAATGTTTGCCCAAGTCTGAATCTCTTGTTTCACTTGATCTGACAAGAGAACGTCTACATCGAGCGAATGAATTTTCACACTCCAATTCTGAGTCAGGAAAATTTGAAGAGGACGTGTGCGTAGCCGCCCCATCGGAATGAGATCCGCGGCGGCTCCGCACAGACCTATCAGTCTCATAAATTCTCTCGCCGTGACTTTGTCTGCGTGCAGACAATAGCGAGCGTAACAACTGACTAATTTCGCTCTGGTTAACGGCAGACGAACGAGATTGTTGTGCGTCTCGAAGCTCATTCCCAGATGAGTGAATGACTTGGACGGCACCAGATCCGACTTCTCCTCGTTTACTATGAAACCGAGTCGTCGGAGCAATAGAAGAAGATTCTGAACATCGTTCTGAAGCGTTAACTCGTTGCCGTACCTCTGAAGAATGTCGTCCAGGTAGGCCGACGTTACCGCAGACGAATGAGCTCGGAAGTAGATCATTACCGAGTTCATTACCCGAGTGAAAGCCCAGGGTGCTAGATTCAATCCGAAGCACATGGCCCGGAACTGATACACCACTCCTAGGACTGCGAAGCGTAGATACTTTCGGAATGTCGGATGTACCATGACGTGAAAGTACGCATCTTGAGATCTATGCTCGTTGCATAATCGTTCACCCGAATACTCGCTCTGACCGATCGAATCGTCTCCATATAAAACTTCGGAGCGACGATCAGCTTGTTTATCCAGCTCAAATCTATGACTGGACGGAACGAGCCGTCTGGTTTCGGAACCAGAAACAGATGGCTGTAGAATCCCAGATTCCTGGTTTTCTACGACCTCTACCGCGTTCTTCATTAAAAGAGACTGCACCTCTGATAACAGAGCGTCTCTTTTCTGTGGATTTGACGGAAGATGAGTCCACTTTGGACTTCGAGTTAATGGAGGCTTTCGTTTGAAGGATATCTTTAGACCTTCCGAAGTCACTCCTCTCACCCAAGGGTCGTCCGTAATCGACGCCCACTCTTGTGAAAAACTCGACAACCTTCCGCCAACCGGAACGCGATAGAGGTTTAAGCCATCACCTCCTGGACCTGCGAGGCCTGCGGTAGGAGAAACCATGTCTTCCACGACCCGCACCTCGCCTCGTCGACCTCGGGGCGTCCGACCGATTGTCCCGGCCTGAAGGACGTCCCGAACGAGAGTCGCTATCCTGACAGTCTCTCGAATAAGACCAAGAGGACGCACCGGAACCTCTATAGGAACCTCTCTTGGGCGCATTAGACCCAGAAGTGCCTGTCTTATTCGTGTCTGCTGTATCCGACTTTTTAGGAGCGGATCTGAACAACAGAGAATCATTAGCTTTCTTTTTAATTTTATCATAAATAGCGGAAAGCTTGCCGTCAAAGAGAAGTTCTCCTGAGACCGAAGCGACTCTAAGAGAGTTCTTCACCTTAGAATCCACTAGTGTGGATGTAGCTAGGGCTGCGTCACGTCTAACCAACTCCAGATTTGCCACTGAAAGGGCGGAGTTACACGTGGAATAAGCTACTGCCCTTGAAAGAAGTCTTAAAGAGGATTGTATATCCTGAAACTCTTCCCCTTGAAGGCGCAGTGATAACGCCTTAGTAAGGTGATCTGCGTAAGATAAGGCATCTAAATTGGCTCTGTTAGACGCAATAGCTGTTTCCAACACCGCGGTTGGAATAGAAGCTGACGACGGTAATGATAGCTCTAAGTCTTCTGCCTCGTCGTCCATACGCAGAGGAACTCTCGGTATACCCTGTCCTGCCGTGTCGAATTTATTCCTTGCATTAATGAAAGGCAGGTTAAGAGTATTAGCGGACAAGAAACCTGCTTTCCCCGTCCTGGAAGCAAGTTTAAATATAGCGTCGTTCAATAATTCAAATGTTCTTGCAACATTATTGGACTGCGACGGAAACTCGGGAGCGATGTCCCTGAACCGCTCAAAAAAATCAGAGTCCAATGACGCTATAATTCTCTTGTCCGGAAGCGCAGCAGTCTGGCCCGACGGAACAACTTGAGGGAGAAAGTGCCGGATGAAGTCCACGGCAGCTTTATGTTGTTCCGAAAGGGATAGCTCCAAATCATCCGTATCCCTTTCACCATCCGGTCGGACCTCCCGATGTTCCCGGTCGTCCGCCCCCGATGCTTCGGCGGAGCGTACCGACCCAGCGCCGTCGGATAATTCTCGATCCGACACCGTTTCTGTCGGCTGCTGGGATGCTGCGATAAGCTGTGCTATCTGCACAAGAATGTCCGACGTCGAGACCTGCGGAGGCGCAGTCTTTCGCTGCTTCGCCGAGGGCAGCTCCGCATCAGATGGCTCCCGCATACTTTTCCTATGCGAACGTCCGGAGTCCATCGGTCTCGAATCCCTGGCTGCCGGATGGTGTGACCTGGTCGCCGAAGAATCCTTCATCGGCGAAGCTGGTAAAATATCGGAGGTCACGCAGCCAAGGTGCGGTCGTGTGCGCTGACGAGAAGAGGAAGCCTTAACAGTCTCTGCGGACTGCTTATACAACGGAGCGTCCCGAGCGACGGACGTATGCTCCGCTAAAGACACATTTTGTACCACAACATCTGGTCCCAGATGTTGTTGTACGAGAGAGGGACCTCTCTCGCTCGCGGCCCGGCTGGACCTGGACGAGCTAGGAACCGGACTAAAAGGCTTCCTCCGTTCTCGTTTACTATCCGCCGTCACTGGGTGTGCATCTATTATGTTTATAGTGCTCGCATCACCCAAAATTTCCTCTTGGACCGCATCGGACGAACCCGGCTGCCGAACCATTCGGTGAATGGACGCTACACCGGGCGAGCTAGTGGACGACATTTGTCTAATCTCCATGAGCACTTTTGCCGCTAGCTCTGAATTCATTTGTGACGACGGATGCACACTTGAAGAAGATAACATGGAAACATCACCCTGTTCTGGTTCTTCTGAAATAGAAACTGAGAGAGTAGAGTGACCTTGTGGAGAAAGAGCCGGCATCGCTCTTTCTCCAGAAACAACATATCGTGACACACGTTTCCAATGTTTCTCATCCCAATGTTCACATATAGGACAGGGATTAATGCGAGAACACTGACTACAATTAATACAATGATCATGAAAGTCAGAGGAAGATTTCTTCCTATTACAATTTGAACAATGTCCCTTCATTGTGAAAGAACAACAATAAGTCCTAGTTACTCGCAAAAACCCCTGACACAAAGATACATAATAACATGATCCATTAATAAATGAAAAAACAATTGCAAAACAAAATAATTTTGAAAAAATATTTTTTCAGAGAAGCCCAAGTTGCTGAAAAGTAACGTTGAGCCCCGATGGATCCGATGGCAAAGTGTGGTCAAAAATTTTAAATTTATATAAAATAATTAATGAGACACTTTCGGATAATATAAATGTATCTTATAATGAGATAAACTACCACAAAGGCAAACAGCCCCCCTCAAAAAAGGCTGTTGCCAATGAAAACAAACAGTGTAAACACACTAGAAAACATGACTCCAGGCACTGAAAAAACTGGCCCGGAATCAGTCATCAATTACACTCTATCTGATGCAAAACAGAGACTCCCAGGGGAGAATCTGTAGAACATCAGATGGAAGATGCAGAACACAAACGTTATACACCCATGGGTGAAAACGTAACTATGGGGAAAATAACAGAAAACATTCTGTAACCAAGCAACTCTCCCAGGAAATTTTAGAAATGAAACTTCTCAAAAATATGCCAAAAGCATGGGAGAATTGCCAGGGGGGACTTTAGAAGGTTAGGGGAGAGGAAACACTGAATAAGCAGTGCAACAATTAGCAAGAATGACAACAAGAGGCCCATGCCTCGAAAATAGGCAACTTAACATAATTTCATCAAAAAATTTTAAGTACAGCCCTGATTATTTTTTTTGCCACTTCTTTTTCCTCTCCTCCTTCTATCCTCCTTAGAATCACATTTTCTCCAAAAATTACGTGTCTGGCATCCTTTAAACTGAGATTTACAAGCACAAAGATCAGTGAGATGTTGACTGATGAAGGGCCAAACAGAGAATGATAATTGGCGCCAATTTCGGGACGACTGCGTCACTGCGCATGCGCAGTAGAGGCGTACTATGGAGGTCCTTTAGGACATGATTTCTTTTTGTTTTGGATGCAAATTTTGGGGATTGGGGGGCAAAATTTGTGTTTGGCCCTGGTTTTGTTGGAGTTAGCACCAGCTAAGCTAAGTCTGGGTCATTGGTACAGTATAAAAATATATTTTTTCAGAACAGCCCAAGTTTCTGAAAAGTAACGTTGAGCCCCAATGGATCCCAAGCCTAAGTGTGGACAAAAAATTTAAAAATATTTTAAACAATTTATGCAACACTTACGAACAATAATAATGTATCTAGTTATGATTAAATTAACATCAAGATATTATTTTCAAGAAATCCCCCCCTCACACAGAGGGCTGTTGTAAATGTAAACAATGAGTGTAAAAACACTAAAATAAGACTCCAGGCACCCAGGCCCGAAATCAGTTACCAAAAATACACTATCTGATGCAAAACAGAGACTTCCAGGGAAGAAACTGCAGAACATCAGATGGTAGATGCAGAACACAACGCCTAACCACCCATAGGTGAAGACGTAAACATGGGGAAAAGAACAGAATTCATTCTGTTATTCAGCTAAAACTCCCAAGAAATTTTAGTAATAATAATTACAGAAACTATGCCAAAAGCATGGGAGAATAGCAAGAGGGGACTTAAAGGAAAGGGAGAGAGGAAAACACAGAAAAATCAGTGTAACTAAATAACGAGAATGACAACAAAATGGCTGCTGCCTCGAAAATAGGTAACTTAACATAATTTCATTCAAAAATTTTAAGTTACAGCCCTGATAATATTCTGTCACACATTTTTTCTCTCCTCCTTCTATATCCTCCTTAGAATCACCATTTCACTAATATTTATGTGTCTGGCATCATTTAAACTGAGATTTACAAGCACAAAGATCAGTCAGATGTTAACTGATGAAGGGCCAAACTAAGAATGATTAATGGCGCCAATTTCGGAACGTCCTTGACACTGCGCATGCGCAGTAGAGGTGAAGTGTGGAGGGCCATTCAGGACATGTTTTCTTTGATTTTAGATGCAAATTTTGAGGATTGGGGGGCAAAATTTGTGTTTGGCCCTATATTTTAAGAGTTAGCACCAGCTATGTCTGGGTCATTGGTACAGTATAAAAATATAGAAATTTTTGGTGGGGCAAAACATCTAGCTCCTCCCAGAACTGAAAATATTGCCTCTCAAACTTCTCTTGAACAAACTTTAGTGGGCACCTCAAAAGGAAGCTGAATATCACATATCAAGTTACTCCGTCATTCGCATCATGAGAAGATATTTTTTAAACTTTGGGGCTATTTCCACTCATCCCCTCCCCATTGGGGGCAGCATATCAATTTTAACAAAACTGTTTTGCCCCTCCCCAGTAATCATTCACATGAAATTTTATTGGAATTGTTCCATCAGTTTGAGAGGAGATGACCTCAACACCGTCTTTATAACAGAGGATGGACAAAGACTGATCACTAAAGATCACCCCGACTTTCAGTCAGGTGAGCTAAAAACTATACAAGCATTCACGTCCATGTGTACCGGCTTTTCAAATATATAGTTCATTCACCTTCACTTGACTGTTTAATACCAGGAAGTTCATCCTCTCCTTCAAGTTTGCGCCACTGAATTCCATCTTCCTTTTTCAGTTTAATTTCAATCTGAAAAAAATTAATGACTATGTATAAACCAATCAGTGCTCAAAATAACATTTTTTCTTTGCGTAGCAAAATGCTACGCATTTCCAAAAAATGAATAGCATTTTGTAAAAATTACATAGCTATTTTTGTATACCAGAGTTATGTTATGCCGTTTTATATTGAATTCTTCTAAGTAGATAGAATAGTTTCATCCATTTCTGGGCATTTCCAAATGATCTGCAACACATGAAACATTTACTATGTTTTTTTAACTGAACTGCCTTTAATGGTTGCATGGACTTGTATACTGTTATAAATGGCGTCTTGGTTGTTTAATAGAGTTCTCAAAATGGAAGTTGGGATTTTTAAATTGATGGGCTTGTAGTTATTTTTAATGGACATTTTATGCAAAATGTTGTAAAACAGGAAGTATTTAAACCAACAGAACTCATCTTACATATGAAGTTGCTAATGATGCTTGATGAAGAGTTAATCTGAGTTATGCCTGGAATGTTCCACAATCAGAAGTAAAGCATCAGTGAACTAGTTTTCAAATTTGTTTGCAAATTTTCATTTACATTTTGCGATACAAGATAATCAACTGCAGCCTAATAGGCTGCAGTTGATTATCTTGTATCGCAAAATGCTATACATAATTTAACATTGTGTAGCTTTTTGCAAGTTTTGCATAGCAAAAAGCGACGCGACACCACTTATTTTGAGCCCTGAAACCAATCTACCTCATACTATGAAGATAAACAGTGTTCATGACATCGTAATCTTCTGTCATGTTTTTGGTGTACACAATGGTTCCCTCCTCTCCCAAGGATGCCCTTTTACTGAAGTTTGATAGTTCTAACTATTTGCCTCTTGACAAAATGAAATCTTTCACTCTCATTTTGCTTAACCCATTGCCTAGCATAACAAACATAATTATGGCCTAAAAAAGTTGAAAATCTGTTTCTCAGGCCCTCCTGCATGGTCCTTTTGGCTGCCGCATGCTCTCTTTTTATTAAAAAAAAAATATTAAATGGTTTTTGTCTATTTTATCCAAGTTAATAAAACTGATAAATTTGCCCCTTATGTGCAACAAGGCTTTGCAATGCTTTAACACTGCAAAGCCATCTGGCACTCAAGGGACAAAATACACCACCACCTATGCTATTCTGTAGATTATGAGTCCTAAAAAAATAAAACAATAAACCAGGAACATGAACTTTTGAAAGCAAAAAAATAATTACAAAAACAAAAAATAAAATAAACAAGAGGTCCCAAGGGGCCTTAATCGCTCACCTGCCAAAGTGGTTCAAAGAAGTATTTGGGGGGTCACATTCAGTTAGACATGGTTCATCAACACTACAAAGGAATAAAGTCATGAGAGGCAAATTTTATGGAAAAACACTAAGGAATGGATTTGAACAAACCGGAACCTAACATGACCCCCCCTCCCACCCCCACCAGGGACTCAAATTGAACAAACTTGAATCTGAACCCCCTTGAGATGTCATATAATAATATGAAAGAATTCTGACTGGTGGATCTGAAGAAAAAAATTTGTAAAGAAATTTCCACATATTGCACCAAGTTAAAATTTGGGCTCAAATAGGGAGCCAAAATATTAACCCAATTTGAACAAATTTGAATCTGACCCTTCTAGAGATGTTGTATACCAAATATGAAAGAATTCTGATTGGTGGATCTGAAGAAGATTTTAAAAGAAATTCCCTCATATTGCACTAAGTTAAATTTCGGGCTCCCACAGGCAGCCCAAATATTAACCAAGGAACTCAATTTGAACAAACCTGAATCTGACCCACCCTAGAGATGATGTATACCAAATATGAGAGGATTCTGACTGATGAATCTGAAGAAGATTTTTAAAAGAATATTCCACGTTTTGCATAAAGTTAGCCCAGATATTAACCTAGCGACTCGATTTGAACAAACTTGAATCTGCCCCCCCCCCCCCCCCCCCCCCCCCCCCCCCTATAGATGTTGTATACTGAACATGAAAGGATTCTGACTGGTGGATCTGAAGAAGAAGATTTTTGAAGAAATTTCCTCAAATTGCACCAAGTTAAACTTTGGGCACAATAGAGAGCCCAAATACTAACCCAGCAACCCGATTTTAACAAACTTGAATCTGACCCACCCTAGAGATGTTTTATGCCAAACATGAAAGCATTCTGACAGGTGGATCTGAAGAAGAAGATTTTTAAAGAAATTTCCTCATATTTCACTAAGTTAAAATTTGTGCTCCTACAGGGAGCCCAATTATTTACCCAGGGACTCGATTTGAACAAACTTGAATCTGACACTCCTATAGATGTTGTATACCAAACTTGAAAGGATTCTGATTGGTGGATCTAAAGAAGAAGATTTTTAAAGAAATGTCCACAAATTGCACAAAGTTTAAACTTTGGGCTCCAATAGAGAGGCCAAATTCTAACTCAGGGACCCGATTTGAACAAACTTGAATCTGACCCCCCTAGAGATGTTGTATACCAAATATCATAAGATTTCACCTGGTGAATCTGAAGAAGAAGATTTTTAAAGAATATTCCACATTTTGCACTAAGTTAAAATTCAGGCTCCAATAGAGAGCCCAAATCTTAACCCAGGGACTCGATTTGTACAAACTTAAATCTGACCCCCATAGAGATGTTGTATAACAAATATGAAAAGATTCTGACTGGTGGATCTAAAGAAGAAGATTTTTTGGAATTTTTGAAAAAATTTATGGGTGCTATCAGAGTTATGCCCCTTGTGGTGTCCCCTGTTGGTGAGGCAAGTTTATTTGAACAAACTTGAACTGACATATGATAAGGAACAAGCACACAAAATTTGGTTCAGTAGTTTGTGAGAAGTCGATAATGTAAAGTTCACGACGGACGACGACGATTGATAAGTTAAGCTCCCTTTCGGTGAGCTAAATCTGCCCGCCCACATGCAATTTTACAAATGAAAGTGTCAATGGCACTGTAGCTTAACTTGACTGTGTGTTGTGTTTGATGAAAAGGATAATATTCAATGTTTATGAAAGGATTATAAAATACGACAAGAATTTTGATAATTGAGAATATGTTAATTTCTGTTCCCTGTATACTATGTTTTCAATAAAAATTAAAATTTTTTAGTAAATTTTGTTTCTTAACATACCTACCACAATTGTTTACAATTGGCTGTAACATAAGTGCAAGCCCTACTTCGGAACTAACTCAAGCTTTTAGAATCTTTTCCAAACGAGTTGGAAAAGTACTAGAGTGCAAAAGCACGAAAAAGATCGAAAAAAGGGTCGAGTGAGACCAGCGCTCGAAATTACAGGTACTCTCTCTGCACACCTCTTGCGTTTACCGAGCGCATGCGCAACAACCGCGACGTCAATTCCGTATTTCCGCCAATGAGAAGTTTGTGATTTAGCGGGGAGGCATCGATATCAAAGATATCCCCAAGAAGGGTGGGCCTCCGGTAAACAATTGTGGTAGGTATGTTAAGAAACAAAATTTACTAAAAAATTTTAATTTCTTTTCAACCTACTCACAATTGTTTACAATTGGTTGAATAAACAATAGGAGGAGGTGAATCACATAACCAATACCAACAAGAGTAGCAGAACGAAAGCAAGGATGGCAGAGAACAATAACGAAAACCTGTAATGAAGATAGAGAGAAGGCAGAGAGAAGGCACCTGAAAAGAACAAGGCTGAGCGAAGCGCAACCTCGACAAAAACAATTTTAACGAGGGTGCACAACAGCCTGAGCAACGAGAGGGCCTAAAGAATAAAGGTCCTCAGATTGCTGCTGAAGGTGGCGGAGATAAAAGGAGGAGAAGGTAGAAGCATTCCTCCAATAAGCCGCATTGATAACATCCCGGAGTGAAACAGAATTGGAGAACGCCCAGGATGTAGAAATGGCACGAACCTCATGAGCATTAAGCCGGTTCGAAACAAGATCCGACGCAGACAAGCGAGAATAAGCCAGCTTGATTGCAAGACAGATCCACCTGGAAATAGAATGGGAAGAGATAGACTGCCTCTTTGGAATGAGAGACAGAAAGAATCTCTTCCGACCCCTCCTAATGAACTGAGTGTGAGTAATGTAAGTCTTGATCGCACGAACAGGACAAAGAAGAGGCCTCCGGCCATCTACAGCAGGGAGAGCCCGAATGCAGATGGGAGGAGGTACCGAATCAGGAAGTTGATTCTTAGCCAGAGAGAGCAATCAGTAGTGAAGGTGACACTATTAGCCTCATTTCGGAAGAAGGCAGAATCAACAGATAGCGCATGAAGCTCACTGACTCGACGAGCAGAAGCAAACGCTAGAAGAAAAGCCGTCTTATAGGTGAGAAAACGCATGTCGGTCTCAGATAAAGGCTCGAATGGCACCCCCTCCAAACAGTGCCACACCCATGCCAAGTTCCACTTGGGTGTAAGACGCAAAACTCGAGGCCTCTTCAAAGAAAAGTGCCGAATAAGTTTGGAGAGAAAAAGATTACGACCGATGCACCACTTTCCCACATAAGAGAAAATATCAGACAGCATAGACCAATAGCCCTTAATCGTAATAGGCTGGAGGCCCTTGGAGTCAAAAAGAAAAACCAGAAAGTTAAAAAATTTATAGTAATTTATATATTTTTTATACTTACCAATGACCCAGACATAGCTGGTGCTAACTCTTAAAATATAGGGCCAAACACAAATTTTGCCCCCCAATCCCCAAAATTTGCATCTAAAACTAAAGAAAACATGTCCTGAAAGGCCCTCCACACTTCGCCCCTACTGCGCATGCGCAGTGTCAAGGACGTTCCGAAATTGGCGCCATTAATCATTCTAATAACCAGTGCCTGGTAAGCGCTATGTACTCAGCGGGGAGGCAAGAGTTCCCAACTCCTGGGAGGGCCATCCCCGTCTGGGTCATTGGTAAGTATAAAAAATATATAAATTACTATAAATTTTTTAACATTTTTATACTGTACCAATGACCCAGACATAGCTGAATAGTAAAAAGGCTGGAGGGCCAAGGACATAGAGCAAAATGGAATACGCTCAATAAAATAAAATAGAGTCATCCCCTGTAGGGAAAAAGAAGTAATAGGCCTTACATGTATCTTTCTTATTTATGATAAATTAGAAAGATACAACAACTTCCAAAATTGAGCTTCATACATCCATGTACTCTATTAATATCCAATATAATCCTTATACTAATCATTTTTAAAGTAAGCCAATAAATAAAGTAAGTCTAGAGAATAGAGACTCTTATACTCCTAAAAGTGTCTGAGGATTGCATAATCATGTCCGTTGACATATGCAATATTCAAAAGCTATACTTTAAAAACTAAGACTTGAATGAATTTTAAAAACCTAAACTTCTCACTAAACAACCATCCCAATAACAGCTCAGAATTACTAACTCCGGAGGAGGTATCCCCTTGTTTTCATAGTAAAACAGGTGACCCAAGGGAACACCCTCCCCCCCCCCCCCCTTTTTCTTGCCCTGGGTCAAATAGCCCAGAGCGAAGAGGGCAGCCGAACGGAGACACTGCCGAAACAAACAGCCTACCTAGCTATAGTAGCAACTGTTAAGTGAATGACATTCTGAGCAGTAGATAATAGACCTAACAATAGAGGCCTCCAGAAATGGACTCGATATTTCTAAGATAAAATTCATGAATGTGGATGGCTGAGCGCAATGAGCGGCCTTCAAAAATCTATAATAGCGACACTATTAATGTAAGCCCAAGAAGTAGAAGAACTCTTACATCATGAGCCGAAATCTTAAGCACAACTGCTAAGTCAATGATATACCATAAGCAGTACCGATAGTTAATAGAATCCATTAACAATAAAATGGAGCGTAACGTCCTTCTACTAGACATCAAAGACAGAAGAAGCTTATGCCCTTGTAATAAACAGATATCTGTTTATAAATACATAAACTGTACCCGGAAAGAGTAAAGGCCTATGCCCATACGAAGACGGAAGGACCTTAAAATAATAGGTTCCGGATAATAGGAGCCTAACTCTTATGCAACAATCCAACCTAAATAGTAACAGAAGTATTGATTCTGAAACTATGAAAGTGAAAATCATCCATCGATAGTGCATGAAACTCACTGACTCTACAGTAAAAGAGAAACCAACAGAATTACTGTCTAAAAGGTCAGAATTTGAAAACTACTGTTTCCAGAGGCTCAAATGATTACTTAGCTAAATAAGAACCGAAGTTAAAATCCGTATAGGAATTTAATCTAAAGATTCTAAGTCTATTTATCAGAAAGTTACTAACTGACTTAGATAAAGAGACAAAAGACTCAATTGTAAACTATCGTAGAGTGCATAGGTATGAGGTAACATAAACCTATAACCTAAATAATAACAGGCTGCAGTAGATCTTGTGAAACAAGTATACTAAAAAATAGCAATGAGTAGTATGGAGGGATCAACAATATGAACATAATGATCCCTACACCACGACGGAAGAGCCTCCACTTTAGCCGCATAGAATAGCGAAGAAGAGGATCTCCTATAGTAAGAAATCGCGTCCAAAGCTCGTCCAGTACAGTGCTTACAATGCAATACGGACCACACAACGGAATACATGAAGGTTGCGACCTTGCTGGTTGTGATAAAGATGACACGATTTACCCAGTGAAAAAGATCCTCACATAGAGGAAGATTTCACGTTAAGACCCACAGTAGACAAGAGAGTAAATTACTCATGATCTCTGTGAAGATAGAGATGCTATCAACAGAAATGTATTGTGGTTGTTTATCTTAGCAATACCTGCTAAAACAACAGCGCCGGAGGATACGCGTATCCTATCATTCCGTCCTATAGATCAATAGAGCGTTAACAATATTAGCTCAGAGATCTGGACAAGCCAACACATACGTCTGCAATTGATTAGCAAGCTGTGTCATAAATAAATCATCATTGGGCGCTCCCATAGATAGCAAATCTGATTGAATACTTGTTTGTTGAGAGTCCATTCTGACAGCAACAAGCGACCCGTAAGAGAACGGGAGTCCGATAAAACAATCAGACGACCCGGAATATGACGGACCAAAACTGAACTTGGTGTACTATAACCAACAGACGGATTCTTTCCATTAAATTGAATAACGGAAACGAAAGAGTGCCTCCCTGGTTCCGGAGATACGCCACTACTGTCGAATTAAAGGACAGGAATTTGGGCATGCGTTTCTGAATAATGTTCATGCAATGACATAAAGCAAGCCTAAAAAACATTATTCCGCGGAAGTTAAACTGATTGCTAAAAGACTGCGGAACCCAAAGACCCTGGCACTTCGAATCCGTAGGGATCAGTATTATATCCCAATGTGTTTGACTGGCAACCGTCATAACAGCCACACTCGGGTCCGGCAACTGCGGCGGCACTCTCTGAGTCAACCACCGAATGTTTGCCCCAGTCTGAATCTCTTGTAACACTAGATAGACAAGAGAACGTATAAATCGAGCAATTCATGGATTGCCGAAAAGTTGCCGTCGAAGAGAAGCTCCTCCGAGAACGAAGCGACTCTGAGAGAGTTCTTAACCTTACTATCCACGCGTGTGGATGTAGCTAGGGCTGCGTCACGTCTAACTAACTCCAATCAGCCACTGAAGGGCGGAGTTATACATGAACAAACTACTGCCCTCAAAAGAAATTACATTGAGAATAATATCCCGTAAATCTTTTCTTGAAGACGTAATGATAACGCCTCAGTAAGGCGGATTACGTATAATAAAGCGTCTAAGTTAAGTCTACTATACATAATGTCGTTCCCAACATTGAAATTGGAAAAAACATAAACGGCGAAAAAGAATATATGCAGTCTTTAATCACACCGTCTAGACGCATATGAACTCTCGGTATGCCCTGCTCTGCCAAAATAAACTATTTGTATAAATGATAAAATGGCAGAAATGAGCAACGCGGACAAGAAACTAAACTATCATGCTTAGTAGCAGGCTTGTATATATATATATATATAGCGTCGAAAAATAAAACACATGTTGTAATGACAATATTGGACTGCGTCGGTAAGTCAGGGACAATGTCCCTGAACCGATCGAAAAATCCGAGTCCAATGACGCTATAAGTCTCTTATCCAAGATCGCAGCAATGAAGTCCGAAATAATAATCACTGGAAGATAATGCCAGAAGATATGAAAGGCATCTTCCGATACTACTAAAGGGAAAACTCGAAATCTTTCGAATCCCTTTCGCCATCCTGTCGGACCCTATAAAGCGTTCGGTCGTCCGTAGCTGATGCAACCGCGGACCGCACCGACCCAGCGCCGTCGGATAATTCCTGATTCGACCGAGAAACTGTCAATTGCTGGGATGCTGCGAAACAACTGTGCTAACTCGGATAGCACGTCCGTCACTGAGGCCTGAGGAGAAGCGGTCTTACGATGCATTGCCGCTGGAAGCTCCGTGATCGTTACCCCGTGCATACTACCAATATGCGAGCGAACGGAGTGTATAGGCCTCGTGTCCCTTGGCTACCGGATGGCGCGACCTATTCGCCGTGGAATCACTGAATGCCGAAACTGATCGGATACTCGAGGTCACGTAGCCAATGTGCGGTCGTGTGCCCTGCTGTGAGGATGAGGAAGCATTAAAGACAGTCTCTCAGACTGTCAATATAACGGAGCGTCCCGACCAACGGACATATGCTCCGAATGTAAAATATCTGAACCACAACATGCGGTCCCCTATGTTGTTGGGCGAGAGAGGGACCTCTCTCACTCACAGCCCGGACGGACCTGGACAAGCCAGGAACCGGACTAACAGGCTTCCTCCGATCTGTCCTCAATCTGCCGTCATTGGGTGAGTACTAAAGTAATTAAAGTGCTCGCATCACCCAAATCTCCTTCCTAGACCGCAACGGACGAACCCGGCAGCTGAACCATTCGATGAATGTACGCTACACCGGGTGAGCTAGCGAATGTCACTCCGTAGGCGATAGACATATTCCATGAGCACTTATTGCCGCTAACTCTTCATTAACTATGACGACAGAGGCACACTTTTGAAAGACATCTCCATAACTCTTCGAACAAGAAACCAGAAATGCTTGGATAGCAAGCATAAAATAATAATATATATAGCGTCGTTTAATAATTCGAAAGTTTGTGTGACATTATTGGACTATGTCGGAACTGAGGGACGATGTCCCTGAACCGAACCAAAAATTTCTAAGTCCACCGACGCTATCAGTTTCTTATCCGGCATCGCAGCATTCTGGTCCGACGAAAGAAGCTGGAGAAGACCAAGTCAGATGACATACACAACAGCATATGTTGTTCCGAAAGGGAAAGCTCGAAATCCTCCGAATCCCTTTCGGTATCCCGTCGGACCGGATGAAACTTTCGGACGTCCGTACCCGCTTCCGCGGAGCGTCCCGACCCAGCATCGTCGGATAAAATATATGCGACAGATTCAGTTGATGCTGGGATGCTGCGATAAACTGTGCTATTAAGGAAAGCACGTCCGTTCCCGAGGCCTGTGCAGTAGCGGTCTTACGATGCATTGCCGCCGGAAGCTCCGTGTACGTTGACTCCCGCACACTTCCTATGCGAACGTCCGGAGTCTGCAGGCCTCGTGTCCCTGGCTACCGGATGGTGTGACCTGGTCGCCGAAGAATCCTTGATCGGCGAAGCTGGTAATATATCGGCGGTCACGCAGCCAAGGTGCGGTCGTGTGCGCTGACGAGAAGAGGAAGCCTTAGCAGTCTCAGCGGACTGCCTATACAACGGAGCGTCCCGAGCGACGGACGTATGCTCCGCTTACGACACATTTTGTACCACAACATCTGGGGCCAGATGTTGTTGAACGAGAGAGGGGCCTCTCTCGCTTGCCGTCCGGATGGACCGGAACGAGCTATGAACCGGACTAAAAGGCTTCCTGCGTTCTCCCTCCGATCCGCCGTCACTGGGTGTGCATTAGGTTAGTTTATAGTGCTCGCATCACCCCAAAATTCCTTCTAGACCGCAACGGACGAACCCGGCTGCCGAACCATTCGGTGAATGGACGCTACACCGGGCGAGCTAGCGGACGTCAAAGGCCGTCGAACCTACTAGGGTCCTCTTAGGCAATTGGCGTATTTACATGAGCACTTTTCCGCTAGCCCTTCATTAATTGTGACGACGGAGGCACACTGTTGGAAGACATCACAGATACATCACCCTAATCTTGATCGTCTGAAATAGAAATTGATAAAGTAGAGTGACCCTGCGGGGAAAGGACCGGAGTGTCCAAATCCCCAACAACATACCGTGACATACGCTTCCCATATTGTCATCGAAATCATACGATACAGAACAGGAGTTAATGCGAGTACACTGACCACATATAGAATGATAATAAAGTCAGAGGAAGACTTCCTCTTAAAACAATTGATCAATATCCTTTCAATGTGAAAAGAAAACAAGTCCTGGTACTCGCACTAACCCCTGGCAATCAAAATACATAATAATAATATGATCCATTGATATAGAAAAAATAATTGAAATCAAAATATTTTGAAAAAATATTTTTTCAGAACAGCCCAAGTTTCTGAAAAGTAACGTTGAGCCCCAATGGATCCCAAGCCTAAGTGTGGACAAAAATTTTAAAAATATTTTAAATAATTTATTCAACACTTACGAACAATAATAATGTATCTAGTTATGATTAAAATAACATAAAGATATTATTCTTTAGAAATCCCCCCCCCTCACACAGAGGGCTGTTGTAAATGTAAACAATGAGTGTAAAAACACTAAAATAAGACTCCAGGCACCCAGGCCCGAAATCAGTTACCAAAAATACACTATCTGATGCAAAACAGAGACTTCCAGGGAAGAAACTGCAGAACATCAGATGGTAGATGCAGAACACAACGCCTAACCACCCGTAGGTGAAGACGTAAACATGGGGAAAGAACAGAATTCATTCTGTTATTCAGCTAAAACTCCCAAGAAATTTTAGTAATAATAATTACAGAAACTATGCCAAAAGCATGGGAGAATAGCAAGGGGGAACTTAAAGGACAGGGAGAGAGGAAAACACTTAAAAAAACAGTGTAACTAAATAATCAGAATGACAACAAAATGGCTGCTGCCTTGAAAATAGGTAACTTAACATAATTTCATTAAAAAAGTTTAAGTTACAGCCCTGATAATATTCTGTCACACATTCTTTTCCTCTCCTCCTTCTCTATCCTCCTTAGAAGCACCATTTCACTAATATTTATGTGTCTGGCATCATTTAAACTGAGATTTATAAGCACAAAGATCAGTCAGATGTTAACTGATGAAGGGCCAAACTTAGAATGATTAATGGCGCCAATTTCGGAACGTCCTTGACACTGCGCATGCGCAGTAGGGGCGAAGTGTGGAGGGCCTTTCAGGACATGTTTTCTTTAGTTTTAGAATTTTGGGGATTGGGGGGCAAAATTTGTGTTTGGCCCTATATTTTAAGAGTTAGCACCAGCTATGTCTGGGTCATTGGTACAGTATAAAAATATCCGCAATTTGAGCGATTGATGGATCATGGTAATTCACATTGTGATCTGCACACCAGCGGCAGAAAACCTTCCACTTGGCGGCATAAGTCATGCCAGTGGAATGTCGCCGCGATGCAGAAATGCACTCCACTGATCGTCTCGAAAAACCTCTACGTCGGAGACTGGACCTGATAAAAGACAGGCGTGAAGGGACAGGCTCGCCAGGTTGTTGTGATACTTCCTGGGACGAACCTGTGAAAGAAGATCGCGACGTAGAGGTAGACGAATCGGTCGATCGGCCAATAGAGGCCGCAACAGATTGAGCCACACCCTCTGTGGAGACAGGGGTGTGATCAGAATGATCCTGCAACTGCAAGCACGAATCTTCGCTAATACCTGAGGAAGAATCGGTGCAGGAGGAAAGGCATAGCCGATCCAACCTGTCCAGTCCAGAGACAGAGCATCCTCTGCAAATGCCAGGATCTGGACAAGAGGAGACAAAGGTCTCTACCTGATGATTCCAGCGAGTAGCGAAAAGGTCGACCTGAGGACGGCCCCACTGCTCGCAAATCGCCTGAAACACTGACCGATGTAGCATCCATTCGGTTGGAAGGGCACTGTCGCGTCGGGACAGGGAGTCTGCTAGGACGTTGAGACGCCCGGGAATGTGTCGAATGGACACCCGAGCATTCACATCCCATGCTAACAGAAGAAGATCCCGAGACAGCCGATACATGGGAATCGAATGTGTGCCTCCTTGATTCCGTATGTAGGCCACTACTGTCGAATTGTCCGAAAGAAGTAGGACAACATGGTCTGACAGATGCAGGATCCAAAGCTGAAAACTCAACAGAAGAGCAAGGAGCTCCTTCCGGTTGATATGAAGGCCCATCTGCTCGCTGTCCCACTCTCCGTGAGTAGACAGACCGAGAGGATCCAACGTCGCACCCCAGCCCCGATCGCTGGCATCCGCAGTAAGGATGCGATCGGCCAAAGGAAGATCCAACGGAACACCCTGTGTCAGCCAGGGAATATCTGCCCAAGGGCGGAGGTGACAAAGCAGAGACCGAGGAATAGTGAGTTCCAGGTCCAGTGGATCTACATTCGGATGCCAATGATCCAACAGGAAGTGTTGGAGAGGTCGGACAAACAAGCGACCGAGCGGAATGAGATCTGTCACCGAACCGCAAAGGCCCAGCATCCGAAGCAAAGTCCTGGCCGAGACCGAGGAAGATTGAAGCAGGGCCCGAGTCAAGGCAGAAAGAATCGTCGCCCGAGCCTGGGGGACCGACACTACATTGTGAAGAGTGTCGAAATCCATCCCCAAATGACGGAATCGCTGAGAAGGAAGAAGATCCGACTTCTCGCGATTGACTCTGAAACCCAGCGACGCTAGCAGGCAAAGAAACTGCCAGACATCGAACTCCAGAACAGCAGCATCGTGGTGCCGTTGGAGGATGTCGTCTAGGTAGGCTGACTAAGTCACTGCCGACTGAGTGCGGTGGAAAGCAAGCACATGTGACATCAGTCGGGTGAAGGCCCAAGGAGCCAGGTTCAAACCGAACGGGAGAGCTCTGAATTGAAAAAATCGATCCCGAAACGAGAACCGAAGGTATTTCCGTGACGCCAGATGAATGGGTACATGGAAGTAGGCATCCTTCTGGTCGATACTGCCCGCAAAATCGCCCTGATGAACTGAACGTCGAACCGACCGGAAAGTCTCCATACTGAAACGAGGAGCTATTATGTACTCGTTCAGGGTACTCAGATCGATGACAGGATGATATTGGCCGTTTTTCTTCGGCACCAAGAAAAGTCTCGAGTAAAACCCCGGTGAAAGGGTGTTCCTGACCACCTCGATCGCCCCTTTGGAGAGGAGATTGTCGATCGCCTGCACCAGAAGGTCCCGACGCAGAGAATCGGAAGGGACCTGAGTCGGAAGGGGCACCCGAGATAAACTGGGGTGCCGATGGAAGGACAGTCGCAGACCGGATTGAATGACATCGAGGACCCAAGAGTCCGACGTTATCTCTGTCCAACAGTCGTAAAACAGCGACAGCCTTCCCCCAACTGGAGGCGAATCGAGGTGAGAACCTTCACTTGCAGCCTCGACGAGGCCCCCGAGAGGAGAAACCACCTCGGGAAGTGACAGAGTCCTGAGACTTTCCAGCCTGAGGCTGCCAGCGAGCCTGGCCATGTCGGCGCTTCTTATGAGCAGAAGGAGCAGACGGAGCCGAAGGCGTAGCCGACGTCGCCAATGAGGCAGACGCAGCAGCACACTTGGCGGGCCTGGAACGACCCCCACCCGCAGCAGCAGGTTGGTCAAGCTGTCTCAGCAAAAGCTGGTCCTTCGAACTTCGCCACGAACAGCTTCCACGGAACCATGGAACAACTGAGGTCCCACCAAAGAGGCAGACCTCAGAACAGCACGTTGCTCAGAAGGAAGGGATGGTAAAGAATCCAACACTGCATCCCGGTGTGCCAGCTCCAAATTAGCCGTGTTACAGGCGTGAGCGTGTGTCAAATTCATAAGAGCCTGTGACAAAACGCGAAAAGGCGCCTGAGCGTCATCAAACTCCCCTGGTGGAAAATATTCAGCCAGAGCAGCGACGACATGGTCTGCGAGAGATAACATACCCAGCATCTCTCGGGACAGGCCCACCATAGACTCAACTACCGACATCGGGAGAACTGCCGACTTAGGCTTAGTCAACCCGAGGGAAGAAGAATCCTCATCCACAGTAGTCATCCCTTGGAAGACTGGTGGAGAGACGGAATCGTACACACGAAACCGCGATGGAGGCAGAAAGGCATCAGCTCTAGAAAAGAAGGAACCCTTGAGGACATTAGAACGCATTTTGGTGTCTAAGCCCTGGAAGGACTCAACAACCTGAGCCGATTGCAGAGGATGCAAAGCCCCGGAGCTAGAAGGCTCAACAGGGTTACGGCGCTCCACAGTGGACCGCGGCCGGACGGTCACAGAAGGCTGGTCGGAAGGTTGAACGTCCGGCAATAAGCCAAAGACAAAATCCAAAGCCTGCCTCAAGACTGACGAGGGGGGCCCATCACCTTCAAGATACTCGTCATCCTCCGTAGCAGAGGAGACGTAGCCCAACTCGGGCTGACCAGCAGAAACCTCCTGTGAATACTGTGCAGGATCCAAGGGGCCAAGCGAGACATCTCGGCGACCGACCAAAGGAGGCTGTGCCTCAGGAGGTACAGGGAGGCCAACTTGAGGGTTGCTAGAAAGCAACCGGGTGAGCGCCAAAACGGCCTGGCGCAGGTCACCCTGAGAATCCGTCGCAGCAGAATCGCCCGACGGAGTGTCCTCCCTATGGACCCTTCTGGTAGAAGAACCCAAATCCTCAGAAGAGACCGACGTCGAACGTCGATCGGCAGACAGAATAGGGACACGGTGAGAAGACCCCGGAGGATAGTCCCGATTGTGACGCCCAGGGGCCATCACTGACCTCTACGAAACAGAAGGTCCTGCCTGCAAATCCTCTAAAGAGACCGATGGCGCACGTCGATCGGTAGCTGGACCTAGGACACGGTGAGAAGACACCGGAGGATTGTCCCAAGAATTACAGGAACCTGTCATTGGCCTCTGCGCAACAGATGGCCCCAACTGCCTATCCTCTGAGACCGACGGCAAGCATCGATCAACACCCAGACTCGGAACACAGTGAGGAATCACCGGAGGAAGGTTCCGAGAGTGACAGCTAACAGGGGCTGTCACTGACCGCTGCCGAACAGCAGGCCCTGGATGCCAACGTCCTAACACCATCCCGCTAGGTGGCACACTAGCAGGGGAAGGTGGAACAATAAACGATTCACTCGAGGGACGAGGAATCGCTGCCGAAGCGACCGGCCGGCTCAACCGACTAGGAGCAAACCTAGCCAGATGAGACGGAGCAGACAGCAAACCCGCACAGCCCCGCCGCGAGGCTGGGGGAGGCTGAGAACACACAGACACACCAGCAGATACAGCCTCGGTCCCCTGAGACTGTAGACCATCCCCAGAGGAGATGGAAGAGCCACCATCAGACAGAATAGGATCTGGAGTAGCAACTTCCTCAACAACAGTCGACGGTGTAGGAGGCAGATCGGAGAGGGTCACCGAGCTCACCTCGGAAAAGCTCTCAACGAAAACAGACGCCTCAATAGTGACATCAGAAGACAAAGAGATGACGGTCTCCTCGTCAGGTATCACTGAACTAACACCGCCAACAGTTGCAGAGGAACTCGCCACAGAAGGCAGATCCGAATCCTGTGTGACAGAGTCACCACGTGCACCAGCAGAAATGTCTGCTACGGCACGGCTACCCTTACCCCGAGAACGAGGGGTTCTAGCTCAGGACAGAACCACCTTGTTAACAGAAGCCCAGAATTTAGAGGACCAAACCCCACAAATACCACATGATTGGGCCTGAGTGCAATTGTTGCAAGTGACACATGTGGAATGAGAGTCGTCCACATGCTTCACCTGCAAGCAAGAGGTACAAGGAATAGTCTTAGGCATTATATCAAAATAATCAAGCTTCCCGCCGACGGAAAACAGCACGAAGGTCGTGTTCACACGTGGGGGAAAAACAAGATAAAGTGTGAAGAAACAAGCAATAAAAATACAAATTAACATTAATTAACAATAATTTGGTAGCTTGACAAAAGGATACAATCCACTTGCACACTAAAAATGTAGAATAAGTTGTTCACGAAGAATAAACAGCATAATTAGCAACAGTCACAAAAATTTCCGACCATGTACAATGGCGGAAAATAAAGGAATTGACATCACGGTTGTTGCGCATGCGCTCGGTAAACGCAAGAGGTGTGCAGAGAGAGTACCTGTAATTTCGAGCGCTGGTCTCGCTCGACCCTTTTTTCGATCTTTTTCGTGCTTTTGCACTCTAGTACTTTTCCAACTCGTTTGGAAAAGATTCTAAAAGCTTGAGTTAGTTCCGAAGTAGGGCTTGCACTTATGTTACAGCCAATTGTAAACAATTGTGAGTAGGTTGAAAAGAAAGAATTTGAGGTGTAGACTGTACTAAAGAATTGAGGGGTGGGTTAAGGTGGCCCTCACAATTAATGTATGTCAACCAAGTTACAGTGAAATTATTCCAAAACGAGTCATCCTATCAAGTTACAATAAAATCCCTTCATAAATACGGCCTGTAGACTTAGCTAAAGGTTTTCAGGCTTCGGGTCTGTGTAGCCATCACGGTTGAGCCATCGCAAACAAAAGGGGACGTCCTCATCTAGACATTATACTGAGTTATCCTAAAAAGTTACAATGAAATCTCTTCATAAATATGACCTGTAGTCTGTGCTAAAGGTTTTGGGCTTTTGGGCTCGGGCAGCCGTCACGCTTGAACGATCATGACAAAAAAGAGATGTTCTCATCTAGACATTATCTGGAGTCATCCTACCAAGTTACAATGAAATCCCTTCGTAAATATGACCTGTAGACTGTGCTAAAGGATTTTTGGGTTTCGGGCCCTGTTAGCCGTCACAGTTGACCGATCGCAACCAAAAGGCGACGTTCTCATCTAGACATTATATGGAGTCATCCTACTAAGTTACAATGAAATCCCTCCATATTAAATACAACCCATAGACTGTGCTAAACGTTTTTGGGTTTCAGGCTTGGGCAGCCGTCATGATTGACAGATCATGACCAAAAGGTGATTTTCTCATATAGACATTATACAGAGTCATCCTACCAGGTTACAATGAAATCCCTTCATAAATATGACCTGTAGACTGTGCTAAATGTTTTCAGATTTTGGGCTCGGGCAGCCATCACGGTTGACCGATCGCGACCAAAAGGGGACGTTCTCATTTAGATATGACCTCAAACCTGCATATGAAATTTGTGATCGGACAAGAACTACAGGGTGTAGCCTGTGCTAAAGGAAAATGGGAACAGACTAACAGACTTCCACACGTGTGATGGCAATAGTTTATCTTGACCTTGTCAAGTTAAGCTAAAAATTGCCTGAGAAACAGAAGAATAGTCAAGATAAGCTAAAAATGGCCTGAGAAACAGAAGGTCTACTTTGTGGGGTCTATCTGACCAGCATTATTCAGGATACAAAAATCACCCTTCAATTTTTTTTCAATTTTGGTGCCACAAAAAGGTTTTTGATGGCCCCTCATTGGAATGAGATTGTAGGGCACATTTGAATGAGTGGTTATCAACTTTGTTTTGAGAACAAAGAAAGAAAACCCATAATACGTTAGGCTTCAGATTATGCTGAAAAATGACAAAAGGGCTTTCCTCTGAAACAATCTCCTAGGTTAGTTAAAATTTTGGCTTGAAATTCGGTGAAATATTCAGTGGTTCTGGAAGCCATCAGACATGTGAAGAAATGGTGTGAACTGGTAGTCAACAAAGACGTTATTGAGATAGGTCTTCTGGACAGATTGGTAGTGATTAACCGATGTTCTGCAATTGTATCTGACATTGGCAGATTTTAAGCCTTTGGCTGACCATCGGTAGAAGTGATTGAACATCAGTTCGTGCCGATGGTAACATGGAACACCATGGGATCAAAATTGTTTGTATTTATGTTTGATTCATGATCTCATACAAGCAGTAACAAGCTTATTAAGTTGCCACAATGATTGGCAGAAATCATGATTGGTCTAATCTTATTGATTAGTCTGATCTTTCCCTTGATTGCTGCTCAAGACACACATGCCATATGTCGTGTGATGACCAGGGGTCAGCCTGGCAGCTGATTTTAGGGAGAAGTGACTTCTCCTTCCAGAGACTTTAGGGAGAAGTCAGTATCCAGGAGGGAGAAGTCAGTGGATATGAAGGAGAAATCAGAAAACAAAACATAAAACGTATATGACATCGTGACAAAATAAATGAACATAGAGGACACAATTGTGGAGAAAAAAATAAATAAAAGTTATACAAACATACATACACACACAAAACTAAGTCAGATGGCATATAACAGAATGTAGGTTAAAATCCCCCCCCCCCCCCCACCCCCACCCCACAAAAAACTGTGTCGTTCATGGTTTCTGAATACCCCCCAACTCTTTGCCTAACAGTGATGACTAAGGTTACCATGCAGTTGATTTTGTATTTGCCTCAAATAAGTGGATTTGAAATTTAGTATGACCCATGGTGAGAGTGTTCTTCTCTACAATAGAAGGTATATTCTTTTTAAAAAAATATTTAAAGTGTTTAAAATAAATTTCAAGTTCATATAAGAAGCTGGGTCATTCATGGTTTCTCAATGCCCTAACTAAGTTGAAAAGCATAGTTAAAAAAGTTTTCGATATCCTTCGTAAATTAAGCGTTATTAACAATTTGAGTTAATTTATTTCTTTGGAAAATGACAAAATATTTCAGTTGTCTCCCTTCCCGGCTGCACTGGGTTATAATACACTGTTCAGAAAACTACGGAAAGTGGGCTGGGACATGCTATTTGCTAGTTGCTTTTTGCTGTTTGCTTTTTGCTTTTTGCTATTTGCTTTTTGCCATTTGCTTTTTGCTCTTTGCTAATTGCTTTTTGCTATTTGCTTTGTGCCATTTGCTTTTTGCTCTTTGCTATTTGCTTTTTGCTATTTGCTTTTTGCCTTTTGCTCTTTGCTATTTGCGAGTTACAACCATAATGCTTTTACAAACATGGATATCAATGGAACTGGCTCACTGAGCCATTTCCATTAACTGGTACAGCGTGGTGGTAACTGTTCCTTGGTGGATCACTGAAACCTTCAACAATGTTGTCAAGATTCATTTTATAAATAAAAATATTAACTTCTGTTGATAAAGTACACTTTCTGTTACCCTACAGAACTTTACAAAACGCATTGATTGTCCAATAAAATGTCCCCATAAAGAATTATATGAAAAAAAAGAAAATGGCAAAACGCAAAGAGCAAATCTCAAAGAACAAATAGCAAAGAGCAAATCGCAAAATGCAAATCGCAAATAGCAAAAAGCAAATAGCAAAAAGCAAATAGCAAAAAGCAAAAAGCAAATAGCAAAAAGCAAATAGCAAAAAGCAAAGAGAAAATGGCAAAAAGCAAATAGCAAAAAGCTTTTTTTATTCTTTGTATTACCATGTCTTATATACAACGACTAATTTGATTGGCTGTTTAATAAAGCCGAAGAAAGAGCCAGTGCAATTGGTCCAATACAACTAGCAAACAGCAAATAGCAAACAGCAAATAGCATGTCCCAGCCCGCTTTCCGTAGAAAACTGACAATTTCTGCCAACCATCTTACACTGACACGTGCGATTGGTGCTTTGAAGGTCTGCCAATCTTATCCATCCAAATATCTGTGATTTCTGTTGTAGCCTTATTACATTTAACCCCCTTCCAACACAACTTCACAAGTTTTCAATCAAAGACAACATTCAATGCAAATTGCGGGGCAAATTTCAATGCAACTAATTTTTCAGCGTAACCGCAAGCAATCTCGATATGGACGAACTGTCTCCAATACATTTTTTTTCGTTTTGAAACGGTGGTTAACTTTAATAAATTCTAATTAACTCGACGCGTGTCTTGTGTGATTCGTTGTTTTGGCTGGCACTTTGTTTTTAAATAGCCATTTTGTGCTGGTTGCTATCAGTTGGGGCGAATTGTTCGAACGACTACACCATTACAATTCTTTTCAGAAATATAAAATTGGGCTAGTTTAGGCTATTTTCATAGCCGTGTGACGGACTTTAACAGCAGCCGTATTTACTTTTTTCTTGCGAATGCGGAAGCGGGTGTTTTTAAAAAATAAAACATAAGAAAATACAGTAAACTGCCATGTCTCCCAAGGAAGTTTTGGAGGGCAACTTGAATTTCGCCCCCAATGTAAGCCAAGGCGACTTGAGGAATGACAAGGCGACTTCTTCGCCCAAGTCGCCCACTCGGCTGACCCCTGGTGATGACTCTATGAAATATGACATCAGCAGAAACAAGTTAACAGCACAGGGTCTTTGATCATTGATCAAAGACACCATGCTGTTAACTTGTTTCCGCTGACGTCGTCTTTTTATTTTAATACACACAGTGACATGCTCTTGAGGTCAACGAACCAATCAACCTGACCGTACTGTAAAATGAGCCCTATTCTGTGCATGCTTGAACATGATACTCCTTTTGGTTGTGACTATCTGACATCGGAACTCACAATCGGCTGATTGTGTGCTCAACTAATACCATAGGGCGCCAAAATAAGAACCCAGGGACTTAATATGAACAAATTTAAATTTTGTTTTTTCTTGAGACAAGTAAAATCCCCAAAAGTTACTATGACTAAACAATAATTGGAATTTCAGACCTGCGAGCTAAGAGCATTCAAAACTTTATAATTGTAATTTCAGACCTGTGAATGAATGGACACAAAATCGGAGCTAAAAGCATTCCCAACTCACAGTCCTGAAATCACACCTCACTTACAACAGTTTCATATCAACATTTTAAAAACATCAACAAACTATACATTTTTGTAAACAAATGAGATTTTAAGTATCCAAATATTTCTTGATTGAACACTCCTGAAGATGACTTACTTTTGTTGACAATACTTTTGTTTGACATTCACTGGGAATTATGGGATGTGACAGATCTAACTCTAAACTGTAATCAGAACCTGATGGTAACTTCACCGTGGCACTCAACTGAAAGTAAAAAGAAAAGTCAGAAATCTTTATTTCTTTTGATGCAACACTAAAACTGTCAGCTTGTTGGAGCAAATTCATTTTCTTAGACAATTTTGGACTCTGGTCGGTAGAGATGAGGCAGTATTGGAATTTTGAGTTTGGTATTGGTTTTGGTATTTTGAGAGGGGTATACCTCAGTATCGGTTTGGTATTCAGTGTCTGATGACTGAGATTTGCTGATAGCACCAAAGAGGAATTCACATCAGGAACAAGAGGCCTGAGGCGCTCACCTGACAATAGTTGTTTAACCCTTTACCCAATGCAGACAATTTCAAAATTTATTATTTTAAATATTTTTTAAATTTTTTCAAAAAATTTCAACAAAACCATATCATATGACCCCTCTTTGGAAAAAAGAGGGGTCACATGATATGGTTTTGTTGAAATTTTTCGAAAAATAATATTTTTTTCAGCTGCTGAATTTGCATATTACACGGACGGATGTGGGCGATTCATTGGGTTAAAGGATTTAAGGAGCATCTATAGCTAATTAACACTACAGAGGAATGAAGTTATTTAATTATTTATAACTCTGTTATCCATGCCAGATGATTTTTTCTAGTACTGGGATGCTACCACAGAAATAATGCCCAGATTTCCAGTAATGCAAAACTAGGGGGTCCAAATTTCAACCTAGGAACTTAACTTGAACAAACTTGAGTCTGAGACCTTCCCTCCCGCCACCAGGATGCTGAATACCAAATGTGAAAGCATTCTGACTGATGGATCTGAAGAAAATTTTTAAAGACATTTCCTCATATTGCACTAAGTTGAAATTTGGGCTGCCATAGGGAGCCCAAACATTAACCCAGGGACCCAATTTGAACAAACTTGAATCTCACCTCCCTGGAGATGCTGTATACCAAATGTGAAAGCATTCTGACTAGTGGATCTGAAGAAAATTTTTAAAGAAATTTCCTCATATTGCACTAAGTTGAAATTTAGGCTACCATACAGAGCCACAATATTAACCCAGAAACTCGATTTGAACAAACTTGAATCTGACCCCTCCAAAGAGGTTGTATATCAAATATGAAAGAATTCTAAATGGTGGATCTGAAGAAGAAGACTTTTAAAGAAATTCCCTCATATTGCACTAAGTTAACATTCGGGCTACCATAGGGAACCCAAATATTAACCCAGGCACTCAATTTCAACATACTTGAATATGACCCACCTAGAGATGTTGTATACCAAATATGAAAGCAATATAAATGGTGGATCAGATAAAGAAGATTTTTAAAGATCATTCCCCCCACCAAGGCGCTTGATTTTAACATACTTGTACCTGACACCCCTATGGATGCTGTATACCAAATATCAAAAGATTCTGATCAGAGTTTCTGGAGAAAATGTAAACCAAATTTCTTGCAAATATGCTGACTCAACATTTTTTCGATACCCCCCTGTAGAACACCATGACACAACCGATGGCAATTTTTTTTTACCATTCAATCCTACTGGTCCTAGGGATGCTTCATACCAAATAACAGTTCTCTGTTCCATGTGGTTTGGGAAATATGGGCATTTGAAAATATATCTATTTTTAGCTCCTGGGAAACAGGACAAATTGTTTTTGTATGAATCAAGTTCATATGACTCAGTAATACCACTTATCAAATTTGGTTCAAATCGGATCATCGGTTCAGAAAACTGAAATCTTGGGCAGCGCCAAAAATCTTGCCCATGTCATTACAATGGCAAATATTGATCCACGAACTTCATTTGAACAAACTTGATTCTACACCTCAAAAAGAAGCTCCATACCAAATATCAAGTCATAATTGGCCGATGCCCCATAACACCCATAACTGGCCGGTTCCAATTGCCGATTCCGATTATCGGTTCATCACTATATATGGGCATGTTGATTTGAAGAAAAACAAAACTTTCAGTCAGATGAGCTAAAAACAGAATAAGTTGTTGAAGTATCATTTTACTACAACGCTATAAATGACACTGCCAATGAGCTCAACAGTAGCATTCTTTTACCACCACAAATCATATCTAGGCCTATAGTACTTTTGTGACTTGTTCTAAACGCACCTTAATGTTTAAAGACCTATTTCAAGCTTTTGCAATCTCTGAGCATGTACCCTGACCATGCCATTTTTAGGACGTCCTGCTGACAATAGACAAAACACTTGGGCAGTGATTTCTAGTCAGGCTTTGGCTGCCTTAACAGGAAGCCAAGACTTGAGTAAAAATCATTGCTAAGCAGTAGTACATGTACATGTTATAGTCTAGTGGGAGTTAAGGACAGTCACCCAGTCCATTGAAGGTTAACCCCTAGCACACTGGTAGTGCAACAGAATCTTTTCCTATCGCTCTCTTTTTCTCTAGTTTTACTATGAATTTAACCAATTATATCTTATTTGACAGAGCTCACTGAGCTCTGTCAAACAAGATATATTTGGTTAAATATCAAATTGCATTACAGGAAATATTTGCTGCTGAAAACTTTGCCATTTTGACATCAGAGTGCAGAGGGTTAACAAAACAGAATGAAAAAATGCCGATAGGATCACCGATCCAATGTCGAGTTGTGACAGCACAAAAGTGGGTTTAAGCATTATCAACGTATCGTCCAGAAACCAGTTGTTTACAATTTACTATGTGAAGGGTCACTCTCACCTTGACCTAGTGATTCCAAAATAACTAGGGCTCTTTCTTGCACCAATGCCAACCTACCTATGAAGTTTCATGAACGTGGGTAGAACCATTGTCAAATTATCATCTGGAAACCAATTGTTTATGATTTATTATGTTCAAGGTCGCTGTAACCTTGACCTTTGACCTAGTGAGTCCAAAATAAATGGGGTCTTCCACTCACCTAGGCCAACCTACCTATGAAGTTTCACGAATGTTGGTCAAACCATTATCAAATTATCATCCAGAAACCATTTGTTTACGATTTACTATGTTGAAGGTCACTGTGACCTTGACCTTTCACCCAGCAAGTACAAAATAAATAGGGTTCTTCCTCTCATTGATGCCAACCTACCTATGAAGTTTCATGAAAGTGGGTCGAACCATTATAAAGTTATCATCCGGAAACCAATTGTTTACAATTTACTATGTTCAGGGTCACTGTGACCTTGACCTTTGACCTAGTGAGTCCAAAATAAATAGGGTTCTTCCTCTCAAGAAGTTCAACCTACATATGAAGTTTCATGAATGTGGGTTGAACCATAGTCAAGTTATCATCCGGAAACAATTGTTTAGGATTTACTATGTTCAAGGTCACTGTGACCTTGACCTTTGACCTAGCGAGTCCAAAATATATAAGGTTCTTCCTTTCACTGATGCCAACCTATCTGTGAAGTTTCATGAACGTGGATCGAACCATTATCAAGTTATCATCCGGAAACCAACTGTTTTGATTTACTATGTTCAGGGTCACTGTGACCTTGACCTTCCAAGTCCAAAATACACAAGGTTCTTCCTCTCATGAAGGCCAACCTACATATGAAGTTTCATGAATGTGAGCTCAACCATAGTCCAGTTATCATCCAGAAACCAACTGTTTATGATTTAGTATGTTCAAGGTCACTGTGACCTTCACCATTGACCTAGTGAGTCTAAAATAAATAGGGTTCTTCCTCTCACCGAGGCCAGCCTACCTAAGAAGTTTCATGAAAGTGAGTCAAGTCAATCAATTTATCGTCCGAAAACCAATTGTTTACGCCCGCCCACAATTCATCAAACTATAAGTCGAGTTTGACTTCGTCACAACTCGACTAAAAAGTCACTTCTTTCATAAAAATAAACCTTTCAACTGTTATCAAGCCTCAACAGGGACTTATAAATAGCGAATGTAGGAAAATTTGACAATTGAGATGGTATCTGTATTCAATGATTGGCCCGGCTCGGTTTTTTGTATCCCCATGATATCGGTATTGGTTCGTTTTTTCGGTATATTGTCTCTCTCTAGTGGTCAGTCAGGTTTATTTACCTTTCTGGCAAATTTGACTGTTCTGTTTTCTAGGGGTTTCACTTCGAAAACAATGGAAATTTGCTCATTTTCAAACAGAAATAGGAATACAATTTAAGGCACTTGTGCTAGTTTGATAAGTTGTTAAGAAATAATGCGTAAGGATTTTTGGTCTTAAATTTTAAGCATCTTGCAGAAGCATTGCAAATTAATGTGTACAAATTGTAATCAATTTTTCTTCTGCGAAAAGAAAAGTAGGTTATGCATCAATAGGAGACCTGTATGAGTAGTCAATATCAGAACTGAATAAATCAATTTATCACATGACTATTGTAAAGTTCAATGAAAAAGTCCATCTGATATTCTTCTATTGAGAACATGTGTAGTATGACCTGCAAGGATTTTCATTGGCTGAATTTTAATCCTCATCACCTAATTAATATTCATATTGTACCACTCCATTGTTTACAAACAAAACATGTCGCGTGTACTTAACTATCGAGTGAACGAAATTGTGAAAATAGATGGAAAAGGAGAAGGGGAAATTGTTAAGATCATTGATTCCACAAAAGGCTTGTTATACACTGTAAAAATAATAGGTATCGACTTTGAAGTGACTCTGTCGGCAGAATGTTTGAGCCCATTACACGATGAATGCTACGAGACGCTAGATTGCCAAGAAACTGTTGGCGTTGCTAAGCAAACGGACGCTACTCAACAGCGTCGTTTTGTTAATATCAGCGGTGCAGATATAGATGGATTTGTTGAAAAAGAAACAAATAAAAACACTTTAAGCAAGACCTTTTATGATATGAAGTTAGTAAAAAATTTTCTTCAAAGCAATAATATAAATGAGCATCGTGAAATTCACAACATACCGCCCAGTGAACTGTGTGTTATTTTATGCAAATTTATCCTGTCAGTCAGAAAATCTGACGGCTCTGAATATGAACCAAGCTCGTTGCGTGGATTTATTTCCAGTATTGACAGAAATTTAAAATGTTTTAATTATGGCCACACAATAGTTAGCAGTGTAGAATTTGTGAAAGTGAGAGACATATTGAAGGCCAAACAACGACAACTGAAACGAAGTGGCTTGGGCAATCGGGAAAAGAAGGCGGAGCCAATAAGTGACAATGAAATTGACATTTTGTGGCAAAGCGGTCAACTGGGTTCTTCGACACCCGAATCTATAATAAACTCCTTGTGGTTTTTAAACACTATTCACTTTGGTTTACGGGGCTCAGATGAGCACCGTAAAATGTGTTGGGGGGATGTTAGTTTGCACAAGGACCCAAATGGCCAGGAATATTTACAGTTTATAGAAAGACAAACAAAAACTCGCCCTGGTGACAATGTGAGAGATGTTCGAAGTGTGCCACCCAGAATGTGGTGTAACTTTGATTTACCAGAAAGGTGTCCTGTGAATATTTATAAAAAGTACTCTCTTTTAAGGCCCTCTGGTTACAGTGACGAAAGTGACCCTTTTTATATAGCAACACATACTGAACAAGGTATTATGAATGTCGGTGATCAGTGGTTTAAAAGACAGCCGATTGGAATAAATAAACTTACCTCCATCATGAAGCGCATGGCAAAAGCAGCTGGTATGTCACCGGAAAAGAAACTTACAAATCACAGTGCTCGCAAACATCTTGTTCAGAAACTTAGTGAAAGTTAAAAAATTTATAGTAATTTATATATTTTTTATACTTACCAATGACCCAGACTTAGCTGGTGCTAACTCTAACAAAACCAGGGCCAAACACAAATTTTGCCCCCCAATCCCCAAAATTTGCATCCAAAACAAAAAGAAATCATGTCCTAAAGGACCTCCATACTACGCCTCTACTGCGCATGCGCAGTGACGCAGTCGTCCCGAAATTGGCGCCAATTATCATTCTTACTGGCAGTGCCTGGTCAGCGCTATGTACTCAGCGGGGAGGCAAGAGTTCCCAACTCCAGGGAGGGCCATCCCCGTCTGGGTCATTGGTAAGTATAAAAAATATATAAATTACTATAAATTTTTTAACATTTTTATACTGTACCAATGACCCAGACTTAGCTGAATAGTAAACAGGCTGGAGGGCCTAGGACATAGAGGAAAATCCAATAAGCTCAACTATATAGTAAAGAGGTAACCCCTTAAGGAGAAAAGGAGTATTAGGCTTTACATGTATCTTTCTTATTTAATATTAAATTAGAAAGATACACTACCCTTAATAATTGAGCACAATAACATTCATGTTCTCTATTAACATCCAGTATAACCCTTATACTAATTATTTTTAAAGCAAGCCAATAAATAAAGTAGTCCAGAGAATTGAGACTCTTTATAATCATTTAAAAGTGTCCGAGTATTGTATATTAAAGCCCGTTTGACACTTGACATATACAAATGCTTCACACCGAGCTACACTTTAAAAATAAGACATGAATGAATTTAAACATTAATATTACACTTTAAAACCATCCCGGAAGCGACTCAGAAATACTGACTTGGAGGAGGCATTCCCTTGCTTTTCACTATAAAGCAGGTGACCTAAGGGAACACCCGCCCCCCCCCCCCCCCTTCCCCTTGCCCTGGGTCAAAATAGCCCAGAGCGAAGAGGGCAGCCGGACGGAGTCACTGCCGGAACAGAAAGCCTGCATAACTATAGTTGCAACTGTTTAGTGGACGACATTCTGAGCAACAGATAACAGACCTAAACAATGCAGGTCTCCAGAAATGGACTCAATATTTCTGAGATAAAAATTCGTAAATGTGGATGGCTGAGACCAATAAGCAGCCTTCATTAAATCTGTAATAGCAACACTATTAGCATAAGCCCAGGAAGTAGAAAGAGCTCTTACTTCATGAGCAGAAATCTTAAGCACAGACTGCTGAGAAGAAGATAAATCTTCATAAGCAGTACAGATAGTTAACTGAATCCATCTAGCAATAGAATGGACTGAAATGTCCTTTCTATTAGGCATCAAAGACAGAAAGAAACGTTTCCGTCCCTTTCTGATAAACTGAGATCTCTGTTTATAGATACGTAGTGCTCTAACAGGACAGAGTAAAGGACTACGCCCGTCTGAAGACGGAAGAGCCTTAATAACAATAGGTTCCGGATATTTATTAGGAGCCTGATTCTTAGCTAAAAAACCCACATTAGTAGTGAAGGTGATAGTGTTCCCTACACTATGATAATGAGAATCATCCACCGATAGTGCATGAAGCTCACTGACTCTTCTGGCAGAAGAGAAAGCTAAGAGAAAAGCTGTCTTATAAGATAAGAATTTGAAATCTACTGTCCCAAGAGGTTCAAATGGCTTTTCCTTCAATTTAAGGAGAACCCAAGCTAAATTCCACTTAGGAATTAATCTAAGAGTTCTGGGTCTATTTATCGAAAAGTTTCTAACCAACTTCGATAAAGAGACATTAGATCCAATTTGTAAACTATCATGATGTGCATAGGTATCAGATAACATAGATCTATAACCCTTTATAGTAACAGGCTGCAGTTTGATTTCGTCAAACAAGTATACTAGAAAGTTTGCAATGTCTGGTATAGAGGGATCAAATATATCTACAGAATGATCCCTACACCAACGACGAAAAACCTTCCACTTAGCCGCATAGTTTAGCGAAGAGGAGGTCCTCCTACAGTTAGAAATCGCGTCCACTGCTCGTCCTGTAAAGTGCTTGCCATGCAAGAAGGACCGCACAACGGAAAAACGTGAAGGTTGAGACCTTGCGGGTTGTGATGGAGTTGGCGCGATTTCCCCTGCGAAAGAAGATCCTCTCGTGGAGGAAGCTTCCGCGGTAGGTCCCACAACAGACACCTGAGTAGATTTATCCACGGTCTCTGTGGCGACAGAGATGCTACCAACAGAATCTTGCATTGAGATTGTTTTATCTTTAGCAATACTTGTTGAATTAATGGCGCTGGAGGATACGCATATCCTATCATTCCGTCCCAAGGGATCGACAGAGCGTCTACTGCAAATGCTCTTGGATCCGGACACGGAGACACATACGTCTGCAACTGATTGTTGAGATGTGTCGCAAATAAGTCTATCATTGGCCGTTCCCATTGGTAGCAAATCTGATTGAATACTTGTTTGTTGAGAGTCCACTCCGATGGCAACAAGCGACCCTTTCGTGAAAGGGAGTCTGCTAGCACATTCAGACGACCCGGTATGTGACGGACCGAAAGAAGAACGTGATGTTCTAACGCAAACAGAAGGATTCTTTCCGTTAGATTGAACAACGGAACTGAATGAGTGCCTCCCTGATTCCGTATATACGCCACTACTGTCGTATTGTCGGATAGGATTTGGACATGAGCATCGTGAATAATGTCCATCCAGTGACGTAACGCAAGCCAAATTGACATCATTTCCTTGATGTTTATGTGCTTGCACAGGAATTGCGGATCCCAAGGACCCTGGCATCTCGAATCCGTTGGGATTAATGATGCACCCCAACCTGTTTGACTGGCATCCGTCATAACGGTAAAACTCGGATCCGGCAACTGCAGCGGAACTCCTTGAGTTAACCACTGAATGTTTGCCCAAGTCTGAATCTCTTGTTTCACTTGATCTGACAAGAGAACGTCTACATCGAGCGAAAGAATTTTCACACTCCAATTCTGAGTCAGGAAAATTTGAAGAGGATGTGTGCGTAGCCGCCCCATCGGAATGAGATCCGCGGCGGCTCCGCACAGACCTATCAGTCTCATAAATTCTCTCGCCGTGACTTTGTCTGCGTGCAGACAATAGCGAGTGTAACAACTGACTAATTTCGCTCTGGTTAACGGCAGACGAACGAGATTGTTGTGCGTCTCGAAGCTCATTCCCAGATGAGTGAATGAATTGGACGGCACCAGATCCGACTTCTCCTCATTTACTATAAAACCGAGACGTCGGAGCAATAGAAGAAGATTCTGAACATCGTTCTGAAGCTTTAACTCGTTGCCGTACCTCTGAAGAATGTCGTCCAGGTAGGCCGACGTTACCGCAGACGAATGAGCTCGGAAATAGATCATTACCGAGTTCATTACCCGAGTGAAAGCCCAGGGTGCTAGATTCAATCCGAAGCACATCGCCCGGACTTGATACACCACTCCCAGGACTGCAAAGCGTAGATACTTTCGGAATGTCGGATGTACCATGACGTGAAAGTACGCATCTTTGAGATCTATGCTCGTTGCATAATCGTTCACCCGAATACTCGCTCTGACCGATCGAATCGTCTCCATATAAAACTTCGGAGCGACGATCAGCTTGTTTATCCAGCTCAAATCTATGACTGGACGGAACGAGCCGTCTGGTTTCGGAACCAGAAACAGATGGCTGTAGAATCCCAGAGATTCCTGGTTTTCTACGACCTCTACCGCGTTCTTCATTAAAAGAGACTGCACCTCTGATAACAGAGCGTCTCTTTTCTGTGGATTTGACGGAAGATGAGTCCACTTTGGACTTCGAGTTAATGGAGGCTTTCGTTTGAAGGATATCTTTAGACCTTCCGAAGTCACTCCTCTCACCCAAGGGTCGTCCGTAATCGACGCCCACTCTTGTGAAAAACTCGACAACCTTCCGCCAACCGGAACGCGATAGAGGTTTAAGCCATCACCTCCTGGACCTGCGAGGCCTGCGGTAGGAGAAACCACGTCTTCCACGACCCGCACCTCGCCTCGTCGACCTCGGGGCGTCCGACCGATTGTCCCGGCCTGAAGGACGTCCCGAACGAGAGTCGCTATCCTGACGGTCTCTCGAATAAGACCAAGAGGACGCACCGGAACCTCTATAGGAACCTCTCTTGGGCGCATTAGACCCAGAAGTGCCTGTCTTATTCGTGTCTGCTGTATCCGACTTTTTAGGAGCCGATCTGAACAACAGAGAATCATTAGCTTTCTTTTTAATTTTATCATAAATAGCGGAAAGCTTGCCGTCAAAGAGAAGTTCTCCTGAGACCGAAGCGACTCTAAGAGAGTTCTTCACCTTAGAATCCACTAGTGTGGATGTAGCTAGGGCTGCGTCACGTCTAACCAACTCCAGATTTGCCACTGAAAGGGCGGAGTTACACGTGGAATAAGCTACTGCCCTTGAAAGAAGTCTTAAAGAGGATTGTATATCCTGAAACTCTTCCCCTTGAAGGCGCAGTGATAACGCCTTAGTAAGGTGATCTGCGTAAGATAAGGCATCTAAATTGGCTCTGTTAGACGCAATAGCTGTTTCCAACACCGCGGTTGGAATAGAAGCTGACGACGGTAATGATAGCTCTAAGTCTTCCGCCTCGTCGTCCATACGCAGAGGAACTCTCGGTATACCCTGTCCTGCCGTATCGAATTTATTCCTTGCATTAATGAAAGGCAGGTTGAGAGTATTAGCGGACAAGAAACCTGCTTTCCCCGTCCTGGAAGCAAGTTTAAATATAGCATCGTTCAATAATTCAAATGTTCTAGCAACATTATTGGACTGCGACGGAAACTCGGGAGCGATGTCCCTGAACCGCTCAAAAAATTCAGAGTCCAATGACGCTATAATTCTCTTGTCCGGAAGCACAGCAGTCTGGCCCGACGGAACAACTTGAGGGAAAAAGTGCCGGATGAAGTCCACGGCAGCTTTATGTTGTTCCGAAAGGGATAGCTCCAAGTCATCCGTATCCCTTTCACCATCCGGTCGGACCTCACGATGTTCCCGGTTGTCCAACCCCGATGCTTCGGCGGAGCGTACCGACCCAGCGCCGTCGGATAATTCTCGATCCGACACCGTTTCTGTCGGCTGCTGGGATGCTGCGATAAGCTGTGCTATCTGCACAAGAATGTCCGGCGTCGAGACCTGCGGAGGCGCAGTCTTTCGCTGCTTCGCCGAGGGCAGCTCCGCATCAGATGGCTCCCGCATACTTTTCCTATGCGAACGTCTGGAGTCCATCGGTCTCGAATCCCTGGCTGCCGGATGGTGTGACCTGGTCGCCGAAGAATCCTTCATCGGCGAAGCTGGTAATATATCGGCGGTCACGCAGCCAAGGTGCGGTCGTGTGCGCTGACGAGAAGAGGAAGCCTTAACAGTCTCTGCGGACTGCTTATACAACGGAGCGTCCCGAGCGACGGACGTATGCTCCGCTAAAGACACATTTTGTACCACAACATCTGGTCCCAGATGTTGTTGTACGAGAGAGGGACCTCTCTCGCTCGCGGCCCGGCTGGACCTGGACGAGCTAGGAACCGGACTAAAAGGCTTCCTCCGTTCTCGCTTACTATCCGCCGTCACTGGGTGTGCATCTATTATGTTTATAGTGCTCGCATCACCCAAAATTTCCTCTTGGACCGCATCGGACGAACCCGGCTGCCGAACCATTCGGTGAATGGACGCTACACCGGGCGAGCTAGCGGACGACATTTTTCTAATCTCCCTGAGCACTTTTGCCGCTAGCTCTGAATTCATTTGTGACGACGGACGCACACTTGAAGAAGATAACATGGAAACATCACCCTGTTCTGGTTCCTCTGAAATAGAAACTGAGAGAGTAGAGTGACCTTGTGGAGAAAGAGCCGGCATCGCTCTTTCTCCAGAAACAACATATCGTGACACACGTTTCCAATGTTTCTCATCCCAATGTTCACATATAGGACAGGGATTAATGCGAGAACACTGACTACAATTAATACAATGATCATGAAAGTCAGAGGAAGATTTCTTCCTATTACAATTTGAACAACGTCCCTTCATTGTGAAAGAACAACAATAAGTCCTAGTTACTCGCAAAAACCCCTGACACAAAGATACATAATAACATGATCCATTAATAAATGAAAAAACAATTGCAAAACAAAATAATTTTGAAAAAATATTTTTTCAGAGAAGCCCAAGTTGCTGAAAAGTAACGTTGAGCCCCGATGGATCCAATGGCAAAGTGTGGTCAAAAATTTTAAATTTATATAAAATAATTAATGAGACACTTTCGGATAATATAAATGTATCTTATAATGAGATAAACTACCACAAAGGCAAACAGCCCCCCTCAAAAAAGGCTGATGCCAATGAAAACAAACAGTGTAAACACACTAGAAAACATGACTCCAGGCACTGAAAAAACTGGCCCGGAATCAGTCATCAATTACACTCTATCTGATGCAAAACAGAGACTCCCAGGGGAGAATCTGTAGAACATCAGATGGAAGATGCAGAACACAAACGTTATACACCCATGGGTGAAAACGTAACTATGGGGAAAATAACAGAAAACATTCTGTAACCAAGCAACTCTCCCAAGAAATTTTAGAAATGAAATTTCTCAAAAATATGCCAAAAGCATGGGAGAATTGCCAGGGGGGACTTTAGAAGGCTAGGGGAGAGGAAACACTGAATAAGCAGTGCAACAATTAGCAAGAATGACAACAAGAGGCCCCATGCCTCGAAAATAGGCAACTTAACATAATTTCATCAAAAAATTTTAAGTACAGCCCTGATTATTTTTTGCCACTTCTTTTTCCTCTCCTCCTTCTATCCTCCTTAGAATCACATTTTCTCCAAAAATTACGTGTCCGGCATCCTTTAAACTGAGATTTACAAGCACAAAGATCAGTGAGATGTTGACTGATGAAGGGCCAAACAGAGAATGATAATTGGCGCCAATTTCGGGACGACTGCGTCACTGCACATGCGCAGTAGAGGCGTAGTATGGAGGTCCTTTAGGACATGATTTCTTTTTGTTTTGGATGCAAATTTTGGGGATTGGGGGGCAAAATTTGTGTTTGGCCCTGGTTTTGTTAGAGTTAGCACCAGCTAAGTCTGGGTCATTGGTACAGTATAAAAATATAACATCCCTGCTCACCAGATTATGCAAATCACAGGACACAAGAATATCCAGTCAATTAACAATTACAGCCATATCAATGAACAACAACATAAACAAATTTCTCGTGTGTTATCTAACTCCAATCTTCAAACTGAAAATAGGCCTCAATATCCTAAATCCATGGACACAGATGTAGTTTATCAAAACCAGTCAATTTCTAACACAAATTCCACTGATCGAAACACACAATTTGTGGGTAGACTACAGAATATGTTCACAGGCAACATTTATGGTGGGCACTTTGAAATACACATTCATAACCCAGAAATTAAAATTTTTTAGTAAATTTTGTTTCTTAACATACCTACCACAATTGTTTACAATTGGCTGTAACATAAGTGCAAGCCCTACTTCGGAACTAACTCAAGCTTTTAGAATCTTTTCCAAACGAGTTGGAAAAGTACTAGAGTGCAAAAGCACGAAAAAGATCGAAAAAAGGGTCGAGCGAGACCAGCGCTCGAAATTACAGGTACTCTCTCTGCACACCTCTTGCGTTTACCGAGCGCATGCGCAACAACCGTGACGTCAATTCCGTATTTCCGCCAACGAGAAGTTTGTGATTTAGCGGGGAGGCATCGATATCAAAGATATCCCCAAGGAGGGTGGGCCTCCGGTAAACAATTGTGGTAGGTATGTTAAGAAACAAAATTTACTAAAAAATTTTAATTTCTTTTCAACCTACTCACAATTGTTTACAATTGGCTGAATAAACAATAGGAGGAGGTGAATCACATAACCAATACCAACAAGAGTAGCAGAACGAAAGCAAGGATGGCAGAGAACAAAAACTAAAACCTGTAATGAAGAAAGAGAGAAGGAACCTGAAAAGAACAAGGCTGAGAGAAGCGCAACCTCGACAAAAACAATTTAACGAGGGTGCACAACAGCCTGAGCAGCAACGAGAGGGCCTAAAGAATAAAGGTCCTCAGATTGCTGCTGAAGGTGGCGGAGATAAAAGGAGGAGAAGGTAGAAGCATTCCTCCAGTAAGCCGCATTCATAACATCACGGAGCGAAACAGAATTGGAGAACGCCCAGGATGTAGAAATGGCACGAACCTCGTGAGCATTAAGCCGGTTCGAAACAAGATCTGATGCAGACAAGCGAGAATAAGCCAGCTTGATTGCAAGACAGATCCACCTGGAAATAGAATGGGAAGAGATAGACTGCCGCTTAGGAATGAGAGACAGAAAGAATCTCTTCCGATCCCTCCTAATGAACTGAGTGCGAGTAATGTAAGTCTTGACCGCACGAACAGGACAAAGAAGAGGCCTCCGTCCATCTACAGCAGGGAGAGCCCGAATGCAAATGGGAGGAGGTACCGAATCGGGGAGTTGATTCTTAGCCAGAAAAGAGCAATCAGTAGTGAATGTGACACTGTTAGCCTCATTTCGGAAGAAGGCAGAATCAACAGATAGCGCATGAAGCTCACTGACTCGACGAGCAGAAGCAAACGCTAGAAGAAAAGCCGTCTTATAGGTGAGAAAACGCATGTCGGTCTCAGATAAAGGCTCGAAAGGCGCCCCCTCCAAACAATGCAACACCCATGCCAAGTTCCACTTGGGTGTAAGACGCAAAACTCGAGGCCTCTTCAAAGAAAAGTGCCGAATAAGTTTGGAGAGGAAAAGATTACGACCGATACACCGCTTTCCCACATAAGAGAAAGTATCAGACAGCATAGACCGATAGCCCTTAATCGTAATAGGCTGGAGGCCCTTGGAGTCAAAAAGAAAAACCAGAAAATCCGCAATTTGAGCGATAGACGGATCACGGTAATTCACATTGTGATCTGAACACCAGCGGCAGAAAACCTTCCACTTGGCGGCATAAGTCATTCCAGTGGAAGGTCGCCGCGATGCAGAAATGCACTCCACTGATCGTCTCGAAAAACCTCTACGTCGGAGACTGGACCTGATAAAAGACAGGCGTGAAGGGACAGGCTCGCCAGGTTGTTGTGATACTTCCTGGGACGACCCTGTGAAAGAAGATCGCGACGTAGATGGAGACGAATCGGTCGATCGGCCAATAGAGGCCGCAGCAGATTGATCCACACCCTCTGTGGAGACAGGGGTGTGATCAGAATGATCCTGCAACTGCAAGCACGAATCTTCGCTAAAACTTGAGGAAGAATCGGTGCAGGAGGAAAGTCATAGCCGACCCAGCCTGTCCAGTCCAGAGACAGAGCGTCTACTGCAAATGCCAGAGGATCTGGACAAGGGGAGACAAAAGTCTCTACCTGATGATTCCAGCGAGTAGCGAAAAGGTCGACCTGAGGATGACCCCACTGCTCGCAAATCGCCTGAAACACCGACCGATGTAGCATCCATTCGGTTGGAAGGACACTGTCGCGTCGGGACAGGGAGTCTGCTAGGACGTTGAGACGCCCGGGAATGTGTCGAATGGACACCCGAGCGTTCACATCCCGCGCCAACAGAAGAAGATCCCGAGACAGCCGATACATAGGAATCGAATGAGTGCCTCCCTGATTCCGTATGTAGGCCACTACTGTCGAATTGTCCGAAAGAAGTAGGACAACATGGTCCGACAGATGAGGGATCCAAAGCCGAAAACTCAACAGAAGAGCAAGGAGCTCCTTCTGGTTGATATGAAGGCCCACCTGCTCGCTGTCCCACTCTCCGTGAGTAGACAGACCGAGAGGGTCCAACGTCGCACCCCAGCCCCGATCGCTGGCATCCGCAGTAAGGATGCGATCGGCCAAAGGAAGATCCAACGGAACACCCTGTGTCAGCCAGGGAATATCTGCCCAAGGGCGGAGGTGACAAAGCAGAGACCGAGGAATAGTGAGTTCCAGGTCCAGCGGATCTACATTCGGACGCCAATGATCCAACAGGAAGTGTTGGAGAGGTCGGACAAACAAGCGACCAAGCGGAATGAGATCGGTCACCGAACCGCAAAGGCCCAGCATCCGAAGGAAAGTCCTGGCCGAGACCGAGGAAGATTGAAGCAGGTCCCGAGTCAAGGCGGAAAGAATCGTCGCCCGAGCCTGGGGAACCGACACTACATTGTGAAGAGTGTCGAAATCCATCCCCAAATGACGGAATCGCTGAGAAGGAAGAAGATCCGACTTCTCGCGATTGACTCTGAAACCCAGCGACGCTAGCAGGCAAAGAAACTGCCGGACATCGAACTCCAGAACAGCAGCATCGTGGTGCCGTTGGAGGATGTCGTCTAGGTAGGCGGACGAAGTCACCGCCGACTGAGTGCGATGGAAAGCAAGCACATGTGACATCAGTCGGGTGAAGGCCCAAGGAGCCAGGTTCAAACCGAACGGGAGAGCTCTGAATTGAAAAACTCGATCCCGAAACGAGAACCGAAGGTATTTCCGTGACGCCAGATGAATGGGTACATGGAAGTAGCCATCCTTCAGGTCGATACTGGCCGCAAAATCGCCCTGATGAACTGAACGTCGAACCGACCGGAAAGTCTCCATACTGAAACGAGGAGCAATTATGTACTCGTTCAGGGTACTCAGATCGATGACAGGACGAAATTGGCCGTTTTTCTTCGGCACCAAGAAAAGTCTCGAGTAAAACCCCGGTGAAAGGGTGTTCCTGACCACCTCGATCGCCCCTTTGGTGAGGAGATTGTCGATCTCCTGCACCAGAAGGTCCCGACGCAGAGAATCTGAAGGGACCTGAGTCGGAAGGGGCACCCGAGATAAACTGGGGTGCCGATGGAAGGACAGTCGCAGACCGGAATGAATGACGTCGAGGACCCAAGAGTCCGACGTTATCTCTGTCCAACGGTCGTAAAACAGCGACAGCCTTCCCCCGACTGGAGGCGAATCGAGGTGAGAACCTTCACTTGCGGCCTCGACGAGGCCCCCGAGAGGAGAAACCACCTCGGGAAGTGACAGAGTCCTGAGACTTTCCAGCCTGAGGCTGCCAGCGGGCCTGGCCACGTCGGCGCTTCTTATGAGCAGAAGGAGCAGACGGAGCCGAAGGCGTAGCCGACGAGGCAGACGCAGCAGCACGCTTGGAGGGCCTGGAACGACCCCCACCCGCAGCAGCAGGTGGGTCAAGCTGTCTCAGCAAAAGCTGGTCCTTCGAATGACGAAGAACTTCGCCACGAACAGCTTCCACGGAACCATGGAACAACTGAGGTCCTACCAAAGAGGCAGACCTCAGAACAGCACGTTGCTCAGAAGGAAGGGATGGTAAAGAATCCAAAACCGCATCCCGGCGTGCCAGCTCCAAATTGGCCGTGTTACAGGCATGAGCGTGAGTCAAGTTCATAAGAGCCTGTGACAAAACGCGAAAAGGCGCCTGAGCGTCATCAAACTCCCCTGGTGGAAAATATTCAGCCAGAGCAGCGACGACATGGTCCGCGAGAGATAACATACCCAGCATCTCTCGGGACAGGCCCACCATAGACTCAACTACCGACATCGGGAGAACTGCCGACTTAGGCTTAGTCAACCCGAGGGAAGAAGAATCCTCATCCACAGTAGTCATCCCTTGGAAGACTGGTGGAGAGACGGAATCGTAAACACGAAACCGCGATGGAGGCAGAAAGGCATCAGCTCTAGAAAAGAAGGAACCCTTGAGGGCCTTAGAACGCATTTTGGCGTCTAAGCCCTGGAAGGACTCAACCACCTGAGCCGATTGCAGAGGACGCAAAGCCCCGGAGCTAGAAGGCTCAACAGGGTTACGGCGCTCCACAGTGGACCGCGGCCGGACGGTCACAGAAGGCTGGTCGGAAGGTAGAACGTCCGGCAATAAGCCAAAGACGAAATCCAAAGCCTGCCCCAAGACTGACGAGGGGGGACCATCACCTTCAAGATACTCGTCATCCTCCGTAGCAGAGGAGACGTAGCCCAACTCGGGCTGACCAGCAGAAACCTCCTGTGAATACTGTGCAGTATCCAAGGGGCCAGGCGAGACATCTCGGCGACCGACCAAAGGAGGTTTGTGCCTCAGGAGGCACAGGGAGGCCAACTTGAGGGTTGCCAGAAAGCAACCGGGTGAGCGCCAAAACGGCCTGGCGCAGGTCACCCTGAGAATCCGTCGCAGCAGAATCGCCCGACGGAGTGTCCTCCCAATGGACCCTTCTGGTAGAGGAACCCAAATCCTCAGAAGAGACCGACGGCGAACGTCGATCGGCAGACAGAATAGGAGCACGGTGAGAAGACACCGGAGGATAGTCCCGATTGTGACGCCCAGGAGCCATCACTGGCCTCTGCGAAACAGAAGGCCCTGCCTGCAAATCCTCGAAAGGGACCGACGGCGCACGTCGATCGGTAGCTGGACCTAGGACACGGTGAGAAGACACCGGAGGATTGTCCCAAGAATGACAGGAACCTGTCATTGACCTCTGCGCAGCAGACGGCCCCAACTGCCTATCCTCTGAGACCGACGGCAAGCATCGATCGACACCCAGACTCGGAACACAGTGAGGAATCACCGGAGGAAGGTTCCGAGAGTGACAGCTAACCGGGGCTGTCACTGACCGCTGCCGAACAGCAGGCCCTGGATGCCAATGTCCCAACACCATCCCGCTAGCCGGCACACTAGCAGGCGAAGGTGGAACAATAAACGATTCACTCGAGGGACGAGGAATCGCTGCCGAAGCGACCGGCCGGCTCAACCGACTAGGAGCAAACCTAGCCAGATGAGACGGAGCAGACAGCAAACCCGCACAGCTTCGCCGCGAGGCTGGGGGAGGCTGAGAACACACAGACACACCAGCAGATACAGCCTCGGTCCCCCGAGACTGTAGACCATCCCCAGAGGAGATGGAAGAGCCACCATCAGACAGAATAGGATCTGGAGTAGCAACCCCCTCAACAACGGTCGACGGTGTAGGAGGCAGATCGGAGAGGGTTACCGAGTTGACCTCGGAAAAGCTCTCAACGAAAACAGACGCCTCAATAGTGACATCCGAAGACAAAGAGACCGCGGTCTCCTCATCAGGTATCACAGAACAAACACCGTCAACAGTTGCAGAGGAGCTCGCCACAGAAGTCAGATCCGAATCCTGTGTGACAGAGTCACCACGTACACCAGCAGAAATGTCTGCAACGGCACGGCTATCCTTACCCCGAGAACGAGGGGTTCTAGCTCTGGAAAGAACCACCTTGTTAACAGAAGCCCAAAATTTAGAGGACCAAACCCCACAGATACCACATGATTGGGCCTGAGTGCAATTGTTGCAAGTGACACATGTGGTATGGGAATCGTCCACATGTTTCACCTGCAAACAAGAGGTACAAGGAATAGTCTTAGGCATGATATAAATACAACAATCAAGCTTCCCGCCGACGGAAAACAGAACGAAGGTCGTGTTCACACGTGGGGGAAAGGCAAGATAAAGTGTGAAAAGAACAGCAATAATAATACAAATTAACATTAAATGAGAGTAATAATTTGGTAGCTTGAAAAAGGATACAATCCAGTAGCACACTAAAGACGATTAATAAGTTGTTCACGAAGAATTAATATCATAAACAGCACAAGTCACAAAAATTTCCGACCATGAACAATGGCGGAAAATAAAGGAATTGACGTCACGGTTGTTGCGCATGCGCTCGGTAAACGCAAGAGGTGTGCAGAGAGAGTACCTGTAATTTCGAGCGCTGGTCTCGCTCGACCCTTTTTTCGATCTTTTTCGTGCTTTTGCACTCTAGTACTTTTCCAACTCGTTTGGAAAAGATTCTAAAAGCTTGAGTTAGTTCCAAAGTAGGGCTTGCACTTATGTTACAGCCAATTGTAAACAATTGTGAGTAGGTTGAAAAGAAACATCATCAGCCCAACCCGCTCAGAAACGTAGGCGCATCATTGTGTCCGACAGCGACTCGGATTAAAGTTTATAAAATATAGAAATTGCAAATCCCTTCTTTGGATTTGCTTCTCTTATTGTTGACAATTGAATTACTAATGAGGGTTTTGTTGCAGTCTGTTTATTAAATGTCAATAAGACCGTTTGTTTTGAGAACTATTTTGTAAAGCGGAAGTATTGAACGCATTCAGTCAACATGGCGAAAGTAGGTTAATTTTCTTTTTCCATGTACGGGAACACAGACTCGTTAAAAATAAATCGGTTCAAGTTCGTTTGTGTGTGTCATGTGATAAAAAGAATCTGAAATTCGTTTCTCTTTGACATAAGATTTATGAAACTCGTTTCGACAATTTTATTTTAGTTCGCCAGAGGCTCGCTAAAATAAAATTGTCTACACTCGTTTCATAAATCTTATATCAAAGAGAAACTCATTACAGATCCTCTATATATACTGCTTAACCCTTTACGAAATGTAATGGCCAAAACCGGCCAGCATTATTCGTAAAAATATGCATTCAATTTTCATTATTTTTTTCATTTTTTGTTTCAAAAACATACCTTATGACCCCCTCAATGAATATTGGGCTTGTTCCAATGAGTGGTCATAAGCTATTTTTGAGCCAAAAAATGAAAAGAATTAGTTATTCAAGAATTTTGTTTTCAAGAATTTTGTAAGCGTCATCTGCCTTTCGTGTTAGGTAAAGGGTTAATTCTTTAATGTGCATTTTATTCACAAGAAAACACTTATTCCATGAAGGTGTAATTTTACAAATGATGGAGTCTACAGTCACCTATTTTTGCTCTGGCACTCATAACTTTGAGCATCAAACTCATATTGTTATGAATAAAATATGAATATAAGTGAAATATATTGAATAGAAGACTCTTTTACTAAAATATATTTTGCTCATTTCTACATTTTTGTTTTATTAATTATAATCAAAGATTTGAAGGTCTGTGATTTAACACAATGTTCCAACACAGGAAATATTGGACTTACTTGGGGAGATATTTGGCCCCAACTGATTCCCTTTCAGGTTATTATAATCAAAGCTTTAACCCTTTACCTAACGAATCGCCCACATCCGCCCGCGTAATATGCAAATTGAGCAGTTGAAAAAATTAAATTTTTCAAAATATTTCAACAAAACCATATCATGTGACCCCTCACTGGAACGAGCTCATTGAGCTCGTTCCAATGAGGGGTCACATGATATGGTTTTGTCGACATTTTTTGAAAAAATAAAAAAAATGATATTTAAAATAATAAATTTTGATATCGTCTGCGTTGGGTAAAGGGTTAAAGGACTGTGATTTAACACAATGTTTCAACACAGGAAATATTTGACTTATTTGGGGAGATATGTGGCCCCAACTGATTCCCTTCCAGGTCACTGGCAACTACACTGAATTTCTAGGACTGCAAAATTTAGAAAAATTAGAAAATAACTCAGGCCATCAGATGAGTAGAGTGGTGCATGTGGAGTTTCCTGAAGCTGAAACGTGAAAGACTCTGTCCTTAAATTTTTAGGGGTCGGCATAATATTTTGCTGACGATGTGCATTGTTACCACGGCATTTTTCTCAGCATAGCTGATTGCCGATGGTGAATTGGACACAGACTGCATATTGGTACCTTTTTAGTCAGTGCCAAGCAGTATGATTAGCATTAATGGAGTTGGTTTAAAAAAACAAGCCAAGACCAATACCGGGTCTGGACCTGCGTCACTGCATGCAATTGAATCGGCAAACAGGAAGTGGCTGCACTGCAGATCTGAAAATTGCTTACACGATACAACTGATCATTATCAGGCTCCAGATGAAATATAAAATCAATCCCTTGCATAGAAGCCGAGAAAAGTTTGACGAAAAATTTCAATGTTCAGTGGGTACAGTAAAATTTCATAGTATCAGCAAACAGGAAGTGGCTGCACAGCAGATCTGAAAATTGCTTACACGATACAACTCATCATTATGAAGCAGCAGACCAAATATAAAATCATTCCCTTTCATAGAAGCCAAGAAATCCTTGACGGAAAAAGTGTTTCGGACGGACTGACGGACTGACAGACTGACGGACTGGACTAATGGACGGAGTCGAGCGGTTACTAGACCTGCTCTGCCGCTGGCGACGCAGGTAAAAAAACAGTAAAAAAAAAAAAAATTTCCCAGCCTACCTATCTACCTGAGATTTTCTGGCCAACAAATCGGAAACAAGTATGTACTTTTTGGGGCCTAAAAAGCTACTTTACCTATAAACAAATGCAGAGTGAGGTGGTCTAGGCACCAATAAGAAGTAAATTTGTTCCTACAGTTTTTCCTTGAGGATTACCATTAACAGAGAAGTATATTTGTTCTTACAGGTTGTTCCCGTGGATTACCATTAACAGGGAAGTCAATTTGTTTTTCTTAAGAGTTTTTTCTTGCAGACTACATTAACAAAGAAGTAAATTTGTTCTTACCTTTGGTCATTGTGGATTATGTATACCATTAACACTTTACCCAATGTAACGGCCAAAACCGGCCAGCGCTATTCTCAAATATCGCCAATTAATTTTCAGTATTTTTTCATTTTTTGTCTCAAAAACATAGGTTATAAGCCCTCGTTGGAACGAGCTCGTTGAGCTCGTTCCAACGAGGGGTCATAACCTATGTTTTTGAGACAAAAAATGAAATAAAATAGTTACTCAAGAATTTTTTTTGCAAGTGTCGTCTGCTTTTCATGTTAGGTAAAGGGTTAACAGGGAAGTAAGTGTATGTTTACATTTTATACTTGTGGATTACAAATTAACAGGGAAGTAAGTCTACGTTTACATTTTATTCTTGTGGATTACCATTAAAAGGGAAGTAAATCTGTTCTTAACATTTTATTCTTACGGATTACCATACACAGTTAAGAAAATTTGTTCTTACATTTTTTTCTTGTATATTAACATTGACATCTTCTTTCTTTGCATTTTTCAACATTATCGTCACAACAACATGCGTCTGTGTCTGGTACCAGTCATATCTGAATGTAGAAATATTAAATGTACTACATGTTCATCAAATTGAGAATTTCAACATACAGCATTTTAATTGCCACACTTGAATGCTAAAGACCTAGACATTTTTTATGACATAACATTGTTGGTGATTTGTTGCATCCAGGGTTTAATCCACAGAAAAAGGATGTTCGGTTATGAAATTTTACCTCAGTTTCAAAATTTTTACGAAAACAACGTCCCCGAGGATTTTTGACATTTCGCATTTTTAGGCCACTTTGCCCAGGATATTTTGAACTTTTTCACACTTGCTCATTATCGCAGAATGTTTGGATATTTTTTCGGCCTTTATGTCAGATTTACACCTAAAATAACCCAAAACTTTTTACACATATAAAAAAAGACATAAGAAGGATTCACTGTACGTACTTTTGGAGCGAGTTTAATATGAGTGGAGTTGGGGGAAAGCCAATTGAATTGGTCGGCGCACAGGGAACTCAGCCCATTGCAAACTCGTCCCCCGCTCAGAATTATTGTCTGAAAAACATCTATTGGTACGTCTCCGTAAAAAAATTGCGAAATAATATAAATATTTTCAGATTTTTAACATGGCTGACCATATTACTGTCATTTTTTGCACTTCAACGAAGTTTGGCGTTCAACAGAAATGATCTAAGACTTTTAAAACGCTTTTAAAAGCGTTGTTATAAGAATGGAAATGTTCAGCCAGTATACTCATATAATTTGTAATTTCAGTTTAAATTGAAAATAAAAATACTGCAACAGACATGCAGAGGATTGACATGTTTGCCTGCCTGTTCCTCATGTTTCAAATCATCAACATGGATTAATGCTATGATCGTAATTCAGAATAAAACACTCTATAGGCAACAAATGGAGAAGAAACAAAATTAAAATAGTATACTCTAAACAAAGTGTAAAACCTCATGCGGAGATCTGAATGGGTGTTCATGAACAGTTTCATGAACAGACTAAAGGTCAACACAGGTACAAGATGATTCCCACCACCCCCCCCCCCCCCCCCCCACCCCCATCAACAAACGAGAAATGAAATATATTGAGTTGACAGTCTCAAATCTGTATCTCCTTGATTCATAGAAAATTGTAAGCTCTGCTTATGCTCTTTGTGATGTACAATTATGAAAAAGTTGACTCGCCCCCGCCCTGGGTACAGTGAGGGTAACTTCTCAACAGGTAAAAAGATTTTTTATTCAATTAACAGGAGTTTACTCTATAACCTATATTCAATTAACAGGTCAAATTTGTGCTGGAGGTTTGGTAAATAGTTTTGTGTTGGGAAATTATATTCAATTAACAGGGTTATTCACTTAACAGATATCCAATTAAGTGGGCTCCACTGTACCCAGTAAGCTCCCATCCTGTGCAATTTTATATACTGTTCATAATTCATATAAACTAAACTTACCTGGTTTTAGGACCACTGGGCATTGGAGGAGGTTCCTGGGAAGCATCCATTTTATTTTCAGAAGTCTTACTATGACAATCACTGTCACCTGCTGAAAAAGTTTTAAACTTTTACTCAACATAAACTATATATGACAGTTTCAATATATCTCCAACTAATTTACACAAGATCATGGCACACTGTTGACTTATGATCAAGTATGAAGTATGAGCAAGATCTGCCGATGGAATAATTTTTTATGAACCGGACAAAGTTAGAATGGATGAACAGTCTGTGACCTTGACCTTAGAGTGACTACCTTGGGTCAAGATCATGCCACAGCCTGGAGTCATGCACAATCATTAAGTGAAGTATAAACAAGAATGTCCATTGAATCAATTTTTCTGAAACAGCAAAGTTACAAGATACAAATGGTCTGTGGGTTTGATCTTTGAGTTATTACATGTACCCTGGGTCAAGGTCAAGACACAATCCTAAGTGATCAACAGTCATTACGTGAAGTAGGAACAAGATCGGTTCATCGAATAATTTTTTATGGACTGGACAATGTTAGAATGGAGGAAAAAACAAATAGTCTGTGATCTTGAAGTTATGACCTTGGATAAAAGTCAAGACACACCCTTGAGCCATAAGTAACCAATGTGCAAAGTATGAACAAAATGAATATTTTTTAGGGAGTTAGAATAGAGGAACAAACAATGAATGGTCCATGACCTTAAACTTGGAGCCAACAGCATTGGTCAAGGTCATTACACACTTTGCACGAATATTAATTTTGGGCTATTTAAAACAGGGAGCCAAAACATGAATCCAGGGATTTGATCTGAACAAACTTAAATTGATATTTGTATACCAAATATCAAAAGATTCTAACTGACTGATGGATCTGAAGAAGATTTTTAAACAAGAGGCCCCAGGGGGCCTGAGGGCACTCACCTGACATGGCAGTCTAAATATCAAACCAGGGACTTGACTTGAATAAGCTGCATACGCCCCTCCTAAGAAAAGCATATACAACTAGATGAAGCAATTGTGCCCACACAATACAAAGGATTTTCCTTCTATTTTCAGTTCCTGCACTTTTACGTGCCAAAATTGAGATAAACGCATAAAAAACAGATATTTTTTTCATTTTTGTTCCAAAATTTTCAAAGTCCCAAACAAAATATTTTCAGACTAAAATTTTTTTTTCTTCTTCTTAAAATTGACCAAAACGCATAAAAAACCAAATGAAAGTGTCAATGACACTGTAGCTTAACTTGTGTGTTGTGTTTGATGAAAAGGATAATGTTCAATGTTTATAAAAGGATTATGAAATAAGACAAGAATTGTGATAATTGGGAATATGTTCATTTCTGTTCCCTGTATGCTATGCTTATGATAAAAATAATATGAGGTGTACACTGTACTAAAGATCTGAGGGGATGGGTTAATATGACCTCACAGTTAATATATGTGGCCCTCACAGTTAACATATATCAACAAAATTACAATGAAATTATTCCAAAATGAGTCATCCTATCAAGTTACATTAAAATCCCTTCATAAATATGGCCTGTAGACTGTGCTAAAGGTTTTCGGGCTTCGGGCCCCTGTAGAAGTCAGTTTCCCTATTGCGTCCAAAGGGGACGTTCTCATCTAGACATTATATGAAGTCAACCTACCAAGTTACAATGAAATCCCTCCATAAATACGACCTGTAGACTGTGCTAAAGGTTTTCGGGCTTCAGGCAGCCATCAAGGCTGAATGATCGTGACCAAAAGGGGACGATCTCATCTGGACACTATTTGGAGTCATCCTACCAAGCTACAATAAAATCCCTTCATAATTATGACCTGTAGACTGTTCTAAAGGCTTTCGGGCTTTGGGCCCCTGAAGCCGTCACAGTTGCCCACTCGTGTCCAAAAGGGGACGTTCTCATTTAGACATTATATGAAGTCAACCAACCAAGTTACAATGAAATCCCTGCATAAATATGACCTTAGACTGTGCTAAAGGTTTTCGGGCTTCGGGCTCGGGCAGCCATCATGGTTGAATGATCGCAACCAAAGGGGACAATCTCATCTGGGCATCATCTGGAGTGATCCTGCGAAGTTACAATGAAATCCCTTCATAAATATGACCTGTAGACTGTGTTCAAGGTTTTCGGGCTTCGGGCACCTGTAGCCATCACAGTTGACCAATTACGACCAAAAGGGGATGTCATCATCTAGGCATTATATGGAGTCAACCTAATAGGTTACAATGAAATCCTTCCATAAATATGACCTTTTACCTATGCTAAAGGTTTTTGGGCTCGGGCACCCATCAAGGCTGAATGAGCGCGATCAAAAGGGGACGTTCTCATCTAGACATTATTTGGAGTCATCCTACCAAGTTACAATGAAATCCCCTCATAAATATGACCTGTAGACTGTGCTAAAGGTTTTCGGGCTTCGGGCACCTTTAGCTGTCACAGTTGCCCAATCATGTCCAAAAGGGGACGTTCTTACCTAGACATTATATGAAGTTAACCTACCAAGTTACAATGAAATCCCTTCATAAATTTGACCTGTAGACTGTGCTAAAGGTTTTCGGGCTTCGGGCTCGGGCAGCCATCATGGGTGAATGATCGCACGTTCTCATCTAGATATTATATGAAGTTAACCTACCAAGTTACAATGAAATCCCTTCATAAATATGACCTGTAGACTGTGCTAAAGGTTTTCGGGCTTCGGGCTTGGGCAGCCATCATGGTTGAATGATCGCAACCATAGGGGACAATCTCATCTGAGCATCATCTGGAGTGATCCTAAGAAGTTACAATGAAATCCCTTCATAAATATGACCTGTAGACTGTGCTCAAGGTTTTCGGGCTTCGGGCACTTGTAGCCATCACAACTGACCAATCACGACCGAAAGGGGATGTCATCATCTAGGCATTATATAGAGTCAACCTAACAGGTTACAATGAAATCCTTCCATAAATATGACCTTTTGCCTATGCTAAAGGTTTTTGGGCTCGGGCACCCATCAAGGCTGCATGATCGCGATCAAAATGGGACGTTCTCATCTAGACATTATTTGGAGTCATCCTGCCAAGTTACAATGAAATCATTTCATAAATATGACCTCTAGACTGTGCTAAAGGTTTTCGGGCTTCGGGCTCCTGTAGCCGTCACAGTTGCCCAATCACGTCCAAAGGGGGACTTTCTCATCTAGACATTGTATGAAGTCAACCCACCAAGTTACAATGAAATTCCTCAATAAATATGACCTGTAGACTGTGCTAAAGGTTTTCGGGTTTTGGGCTCGGGCAGTCGTCATGGTTGGCAGAACATGCCCAAATGGGGAAATTCGCAACTAGACATCATAAGGAGTCATCCTACCAAGATACAATGAAATCCCTCCACATTAAACATGACCTGCAGACTGTGCTAAAAGTTTTTGGGTTTCGGGCTTGGGCAGCCATCACGGTTGATAGATCATGCCCAAAAGGGGACGTTCTCGTCTAGGCACTATACAGAGGCATCCTACCAAGTTACAATGAAATCCCTTCATAAATACGACCTGTAGACTGTGCTAATGGTTTTCGGGTTTTGGGCTTGGGCAGCCATACCGGTTGCCCGATCGCGACCAAAAGGGGACGTTCTCATCTAGACATGACCCCAAACCTGCATATGAAATTTCATGACGATCAGACAAGAACTGCGGGGTGTAGTCCGTGCTAAAGGAAATGTGAACAGACGTCACAGACTAACAGACTCACAGACTTCCGCACGTGTGATGGCAATAGCTTATCTTGACTATGTCAAGTTAAGCTAAAAACTAATTTCCGGATTCTGGACCCCAAATTTTCTGTGAATTTTTTTTTGTCTTAAAATTGACCAAAATGCATGAAAACCAAAAAACTCATTTCTGTATTTTGGTCCAAAATTTTCCAAGTCCCACCCGGACCCCAAACTTTCAGTGTAAAAAAAAAAAATTTTGTCTTAAAATTGACCAAAACATATAAAAAAACAAAATGAAAGTGTCAATGACACTGTAGCTTAACTTGTGTGTTGTGTTTGACGAAAAGGATAATGTTCAATGTTTATGAAATGATTATGAAATAAGACAAGAATTGTGATAATTGGGAATATGTTCATTTCTGTTCCCTGTATGCTATGTTTATGATAAAAATAATATGAGGTGTACACTGTACTAAAGAGCTGAGGGGTAGGTTAATATGACCTCACAGTTAATGTATGTGGCCCTCACAGTTAACGTATATCAACAAAAGTTACCAAGTTACAGTGAAATTATTCCAAAATGAGTCATCCTATCAAGTTACATTAAAATCCCTTCATAAATATGGACTGAAGACTGTGTTAAAGGTTTTCGGGCTTCGGGCCCCTGTAGCCGTCAGTTTCCCAATTGCGTCCAAAGGGGATGTTCTCATCTAGACATTATATGAAGTCAACCTACCAAGTTACAATGAAATCCCTTAATAAATATGACCTGTAGACTGTGCTAAAGGTTTTCGGGCTTTAGGCTTGGGCAGCCATCATGGTTGAATGATCGCAACCAAAAGGGGACATTCTCATCTGGACATCATCTGGAGTGATCCTATGAAGTTACAATGAAATCCCTTCATAAATAGACTGTGCTCAAGATTTTCGGGCTTCAGGCACCTGTAGCCATCACAGTTGACCAACCATGACCAAAAGGGGATGTCATCATCTAGGCATTATTTGGAGTCAACCTAACAAGTTACAATGAAATCCTTCCATAAATATGACCTACAGACATGCTAAAGGTTTTTGGGCTCGGGCAGCCATCAAGGCTGAATGATCGTGACCAAAAGGGAACGTTCTCATCTGGACACTATTTGGAGTCATCCCACCAAGCTACAATGAAATCCCTTCATAATTATGACCTGTAGACTGTTCTAAAGGTTTTCGGGCTTTGGGCCCCTGAAGCCATCACAATTGCCCAATCATGTCCAAAAATGGGACGTTCTCATCTAGACATTATATGAAGTCAACCTACCAAGTTACAATGAAATCCCTTCATAAATATGACCTGTAGACTGTGCTAACGGTTTTCGGGCTTCGGGCTTGGGCAGCCATCATGGTTGAATGATCACAACCAAAGGGGACAATCTCATCTGGGCATCATCTGGAGTGATCCTGCAAAGTTACAATGAAATCCCTTCATAAATATGACCTGTAGACTGTGCTCAAGGTTTTCGGGCTTCGGATGCCTGTAGCCATCATAGGTGACCAATCACGACCAAAAGGGGATGTCACCATCTAGGCATTATATGGAGTCGACCTAACAGGTTACAATGGAATCCTTCAATAAATATAACCTTTTGCCTATGCTAAAGGTTTTCGGGCTCGGGCACCCATCAAGGCTGAATGATCACGACCAAAATGGGACGTTCTCATCTAAACATTATTTGGAGTCATCCTACCAAGTTACAATGAAATCCCTTCATAAATATGACCTGTAGACTGTGCTAAAGGTTTTCGGGCTTCGGGCACCTTTAGCCATCACAATTGCCCAATCATGTCCAAAAGGGGGGCGTTCTCATCTAGACATTATATGAAGTCAACCTACCAAGTTACAATGAAATCCCTTCATAAATATGACCTGTAGACTGTGCTTATGGTTTTCGGGCTTCGGGCTCGGGCAGCCATCATGGTTGAATGATCGCAACCAAAGGGGACAATCTCGTCTGGGCATCATCTGGAGTGATCCTACGAAGTTACAATGAAATCCCTTCATAAATATGACCTGTAGACGTGCTCAAGGTTTTCGGGCAAGTGTAGCCATCACAGCTGACCAATCACGACCAAAATGGGATGTCATCATCTAGGCATTATATGGAGTCAACCTAATAGGTTACAATGAAATCCTTCCATAAGTATGACCTTTTACCTATGCTAAAGGTTTTTGGGCTCGGGCACCCATTAAGGCTGAATGATCACTATCAAAATGGGACGTTCTCATCTAGACATTATTTGGAGTCATCCTACCAAGTTAAAATGAAATCCCTTCATAAATATGATCTGTAGACTGTGCTAAAGGTTTTCGGGCTTCGGGCACCTTTAGCCATCACAATTGCCCAATCATGTCCAAAAGGAGACGTTCTCATCTAGACATTATATGAAGTCAACCTACCAAGTTACAATGAAATCCCTTCATAAATATGACATGTAGACTGTGCTAAAAGTTTTCGGGCTTTGGGCTCGGGCAGCCATCATGGATGAATGATCGCAACCATAGGAGACAATCTCATCTGGGCATCATCTGGAGTGATCCTAAGAAGTTACAATGAAATCCCTTCATAAATATGACCTGTTTGTTTGTTTGTTGGTGGTTAACGTCACATATTTATGCACCATGGCTAATCGTGACACAACATGGAGATGAAGTCAAGTTTAGTCAATCGTTGATCAACATGTTGCCCATTTTAGAGGACTTTCACCCCAAGCATTGGTGACTGGGTCCTATTTTACTAGTAAAGCAGAACTGGTTTACCACAGTAAACAAGTGCTGCTTACTTCCCGGGGTTCCCACGGGGAAATATGACCTGTAGACTGTGCTCAAGGTTTTCAGGCTTCGGGCACTTGTAGCCATCACAACTGACCAATCACGACCAAAAGGGGATGTCATCATCTAGGCATTATATGGAGTCAACCTAACAGGTTACAATGAAATCCTTCCATAAATATCACCTTTTGCCTATGCTAAAGGTTTTTGGGATCAAGGCTGCATGATCGCGATCAAAATGGGACGTTCTCATCTAGACATTATTTGGAGTCATCCTACCAAGTTACAATGAAATCCCTTCATAAATATGACCTCTAGACTGTGCTATAGGTTTTCGGGCTTCAGGCCCCTGTAGCCGTCACAGTTGCCCAATCACTTCCAAAAGGGGACTTTCTCATCTAGACATTATATAAAGTCAACCAATCAAGTTACAATGAAATTCCTCAATAAATATGACCTGTAGACTGTGCTAAAGGTTTTCGGGTTTTGGGCTCGGGCAGTCGTCACAGTTGGCAGATCATGCCTAAATGGGGAAATTCTCATCTAGACATCATAAGGCGTCATCCTACCAAGTTACAATGAAATCCCTCCACATTAAACATGACCTGCAGACTGTGCTAAAAGTTTTTGGGTTACGGGCTTGGGCAGCCATCACAGTTCATAGATCATGCCCAAAAGGGGACGTTCTCATCTAGGCATTATACAGAGGCATCCTACCAAGTTACAATGAAATCCCTTCATAAATACGACCTGTAGACTGTGCTAATGGTTTTCGGGCTCGGGCAGCCATACCTGTTGCCCGATCATGACCAAAAGGGGACGTTCTCATCTAGACATGCCCCCAAACCTGCATATGAAATTTCGTGACGATCAGACAAGAACTGCAGGGTGTAGCCCGTGCTAAAGGAAAATGTGAACAGATGTCACAGACATCACAGACTAACAGACTTCCGCACGCGTGATGGCAATAGCTTATCTTGACTATGTCAAGTTAAGCTAATAAGGCTGCACAGTATATTGATAAACCGATATATACCGGTATTCAAACCAATATCGATTGAATACCGGTGTAATTACAAAAATATCGGTTTATCGTCATTATTCATTCACCCACAATTTAATTTTCAAGATGTCTTGAGTTTTTTTAACTGTAACCCCCGAATGAATAATATTATCCCTTTACCCAAGGAATCGTCAGCATGTGCTCACGTAATATAGTTTCAGCAGTTGAAAAATAATTTTAAATAGTTTCAACAAAACTATATCATGTTACCCCTCATTGGAACGAGCTCGTTGAGCTCGTTCCAATGAGGGGGTCACATGATATTGTTTTGAACAAATTTTGGGGGAAAATCTGCTAAACTAATTTTTAAAATAATAAATTTTGATATCGTCTGCATTGGGTAAAGATTTTTCGAACCGCATCATCAAGGCATGCTAATTCATTCCGACTGTGATGCCTCAAGTCTCCATTTTGGTACTTATGTTCATATATCTGAACAGTTTTCGATATACCGGTATACCGCAGTATTTTTTTGAATACTGATACTAGTATTCAGTTTTGAATATCATGCAGCCCTACAATAAAAAGTGATCAAAGTTGGAATCAGGCCCTGCCGAGTTAACAGATATGGTGAGGTCCTAATACAGCCTGAGAAGCCTCCCACAAGACAACATTTCAGACAGTCAGTATTACAAAAATGTTTCTTTAATGGGGCTGAACAGCAAATGGCTTGACAAGACTTTTAGCAGGGACCGACCTGGGCATGCGCCAGTGCGTATTTGGTTCTGAAACATCAGGACCTGGCTCTTAAATCTCAGAAATAGGCTTCTCAGTTGGCGCGTAACTTCTCAGATCATATTTTGATATTTTTTCAATGGATAATCGAGAGAGACACTCTTACATGCATTATATATATGATTATCATTTATCATTGTTGTAGAGTGCTTAAGTTAATACTTCAAGTCTTAATTACCAAGCATTAATCTTCACTGTGGTTTCTGATCAAGTCTTGGCTGCCTGAATAGGCAGCCAAGACTTGATCAGAAACAAACAGTGAAGATTAATGTTTGCTATAGTGTACTAAATGAAAATGATGAGAGCTATTACATACTTGCAGTGTGTGTTACAAACAGCTGTGTGACTCCGTAAATTGAAATCTGGCGCATGAATTGAAAAAATAGGCTCCGAGGCTAGAGCGTATTTTAAATAGTCCTGATCGGTCCCTGTTTTAGTCTGTGATGTTCCTAAATTAGTTCAATCTGAAGGCCTGAAACAATCCCAGAAGTATATAGCGGGTATGTAATTTGAACAAATTTGTTACAAAACAGACTAAAACATTAACTATCATATATGAGAGAAGCTGAAAACATTTTTTGAAGTTTTCCCCCCATGTCCCTTTTTCCAACCAACCTCCTTTCAAGGATTCCGCAAGGGAGGCAGAAGGTCTGTTTGGCGGCCTCATAGCCTGAACCAACTTCTTCCCTTTTACATAGTTACAGCTTATACTGGACGGAGAAATTGCAGAAGTGTTAATACGTCTTCCCGCAGGCAATGTTTTACTGCTGCCTGTGGGAAGACGTATTAATATCTAGTAGTTCCACAAGAGAAAGCTCAAAATTTGCTGATATGGTAGCCAAGGAAGTACACTGAGAGATGATATTATTCTGTACGAGCAGCTAACTGATACAAGCTCTGAAGAATGATGAGGCTCTCTGTGGATACACAGTTTAAAAATGCGGAGTTATCCTGCGCACATTCCACAACAGTACTCTCTTTTGTGTGCCTTTGGAATGGGGATGCTCTTGCATTTTCATATCCGAAATGGACTCATTGTGTTTTACCTAGTGGAAACACTGCCTTTATCCACAGTTACCGAAGTTGATGTGTGCAGAGCAAATGTCATCTTCAAGTTGTCTGATATAGTTATCAAGGCAGCTTACAGGCATAAATGCTTACCTTCCATCCTCTGTTTTCTCTTCTAACACCAAACTGTCAGTTTTTTCCACCTGAAAATAACAGGGAAAATTCTAATTTAAATTACCTGCATGATGATAACTTTTCAAATATTCTCCTTAGCATCAGCAAACAGAAATCTGGTGATTTTCTACAATTTCTAAAACAACAAGTATGCTGAACAGTTTTGTAATTGTAACTTAGTTTCAGTTCCAGGGATGTAGCATCGCATTTCGCTATGCAAAATTCAGAAAAAGCTATGCAATCATTAAATATGCATAGCGAAATGTGAAGCACATTCTCAAGTTCTATATCATGGTGGACAATGGGCATTAGTCCTAATTAGTAACTGCTTGTCTGGTAGAAACAGGATGGCTCAATGGCAAATCAGCAGTTCATGGACCACCAGGTAGAATACCTGGTGGTCCATGAACTGCAGATTTGCCTCCAAGTCCTCAAGTATCCACTCGAGTAAAAAAGTTAACTGAGGATAGATGCCCATTCACACAACAGCAGAGTACCAAATCAGTATGTCTGTACCATATTTTTTTTTCTTCAAGTAAAGCCTACCACTAATATACATGTAACTTAGTGTCGAATGCTTTCTAGGGAACCAAAGCGCTCATTATTGTACATGTATATTGCATTTGAAACATAAAAATGCTACACGATTTTCAAAAAATGCTATACATTTTTTTAAAATGTATAGCATTTCGCTATGCTAATAAAAAAAAGTATTTTGATCCCTGTTCAGTTCTGTGTTTGGTTTGATTTAAACCTGAAGTCCACAGATTATTTTTATTTTAATAAGTATTGTATATACAGTACGTGGAGTGTGTATTATCACTAAATCACCTGCAGAGTGTAGATTCCACCCAAGCAATAATTGCAAATTTGTTGCAAAGCATAACCAGCACAAGCAAAGTTTCAGCCATTGGACCTCCAGGTTAAACCCGGTGGTCCATTGGCGGAAACATTGCTTGTGCTTTTTGTCAATATGAACAATATTTAAAAGTAAAAGCTTGGGTGATAACTCCACTCCACAGGTGATTTAGTTACAATCCACTCTCCACGTACTGTACGTGTACACTGAGCTGCAGATGTCTTTCTAGTAACAGTGTTTCTACATGTGTACATTATTGTTGGCTGCCTGTACAGGCAGTAAAAATGATGTAAGAACACTGTCAGGATAAATACATCCTACCAGGTGCATTCTCAAGGAACAATGCAGGGATCGACCTGGGCATGCGCCAGTGCGTATTTGGTTCTGAAACATCAGGACCTGGCTCTTAAATCTCAGAAATAGGCTTCTCAGTTGGCGCGTAACTTCTCAGATCATATTTTGATATTCTTTCGATGGATAATCGAGAGAGACACTCTTACATGTATTATATATATGATTATCATTTATCATTGTTGTAGAGTGCTTAAGTTAATACTTCAAGTCTTAATTACCAAGCATTAATCTTCACTGTGGTTTCTGATCAAGTCTTGGCTGCCTAAATAGGCAGCCAAGACTTGATCAGAAACCACAGTGAAGATTAATGTTTGCTATAGTGTACTAAATGAAAATGATGAGAGCTATTACATACTTGCAGTGTGTGTTACAAACAGCAGTGTGACTCCGTAAATTGAAATCTGGTGCATGAATTGAAAAAACAGGCTCGAGGCTAGAGCGTATTTTAAATAGTCCTGATCGGTCCCTGCAATGCAGTTGGGAGAACTTGTGTAGAGCAACATAAAAGGGCTGTTTGTGGTTGTATGGGGACCTAAGGGTTCAAAAACTTCTTTTTTTCTTCCTATTTTTTACATGGGAAAAGCTATTGACAAAATGCACATTTACAGTCTCTTTGTGTGGTTCATGGTAGGATAAAATAAGTCAGATATGCATTGTCTTCTGATGCTGCTAGAAGGCAAGTACATTACTGCTGAAAAGGGTGCGGTGGCATCGCGGTAAACGGTTCTCATCAGATCACCTAAGTTAAGCAACGTCGAGCCCGGTTAATCCTCAGATGGGTGACCGTCTGAGAGATCGATTCGGACTCCTGCGTTGTGTCCTTGGGCAAGGCACTTAACACCGACTGTCAACATGGGGGCACGATGATGCCGTGTACTAAGGCGTACTGCATGTAAATTGTGCGCATGTCTTCAACCAATCTAACCCTGCCTATGTTGCAGTGCGAAGTTACAATGTTGGGGAGCTGGCAGCTGCTCGTCGTTGCTCAGTGGTTCTCTCTGGGTACTCCAGCTTCCTCCACCCGTAAAACTGTTATGGTCATGATTAGCCATTGTGCATAAGTATGTGACCTTAAACACCAATAAATAAATAAATACATTAGTGCTGAAACAATTAGTTGACAAGTCGTTGTCAGTGCTGACATAGCCCAATGTTGACTCTGAATTTCTGTGTCCACTAGTCAAAACATGTATTATTTCCTATAAATACATTACAACGTAACAAAATTCTGATGTGAGGTCTACTGTGGAAGAGTTAAATGATTGTCAGTTGATCTGTTGAGGTTGAAATCTACAACACTAATAATAATGCATTAATAATGAAATAACTGACATAGGCTTTGAGAGCAAAGTAGACGTGAACGTAAACTACATTACGTGGAGACTGGAGAGTGGATTGTAACTAATTCACCCACGGAGTGGAGTTATCACCCAAGATATAACTTTCAAATTTTGTTCATATCGACAAAAAACACAAGCAATGTTTCCGCCAATGGACCACCGGGTTTAACCCAGAGGTCCAATGGCTGAAACTTTGCTTGTGCTGGTTATGCTTTGCAACAAATTTGCAATTATTGCTTGGGTGGAATCTCCACTCTGCGGGTGATTTAGTGATAATACACTCTCCATGTACTGTATGTTGTATCAGCTTCTTTGAACTCGCTAGAAGTGGTTGCATTGCATGTTCCTCAATACCGTCAATCCCTGGATGGGTGACCACTGAGCGATTGATTGCCACACTCACTCGTCGGCGAGTTGCCAGTTTCAAATGCATGCAGTACTCGCTATGAGTTGTCAAAACATCAGTGAAGTCGGCATGTGTTTTATCCTGGTAACGTTTCAGTCACTTTCAGTTTCCATATTTTCATGCAATTCTCTTCCTCAGTCGTCAAGTTGAGTGCAAGATTTCAGTAGATGCCACCTCCCAGTGGTGTCATCTACTTAATCCCATACTCACTTTTGGGGCACCATACACTGGGCCTTCGTTCGATAATGTTGATAACATTTTGTAGCACATGTTCTAAAGGAAAACACAATATTGGCATTGTCAGCAATGTGTGTGATCATCGGTATTTGAATGTTAAGTATCCTACATCCCAGTAATTCCATTAACAAATACGAGTGTGACGTCATATGAATGGGGCAGATACACTATAAGATTGACAGATATATAATATTTGGTCACCATTTCAACTGCAGATCAAATCATGTGTGTAGGGGGGGTGGGGGGGGGGGGGGTGCAAAACAACAGTTATAACATGGATACTGTAGGGAATGTTAAGAGCTATGCCTTTATTTAAATTATTAGTTATTCAGTTGTTTGGTTTATGACGTTCCCAAAGTAGCTGTAAGTCTGCAACTTCACTGGAAAAGATCAAACGATGCCACCAAAACTAATTCCGTGTGCAGACTCACTGAATGAGATACGACATGCACACCGCAAGCAAGTCATCGTTATTCGTACACACCGCCACATCAACAAAACTTCAAAGCTCCTGGCAGTCTGGAATTGGAAGACAGTGCAGACACACGTAAAAAAAAAATTAACCATTGCCTTTCCAATTTCCAGAGCGCATCACACTGCGCATGTTTCCTAGGGCCGGTGCAGGTGCAAGGACGATCATGCGCTCCTAAAAATCGAATGTCAAGTGCAATATACTTACCTGGGATTATGCACATTAACAGCTCTTTTGTTTCTGCACATGCTACATGGGTACATCATAGGCCATGAACGATGCTTCTCTTTCATATTATTAAGATTCCTATGTGATACGGAATAGAATACAGCATGCAAATTGCAGACTGATGTACTTGTTCACTCACGTGAACGTTACACTGTTATCAATAGCCAGATAATGCGACATTATTAACACTGTAAATCATCAACAGAGCGGCAGCTGATCTATCAGGACAAATGATTAATCAGTTAACCGAGGTTAATCCATGTGATTAATCAATCAAGAAAACCCTTAACCTTTACAGCTCTAAAAAACAGGCCTTGCCATTTGAAAATCACAGGCATACGACACGTGAAAATCACAAGCGCACAGCATGCAGCACATCTGAAACAAAAATCACATGCGTAATTTGTTCCCACGGGCGCACATTTGAAGTGAGGGACAAATGTCATTGATATTAGTTAAGAATTTTCCAACCAGTTTGTAAATGTAGTTGGGCATAGTTATTAGTTAACTGTATTAGCAAAGAGCCTCTTACATGTACCTAGAGTGGCTTGAATTTGAAATGATCATTGGATGAATAAGTAATCCTAATTTTTTGAATATCTTTTTTCTGTTCATTGGTAAGACAAAAGTCACAAACAGTTCCAAGTTTACATTTACCTATTCCTCGCAATGAATTTTCTGGCGGGAATATGTTGCGAGTCATGAAAGGGGTGTGGTAAGAAATTAATATATGCCCCATTGACCAAGAGCCCCTCGTCCGACATTGACAATTGAAAAAAGAAATTTTACAATGCTAGATTTTAAAATAGTTTTTTTTATGACATACAGTACATGGAGAGTGGATTGTAACTAAATCACCCGCGGAGTGGAGTAATCACAGAAGTTATAACTTTCAAATTTTGTACATATCGACAAAAAATACAAGCAATGTTTCAGCCATTGTGCTGGTTATGCTTTGCAACAAATTTGCAATTATTGCTTGGGTGGAATCTCCACTCTGTGAGTGATTTAATGATAATACACTCTCCACGTACTGTACGTACATACTTTTAAACAGTTCAATAAAATCAAAACATGTTTCTTCTGAAACACGTTTGTAAAGTACCAAATAGTCAATTTATTCTGAAAGCACCATTACTCGCACTGAGGGATTTTTTCAGCATTATAATCTGTAATTAACAACACCTCATTAAAGAGAAGAATGTAAAATTTGTCTGTGGAAGACAATGTTACAGTTAAAACCAGAAGTCCTGTCCTGAAATGCGCACAAATAGCACCTTCATCTGCGCGTTAATATACGCGTTATGACCATAGTAAGGCTATCAAATTATGTACATATCGCCTGTGCACAAGCAATGTTTCAGCCAATGGACCTCCGGGTAACCCGGAGGTCCATTGGCCAAAACATTGCCTGTGTTTGCTATGAGTAACCAGGAGAACCTGCCATGCTTTGGATGCCATTTGATATGGCAATTGCGCGCAATTCCTACGCGCAATTAAGCCTAGATAAGCGCGCATTTCGTGACAGGACTTCTGGTTTTAACTGTACACTGACAGGCACGTGCTCACTGCTGCCCATGCAGAAAACAACCTGCAGTGCACTTAACTGTTGGCAGTTTGATTCAAAGTAACAGACATTTATCCGTGACTTGACATCCCAAGTGACCGAAATAACTGTTCATCCAACAGTGAACACCTTAACCCTTTCATGTTACATTGACTACACATCATTGTAAATCGACAAATGTTTGGTAGCTTTGACAATGCTTGTGTCAGCAAAAGAAATCTAACGTCTCTCGGTCAAATACTATTTATTTTCCTGACACTATCCCATAAAATACAGGTGTAGCGGTTATCCGGTTGACAGCTTTTCCAGTCGGTTACGTCGACAACTGGTTGCAAACCGGTTATCCAGCTAACCGTTTCAGCACAAGACTGCACAGTTGCCATATTCTACGCAAGGTATCATGACACCTGTTGAAATTTCTTAGAATTACAATTTTGTTTTTCGATGGAAATTGGTATTGGGTGATTTGCACATGTCCGTCGAACATGGAATCCATCTTCAATAAAAAATGCAGACAATGTTGTCCTTTTCCCAAATGCAGTCCTATCACTGCACTCTAAAGTTTTTTGAACGCCTAGCTTTCTTGGATATGTGAAGCACATTTGGCCACAAGTTGTTCTCGTGAAATATTATTTTATTATCAGTTCTGGTACAAATACGGTAGAAGACTTCCAGGAACCAGTGGTGCCTGCTGTCAATTCTATGAGTTGATTACACATGTGTTTCGTGCTATATACATCTCAACCTTCATTTTGCTGCATAATTTGTGTACCGGTATATTTAATTTGAATTTAAGGAATACCAGAGTTGGGAATTTCAAAATAAACAAACTTCTCTTACTTATATAGCATCTCAATGGATAATCGTCAATTATTGCCAAATGATTATTGAAATTAATAATCATGGCACCCATAGTTTGTACAATTGTTTTTAGTTCCTTGTTATTTTTGTTTGTAAAATCACCCTGAATACAATGTATCTATAGAGAATAAACAATCAAACTTCTCTATTCTTTGCCAACACACATGTACATGTAGGACGAAACTCAGTGGTGCGTTTGGCTCATAGGGGCTATTTTGACCAGTGATAGAAGATATTTTGAACTAGATCAGCGATCTGAGGGGAAGCCACTATGTTCAGATCGCTAAACTAATTTTGAACAGGGTTAGGTTAGGTCTTGGGAGACTTGTTTTGACCAATGTTGGGGGGGGGGGGGGGGGGGACTACCAAGGGAGTTTTGGTTAGGGGTGCTATAATCATCATCCCGGGCGAGTTGACTTGAGGGAGAGCGAGCTGATCTGGAACCAAAAAAATGGGCCTTGGGGCCCTGTTCTTCGGTTTTATTTGGGTAAAAATGAATTATAACGGTAGTCAAATATGCAGTCTTGTTAGAACTTAGATAATCTTCATCTTCACTTCAGCTTTACATGTTTCAGTCATTACTTTATTACCAGCTCGATCAAGATTCCTTTAATTTGCTCAAAGTTTACATACACTTTTAAAAAATGCAAATTTCAAACAGAAATGCCAAAGCCAAACAATCCCAATCTTCCTTCAACTCCAGTCTTCACGGTAGCTCTGAACTTATGAACCGGAAAAAGAGGATACTCTTTTCAGGAACAGGATATTTGGGTCCGGGAAGATTCAAGCCTGGAAAAATTCGGCCCTGGTAGTCGGCCGAATCTTCTCACTTTGAGTTTAATTTTCTTTTTAAATTTATACTTTATTCAGTTATTTAGAAAGGTTATTATTTGAATATCTTTTATTGATTTTTGATGAAAATTTTATATCATTTTTGGAAAAAAAAAATTCTCACCTTTTTGTTTGAATGTAATCCATTAAAAGTCCAACATTGGATTAAAAAATATTAGATATTTGAAGACTAGATAATCCTCCAAAATAAAAAGAGGTCCACTCACTGCTAGGACTATTCCATAAACTGACTTGAAACATATTGTTCACTGTCTGTCGGCATTGTTCGTTCAGCTTTGACCAAGGCTTTCGATTGGTCTATTTTTTTGGGACACCTCAGACTTGGCAAGTCGGCTACATTTTTGCATCATTGTCTGTTTGGAATGGCATGTCCTTGTTTCGTTGACCTGTATTCTTGTCTCAGAATATCTAGCGAGCCTTTTTTCCAGTTCTGATGAGTTTCCACTGCAGTAGAACAGGTGCCCCGACATGGCGTCCCTGGACAATGGTGGGTAAACTCTAAGTTAAATTTATAAGTGTATTTGCAGTTGTTTCTTGGCAAGTTTCGGCTGCCTATATAGGCAGCCAAAACTTGCCTAGACACAACTGTAAAACCATGGAATTAAGACTGTTATTGAGTAGCAGAATGTGTGTACAGACATCAAGGCCTTTGTGGATGAATTAATTCGAAGAAAATGGGAAAGAAAGCATAAAGTCATGCTGCGTGTTATACCCTCTAATTTGGGCACATTGCTTTCATAGGGGCACACAGTTTACCGGTGTGAGTTTGACGGAAGTTAAAGGCCTGCTTTAACTGTGACTTCACTGGGCCTAAACGTTTATTTTTTTTATTTTTTTTTACAGGAGACTCAATGTACTATTGAACATATAATTAATCAAGTTGTTTTTTCTTGTTATTGATTGTTCTCCACCAGTTCTTTGTCTTGTCTACGTGTATTTGTTTTTATTACATTTTTCTGATGCCGGTGAGAAATGTTCCTTGTTATGGGCACTTGGAGGGTTTCGCCAAGTGTGTTTGTTTGTTTACTTTTGGCGGTACTTCACAAGTTGTTTCTCTCATTATCTGTGTAAATGTGTTTTTATAATGATATTGTGTAAGGCAGATGAGTCGCGAAGGCGGAGAGTGGGTAAATTTTATATTGGCGAAGAGGAAAGCAAGGATATAACAGTTGGAGAAGCGGACGATTATGAATGCTTGTCGGGGAGTATATTTATGTATGTTCCAGGTAGAGGCATATACCGAAAGCACACAGATAAACTTAAGACAATGGGAAAAGAATACTCAATCAGTTAAAACTTCTGGAAGAAATGGCTTTAATAAGGTGATCGTTGGAAAAAAAACTACTTGGGAGAGTGGGATTACCAAGTATAACGCATGGAACAGTTGTGATCCATGTAAACCAAATGATAGTGGGGATCTTGGAGATTCTACAAAATGCTGCGGGTCGGTGGATAACCGGATCAAGTAACGCAACCGCACTGGAAGCGATCAAAAGGAAACTCTATGTATGCCGGTTAAAGATAGAATAGATATGGGAAAATTATGCTCCCTAAATTACCCAGTAAACATCCCGAACAGCAGATGGTGTAAAACGACGTTTTAACATTCAGACAGGATGGATAAAGCAGGCGAAGGAGCTAAGTGAGAACTACTCTATAGAGACTGAAGATCTAGAAGGGGGACTGCAGCAGGAGTGGAGCTATATTAGGGAGGGTGTTTGGTGAGCTGGAATTAGGACCAAGAATTCTTTAGACGGGTTATATAAAAAGGTTGCGCCAGCTTTTGAGGAGTACCTGGATGAATCGGTTTTTTTTTTTGGGGGGGGGGGGGGAGGGGGTCATGAGGAATGACACTTCTGCTTCTGCCACGTAATTGCCTCCTTCGTCATGTAGAAGATTATGCAATGTATGATAGTGCGGCTTGCCTTAGGAATTTTCTTTTAGTGAGGTAGATGGGTTTGTTTTGGTTGACTGATTAAATTGTAAGATTTACGGAATTTTAAAATTTATGTAGATTGGAGACTGACCGGCCGGTGCTATCGCGACACAATTCTCGCCCTAAAAGGCTTCGGATGTGTCCAATTCTACAAGGTTTGGCGGTAATAAGTTCCAGTCCCGTATAGTCTTCGGGAAGAATGACATTTTCCTTGTGTCAATGCGGGATGATAGAATCTGGAATGTCCTGCTATGTGATTTCCTCGAGCGTCGGATGGGTGGGTAAGCTGTGTTTCTTTGTTGATGGCGACCAGTCCTCTGTCGATTTTATATAGCATCATGAGCCTGGCATCTCTCCTATCTGTTAGGGATCTCCATTTCAGTTTCTCAACCGACACGAGGAAAAGGGTCAATTTTATAATTGGGGAGATCGAGAAGTCGCCAATGGGAGGGAGTAATTATGAAATAGTTTTGGACTGAATGCTGGGAGATTAGGAGGGAGAGTAGGGGAGGAATTCCCCGGCGGGACACTGGTTTAATGTAGGCCTCCTCATTAGAGGACCGCGACAAATCAGCGGAAGGCCGAAGATTTATTATTATATCTTAGCAGAATATTTCATTGTCTAACATTCAAAGGTAAATTAACTTTCTTTGCCGAATATTTATCGCATGCAAACTTTATATTAATTTTCTTTGCCGAATATTGCTCAATAAAACCAGGCAAATGTAGTATAAAATAATTTTCTAGAGAAAATATAAATGTCCAAACAAACGTTAACCCTTTAGCCAACGTAACGGCAAAAACCGGCCAGCGCTATTCTCAAAAATCGTCAATTAATTTTCAAAATATTTTCATTTTTTGTCTCAAAAACATAGGTTATGACCCCTCGTTGGAACGAGCTCGTCGAGCTCGTTCCAACGAGGGGTCATAACCTATGTTTTTGAGACAAAAATGAAAAAAATTAGTTATTCAAGAATTATTTTTGCAAGTGTCGTCTGCTTTTCATGTTAGGTAAAGGGTTAATTATTATTCCATCATTATAGACTTGGTGCAAATTTGGTGATCATAATTCTACATGTACACCGCTGAAGACGAAACTAGGAAAGTCACTGGAAAACACGGAGCTCACATTTAAACTCGTTTGAACTGTCGATTGAGTCGATATCTGTGAATATCATCTCTATTGACTTCTAATCCAGTTTCTGTATTTGCTGAAGAGGTACAAGGTGTACAAACTCACTCAACCTCATGTTGTCATGCAAAAATAGTTCTTTTAATTAGCATGATTTAGAACATTGCTATGCACATTCCACACCAGCTTTAATACATGTGTTTGTTTAATAACACTGCAGAGTTCTTGATGAAGGGTGGGCAACCAAGAATTGTTTATCTTACCTTCACAAGCCACGCGTCATGTTGAAATAATGAAATTAACTCTGAAAACGAAAGTGCTCTTGCTTCAACTGAACACGACAGATGAAAAATAAGAATAATACAGAGCTGGGTTTATTGCATTTTCTTTTCAAGAGAACTGTTCTTTTCACGTGTGCTTATGAATGAAGAATTTCATAAAAATAAAAGCATTGCAAAAAGGGAATCTCGTGTGAAAAAAATTAGAACTGAAATGAATAAAAATGTTCTGCATTGTATTACCGGCCTGTTACAAATAAAAAATTCTCACAAATTAGGGGAGGGGAGATGCATTTACACAGTCACCCCCCCCCCCCCCCCAAACACTTTTCTATAAAATCACCCGGAAAGAAGATCTAACCGTATTATGTGCGTTTTCACTTCGTCTCTGGATTCATATTTTAGAGTGGCAAGGGTACATTCCAGTGGACTATTCTGGTTTACTTGGAAAAGTATAGACTTACTGTGTGAACCTTCACTATGGTTTGAGAGCCTCAATGGAACGGCACATTTGGTGAGAATACTCGTCCATATGAAAACTGTTTGTCCAGGATTATTGGCAGAAAATTATGGATTCTGGGGAAATGAATATGCTAAAACTTAATTTTTGCCGGTTGTTAGGTTTTTCCCGCTGCACCACTTGGGTCAAAAACCTTTTCCAGGGGCGTATACATATGATGGGGTGGGTGGGTGTTCGAAGGAGCCAGAAATCATTTTTTTGCCGTGGTCTAATTTTTTTCCTTTCATTCTTTTAAGGATTTATAGCCTTTTTAGGACAGATATATCGACATAAATGTTGATTTTGTCATATTTATAACTTTGCAGTAATCGTTCATTGAGTCATTTGTTACTTTTTCAACCAGTTTGAACCTTTTCAGCATTTTGCTCAACAATGGTAACCGCAACAGTTAATGTAGTAGCGACATCTGATACAAGGGCAAACAGAAAGGAACAGAATCATAAGAATCATGTAAATTTCAGTGAAGTTTTCAGTTTTTTCAAATTTTCACTCCGCAAAAATGATACCAGAGAATAGAAGTATTAATGCATTATTATAATCACATGATATAATTGTTACGGTAGCATACTGTCAAAATTATTTAGCGGTACATTACCTGGGAAACCTGGTTATTATACTGGTCTGTTTTAGTATCTCATAGTCCAAGTTTGTTTAACCCTTCTACCCAACGTAACGGTCAAAACCGGTCAGCACTATTCACAAAGGTCGCCAATTAATTTTCATTATTTTTTCATTTTTGTCTCAAAACATGGTGTATGACCCTTCTTTGGAACGAACTCGTCGAGCTCGTTCCAATGAGGGGTTATAACCTATGTTTTTGAGTCAAAAATGAAAAAAAATAGTTATTCCAAAGTTTTGTTTGCAAGTGTCGTCTTTTTTTCATGTTAGGCACAGGGTTAACGTGGATACAAACAGAGACAACTCAATGTTCAATTCTGGAAGTTAGGACTTGTGAAAATAAAATCGTTTTTCAACATCTGATCAACTGCTCTCATCCGATTGCCCCATGATCCAAAAGGTAAATCCTCAATACTGTGAGGATATTAGTATAATTAGAGACCACAAGCTTGCAGAAAACTCGCCATATTTTACAGACGTTTTTCAATACAACATGCTCATCCAGAGTGGACAAATAATACTGGAGAACACGATATATAATTAGAGACCACCCGTTAACATTTTAAACTGTAGTGAATACCGAGTATGACTGTGAATATCCACGAAAGAAATGGGGTGGGTGGGGGTAGGGCAGAAATTCCCTTATAAAAAAGTACCATGGTAAACCATGGTAAATCCCAAAATACCCTGGTAATACCATGGTATTACCAGGGTATTTTGGGATTTACCATGGCACTTTTTCATAAGGGTTGATTGAAAAAAAAATCTGCAGAAAACAGAGAAACAATTGGGGAATGGGGTGGGTGGTCTAACATGTCGAAAGTTAAATATCATCATAAGTTCCCGGTGATTTTTCCCAACTCCCCTACGCATATCATGTTAAAATTCACAAAAATTCCGATGTGAGCTTTCCAAAATATTCCACTTTTTTCGGAAACGTTTCCGAAATTTATTTTATGGAAATGCAACACGTATACCGAGGCATTAGTTGGAAATACACAAACGATACCCCAAATCACTATGAAGTGATCCTCTGAGCGATAGTGTACATTTCGATCAAACATCTCTGATAATGGGGATAATCGGCTGATATTCTATTTTTTTCAAATCATGGAGGCAAAAACGCGATGATTTTTCGAGTCGAGTTGGGGGTTCCCCGAAACTGTGTACCAATGCATACTGGTCGCGTCCACAAAATGTCCATTAAAAAACTTCAGGAGGTATAACATGTTGCACTAATCCCGTGCTGGTAGTACCGGTACGCCTAACAATCCGATAACTGCAAAAACTGAATCCAACCCTACAAAATTGAGATTGCGCCGATTTTCGCCCCAGATACAGAAATCGCGCCCAAGCATCCTATACCCTTCCGGGACCGTTCTGCGGCCATAATCGGTTGATATTCTCTTTTTTTTCAAATTTTGGAGGCAAAATACAATATTTTCGAGTCAAATGACGGTCTTCCGTTTGTCGTATCCAATGCAGGCAGGTTTCTTCAAGCAAAAATCTACTAAGATATTATAAGAGTGAGATCAGGTTACACTCAAACAGTCTCGCGCTGCTAAAATGCCCAACACTCCGAATTATTGTAAGAACTTTCCCCCACACCCACCGCACTGAAATTGAGATTCGGCCAGTTCTCCAATCGCCTAAAGAAATCAGTTTAGCCACCAGTAACAAGCGATAAAAAAATGACATATAACAGAAGTGGAAGAGCGATGGATCGGGGAAGATTGGCGGGCCCGAAGGGGTCCCCGGAATTGACGTCATAGTCACATGACCCAGTTACGTTATGTTTGATTATCGTGGTAGCCCGCCTAAACGGTCGTCTTGTGACGTCATCCCCATTAGTGGTACGTGTCAGTGCGCATGCACAGCGTGTATTGTTGGGGTGGAACGTGTTTCCGTCGTCTATTTTGTTTACTGGAGACCCCTATCTTAATGTCTATGGTAGCAAGTGGTTGCTATAAGCCCGGATGCCTTATAATGGGACGGGGAAATGTTCTGAGGGTGCGTTCGATTTTATAAGAAGACACCTAAATACAAAAATAGACCCAACAATCACCCCAAAACCAACTCAAATCACTGAAACGGGCTTGGATTCATTTGGAATCACCCGCTTCTATCTCCATGTCTGTGTTATTATTTTTTCCTACCGGCCCTAGTCGTTTGTTCTGGAACATACTCTAGTAGAGTAGAATGGCCTTTCAGTTGGAACAGTTTTAGCTTTTTGTTGATATATATAGCTTCTCTGGTCTATCCTGGCATGTTCTAACCATAATCCAGGCACTCCTGTTCTTGTTTCGAATAGCATAAATCGTGTTCGTTCATCAAGATCATCCAATCAGTTCGTTAACTAATCAGATCACTACATTCCTTTTAACCCACTCTCGGCCCATACACAGTTATCTCCCTTTGGTGTTGTGTGTTATTTATTAATTATTTATTGGGGTATAACGATACTTTCGACATGCAGGGCAAAGGGTTAACTAACACAATGGCCAGCGCTATTTACTAAAATCAACATTGAAATTCAATTATATATTTTTTTCAGATTTTTGCTTCCAATATGGAACTTTTGATACTTCATTGCAACAAGCTTGTGGTGGTGGCTCAGTACGTAGAGATGCAGACTGCAAGCCGAGAGGTCCTCGGCTCGAGTCCCACCTGCGGCAACAGCGCTGTGTCCTTGGGCAAGACACTTCACCCCCATTGCACACGTGGGGACACGGTGACGTTGTGTACTAAGGCGTACTGCACGTCAGTGGTGCACCTGTCTTCAACCAATGCTAACCCCGCTTGCGTGGGGTTAGTATGATGGGGAGCTGACAGTTGCTCGCCGTTCCTCGGTGGTTCACCCCGGGTACTCCGGCTTCCTCCACCCGTAACACTGTCGAGGTCATGATTAGCCATTGTGCAGAAATATGTGACTTTAAAACACCAATAAATAAATAAATAACAAGCTTGTTATGCTCATTCCAATGAGGGGTCAGAAAAAATGAAAATGTTTGGTTATTTATTTATTTATTGGCGTTTAACGACACTTTCGACAGTCAGGGTCACCTCATATTGGATAGTTTTACGGGTGGAGGAAGCCGAAGTGCCCGGAGAGAACCACCAAGTAACGGCGAGCAACTGTCAGGCTCCCCAACATACTAACTCCACACTAGGTATTCTGCAATCATCCTTAAATAAAAAGAATTTGTATTTCAAAAAGCTAAAAAGACCCGCGGATTCGAATATCGTAGAATACAAAAATTATTATAAAATGTTCAACCGTGGTGGAAATGCGATATAACGGGCATGCAACCATAACATATTTACTTTGTTGTATATTAATTGTGCTTTTTCTATTTTAAGCAGGTACCCACAGATGTTTTTGATCCTCCACCCACGAATAACGGCTATGGAATAACTCTAACCGCTATGGATATTAGTAACCGCTACGAACTCTGAACATCCTTCACTCCATCCCTAGAAGTGGTTATCCACCTCCGGGGAGTCGAACGTTGGTCCTGTGTCCCACCTCTAGCCCTTTTTGTAAACGCCACTAGTGCATTAAGACCTGGTATTAAGAAATTGGTAGACATACAGGCCTGCCCCCGAACCAGGGAAGTTCTGGTCTTTCTTTGGGTGGCACCCCGTTGGTTGCGAAAACCGTTTGGTTGCTTCACTGCTGCAGTAGAAATGAGCTCTTCCTTTCCAAGAATTGCATGAGGCAGACTATACTTGCCAATGATGGCCCCAGAAACAAAAATCTAGTGGCAGACTATATTTGCCTGAAGACCCTACCCCAGCATCCTCGGGGAGAGGTAGCACCTTTGTCGAGAGGACCCTCTCTCACAGTGGTCCTCACCCGGGGGAAGATAACCTCAACTAGAACACAAAGAAGAACGTCCAAGTCTTCTCTACCAGACTTTCCCCCCTCTGCTGTCTTCTGCCATGGTCGTGATCTACGGTAAACATCAATCCAAGACGTCAAAGAAGGGTCGAAAGGGGCCCAACCAAAACCGTCCCTACGCGCCTTCGGCGCGCGAAACCATTCTTCTTTCGCCTTCCCTCAGCTCATTTGTGTCCTGACCATCGTCGAGCGAAGACATGCGGAATTCTCGGCTCTGTAGATATAGTGGGAAGAGGCTTTCCAGACAGGAAATAGGAAGAGGGATGAAGACCATTACTGTTCACAGAGAGATCCCAAAGCAGATCGAAAGTGTTAAGAGTAGTATCATAGGACATGGGTTCCTCCAGTCGGGTCAATCCATCCCTCTCCTATTATGACAGTTCAGAGCCATCCATTCTCCACACCTTGTCTCTTCTTCTAGCTAAGCGACCACTAGCTCCATAAATTTATAGCATTTCCACCTAACCATGAAATATGAAACGGAAGACACCACCCCATCACCGTCGGGAGAGATAGTACCTTTAGTGGAGGGGTGTCCTATCACAATGGTCCTCATCCTAGGGAGTCTGGTCAAACAGAAAAAAACGAAGAAGAGTCCCTCAACCAAACGCCGAGATGCCCGACTACTTCAAGACTTCCTGAAAAGTAAGAAGGAGAGGAGGCGGAGAAGACCCAGAAAGCCACTGCCATCTCCCCTCCAATTCTTGTAACTCACATCCACAACCAGTTGCCTCCCCTCTGGGGACAACTGGAGTATGAGATGTTATCAGTGCGGAGGAGACGTAGAAGAAAACTGACTTTTCAAACCCTCCTACTCCAATCTCTCCCCTCCCTCTGGATCAGGAATCTTGGATGGATGCCTCCATCAGAGCCTCTATTGCTAGAGCGGAAGCTGCTGTGGAATCCCCCAAAAGAGTCACGGAGAGGCTGGACAAACAACAAAAGACTATGGAACAATCACAAAGCTCCCAACACCACCAATATCATCAATCATCAGCCAATCAAAGTCGCCAGCCAAGCAAAAAACAACGCAACACAAATAAAAAATTCGGGAGATGACTAATATAAGCATTAAGCTTTCTGTTGAATCCCTTCATCATTTTGCTTCACTTATTCATATAACTGTATACTGCATCCATTATCTTAAAATTGTATCTGTATGTTTTTTTTCTGTTATTGTTGTAAACTATATTGTATGCAATTGCAGTGTTTCTGTCAATAAATATTGTTTAACCTAAATAAAAAATCCAAACGCCGCTGATAACAACACTTCCGTCGTCTACATTTCACCGTCTTTGCCTCCTTGGATGCCCTTGTCACCATGGCTACGTCAGGTGCAGACACAAGAACACCGCCAACAGGATCAAAAGGAGTTGCATAACCCCACACCCTCCCTGTGCACCTTAGGAGTGCTGAAACCACTCCTTCTCTTATTACTTTGGAGAAAATGGCCTGTGATAAGTGTTTTGTCATTCATAATATTCTGAAGTATAACTCAAAAGTTAGTGCATTCATTCCGACTTGGAAATCCAAAACCATTTTTGGGAGTTTTCAAATGAATTGGTGAACAGAAAAACTGAACACCTGTGAAAACTGGAACGAATATTCGTACTTTAATTTGGTGTCGTTCTCTTTTCTGGATATTGTTTTTTCAATCAAACCGATACCAATATCATGGGAATACCTAAAACTGAATAGAACCCATCACTGAATACCGAAACTGTCTGAATTTTCATATTTTTCTGCATTTGCTAATTTCTGCTTATAATGGTCTTGTTGAAGTTAATTTTTTTTATTAAAGATGTGACTGACTTTCTTTTCAGTTTTGTTTACCCTTAGGGAACCTGGGAAATAGTCCTGATATCCCTCTTTATCATATGACTCGTCCGTTTTGTTCACTTTAAAACACTTGATATTTTGTTTTCATATTAATCAGTGATAAATAAAGCCTTCCGTCAATTTTATTGGTCAATATTGGTCAATTTCAAAACTAGACAATTTGATTGGCTGAACAAAATAAAACTGGGCCACATTTTCATAATTTGCATAATTAGAGTTGGGAGCTTTCATTAGTCAATTTCAAAACTGAACAATTTGATTGGCAAAACAAAATGCAACTGGGTGACATTTTTCATAATTTCAGTAGGGAGAATTTGCGTTATCTGTCCTATTGGGTGGGTTATATTGTATTAATCTTTTACCTACAAGAAAAACGCCATTCATTTTTTTTATATTTTCACTTTTTGCTTCCAAAACATAAGTTATGACCCCTCATCGGAACGAGCTCGACGAGCTCGTTCCAATGAGGGGTCATAACCTATGTTTTGGAAGCAAAAAATGAAAAAAATTGTTATACGAAGATGTTTTTTTCAAGTGCCGTCTGCAACTCAAGTCAGGTGATGGGTTAAAAAGTCCTCCTAAGTGGCTAATTTGTGCGTGTGTGTGTCATATGATAAACAGAATATGAAATGAGTGTATTTCTCATATAATATTTATGAAACTCGTCCGAATTTTCCGTTTGGGCTCGCCAGAGGCTCTCCAAAACGGAAAATTCTTAGACTCGTTTCATAAATATTATATGAGAAAAACACACATTCTATATCCTCTGTATACTACAACCTGTACATGTCCATATTCGGTTGCTTAAAAGTGATTTCTACTCAAGTCTTGGCCACCTTATCAGGCAGCCAAGACTTGACTAGAAATCTCTGCTCGGGCGATTTATCTATCGTGAGCAGAACCTCCTAATGATCGCATGCATATGGCACATGTTCTGAGGTCGCAAAAGCCTGAAATAAGCCTTTGAGGGTTAAAGAGTGTTTGGAACAACTTACAAAATTACTGTAGATATGATTTATGTTGGCAAAAGAATGCTAATGTTGAGTCATTGGCAGTTTTATTTGTGATGCTGTGGTAGAATGATACAAGAACAAGCAAAACAATCCGTAGTACAAATACATGCATTTATGCCGTTTGCTGATGTGTTTTTGCAATGATGACTGCAAAACAATCCGACTAAATGTTCGACCCAATTTTTTGGACATGAAATTGAACACGATTAGGTTGTATACCATTTGTCTATACTCTGACACTTTCAAATGTTCGAAAAACAGAATAATCCTCCTTTATTTCCTTTAGAAAAAATACTCTGTCTAATTAACCAGACTTGACAAGCGGTTCATTGATTATGTTATGGTATGATGGCATCTCATTGGGTAATTGGGTTTTTCTTATTTTTAAGGATACGGACGTTTCGGCCTCTGACAGTTTTGGTCAATTCGGCGTCCAGTCAGTACGTTTCGGCAGACTGCATTTTCGGTCAACTCGGCCACTGAAGGGTGGAAGTGTACTAATTCAAGACTGGTTGATGAAGTAATTTTATTCAAGGATTTTCTGTGATATGAAGAACGTGTAGCTTTGTGGCATCAATTTAGTTTACAAATCGGCACAAAAAGGTGGACTTTTGTGTTGAAATAACATTTAATATTATATCCTCATCATCATTTCCCCCACACTAAACGTTTATGCCAAACTAGAATGGTATTGGACATAGAACGCCAGTCGAATATCATACTGGATTGACTAGCCGAATAAAAAAGCGGATTGTCCCAAAAAATTATTTATAAAAAATGATTGATATTCTCCTGCTATTTCCTTGGCCCTGAGTATTTTGAAATGTATGCTCACTTTATACCCTGAAATCAATTTTATTCAGAAAATGAAATGATTGTATATTTGAATAAAATGTTGTTTTTTTTAAAATTAGAAATCTAGGTGTGTTGGGAAGATATTAACCCGCAACTCCGTCCCTACCCCCACCCTTTCCGTGCTCTCCCCTACAATACGTCCGTTTCCATTGTCTTTGTCCGAGCCTTTCATTGTCTCTGTCTTTAGGTGAATTATCATGGGGAAGAGCTTCAGAAGCTTTCCACTAGTTCTGTCTTCAATGCAACTGATTGGGTCACTGCAATGACAGCACTCACTTCAAATTAAAAAAAATTCCTTTGAGAAAACATCACATTTGTTTTTCAATGGGCGTTGTTTGTGAGACAAAAACGAGTTACTTGTTGTATTAAATCATTGTTTTGTTTGAAAAAGACAATTGTTTTTAAAGGCTACGCTTAGCCCCCTGCACAATGATGTCGAAATATCTAAAGTTGAAAGTGCAAATTTTTCCCATAATGCAACTAGAAATTTGACCAATTCAATCTTGTTTGACAGAGCTCACTGAGCTCTGTCAAACATGACCGAATTGGTTAAATTCCAAGTTGCATTATGGGAAAAATGGCTACTTGAAATCTGGATATTTTGACATCAGAGTGAAGGGAGTTAAAGGGAACAGAAATACTCAGCCGAGTGCTATTTTCACAGGTTATAAACGGACAGTCGGTTGAAACGGAAATTGTGAGCTGTCCGGCGAGATTCACCTAACTGAAACGTCGGAAATTTAAAAATTACACGCGGGTTACCGGTCCTTTTTGTGAGATTGTGTTCATTTAGCGGATGTTCCAAGCAATCCAGCCCACACACAGTTAGTAGAATATTTTACTGATATTTTTAGAACAAACTGAGGTCCGATTCCGTGTGTACTGGTCTTGAAACGAAGAATTTGTTGACTTGACTCACGACAATATTTGTATTTTTTGCGAACGGGAATGTGATAAATGATACCGAAATACAAGACCAGTGGTGTTTAAAATACATTTGACTCTCAAAATGCTTTATAGAGTCACTTTCCACTTCATTGGACCCTTCATACGGAAAAATATGTAACCTCTGAATCGTAAACCGAGCTCATATCTGGAGCCACTGTAGTCTCCCTGACTGTACGACTAATTACGAAGTACCTGTCCGACTAACTGAAATGTACTCAAGATTTTTTGACCGCATAACTGTACCAATATAACTGTAAGAATCCTGTCATATGTTGCTGTGCTACATTGTTTTGCAGGTTAGTTATGCCACACTGATAGAAAATTAAGTTATTAACGTCATAAACACTAGTAATACATATTTCATCAACAGTTCCACTGGAATTTTGGAAACTTCGATAGTGCCTATTTGCTAATATGAACTTCAGTACGTGGAGAGTGTATTATCACTAAATCACAGGCAGAGTGGAGATTCTACCCAAGCAATAATTGCAAATTTGTTGCAAAACATTATCAACAAAAGCAAAGTTTCAGCCAATGGTCCTCCGGGTTAAACCCGGAGGTCCATTGGCTGAAACATTGCTTGTATTTTTTGTCGATATGTACACAATTTGAAAGTTATAGCTTGGGTGATAACTCCACTCTGCGGGTGATTTAGTTACAATCCACTCTCCACGTACTGTAGTTCTGTCATACTGAAACACACACGTGTAATATTTGATATTCAATCAGGATATCAACACCCCATGGATACGCAGGGCTTATAGTTCGGCGAAAATCTTGATTTTAATCACGTGGTTTGTAGCAGAATTCTCATTTGGATTCTCACTAAGGTGAACGAAATTTGAACCATGGTTTACGAACACGGGGTTAATAAAAGCCGATTTGCACTAACTATTTAGATTCTTCTCTTTTTGGATAAAAATGTAGGTCTGTAGAAATAATCCAATGATTCATTGAGAACGAGATGTGAAGATATTGGATGAATGGATGGATTGGATGAATGGATTGATGGATGGATGGATTAGATAGAATAGACAGACCGACAGACAGGCAGGCAGACAGAGACTTGGAGAAAAGTTAACCTTTGATCAGTTTACCATGAATGGATTTGTGGGAGTTGTGATCAAATATATATATAGTCAGATGTGTATGTGGGTGCAAAGGACACTTGTTAAAATAAGCCCACCGGACCGCACTACCCCCTGGTCCGGAAAGGGTAGTGAATGGGTCATTGTGTGATTTGAATTTTGCTTTAAAATTATTTTTCAAGGTTTTTGACGAATTTTGTGCCAAAAACAGTCCTACCCTATTGGCCCTATTGGGTTTTGTGTGCAGGATGGGCTGGGGGTCATTTTTTAGAACTTGCGAGGTACATATTGTTCGAAGTGCTTTTGGCTTTCAACATCTTTTATTATCTTATTATTCAAGTATAGAAGAGGATTAGGATCTGGAATGTGTTTACGAGAGATGGTAAGTGTTACCGTTTTGTCTTGACTAAAATTTACGAGTCTGCCCATCTATACTAATAAGAAGGAGATCCAAGTTAGGTATCTCGGCAGCTAGGATAGCATTTTCTACAACTATGGACAATGAGGTATTATCAACATAAAGTCATATATTTGATTGTATATCATTCACGATGTCGTTTATGTATATATTAAACAGAAGGGGCCTAAGACAGACCATTGTGGAATACCTGCAGTTACAGATCTACTTTCTGAGTTTTGACCATTTATCACCGCCGTCTGAAGTCGTAAGATAGTCCTTAAACCACTTCAACAAGGTAGCTTGACACCTATTGAGTGTTAACTTGAAAATCAATCCTTCGTGTCACACACGGTCAAAAGCCTTACTTATATCACAGAAGATAAGCCTTATTTCCTTATTCTGATCGAGGGCACATCTGATATCATAATTTATCTAACAATCATATAGATTTTGGCCTGAAAACCACGAGGTACGTATCACATAATGTGTTCCGATTCCGTATCATATAGACGACTCATTCTGATTCCGTATCATATAGACGACTCGTTTCCGGTAGCGCTACGGGCTATCATAACAGGCGCATGGATACATTCTATGTGCGTTTTAGTGATCCACCGAACATTATGTCAAAAAATGTTTAAAACTAATTTAACCCTTTACCTAACATGAAAAGAAGACGACACTTGCAAAATAAATCTTGAATAACTAATTTTTTTTCATTTTTTGTCTCAAAAACATAGGTTATGACCACTCGTTGGAACGAGCTTGTTCCAACGAGGGGTCATAACCTATGTTTTTGAGACAAAAAATGAAAAAATAATGAAAATTAACTGGCGATTTTTGAGAATAGCGTTGGCCGGTTTTGGCCGTTACGTTGGGTAAAAGGGTTAAGATTTAATCTGTGTATGTGACAGAATTGTGAGATAAATGAATTATCATGATAATGTGCATGTCCTGTGATTTGTATCAGATTCTCGGTGGTGTCCAAAAATGGGATCACAACTCGCCGGCAAAACCGGCTCATTGAGATCCCATTCTGGACACCGCCTCGAATCTGATACAAACCACAGGACACGCACATTATCATGATAATCTGTATTTATATCAATTAATTGAAGAGTCGTACTATCACATTTACAATTTTGCATGCTTTCATACTTGTGGGAAAACACCTTGGGATAAAGATGTATTGAATAATCGAGTAAAGTTCAGCACAGAGCAATTTCTGTAGTCTATTATGCACATCGTCCGCTTGCTTTCTTAATATCAGGTTTGGAAAATAGAAGTTCCACCTCGATTGATTCTATTGAAATTGAATCAATACATAGATCCAATTCAGTAACATGAGGAGCATCTTTATTTTGTACAGTCTTACACTGACTTACAAAATAATCATTAAATATGGTTGCAACTTGCAATTAAAGAGGGATTTCTTATAACTTCATCTTTCTCAAGAAGAGGGGGAAACTGCAGGTTGGTGTTACGTTGCTGGACAGAAAAGCTTTTGAGAGTTTTCCACCGCTTCTTTGACGAGAACTTTTTCACGGCCACTGATGAATCTATTTTCATATCGTACTCCAATTTTGCAATCCGAACACACGTTATAGTTTTATTTCGAATTGTCTCCCAGTTCCCCTAATCCACATGATTGTTGGTCCATTTTGCTTTTTTGTGTGCCTTATTTCTAATACACATTTGCCTTCAAACCGATGCAGTTATCCATGGTTTATCTTTAGATAGTATGGGAACTGTCTTAGTTGGAATAAACATGTTCGATACTTCTGTGATACGAGTAATTAAACGTTCACAAATAATGTTTACGTCACCAGACTCAAAATATGAATTCCAGTCTGTGTTGGACAGGGCTGACTTCATACCCTCGATATGCATGGCATCGTAGTCAAGCACTACCCGCCTATGGGAAGTATATTGCTGAGACTTACTCCCCATGACTACACTCGTGGCAACATGATCGCTACAAAATGGTGGAATAACTTCACATTTGTACACTAAGTCAGGACTTGAAATCAATATAAGGTCAATGAGGCTGCTATGGTTGTCAGTGGTCCTTGTTGGTGAATCAACAATTTGCACAAGACCATAAGAATCCTCACGATACTTTATTTTGGGCTGGGTAGTCGACGTGTAATAACTGACATTAAAATCACCAACTAAGATTATTTTTATAGACATGTTATTTCGAGCGGCTGCTAGAGATCCATCTATAAGATCCCAATAAGCATTGTTCGCTAATGGTGGTCGATACAGAACACCCAGTTGCAGTTTTTGATTCCCATACCTCAATTCAAGCCAAACAACTTCTAACCCACGAACTGCTAGTCTAATCAGTGTTTAAAAACTACATTACATTTGATATAAACAACTATCCCACCTCCCCAGCCTTTGTCACCATCCATGCTAATCGGAGGGAAATAAAACCAGGTATTCTATGATCCGATGAGACTTCTTCGGAAAGAAGACAATTACAGCAATCACATCGAAATCTCCTAAGTCACACTGGGGGGTGACCGGCACTTACAAAATCATTTCGTTCATTACTTCCGCTCGGATTCGTTCGCGATTTTTGCGCAGATTCCTTCCGATTCTAACAAGAAGGTGCGTGTTTATTGACAACAAATGATATAAATATGGCGAGTATTTAACCAGAAAAGAACACAGGGGGATTATTACCATTGCTATGGGTACGACTGAGTCCTCGCGCATCTCCAGTTACAAAATGAGAACGTATTTTTGTTACCATTTGTGTGAAAACTGGCACAGATCAGTCCTGTTCTCGAAGTTGTTCTGTAAAACCTGATTTTCGAACAAGATTGTTGTATCAACAAACATAACAGAGAAACACAGTTACTCACGAAATCTTCAGTTCCATAACTCATAAGTTCAGCATGAGTTAATACTAATATTATCTTACGTAGTTTTGAAGCCAATGAGGAAATTTTGAGACATGTCATGGCGCTGATTCTTTCCATCAATGGCGCAAATTCGTAGGCAGGCAGATCTGCAAAGGAAATCACAAAGACTTCTTTGAATAGTTCTCACAAAATGATCAGTATCACATGTAACTCAGTTCGGTCGAGAACAAGAAATTTTTCTTCCTAGTAATACCATGCCTATAGGAATATTATAAAGTATATAATTTTGACCAATTTATGAAGGATATCAGTTCGGGTCATTGGTATATTGGTTGAGGGGTATACAAGTATATTATAAATATGAAATGGACACCCATATGGCTTCCGGTGCTAAGAACTTTAGGTGTTTCGCAGACTATGAATTACCTATCCAATACGAACACACCCAGCGAAGTGCTTCGAATAAGCATACAATATTTTCTTATTCCACCATGTCATGGCTCTGACACCCTCTTCAACTAACTTCAAACAATAGATGTTATAAGAAACGAATGGCAGATCCATTGCGGTCATTGCATTTTGACTGACAGAGAAATTCAACAAAAAGTGCGAATTGCCGAAGGGGATTCTCACAAAGCTCTCCCATTTCATCATCCGCGCCCTTTATTGATTTACTGACTGATTGATTTATTAATTACCAGCGGGTGTGTGGGCCATTGAGAAATGAACGCAACGGTCGCTGCGTGTTGGGTCATAAATTTCTGTAGTAATTTTCACACAGACCTGTGTGAACGCATAGAGTGTTAAAATAAGAATTGAATCTCGCTTTTTGGACTTCTAAATGTAGTTTTGGGGCAAGTGTAAACAAAAAAAAATGAATCCCGAAGTGGTTCATTCTTGTTTGCTAGGCTAAAAGCTTCATTTAAAAGTCTAAAAGGCGATATTGTATACTTATAGTCCCACTCTAAATATTGCACTTTTATGGGGTGGGTGGGGTGGGTTGGTGGGATAATATATATAACACTTTTTTCTCAAAAGATGCAGGTAATATGTACATGTAAGACCACATATGTTCACTATTTTCCCATCCGTCGGTACTCCGATATGAGGTCTGTCCTTAACACTAAAATCAACTCGTGTATACTTGGGTGTTAGATATAACGCAGAATAAAGGTAATCGGTGTGTGTCGCTATCTAACACGACCTTCCTCTGAGGCTCTGACGCACCCCTTTAAACACCTGGGCTAAGTCTTAAAGGGCGGTTTGTCAGAGGAAGCTCGGATTGGCCTAAAGTACAAGGAGTTGAGCGAAACAATATTAACAAGGGCTACGCAAAGCGTGGGGTACTGCCCACGACCTGTAGGCATGACCGATAGCCTTAAAGGTATTCTGGTACAGAAATATTTTCTAAGTCGAAATAGTGAAAAGTCCCATAACTCTAGGAAACTTTATTGGACGGAACCCGTTCCTTGTGCATATCCGTTCCCCCTTACGGGTCTGTCAGCATAACAAAGGCGATCCAAATCCGACCGATGGCTTTGAAATTACAACCCAAAACGTTCTTTACGGGACGGATGGGCGGACTGGGGGTCTTCACTAGATATCCCCGAATCCTCCTTCGGGGTCGGGGGCATAACAATGAACATAATTATCTCTGTACAGTACGTGGAGGGTGGATTGTCGCTAAATCGCGGTGGGTTAGATTTCATCTACCAAGGTCTATGAGATGAAATTTTGTTGGTGGTTCTTGTATTTTAATGCAAAATTATAGAAATTTTACGAGTGGAAAATCTACATCACGACGATTTAGCGACAATCTACAACCGCGTAGGCCTCTTGTACTGCAGTGTACTGTTGACATTTATCACCAGCAAGTAAACCGGCATCAACACAGCCCCGTTCAATATATCATGTATTAATAACAGCAAAACGCATATCGATACCTGGATTGAGGACTTTTATGCAAAACCTTCTTCTGTTGCATGTATAGATTACCAAATGAAATCAATGTTGAAGAGCCTGCGAATCAGTACTTGGAAAGAGAGGAATGAACGTGATCGCAACCATAACATCGCAAACGAATTCGCGCTTTCATCATGCGTAATTTCAAACGCTTCGTACTCATAAAATACTACTGATTTGGTCCCAATTCTATCAATGTTTACAAATCTGCCTGAACGGGACAGAATACAATTTTTGTGAACTGTGCATGTGCTGTGAAATTCCAGCAACCATCTCCACAATTTCCCTATGGAAAATGCACACATTCTGCACGTGGCTGCAGGCCTGGCATTCTGAAAAATGCAGGAGTGCAAAAAATCGCTCTCCTCAATCAGCTTAGGAGAGCAATTAGCTTTACACAGCATTTTAAGTATCCAGTTGAGCGAACTCATTGAAACTGAAACCAACAGACTACATCGGTGATTTTATTAACTTTACTAAGGTAAAGCGAAATCTCTTAGACATCTAGATGTCTCACTCAACAACCGAACACACACTTGACAAGACCTGTGTGTGTACCCAGACCTGTTGTCCAAGAAAGTCATACGCCTACCACTACCACCTTCAACCCCCCAAGGGGGGTTGAAGGTGGTAGTAGTAGGCGTATGACTTTCTTGGACAACAGGTCTGCTTGAATCTACAGTCACATCCTGGTGCAAGTGCTTCAAGTGACAGGATAGTAGTAATGGTAGTATATTATAGTGTCAATATTCCTAGAATAATTACCCCTCAAACTGTGATGTCAGTTGTTGAACTTGAAACTGTCAGAAAACAAATATTGCTGTGACCCATTTTGCTTCAAATGATTGCAACTGTGTTTGGGTATGGTTGCAGCCATTACCTTTTACCACTAAACCACTTTCAAAATGAAATTACGTGATGTTATGTGACTTCGAAGTTAAATTACATTTTTGCTTTACAACAAAAATTTAATGTGAGCATAATACATGTAATCTCAATCATCCCAGACCAAACTGTTTAGGAGGGCAATTTTTCGCTCTCCTTAATTCTTTCAGGAGGGCAGTAAGGAGAGCTAAAAAATCGCTCTCCTGAAATTGCCAAGCCTGCGTGGCTGTATTATATGCCACAAAACTATTCTAGGACGCTAAAATAAAGTAACTTATAACCGAAATTTTATTCAGGCGAATGGCTTCCGTGATCAGTATTTGACAAAATACCCATGTTATACTCACATTTCTGTCATCTTTTTAAAAAACCAGAGCTTTCGATCTTTTTGAAAATCGGGAACGAATCTGCACGCTGTCTGAACGAATCAGCGTAAAAAACAAGAAACGAACTGATTCTGTTAGCGCCGGCCATCCCCCTGTGAAGTCAGCCGTGATTAAGTCCACTTTATTTCGGAGACCCCTCGACTTGATGTGTAAAATTTTCAGCTGGCTTGCGTCACCTGGGTATCTTTCAATATCACCGCCAAACAGAAGAATCACATAAATCATAAAAATAAATCACAAGTGACCAAAACCATTATTTTTTATACATATAATTCATTTTTTTTCTGTATTTATCAACTGGGCAAAATAGCGACATTTTACTTCTCCCATCGAACAGACCGATCACACTCGTCTGTGAGGTTGTTCTGACCAATTATGCAAAACTAGTGTAACTGTATTTTTAACCTCATTTTCAAACTGTATTGGAATTGTTGGGGGGGGGGGGGGGGTTGTCTCACTGAATGATATTACAAAGGAGTTCGAAACTCTGTGGGCATTGTACGGATTGACCCGAGATGGTGGGTGGGTGGGAGGGGGGTGGTGTAGCTTGAATCGGTAGTGCCAAGATTTTTATGGGCCGATATTCTGGGAACAGTTACCTTGAGCATCGGAACAGTTACCTTGAGCATCGTAACAGTAACCTGGGTTAAGGAGGCGTTCAGTATGGACACAGGGCGTGTGGAACGTATTCAGAATTAGCCTTAGGCCACCACTTGTGTAAAGGTGGTTGTATGGGCATTTTATGTCGTGGGGACACGAACGGCGGTCACAACAACAACGAAAAGATGTACTGGGTTGAGTTTATTCTGCGATATGGTGGGGCATGTACACTGAGTTGGGGCAATGGGTGAGTTTGTAGATTCAATGGATCTTCCCGTCTCCGAAACAGAGCACGAACTCTATGTGCAGACACTGCGTCGTAGGAACCAGAGGGTATATTTTATCAAGCAAAACAAACTGTCCTGATTCCAGTGATGTCGGGACAGTGTATTTCACCCACTGCCGTATAAACCAACTCCGATTAGCGTCATTGCTTCTGGTCTTCATTGATTTGGAGGATGGGGGAGCCAAAGTTATTGAAATATTTCAGTGCCCCATCCACAGTCACACATTCACTCAATCGCATACTTCATTAAATTCGCAATATTACAAATAGTTCATTGATAATGTACCTCACTTGACATATACTGGTCTGAATTCAATGAAATATTCTTCCAACCTAAGGGAGATGGCAGGTAGACATCCAATCTGCAGGGACCGACCTGGGCATGCGCCAGCGCGTATTTGGGTCTGAAACATCAGGACCTGGCTCTTAAATCTCAGAAATAGGCTTCTCAGTTGGCGCGTAACTTCTCAGATCATATTTTGATATTCTTTCGATGGATAATCGAGAGAGACACTCTTACATGTATTATATATATATGATTATCATTGTTGTAGAGTGCTTAAGTTAATACTTCAAGTCTTAATCACCAAGCATTAATCTTCACTGTGGTTTCTGATCAAGTCTTGGCTGCCTAAATAGGCAGCCAAGACTTGATCAGAAACCACAGTGAAGATTAATGTTTGCTATAGTGTACTAAATGAAAATGATGAGAGATATTACATACTTGCAGTGTGTGTTACAAACAGCAGTGTGACTCCGTAAATTGAAATCTGGCGCATGAATTGAAAAAATAGGCTCCGAGGCTAGAGCGTATTTTAAATAGTCCTGATCGGTCCTTGTATCTGGTTATGCCATCTCCCAGCAGTATGTGCTATATATTGCTATTTACAAGTTGAAATTTGTTACATTGTAAAAAACATGCATGCTGCTGAATAAAGTATCTTATCTTATCTTATGGAGAAGGGTGGAGGAAGGCGTAATATGTTGAGTGGCCATTGACAGCAAATGTAACCTATCCACTTCGATTCAGTTGAAAGGCTCGCACCTGTTTTGGTCTGGATAACTAGAGCCCAAATGCTGGACAACTTGTATAGACGGCTGGACGACTCGTATCCATTTATCTTTGAATGGGTTTGAGTTGACGAAACATGGGTGCGAATTATTCAAACGTGGGTACGAGTTGTCCAGACGGAAATGGATAGGAGTTGTCTAATTGTGGGTACGCAAAAAAAAAAACAAAAAACAAATATTGTCGTGAGTCAAGCCAACCATTTCTACGCGTAAAGACAAATCCACACAGAATCTGACCTCAGTTTGTTCTAGAAATAACACTAAACTATCCTACTAACTGTGGATTTCCAAGGTACATCCACTAAATGAACACAATCTCACAAAAATGACCAGTAACCCGCGTGTAATTCTCCAATTTCCGACGTTTCAGTTTGGTGAGCCTCGCCGTACAGCTCACAATTTCCATTTCAACTAACTGTCCACTAAAACCCTGTGATTTTTTCATTATCTTGCTTTTGTAGCCTTTAGCGTTACTCAGATTGTTTGGTTTGTCATGTGAGATCAAACCGATCTTTATTTATGAGTGACCTGTTTCTACATTTGACAGTACAATTAAATATTTTGCTTTGTTTTTAGGAGGGTGGGGCAAGGGGTTGAAAAGTACCAGACACAGGGAGCGGGTGGGTGGGTGGTTCGGACCGGAAAAACGCGTAAATGACCAAAAATGCTTTTTTTTTCCTTCACATAAAATCACTAAGTTCTGTGCTTGTTCAATCTATTATTATCAATTATATGGCCAATCAGGCCATTTTAGACATGTAAACTATCATATTAGGGGTGTAGGTAAGTCTAAATCCATATAAATTCCATGTTGGCACCCACCGCTAATGCTGTCTAGATGGTTATAGAGAGGCCGTTGACAAATTTGCATCAGACAAATTGAAATATACATGGCAAGTATTTTCAAATATTAACTTAAAACTACTTGAAACTAGGGCTGTCACGATTTTTTAATTTAGGAATCGATTGATCGTCGCAAATAATCGATCATAATCGATTAATCGTAACTAGATGACCCCCTCTCCCTCTCTCTGGCGTCGATAAAAAATAAAGTTCAAATCAGTTGACCTACTTCAGGTAATCAACGAAGGCGATCCTCTTTTAGGTACATTCAAAACTTTGATGTTCTGAACTTCTGAACCACCAGTGTAATAATCAAGACCGGTCGGCAGTTGCGAAGTTCGCAACTGTCGACCGGTCTTGATTATTACACTGACGGTTCAAAAGTTCAGAACATCAAACCTTTGATGAATGCACCTGACAGACAAATGCTTCCAACGGCTTCTTGGGGTTTAACATCGATGTTCCTAACTCTTTACCTTTAGAAACAATAGTTTTTTCATAAAATTTTCTTTTAATTATTAAACGTCTAACGCGGGATAAAATTTACCGATTATTCGACAACGAAAAATACTAATCGATTTCGCCGTGACCGATCAACAGTCGATTAATCGATTAATCGTAACAGCCCTACTTGAAACTATGATTTAATCAGTCTGATTTAGTATGCAATAATATTTCTTGGATGTATAGGCATGGGCTTGCATAGATTTATCCTTCCTTCCTGATCTATCTAACCATTACATGTTAATTGAAGGAGAAAATAGTCCAAAATAATTTCAGAAAGTATATATAAACAAAAATCATAATACCACCTGATACCACTGGTGTAAAACAATAAAACAAAAACAATTACCCCCCCCCCCCCCGCCCCCTCCCAAGCACATGCAGTTTAATGAACCTTCATGTCCCAAAAAGTTAAAGGATTTCATACATTTGGGATTACAACAGGGAAACATGTGACATTCAGCCATAGTTACTACTCGCGAGTGACGAGAAGTCATTGAAGAGGTACATATAGTAAGCTAATTGTATTTCTGGAGAACCTGTTTCAGCCACTAAAGTCTTATTATAACATGGTATTAAAATATGATGCGCCAGAGCTGGATGGTGAGACGGGTTGGAGTTAGACACCTTACCGATTGAGCCTTTGAGGACCCTCCACCCCCAAGCTTAGTTGACATAAACATTGTTTATTAAATTAAGAAGCCAACTGAACAAAGATGAATGCTATGCAGTATCAATGAATTACCTTCATCCCCCAGCAAGTTAGGGAGACATTCAGACTGTGAGTGTGATTTCCCTCATGTCACATGTGCATTTGTGCAGTGTTTTCTATTTAGCAGAATTGCTTAATAATCTTGTACAGACTGTGGCATCAGGGAATGTATTACCTCAGACTTATTCAGGACCTATTCTAACTCATTCAGACTTATTTGATAATATTTGGTTACTGTTTCCATTCAAACTGAGTAGAATTATCTCCCTTATAGCCTCATGGGTTTATTAAAATGCTGGAATAGTAAGCACTGTTAGTGGAATAGTCTTAAATATTAAGAAACGGAACATATCTTGGTTAGACAGAGCTAGGTCTGCATTTTATAGTTTTTTGGAAGATTTAAGGGGGCGGGTCTCTGAAAATGTCCCGGAAAAAAATGCAGGTAGGGGATGGTGGGTGTCTCAAGGTCGGACAATTTTTTTTTTGACCTTGTGTCTGAAATTTTTTTTTTCAAACTATCCCACCCCACCCCTGGGTCGGGAGGTACTTTTCCATGTTTTTTTTCGAATGAAGATTTTAACACATAGAGTGTAAGATCCTGCCCAATAAGCTTGAAATTCTTTAACCACCAGGCACAATGCTCCGAGATGGTTCCTGGGCGTCATATCTCAAAACCGTCTTGACCCAGGCGTTTTCTTCCAAGTCTATTTTTCAATGTCAAAAAAAAAATAAATAAAAAAACGGAGTTGTTTTAGTATGTGTGGCGAATGGGGAAGGGGTAACACTTCGAACGCTTTTTAATTAAGATGATGACCCCAATAGTTTAGAAACCCTGTCCAATAAATTTGGGATTATTTTAAAAGAATTTATCGTGAACCACCAGTCACAATGCTTCGAGGCATAGTGTTTAACTTCTTTCAGAGAACAAGATTCACGTTTGTTCCCAGACTGATTCTTGTTTATGCTCTAATTTAAAGAGTTCCCATCATATATGCACAAACTAAAAGTTTTTCAAGGGGCTTTTCTAGTGCGCTAGTGCTTGCACAAAAGTTTTTTTGTAAATGTTTTGGAAGGTCAAAAACTTTTATGTGCATTACACGGCGCATGTCAAGAAACTACGGAAGCGTATTCGGGACATGGTAAGAAAAAATAAACTCAGAATTCTGAGATGACAAATTCAGAATTCTGACTTTAGAACTCAGAATTCTGACTTTGGAACTCAGAATTCTGAGTTTGTAATTTCAAATTCTGACTTTAGAACTCAGAATTCTGACTCTTGGAACTCAGTATGTTGACTTTGGAATTCAGAATTCTGACTTGGGAACTCAAAATAATTCTGACTTCAAAACTCAGAATTCTGACTTTGCAATATCAGAATTCTGACTTTGTAATCTCAGAATTCTAACTTGGAAACTCAAAATTCTGACTTTAAAACTCAGAATTCTGACTTTGTAATCTCAGAATTCTGACTTTGTAATCTCAGAATTCTAACTTTGTAATCTCACAATTCTGACTTGGGAACTCAAAATTCTGACTTTAGAATTCAGAATTCTGACTTTGTAATCTCACAATTCTGACTTGGGAACTCAAAATTCTGAAAAAGTCAGAATTCTAAGTTCCCAAGTCAGAATTCTATGATTACAAAGTCAGAATTATGAGTTCCAAAGTATTATTTATTTATTTATTTATTGATGTTTAAGGTCACATATTTATGCACAATGGCTAATCATGACCGTGACAGTTTTACGGATGGAGGAAGCCGGAGTACCCGGAGAGAACCACCGAGCAACGACGAGCAGCTGCCAGCTCCCCAACATCGTAACTCCGCACTGCAGCACAGGCAGGGTTAGATTGGTTGAAGACATGCGTACCATCGACGTGCAGTACGCCTTAGTACACGGCATCATCGTGCCCCCACGCGGGCAATGGAGATGAAGTGTCTTGCCCAAGGACACAACGCGGTTGCCGCAGGTGGGATTCGAACCGAGGACCTCTCGGCCACCGCGCTCCCAGTTCCAAAGTAAGAATTCTGAGTTCTGAAGTCAGAATTGTGAGAATAGAAAATCAGAATTTATGTGCATTACACGGCGCCTGTCAAGAAACTACGGAAGCGTATTCGGGACATGGTAAGAAAAAATAAACGCAGAATTCTGAGATGACAAATTCAGAATTCTGACTTTAGAACTCAGAATTCGGACTTTGGAACTCAGAATTCTGAATTTGTAATTTTAGAATTCTGACTTTAGAACTCAGAATTCTGACTCTGGAACTCAGTATTTTGACTTTGGAACTCAGAATTCTGACTTTATAACTCAGAATTCTGACTTGGGAACTCAAAATTCTGACTTTAAAACTCAGAATTCTGACTTTGTAGTCTCAGAATTCTGACTTTGTAATCTCAGAATTCTGACTTTAAAACTCAGAATTCTGACTTTGTAATCTCAGAATTCTGAAAAAGTCAGAATTCTAAGTTTCCAAGTCAGAATTCTATGATAACAAAGTCAGAATTATGAGTTCCAAATCAGAATTCTGAGTTTCCAAGTCAGAATTGTGAGATTACAAAGTCAGAATTCTGAGTTCAAAGTTCAGAATTTTGAGTTCCAAAGTAAGAATTCTGAGTTCTAAAGTCAGAATTCCGAGTTCTAAAGTCAGAATTGTGAGATTAGAAAATCAGAATTCTGAGTTATATTTTTCTCTTACCACGTCCCTGAGAAACCCTGCTCAGATACTCCAGAATGAAAACCGTTCAATGAAATAACCGATACCCCTGCTCTCAGAGAGGTTTAGACGGTTTAATCCAGAATGATCAACCAGAATAAAAACTGCTCAATTAAACGACCTGATTATTGTTCCGAATGTCTGCGCATGCTCACAAAAACCAACTAAACCGGAATAGCTCACTGAAACGAACCCCTAAATTGTTGGCCTGTTCCAATCTCGAGACAGAAATAGATTGATGTACCTTTACCATACTTTACCTTACAGGTGTTTTCGCCAATTACAAAATGTCAAGGAAATGTTGGAAAACAACGAAAAAGTCGTCAAGCGACTCTGAAAAAATGAGGGCGTTCACGTAATATTTTCTTTGAATAAAATCAATATAGGTAATGTTTGATCAATGTTTTGGAGATTGTTGAAGATTCAAGGAAAATCTAACTCTATTATGGACTTCTCTTACCATCTGCTGCGTGTTTTATTTACCAAATCACCTTATTTCGTGTTATTTTACTTTGCGCGCACAAAAAAGGGAACAGGTCAAAACGTCGCACAACCTAAACGCCACATTTCAAAATTGTCACATACTTTGTGTCAAAACGTCCCACACCTTTTAGTCAAAACAGGGAGGGGGGGGGGGGGGGGAGGCCCACATTTCTGAGCTAGAGGGCATTTTGAGTAGGCCTTGAGGCCTTGCATTCTTTAAGGTGCTATTTAAGGGCCTATATAAGTAATGAAATTTTGTTTATTTTGAAAATTCTCACCTCTGATATTCCTTCAATTCAAATTAAATATACACAAAATGTACATCAAAATGAAGGTTGGGAATAGAACACGAAACACAGTCAAGGTGCCAATAGTGGATCAACCCCATTAGCGGATCACTCAGTCATGAATGATCACGTTGAATTAAAAGTGATTGTTTGAGTCCACAGTCGTGTAGGTATGGGCAATGTTTAGCAACCAGGAGAATATCACCTGTGAAGTCTGCCGTTTAAAACTGAAAATGAAAGTAGTAAGTACAAACCCCTTCCGTTTTGGGGAAGTTTTTGCAAGAACTGAAACGGAAACAAAAACCAAACACGAAGTTCACCAGCTGAACAAAAGATAAAGTTTATGGTGTTTGGTGTCATTTTGAAGGTTAGAATATAGGCAATCTAATTATAAAAAAGTCCAGACCAATCAGACACGAAAAGATGAAATAAACTTCGATCCGCGTGCCTCGGTCAGCTACCCATTTGCGGATCACGCACTGCAAAAAACGAGGAAACGCGGCAAACTCAATTTTGTTTACTGTGATGACATATGAGACAAATTATTTGCATGTGTTGTTTCGGATAGTGCAAGTATGCCAACCACATGATCATTTCCACATTCTCATCGAAATTTGCTAATAATTTTTTTTTCAAATGTAGTGTTCCGAGCTATAAGAAAGTTAAGAAAAAAACCCAAATAAAATACATGTACAGTACGTGGAGAGTGTATTATCACTAAATCACCCGCAGAGTGGAGATTCCACCCGAGCAATAATTGCAAATTTGTTGCAAAGCATAATAAGCACAAGCAGAGTTTCAACCAGGTTAAACCCGGAGGTCCATTGGCTGAAACATTGCTTGTGTTTTTTGTCCATATGTATAAGGTTTGAAAGTTATAGTTTGGGTGATAACTCCACTCCACGGGTGATTTATTTACAATCCACTCTCCGTGGACTGTAACTGATCAAATTCACTCGGCGACCATACAAATTCTTGAGCAACTTGCAGTGAAAGTCGAGGCCTACCACTCGGTATTTTGTGTTTTAAAAGTAGTTAGCATTCCAAATGCTATCTGACAAACTTCGAGTGCTGTGTTCCGATTTCAGTTTGTGCAGAAAAAAAAATATATCCCCCACGACTCACTAGCAGTTACAATAATATAAGGGCTTGCTGCTGATTCCCCGCGATTATCGGAAGAGAACCCACATAGATCCTTTATCCAACAAAGCGGCAGAAAACGCCCAGAAAGTTCACACAAATTGGGCTCCGAAAATCTGAAATATATTGAATGTTCCATATTACAACCATGGAAATATGGATATCATTGGAGCTCACCAGGCCGGTCCAATGATATCCAAATTTGTATGATTTCATTGAGAGATACCCATCAAATCTCCAAAGATCAGTAGGGGAATTAGAGAGATGGGGGGGGGGGGGGGGGGGGGGTGGGTGGGGGGGGGGGGGGGTCACCCAACGCAGACCTCAACTATTTTCGGAAATACACTGGAACAAACTGATTATAAGCATAAAACACCGAACCTCTTCACCCAACTCAACTTTTCCAAATGGAATTCAACATTTTGTGAATATTGTCTTTTCAGTGAAACTATGTAAATTTAGATATTATTGGAACCTGTTCGATCATTAGGTTCCAATCATCTTCGTGTTTGCATTTCTTTCACTGAGAAACTTCAGAAATTGTCCAGGCTGTGGTGTCTTGTACAAGTAACTTCCCCGGCGAATTAGGCTGTTGTATTTGACAAAGGGTTTTCCTCACTAGCATAGAATTTTTCTTCAGCTCCCCATATTTAAAAAAAATCCTCAGAGATATCATGTTCTCCAACCATCATTAACGGAGAAAACTGGTCTCGAGCTGACGAGCTCATCCTATACACCTTACCACTTTGTAGCTCAGGATCTAACCACGATGCGCCTCCTCTTGTAAGAAACATTGGATCTGCCCCTATCTGTTCCAACACCCATCTTGTTCACGAAATGACTAACACGTGTCTACAGAATGGCCTCTCTACAAAAGTTTTCTGTTTACCAAAAACGTTTTAGCTACAAAATGTTTTTCTCTGAAACATCCATAAAATTTTTCCTAGCGACTTGTCTCTTGCTGTCTAAGTGCTTTACACATTGTAATAAAACTGACACTAATAAATAAAGGAGGGAATTGAGCGTTTCAATGCCTTACTTTTGGGTGCGTATTACTAGTCTCAGCATGGTTTGGCAGGCGGCGGAACTGGTCCGGACCCAAGTTCTCTAAACCTGGGTCCGCAAATGATCGATTCATAATAACAAACTGCAACCCCTAATTGGCCTTAAATCTCTTGAGTGCTAACCCTGCGCAATTCGCTGATTTAATAAGACACCAGATTGCCCCCAATTAGCGCTTAAAGGTTAGCAATTTCTCAAATTTCCCAGACGGAAAACCCATAAACCCGAAAGTAGTGACCCTATCTCAGGACGATCCCATTCGTTAGCGCCACCAGCCTATACTGCTTTGCTACCAGCCTGTCTGAAAACAATCTGAAATATGTTTTGCGATTCAAAACCAGTAAATAATAGGGAGAAAGTATCCATCCTAACAGGTAGAATCAAATTGAATCACGTGATCCGCTATTGGCACCCGACGGTGGTACACAAGACTAATCAATTAAGTCTTCCATCCATTATAATTTTAAAAAAGGTTGGTGCCAGTCATGTAGAGGAAGAATTGTTGTTACCACAGAACACGCTTGAAATTTAAAAAAAAAATAACAAGCAAAATAACACGAAAAAGGAAAAAAAGTGATCCGCTATTGGCACCTTGACTGCACATGTGTAATCAGCTCATAGAGTCGACTGTAGGCACCACTGGTCCCAGGAAGTCTGCTGCCGTATTCGCCCCAGAACTGATATTTTAATAATATTTCACGAAAACAAATGTATGGCCAAATGTGCTTTACATATCGAAGAACAAAGCTAGGGGATCAAAATTCTTCAAAACACGGCTACAGAGCTGCATGGGGGAAAATTCCAAAGCCATTGCTTTTGTTTACGTATGAGTATACTTTCGATTTCCGGTCGACGTCATCGGACCGAAAAAGCATGTAAAAACAACGCCGTCCAAAATCAAATAATGAAAAAGATCGCCTTCATACAGTATACTGTTATTAGATAGAGATTACACAGTTACCATATTCAGTACATGGTATCATGACACCTTTTGAAATTTCTTAGAATTACGATTTTGTTTTTCGATGGAAATTCGTGGTATCGACTGATTTGCGCATGTCTATCGAGCATGGAAACCATCTTCAATAAAAAATGCAGACAGTGTTGTCCTTTTCCAAAATGCAGTCCTGTCGTTGCACTTGAAAGTGTTTTGAATGCCTAGCTTTGTTATTGAATATCTGAAGTACATTCGGCCATGAGTTGTTCTTGCGAAATATTATTTTATTATCGGGTCTGGTGCGAATATGATAGCAGACTTCCAGAAACCAGTGGTGCCTGCTGTCAACTCTATGAGTTGATTGCATACATGTACGTGTTTTGTGTTCTATACATCCCAACCTTTATTTTAATGTATAATCTGTGTATATTTAATCTGAATTTAAGGAATATGAGAGGTGAGAATTTCAAAGTAAACAAAATTCCATTACTTATATAGCCTCTTAAGTTTATTTTGAAATTCCCACCTCGTTTTTTCCTTAAAATCAAATTAAATATACACAAATTATACATCAAAATGAAGATTGAGATGCACAGAACATGAAACACATATGTAATCAACTCGTAGAGTTGACAACGGGCACCACTGAATTATGGAAGTCTGCAACTGTATTCATACCAGAACTGATAATAAAATGATATTTCATGAGAACAACTTGTGGCCAAATGTGCTTCAGATATCCAATGACAATGCTAGGCATTCAAAACACTTTTGAATGCAGCGATAGGACTGCATTTGATCTACTGACGTTTTGGCCTGGGCATTCTGGCCTGAAATGTCCTGTCTATCAGGTCGAAACGTCCCATGTTTTAGTTAATTTTTATGCCCCCCGACTTAAGTCGGGTGTCATATAGTGATTGAAGTGTGCATGTGTCTGTCCACGTGTGTGTGTGTCCGAGTCAATAACTCGAAAACTGTTAGGGCCACAGTCATCAAACTTCACACAATTATAAAGGACCATGGGAGGATGTGTCACACACCATAGCCGGGTTCGTACCTTTAAGGTCAAGGTCATATTTCAAGGTCACACTAAAAATCGGTCAATAATTCGTGTCTCAGCCATAACTCAGAAACAAATCATAGTACAATTGTTAAACTTTTTACAAGTGTAAAGGACAGTCAGAAGGTGTGTCGCGTATAATAGTTTCCGCCGCATCTACAGGGTGAAGGTCACAATTGACCTTCATATGTTCAGGGTCACAAATCGTGTCTCAAGCATAACTCCAAAACTATTAGGGCTACAATCATCTAACTTTGCTCAATTATAAAGGACAATGGGTGGATGTGTCACACACCACAGCCAGGTCCATAAGGACAAGGTCACATTTCAAGGTCACACTGAAAATCATCAATATTCGTGTCTCCCCCATAACTCAGAAACAAACCAAAGTACAAATATTAAACTTTTTACAAATTTTAAGGACAGTCAGAAGGTGTGTCGCGTGCATTAGTTTTTGCCGCATCTTCAAGGTGAAGGTCACAATTGACCTTCATATGTTCAGTGTCACAAATCGTGTATCAAGCATAACTCCAAAACTAATAGGGCTACAATCATCTTACTCTGCTCAATTATTTCCTAAGTTATGGCCCTTTTCACTCTTTCGACTTGAAACTTTTTGGCAGGTTGGCAGGTATCATTCAAACAGTGTATTAAATATACACAAATTATACATCAAAATGAAGGTTGGGAGTAGAGCTGTCATGATTATTTGATTAATCGACTAACCATCGACTGTTGCGATAGTCGACAGTTTTTATTTTTAGTCGATTGTCGTTCACTTTTAAAGTGGTTATTTAGTATTATTTATTTAGTGGTGTTTAAGGGCACATACTTATGCACAATGGCTAATCATGACCTTACAGTTTTTACGGGTGGAGGAAGCCTGAGTACCCGGGGAGAACCACCGAGCAACAACGAGCAGCTGCCAGCTCCCCAACATTATAACTCCACACTGCAGCAAGGCAGCGTTCGATTGGTTGAAGACATGCGCACCATCGACATGCAGTACGCCTTAGTACACAGCGTCATTGTGTCCCCATGTGGACAATTGGGGTTAAGTGCCTTGCCCAAGGACGCAACGCTGAAGTCCGAATCGATCACTCAGACGGTCACCCATCTGAGGACTAACCAGGCTTTTAAACTGGTACAAGTTGTCTTAAAATTGTGCTGTATAATAAGATAAATTAACAGATTGTTAACCTTTGAAATGTCTCGTCATAGTTACTTGTAATGTCCCATGGCCTTTGTTTTCCGCATTATTGTGCAACAACGTAATTTTGAAAACACTGAGCCTTGCCATTTGATCAATCCTTGTTCTCTGTAGTTTTAACCAACACCCATTGATCAGTACTAAAGAGTATCATTCAAACAGTTTATCTTTTAATAATTTCAGTTTGGGAAGTCACCTCAGAGTAAATAGAATCTCTGGTCTTGTACACTCGAACAACCCTCTTTGGAATAATTGGAACCGCGAAAGTGAGAAACTTGTAACAAGACCCACAGCGGTAACTTCACTTGTTGTACTAAGTTGTAACTTGTGTTGGCATGGAGATTTTATATTAAAAATTTCTGAATATTAGTTACAGAAATGAAACATTTGCACAAATGTTCTTCAGTTTAAAAATTCTTCAAAGCAATCAGAGTCTGCCGGAAACGGTCTCCCTATATACTGAATCTGACTTCAAATACTCAATCTGACCTCAAATAAATTAATTATACATTTTTCCTAATGGAATTGTCTGTTTTGAGTGCGCCTAGTGGGTATATAATTATTTTAAAATAAAACTGTCACCGTAAATGTCAATGAATTTTCATGTAACGGTAGTTTTTGGTGAAACCGCGCAAGTTCAGGTTTCCTTGTGGTATTTACACTTGACACAGGCGATATTTTTATACTGTACCAATGACCCAGACTTAGCTGGTGCTAACTCCACAAAAACCAGGGCCAAACACAAATTTTGCCCCCCAATCCCCAAAATTTGCATCCAAAACAAAAAGAAATCATGTCCTAAAGGACCTCCATAGTACGACTCTACTGCGCATGCGCAGTGACGCAGTCGTCCCGAAATTGGCGCCAAATATCATTCTCTGTTTGGCCCTTCATCAGTCAACATCTCACTGATCTTTGTGCTTGTAAATCTCAGTTTAAAGGATGCCAGACACGTAATTCTTGGAAGAAAATGTGATTCTAAGGAGGATAGAAGGAGGAGAGGAAAAAAGAAGTGGCAAAAAATAATCAGGGCTGTACTTAAAATTTTTTGTTGAAATTATGTTAAGTTGCCTATTTTCGAGGCATGGGCCTCTTGTTGTCATTCTTGCTAATTGTTGCACTGCTTATTCAGTGTTTCCTCTCCCCTAGCCTTCTAAAGTCCCCCCTTGCAATTCTCCCATGCTTTTGGCATATTTTTGAGAAGTTTCATTTCTAAAATTCCCTGGGAGAGTTGCTTGGTTACAGAATGTTTTCTGTTATTTTCCCCATAGTTACGTTTTCACCCATGGGTGTATAACGTTTGTGTTCTGCATCTTCCATCTGATGTTCTGCAGATTCTCCCCTGGGAGTCTCTGTTTTGCATCAGATAGAGTGTAATTGATGACTGATTCCGGGCCAGTTTTTTCAGTGCCTGGAGTCATGTTTTCTACTGTGTTTACACTGTTTGTTTTCATTGGCAACAGCCTTTTTTGAGGGGGGCTGTTTGCCTTTGTGGTAGTTTATCTCATTATAAGATACATTTATATTATCCGAAAGTGTCTCATTAATTATTTTATATAATTTTAAAATTTTTGACCACACTTTGCCATCGGATCCATCGGGGCTCAACGTTACTTTTCAGCAACTTGGGCTTCTCTGAAAAAATATTTTTTCAAAATTATTTTGTTTTGCAATTGTTTTTTCATTTATTAATGGATCATGTTATTATGTATCTTTGTGTCAGGGGTTTTTGCGAGTAACTAGGACTTATTGTTGTTCTTTCACAATGAAGGGACTTTGTTCAAATTGTAATAGGAAGAAATCTTCCTCTGACTTTCATGATTATTGTATTAATTGTAGTCAGTGTTCTCGCATTAATCCCTGTCATGTATGTGAACATTGGGATGAGAAACATTGGAAACGTGTGTCACGATATGTTGTTTCTGGAGAAAGAGCGATGCCGGCTCTTTCTCCACAAGGTCACTCTACTCTCTCAGTTTCTATTTCAGAGGAACCAGAACAGGGTGATGTTTCCATGTTATCTTCTTCAAGTGTGCGTCCGTCGTCACAAATAAATACAGAGCTAGCGGCAAAAGTGCTCATGGAGATTAGACAAATGTCGTCCGCTAGCTCGCCCGGTGTAGCGTCCATTCACCGAATGGTTCGGCAGCCGGGTTCGTCCGATGCGGTCCAAGAGGAAATTTTGGGTGATGCGAGCACTATAAAAATAATAGATGCACACCCAGTGACGGCGGATAGTGAACGAGAACGGAGGAAGCCTTTTAGTCCGGTTCCTAGCTCGTCCAGGTCCAGCCGGGCCGCGAGCGAGAGAGGCCCCTCTCTCATACAACAACATCTGGGACCAGATGTTGTGGTACAAAATGTGTCTTTAGCGGAGCATACGTCCGTCGCTCGGGACGCTCCGTTGTATAAGCAGTCCGCAGAGACTGTTAAGGCTTCCTCTTCTCGTCGGCGCACACGACCGCACCTTGGCTGCGTGACCTCCGATATTTTGCCAGCTTCGCCGATGAAGGATTCTTCGGCGACCAGGTCACACCATCCGGCAGCCAGGGATTCGAGACCGATGGACTCCGGACGTTCGCATAGGAAAAGTATGCGGGAGCCATCTGATGCGGAGCTGCCCTCGGCGAAGCAGCGAAAGACCGCTCCTCCGCAGGTCTCGACGTCGGACATTCTAGTGCAGATAGCACAGCTTATCGCAGCATCCCAGCAGCCGACAGAAACGGTGTCGGATCGAGAATTATCCGACGTCGCTGGGTCGGTACGCTCCGCCGAAGCATCGGGGGCGGACGACCGGGAACATCGGGAGGTCCGACCGGATGGTGAAAGGGATACGGATGAATTGGAGCTATCCCTTTCGGAACAACACAAAGCTGCTGTGGACTTCATCCGGCACTTTCTTCCTCAAGTTGTTCCGTCGGGCCAGACTGCTGCGCTTCCGGACAGGAGAATTATAGCGTCATTGGACTCTGATTTTTTCGAGCGGTTCAGGGACATTGCTCCCGAGTTCCCGTCGCAGTCCAATAATGTTGCAAGAACATTTGAATTATTGAACGACGCTATTTTTAAACTTGCTTCCAGGACGGGGAAAGCAGGTTTCTTGTCCGCAAATACTCTCAACCTGCCTTTCATTAATGCAAGGAATAAATTCGACACGGCAGGTCAGGGTATACCGAGAGTTCCTCTGCGTATGGACGACGAGGCGGAAGACTTAGAGCTATCATTACCGTCGTCAGCTTCTATTCCAACCGCAGTGTTGGAAACAGCTATTGCGTCTAACAGAGCCAATTTAGATGCCTTATCTTACGCAGATCACCTTACTAAGGCGTTATCACTGCGTCTTCAAGGGGAAGAGTTTCAGGATATACAATCCTCCTTAAGACTTCTTTCAAGGGCAGTAGCTTATTCCACGTGTAACTCCGCCCTTTCAGTGGCAAATCTGGAGTTGGTTAGACGTGACGCAGCCCTGGCTACATCCACACTAGTGGATTCTAAGGTGAAGAACTCTCTTAGAGTCGCTTCGGTCTCAGGAGATCTTCTCTTTGACGGCAAGCTTTCCGCTATTTATGATAATATTAAAAAGAAAGCTAGTGATTCTCTGTTGTTTAGATCCGCTCCTAAAAGGTCGGATACAGCAGACACGAATAAGGCGGGCACTTCTGGGTCTTATCCGCCCAAGAGAGGTTCCTATAGAGGTTCCGGTGCGTCCTCTAGCTCTTATTCGAGAGACCGTCAGGATAGTGACTCTCGTTCGGGACGTCCTTCAGGCCGGGACAATCGGTCGGACACCCCGAGGTCGACGAGGCGAGGTGCGGGTCGTGGAAGACGTGGTTTCTCCTACCGCAGGCCTCGCAGATCCAGGAGGTGATGGCTTAAACCTCTATCGCGTTCCGGTTGGCGGAAGGTTGTCGAGTTTTTCTCAAGAGTGGGCGTCGATTACGGACGACCCGTGGGTGAGAGGAGTCACTTCGGAAGGTGTAAAGATATCCTTCAAACGAAAGCCTCCATTAACTCGAAGTCCAAAGTGGACTCATCTTCCGTCAAATCCTCAGAAAAGAGACGCTCTGCTATCAGAGGTGCAGTCTCTTTTAATGAAGAACGCGGTAGAGGTCGTAGAAAACCAGGAATCGCTGGGATTCTACAGCCATCTGTTTCTGGTTCCGAAACCAGACGGCTCGTTCCGTCCAGTCATAGATTTGAGCTGGATAAACAAGCTGATCGTCGCTCCGAAGTTTTATATTGAGACGATTCGATCGGTCAGAGCGAGTATTCGGGTGAACGATTATGCAACGAGCATAGATCTCAAAGATGCGTACTTTCACGTCATGGTACATCCGACATTCCGAAAGTATCTACGCTTCGCAGTCCTAGGAGTGGTGTATCAGTTCCGGGCCATGTGCTTCGGATTGAATCTAGCACCCTGGGCTTTCACTCGGGTAATGAACTCGGTAATGATCTACTTCCGAGCTCATTCGTCTGCGGTAACGTCGGCCTACCTGGACGACATTCTTCAGAGGTACGGCAACGAGTTAACGCTTCAGAACGATGTTCAGAATCTTCTTCTATTGCTCCGACGTCTCGGTTTCATAGTAAACGAGGAGAAGTCGGATCTGGTGCCGTCCAAGTCATTCACTCATCTGGGAATGAGCTTCGAGACGCACAACAATCTCGTTCGTCTGCCGTTAACCAGAGCGAAATTAGTCAGTTGTTACGCTCGCTATTGTCTGAATACAGACAAAGTCACGGCGAGAGAATTTATGAGACTGATAGGTCTGTGCGGAGCCGCCGCGGATCTCATTCCGATGGGACGGCTACGCACACGGCCTCTTCAAATTTTCCTGACTCAGAATTGGAGTGTGAAAATTCATTCGCTCGATGTAGACGTTCTCTTGTCAGATCAAGTGAAACAAGAGATTCAGACTTGGGCAAACATTCAGTGGTTAACTCAAGGAGTTCCGCTGCAGTTGCCGGATCCGAGTTTTACCATTATGACGGATGCCAGTCAAACAGGTTGGGGTGCATCATTAATCCCAACGGATTCGAGATGCCAGGGTCTTTGGGATCCGCAATTCCTGTGCAAGCACATAAACATCAAGGAAATGATGTCAATTTGGCTTGCGTTACGTCACTGGATGGACATTATTCACGATGCTCATGTCCAAATCCTATCCGACAATACGACAGTAGTGGCGTATATACGGAATCAGGGAGGCACTCATTCAGTTCCGTTGTTCAATCTAACGGAAAGAATCCTTCTGTTTGCGTTGGAACATCACGTTCTTCTTTCGGTCCGTCACATACCGGGTCGTCTGAATGTGCTAGCAGACTCCCTTTCACGAAAGGGTCGCTTGTTGCCGTCGGAGTGGACTCTCAACAAACAAGTATTCAATCAGATTTGCTACCAATGGGAACGGCCAATGATAGACTTATTTGCGACACATCTCAACAATCAGTTGCAAACGTATGTGTCCCCGTGTCCGGATCCAAGAGCATTTGCAGTAGACGCTCTGTCGATCCCTTGGGACGGAATGATAGGATATGCGTATCCTCCAGCGCCGTTAATTCAACAAGTATTGCTAAAGATAAAACAATCTCAATGCAAGATTCTGTTGGTAGCATCTCTGTCGCCACAGAGACCGTGGATAAATCTACTCAGGTGTCTGTTGTGGGACCTACCGCGGAAGCTCCCTCCACGAGAGGATCTTCTTTGGCAGGGGAAATCGCGCCAACTACATCACAACCCGCAAGGTCTCAACCTTCACGTTTTTCCGTTGTGCGGTCCTTCTTGCATGGCAAGCACTTTACAGGACGAGCAGTGGACGCGATTTCTAACTGTAGGAGGACCTCCTCTTCGCTAAACTATGCGGCTAAGTGGAAGGTTTTCCGTCGTTGGTGTAGGGATCATTCTGTAGATATATTTGATCCCTCTATACCAGACATTGCTAACTTTCTAGTATACTTGTTTGACGAAATCAAACTGCAACCTGTTACTATAAAGGGTTATAGATCTATGTTATCTGATACCTATGCACATCATGATAGTTTACAAATTGGATCTAATGTCTCTTTATCGAAATTGGTTAGAAACTTTTCGATAAATAGACCCAGAACTCTTAGATTAATTCCTAAGTGGAATTTAGCTTGGGTTCTCCTTAAATTGAAGGAAAAGCCATTTGAACCTCTTGGGACAGTAGATTTCAAATTCTTATCTTATAAGACAGCTTTTCTCTTAGCTTTCTCTTCTGCCAGAAGAGTCAGTGAGCTTCATGCACTATCGGTGGATGATTCTCATTATCGTAGTGTTGGGAACACTATCACCTTCACTACTAATGTCGGTTTTTTAGCTAAGAATCAGGCTCCTAATAAATATCCGGAACCTATTGTTATTAAGGCTTTTCCGTCTTCAGACGGGCGTAGGCCTTTACTCTGTCCTGTTAGAGCACTACGTATCTATAAACAGAGATCTCAGTTCATCAGAAAGGGACGGAAACGTTTCTTTCTGTCTTTGATGCCTAATAGAAAGGACATTTCAGTCCATTCTATTGCTAGATGGATTCAGTTAACTATCCGTACTGCGTATGAAGATTTATCTTCTTCTCAGCAGTCTGTGCTTAAGATTTCTGCTCATGAAGTAAGAGCTCTTTCTACTTCCTGGGCTTATGCTAATAGTGTTGCTATTACAGATTTAATGAAGGCTGCTTATTGGTCTCAGCCATCCACATTTACGAATTTTTATCTCAGAAATATTGAGTCCATTTCTGGAGACCTGCATTGTTTAGGTCCGTTATCTGTTGCTCAGAATGTCATCCACTAAACAGTTGCAACTATAGTTATGCAGGCTTTCTGTTCCGGCAGTGACTCCGTCCGACTGCCCTCTTCGCTCTGGGCTATTTGACCCAGGGCAAGGGGAAGGGGGGGGGGGGCGGGTGTTCCCTTAGGTCACCTGCTTTATAGTGAAAAGCAAGGGAATGCCTCCTCCAAGACAGTATTTCTGAGTCGCTTCCGGGATGGTTTTAAAGTGTAATATTAATGTTTAATTTCATTCATGTCTTATTTTTAAAGTGTAGCTCGGTGTGAAGCATTTGTATATGTCAAGTGTCAAACGGGCTTTAATATACAATACTCGGACACTTTTAAATGATTATAAAGAGTCTCAATTCTCTGGACTACTTTATTTATTGGCTTGCTTTAAAAATAATTAGTATAAGGGTTATACTGGATGTTAATAGAGAACATGAATGTTATTGTGCTCAATTATTAAGGGTAGTGTATCTTTCTAATTTAAATATTAAATAAGAAAGATACATGTAAAGCCTAATACTCCTTTTCTCCTTAAGGGGTTACCTCTTTATTTTATAATTGAGCTTATTGGATTTTCCTCTATGTCCTAGGCCCTCCAGCCTGTTTACTATTCAGCTAAGTCTGGGTCATTGGTACAGTATAAAAATGTTAAAAAATTTATAGTAATTTATATATTTTTTATACTTACCAATGACCCAGACGGGGATGGCCCTCCCTGAGTTGGGAACTCTTGCCTCCCCGCTGAGTACATAGCGCTGACCAGGCACTGCCAGTAAGAATGATATTTGGCGCCAATTTCGGGACGACTGCGTCACTGCGCATGCGCAGTAGAGTCGTACTATGGAGGTCCTTTAGGACATGATTTCTTTTTGTTTTGGATGCAAATTTTGGGGATTGGGGGGCAAAATTTGTGTTTGGCCCTGGTTTTTGTGGAGTTAGCACCAGCTAAGTCTGGGTCATTGGTAAGTATAAAAAATATATAAATTACTATAAATTTTTTAACTTTTTCCCCATTAATTTTCTATTTAAATGGGTCTTTGGTTTCTATAAATATAGTCTTAGGATTGAGTTCCTCTGGGGCAGTTCTCCCATTGGCGTACGTGTCTGGGTGTGTGTGTGTGGGAGGGGGTGGGGGCTAAAATGTTTGCTCCCCCTCCCCCCCAAAAAAAGAAACATTGGCCCAATGTAAGTTTCACTTAACATAGAGCCGGGAACAAAACCAGGGTCTATTTCTTTTCTTTTTTGGGGGGGGGGGGGCATTATCAACCTCGTCTCCTGTAGGGACCCCGGGATGTGAAGCAGTGCTTGTTAACTGTGGCCAACATGTTTTGCTTTACTGGTAAATTAGGATCCGTTCACCAGTACCTGGGATGGAAGTCCTCTAAACTGGACAGCGAAGGTGTAAGCGATTGGTTAAACTTGACTTTATACCTTTGTCGTGGTCACAATCAGCCATAGCTGCAAAAGGTGACCTTAAACACCAATAAATATATAAAACCCATCGAGCAGAAATATTTGGCTGTGGAAATTTACTCCTGCTGCAAAGAGAATCGTTCTGCCGGCAGTAACTGTTCCTGTGAATTCAAGGCGAGAAAGAGACACATCGTCTCATGAGTTCCAATGTGTTCTATGTGCCTACTGGCACATAGAACACATTGGAACTCAGGGGACGACATTTAAAAAAAATTATATAGACGAGAGGCACAGGGGTTAAAAAGTATGATTAGTGTTTTGTTATGGTGGGCAAACATTTGAATAAAGTTTATTCACTTGCGTGGATTAATGCGCTTTCTCTCTGTTCCTGCATTCCTGAGATTAGGTACCCGTTCCTGTTCCTGAGAATAGGTAGCCCCGCGTCATACATAAAATTACGTGATGCTCGAAAACTGAACTTGCGCCATTTCACCAATAACTACCATTACATGAAATTCATGGACCTTCACTGTGACAGTTTTATTGCAAAATAATTATATACCCACTAGGCCCACTCAAAACCGACAATTCCATTAGGAAAAACATATATTTAATTTATTTGAGGTCATATTCGGTATTTGTAGTCAGATTCGGTCAGATTTGATATATAGGGAGACCCGACGGAGATATTCTGGTGTTTTCTGTTTTATCTCAATGCAGAAAGGTACACATTCAAACATCGTCAGTTTTAAATTTATTTTGTAAATACAGTACAGCTGCCGTAGACTGGTCATAATCCATGCGTGGGCAGTGATGTCCATGCATACTTTTACCAGGTAACAGAAAATCATCATCAATAAAATTTTAATTAATGAAGCACCGGATTGTACTCTGTGCTTCATTAATTAAATTTTTGATGATTATTCCTGTAAACAGGGTTTGAAATATAATATCATTGCGTCTGTGGAAATATTGCCCACCCGTCGAAAGTGACCAGTCCACAGCGGCCGTACTGTATATTAGAGATTGTTGAATTCACAGGAAATGACTATTAATCGACTAACCATCAACTAATGCTAGCGATTAGTCGACTATGAAAATTGATAGTCGTGACAGCTCTAGTTGGGAGGTATAGAACATAAAAAATATATGAAATCAACTCAGGGAGTTGACAACAGGCACCACTGGCTCCTGAAAGTCTGCTACCGTATTCGTACCAGACCTGATAATATAATATTTCCTGAGAACAACTTGTGGCCAAATATGCTTCACATATTCAAGAACAAAACTAGGCATTCAAAACACTTTAGGATGTATATATAGTGATAGGACTGCATTTGGGAAAAGGACAACACTGTCTGCATTTTTTTTATTGAAGATGGATTCCATGTGCGATGGACATGCTCAAATCACTCTATACCATGATTTTCCATCGACAAAAGCATAATTCTACGAAATTTCAACAGGTGTCATGATACCTTGCATAGAATATGGCAACTGTGCGGTGTCTATATAAGAATAGTATGCTGTATTGGGGCAATCTGTCTCATTATTTGATTTTAGATGGCATGGTATATCGATGCTTTTTTCGTCCGATGACGTTGACCGGAAATCAAAAGTAATATACAATGTAAACAAAGCCTACAGTTTGGGAATTTACCCCCATGCAGCTCTGTCGCTGTGTTTTGAAGGATTTTGATGCAGTAGCTTTGTTCTTTGATATGTGAAGCACATTTGGCCACAAGTTGTTCTTCGAAAATATTTTTGTATTATCAGTCCTGGTACAAATAAACAAAATTCTATTACTATATAGCACCTTAACTGGATATTCTTTCAAAACACCAAATCATTTACCATGCTTTCAATACAAACTTGACCTGTTAATTAGGTGTGGGTCATTTTGCCTCAATTCCCATTTGCCCTGGGTCGTTTTACGACCCGGCCTTGCATTCTGTATAATGTATATATAAAATACTAAGGAATATTTATGTATATATACAATTTAAGGAATATTTCTGGGGCAAAACGACCAGGGTATGAGGGGCGAAACAACAATGATTTTATTTATTTTTTTAATGGTTTCAAAGTACCTTTCCCCACATGAATTAACACTAAAATGCATATAACTAATATGGACACAACACACTTACCATCTCAAAAACAATTTAACAACGGCAGAAAATTAAATTCCACTAACTGTTGCATTGGATGAATGTCTTGGAATTATCACATAAACTTGTCATGATTAAAATTAATCGGCAATGTTGTTGCAATGCCATCAACAAACTATCTTTATAAATAAATAATAAATAATAATAAATCCAGTATAATGGCTGATGATTTGCAATGAGAAACAAGGACACGCTACAGCAAAATTGATCAGAAGCTTAACACAGCATGGGAACAGTATGGAGACAGACAAATGAGTTGTCCAGGAAAAAAACCCTCGGACGAAAAACGGCACAGACTGATTGATAATTGAAATGCATTGTTACAGATGTTATATAAATTGACAAATTATACTCAGTAGTACTCAAACGATTAGTCGACTAGTCGATGTCGACTCTGGGCAAACCAGTAGTCGACTCTCAATTGTGCAGTCGACTAGTCGGAGGAGTTCAAGCTTTTAGGTAAATAGTTTCCCTTCTGTGCCACTGTCAGATCGTTTGAACAGCAATATTGGGCAATCAATGTATACATCTATTGCCATCTAATAGTAATGACAGTAGTTTGTTTTAACTGGTACTAGTAGAGTGCTGAATTATTTTGGGCTATCAGGATATGTTATTAATTTGCCTTGTTGTAATTTATGGGAGAGTGCCTATAGGCACTCTCCCATAAATCGCAACAAGGCAAATTAAATAAGACTATATAATTTCACTCTTAGCATAATTAGAAGCACATTAACCCTTTACCCAAAGTAACGGCCAACACCGGCCAACGCTATTCTCAAAAATCGCCAATTAATTTTCATTATATTTTCATTTTTTGTCTCAAAAACATAGGTTGTGACCCCTCATTGGAACGAGCTCGTCGAGCTTGTTCCAATGAGGGGTCATAACCTATGTTTTCGAGACAAAAAATGAAAAAAAGTAGTTATTCGAGAATTGTTTTTACAAGTGTCGTCTGCTTTTCATGTTAGGTAAAGGGTTAAGAGAATAATGTTCCAGTAAGTTGCTGTATATGAATGCCCAAGTGAAGCCAAAATTGGACCATCAGCACTCTACCGGAACACCAACACTGTTATAAGGAGACAGGTTATCACCAATGACGAGTCGAAGTCGACTTGACTTTTGGGTATTGACTAGTCGACTTTGGAATTCACTAGTCGTTTGAGCACTAATACTAAACTGGTATGATTATAAATACAAATTCTCATTTTAGTAACAATTATGATAATGCTTTGGAAATTGTTTACTTCGGTAAATCCTTTGGGAAGAAAAATTAAGGGAAACAATTACATTACCAAAATAAAAATTTGGGGGCGAAACCACCCACCTCCGCCTGTGGGACGGTATGGGGGTCAAGCCCCTTTCGACCCTCATTGATTGTAGTTGATTCGTTCTCTCACATGTCTAGGCGTGTTGAAGGGGAAAAGGATCCGGTACTCAGCAGGTTCTCCAGTTGTGGGTAGGCGGTCTCATTGACTGATGTCGGTTGGACCCTAGGGCTGAAACGGTTGCCTCATTTTTGTAACCGACTAACCAAGAGCTATAACTGAATAATATCCAGTTATCCGTAGCCATTACTTCACCGAATATGGGATCAGAACTATAGGAATTGGAAAGCAGTATTCTCAAACTATTCCATAGTGTATACAAACAAACGTTGTCGAGTACTCGACAACGTTCGTTTGTTTGTATACACACTATGGAATAGTTTCTGCGATTACTCATTACTCACAGAAACTGCCGATCATTAACGAAGTCTTGAATACCAAAAGGTAATTTTTTCTCAAAATATACAACGTGGATTCGATGTGTAATCTATCACAAAGGAGAAGTGGCAGATTTACTGTGTTTTAAATGTGGAATGACGATCACTATCAATATTTTGGATAACCGGTTGACGGTTTTTCTAATTGGTTAGGGAGCTAACTGGTTTCAAACCGATTATCCAGTTAACCATTTCAGTACTAATTGTAACCATCAAAGTTACAAAGGGAGGGAGTTGGTATTTTTTCCTTTCTCTACCAAGAAGATCATACAGTCGTGTGTGTGATTTTCAACATGCAGACTCAAAATATTGGGCCAAAGACATTTGACTTGGGTTATCTATTGTGGTTGATATCTATGGTGCTCTGTAATAAGTGGATGTTGATTATTCCCACCTCCACTTCAAGAAAGTGCTTGATAAGATGGGCAGAGCTTAAAAGGAAGCGCTATTGCCAATGAAAAATAATTGAGCTATTGCAACCATGGTCAGACACATACGGAGAGTTACCTCCTGTGATGTGCTTTAAGCATTCATGATATGGTGATGTTTGGCTTGATAAAAAGAGATCTGCTTAAAACGCCATTGTTTTGGCCAGGTAATGGGCAGGAAAAGCTATTTTTATAGTATGTCCCCAAGAGGTTCTCTCTGGAACATTATGTTTTCACTATGTCTGTCCGCCGTCCGTCTGTTAACTCTTGGTTTCCGTCAAATAACTAAAGAACTGCTTATTTAATCATTATTTTAGGAGTTACTTATGGAGGACCAGACAATGCTTCCTTTCGATTTTGGTCCAGCTATCCAATTCAATATGGACACAATGGCAGCCATATTGAATTTGATTTCCGTCCAATAACTAATGAATGCTGACAGACTCGAATCATTTTTATTATTTTTTAATTATGCATTGTTGGTGTCTAGAGGAAGCTTCCTTTCGATTTCCGACCAGTCCACTGAACCAAGATGGCCACCGGTGGCCAATTCATTATGGTGGCCATCTTTAATTTGGTTTCCACACAATAACTGATGAATGCTGACTCGAATCATTTTTGGCTCACCAACGTTAGTTGTGTGAGCCTATGGCATAGCCCTCATGTCGGCGTCGGCATCAGCGTCGGCGTCCGCTCTCAAATATTTTGAACTTTTGTGTACAGGTTTTGATTTTTTGGCTTTTTAAATTTTTTTTTAGCTTCTGCATATTGCTATGGTGGTTCACTATAACATTTAACTCTTTTCCAGGGTATTTTGTCTTCATTTTAACCCTTTGAATCAAATTTTAGACTTATTTTGATGTTTGCGTGCAGGTTTAGATGTTTTTTTGTTCCTTTCTTTCAAGTGGAGATTTACCTTGCAGCATATGTCCATGCTTTCTATTGTATGTAAACATGCATCTTAGGGCTATGTTTGTATTATTTAACCCTTTTCCTGCTGAATTACTTCAATTTTGGACTTTTATGTACAGCTTTTGGACTTAGGCTTACAGCTTCTTACTTTTATGTACAGGTTGTGATAAAAAAAAAACAATTTCAAGTGAGGTTGACCTCACTGCATATTGCAGTGGTGGTTATTATAACATTGATATCTTTCCAGTGCATTTTTAAAATTTTTTTAACCCTTTGAATAGATTTTTAGACTTATTTTGACGTTTGCGTGCAGGTTTTCATGTATTTTTTTTCCTTTCTTCCAAGTGTAGATTTACCTTGTAGTATATGCTTTCTATTGTATGTAAACATGCATCTTAGGGCTACGTTGTATTCTTTAACCCTTTTCCTGCTTAATTACTTCAATTTTGGACTTTTTTTGTTTACAGTTTTGGATTTTTGTGCTTTTAAAAAAATGTTTTTCTTCTTTGCATATTGCTGTGGGGGTTCACGATAACATTTAACTCTTTTCCAGGGTATTTCGTCTTAATTTTAACCCTTGGAATCAAATTTTGGACTTATTTTGATGTTTGTGTGCAGGTTTTGATGTTTTTTTTACTTTTATGTGCAGGTTTTGAGGGTTGTCTTTCTTTTCTTCCAAGTGGTGACTTACCTTGTAGCATATTGCCATGGTTCTTATTTTATGTTATGATGCTTCTTGGGGTTATTATTATATTATTTAACCCTTTAGCTGCTTATTTACTTTAATTTTGGACTTTTGTGTGCAGGTTTTGTACTTTTGTGTGCAGGTTTTGATATTTTTTTTTTAAGTGGAGTTTTACCTCTCTGGCATATTGCCATGGTGGTTACTGTAACATTTTCAGGGTATTTTTCTAAATTTTAACCCTTTACAACAAATGTGATACTTTTATGTGCAGGTTTTGAGGTTTGTCTTTCTTTTCTTCCAAGTGGATATTTTTCAAGTAGACTTTCCCATCACTGTCATATTGCCATTGTGGTTACTGTGGCAGGGTATTTTTCTCAATTTTAACCCCTTGAAACAAATGTGATACTTTTTTTACTTTTATGTGCAGGTTTTGAGGTTTGTCTTTCTTTTCTTCCAAGTGGTGACTTACCTTGTAGCATATTGCCATGGTTCCTATTTTATGTTAGGATGCTTCTTGGGCTATTTTTATATTATTTAACCCTTTAGCTGCTTATTTACTTTAATTTTGGACTTTTCTGTGCAGGTTTTGTACTTTTGTGTGCAGGTTTTGATATTTTTTTTTAAGTGGAGTTTTATCTCACTGGCATATTGCCATGCTGGTTATTGTAATATTTTCAGGGTATTTTTCTAAATTTTAACCCTTTGAAACAAATGTGATACTTTTTTTACTTTTATGTGCAGGTTTTGAGGTTTGTCTTTCTTTTTTTCAAAATGGAGACTTACCTTGTAGCATATTGCCATGGTTCCTATTTTATGTTAGCATGCTTCTTAGGGGTTATTATTATATTATTTAACCCTTTAGCTGCTTATTTTCTTTAATTTTGGACTTTTGTGTGCAAGTTTTGAACTTTTTTTTTTACTCCAGCCACCTCTTTGCATTGGACACCTGTTGGTGAGCCACGGGGTACTGATATCCCGTCTAGTTATTATACCACCCACTTGAAAAGTGGGAGGTGTATAGTGATCACTTGGTCCGTCCGTTACACTTTAGGGGGGTACACATCTGCTATCCGTAACTCCTCCTACACCAGTGAACGGATTTCATTGAAACTCTCAGACATTCTTTTACATACATTGAAGATGTGCACCTCCTATTTTCTTTTCAGATATTTTCATTTTTACAGTTTCCCATATTGACAAATGAACTTTGTCAAATTTAATTGACATTCTGTACAGATCTGCTATCTGCAACTCCTCTTAAACCATTGAACAGATTTCATTGAAACTTTCAGACATTCTTTTACATACATTGCAGATGTGCACCTCCTATTTTATTTTCAGATATTTTCATATTTACAGTTCCCCATATTCAAAAATGTACTTTGTCAATTCAGGTTTTAGTAGGGAGGGGTATAGATCTGCTATCCGCTACTCCTCTTAAACCATTGAACAAACTCCATTGGAACTCACAGACCTTCTTTTACATACATTGAATATGTGCACATCCTATTTTTCTTTCAGATGTTTTCATATTTCGATGTCCGTCTGTCCATCCGTTATGCTTTAGGGATGTACACATCTGCTATCCGCAACTCCTCTTAACCAGTAAACAAATTCCATTGAAACTCTCAGAAATTCTTTTACATACATTGAAGATGTGCACCTCCTATTTTCTTTTCAGATATTTTCTTTTTTACAGTTTCCCATATTGAAAAATGAACTTTGTCAAATTCAGTTGACATTCTGTGCAGATCTGCTATCCGCAACTCCTTTTATACTATTGAACAGTTTTCATTGAAATTTTCAGACATTCTTTTACATATATTGAAGATGTGCACCTCCTGTTTTGTTTTCAGATATTTTCATTTTTAGGGTTTCCCATATTTAAAAATGGGCTTTGTGAATTCAAGCTTGGGTGGGGGGTGGGGGGGGGGGGGATTGTTGACATTTGCTATCCACAACCTCTTTTAAGCTAATGAATGGATTTCAATGAAACCTTCAAACATTGGTGTCAGTGTTTATGCTCTCTACATTAAACACACTTTTACTGTTGTAAAATGTTTCTTGGTGGGAGTGGGTGGTATCATTTAGTGAGCAGTGCTCACAGTTTTTCTAGTTTTTAGCTTAACTTGACAAAGTCAAGATAAGCTATTGCCATCATCAGCAGAAGTCTGTTAATCTGTGAGTCTGTTCACATTTTCCTTTAGCACGGGCTACACCCCACAGTTCTTGTCTGATCGTCAAGAAATTTCACATGCAGGTTTGGGGTCATCTCTAGATGAGAACGTCCCCTTTTGGTCACGATCGGTCAACCGGTATGGCTACCCGAGCCCAAAACCCGAAAACCATTAGCACAGTCTCCATGTCGTATTTATGAAGGGATTTCATTGTAACTTGGTAAGATGCCTCTGTATAATGCCTAGATGAGAACGTCCCCTTTTGGGCATGATCTGTCAACAGTGATGGCTGCCCAAGCCCAAAACCCAAAAACTTTTAGCACAGTCTGCAGGTATTGTTTAGTATGGAGGGATTTCATTGTAACTTGGTAGGATGACTCCTTATGATGTCTAGATGAGAATTTCCCCATTTGGGCGTGATCTGCCAACCGTGATGACTGCCCGAGCCCAAAACCCGAAAACCTTTAGCACAGTCTACAGGTCATATTTATTGAGGAATTCCATTGTAATTTGGTGGGTTGACTTCATATAATGTCTAGATGAGAAAGTCCCCTGTTGGACATGATTGGGCAACTGTGACAGCCCGAAAACCTTCAGCACAGTCTACAGATCATATTTATGAAGGGATTTCATTGTAACTTGGTAGGATGACTCCAAATAATGTCTAGATGAGAACGTCCCATTTTGATCGCGATCATTTAGCATTGATGGGAGCCCGAGCCCTAAAACCTTTAGCATAGGCAAAAGGTCAAATTTATGGAAGGACTTCATTATGACCTGTTAGGTTGACTCCATATAATGCCTAGATGATTACATCCCCTTTTGGTCGTGATTGGTCATCTGTGATGGCTACAGGTGCCCGAAGCCCCAAAACCTTGAGCACAGTCTACAGGTCATATTTATGAAGGGATTTCATTGTAACTTAGTAGGATCACTCCAGATGAAGCCCTGATGAGATTGTTCCCTTCGGTTGCGATCATTCTACCATTATGGCTGCCCGAGCCTGAAGCCCGAAAACCTTTAGCACAGTCTACAGGTCATATTTATGAAGGGATTTCATTGTAACTTGGTAGGTTGACTTCATTTTATGTCTAGATGAGAACATCCCCTTTTGGACACGATTGGGCAACTGTGATGGCTACAGGGGCCCGAAGCCCAAAAACCTTTAGAACAGTCTACAGGTCATAATTATGAAGGGATTTCATTGTAGCTCTGTAGGATGACTCCAAATAATGTCTAGATGAGAACATCCCCTTTTGGTGGCGATCATTCAGCCTTTATGGCTGCTCGAGCCCAAAGACCTTTAGCATAGTCTAAAGGTCGTATTTATGGAAGGATTTCAGTGTAACTTGTTAGGCTGCCTCCATATAATGCCTAGATGATGACATCCCCTTTTGGTTGTGATTGGTCAACTTTGATGGCTACAGGTGCCCGACACCCGAGAATCTTGAGCACAGTCTACAGGTCATGTTTAGTATGGAGGGATTTCATTATAACTTCGTAGGATCACTCCAGATGCTGCCCAGATGAGAATATCCCCTTTTGGTTGCGATCATTCAACCATTATGGCTGCCCGAGCCCGAATACCTTTAGCACAGTCTACAGGTCATATTTATGAAGGGATTTCATTGTGACTTGGTAGGTTTGACTTCATATAATGTCTAGATGAGAACGTCCCCTTTTGGACACGGTTGGGCAACTGGGACAGCTACAGGGGCCCGAAGCCCGAAAACCTTTAGAACAGTCTACAGGTCATAATTATGAAGGGATTTAACCCTTAACCCGCTGAGTATTTTCAAGATATTTTTCAGCAAATCTAGATTGACTAGACTAGACTTGATTTGATGAAAAATTCATCTGAACTTAACTCAAGAAATCATTGGTAAAAAAATCCATTCGGTTTACAGGGGGAAATTTGCTTAAATGTTCCCCACACTGTACTTATTTCAGTGGCAAGAGAAATCATGTCCTGGCAGGAATATCTGCCAGCAGCATGCGAGGAGTTAATTGTAGCTTGGTAGGATGACTCCAAATAATGTCTAGATGAGAACGTCCCCTTTTGGTCACGATCATTCAGCCTTGATGGCTGCCCGAGCCCAAAAACCTTTAGCATAGTCTATAGGTCATATTTATGGAAGGATTTCATTGTAACTTGTTAGGTTGACTCCATAGATTGCCTAGATGATGACATCCCCTTTTGGTCGTGATTGGCTACAGGTGCCCAAAGCCCGAAAATCTTGAGCACAGTCTACAGGTCATATTTATGAAGGGATTTCATTGTAACTTCGTAGGATCACTCCAGATAATGTCCAGATGAGAATGTCCCCTTTTGGTTGCGATCATTCAACCATGATGGCTGCCTGAGCCCAAAGCCCGAAAACCTTTAGCACAGTCTTCAGGTCATATTTATGAAGGGATTTCATTGTAACTTGATAGTTTTTGTGTCGCCTGCCCCACGAAGTGGGGAGCGACATATAGGGATTACTTTTGTTGTCCGCGTCGTCCGCGTCACACTTTCTCTTATCCGCCTCTCCTCTTTAACCTATAAATGGATTTTGATGAAACTTTCAGTGATTCTTTATCACATAATGGCATTGTGCACCTCCTATTTTATTTTTTGATCTGCTTATTTTTTCCAGAGTTATGCCCCTTTTCCACTTAGAATTCTGTCTGAAACGCCTTGGAGTGTCTCTTATCCGCCACTCCTCTTTAACCTCTAAATGGATTTTGATGAAACTTTCAGTGATTCTTTATCACATAATGGCATTGTGCACCTCCTATTTTATTTTTTGATCCGCTGTATCTTTTCCAGAGTTATGTCCCTTTTCCACTTAGAATTCTGTCTGAAACGCCTTGGGGTGTCTCTTATCCGCCACTCCTCTTTAACCTATGAATGGATTTTGATGAAACTTTCAGTGATTCTTTATCACATAATGGCATTGTGCACCTCCTATTTTATTTTTTGATCCGCTGTATTTTTTCCAGAGTTATGCCCCTTTTCCACTTAGAATTCTGTCTGAAATGCCTTGGAGTGTCTCTTATCCGCCACTCCTCTTTAACCTATGAATGGATTTTGATGAAACTTTCAGTGATTCTTTATCACATAATGGCATTGTGCACCTCCTATTTTATTTTTTGATCCGCTGTATTTTTTCCAGAGTTATGCCCCTTTTCAACTTAGAATTCTGTCTGAAACGCCTTGGAGTGTATATATCTCAGTCATTGTCAGGCGGATTTTAATGATATTTGGTATGCACATGAACCAGGATGGGGGAAAGGATATCCGCATACAACCGTTATCATCCACACATTTTTTCAGAGTTATGTCCCTTTTTCGACTTGGAATTCCATATAACTTACATAGAAGAACTTGATTAACAAGGTTTGAGGTAAATATTTAAAGACACGCTATTAAAATATAGTGCAGGCGACACACGTCTTCCATGGAAGACTCACATCTAAGTTCTTCATATAATGTCTAGATGAGAACAGCCCCATTTGGACACCATTAGGCAACTGTGACGGCTACAGGGGCCTGAAGCCCAAAAACCTTTAGCACAGTCTACATGTGACATTTATGAAGGGATTTCATTGTACCTTGATGTCTAGATGAGAACGTCCCCTTTTGGTCGCGATCATTCAGCCTTGATGGCTGCCCAAGCCCAAAACCCCAAAATCTTTAGCATAGTCTATAGGTCATATTTATGGAAGGATTTCATTGTAACCTGTAAGTTTGACTCCATATAATGCCTAGATGATGACATCCCCTTTTGGTTGTGATTGGTCAACTGTGACGGCTTCAGGGGCCCAAAGCCCAAAAACCTTTAGCACAGTCTACAGGTCATATTTATGAAGGGATTTCATTGTAACTTGGTAGGTTGACTTCATATAATGTCTAGATGAGAACGTCCCCTTTGGACGCAATTGGGAAACTGACGGCTACAGGGGCCCGAAGCCTGAAAACCTTTAGCACAGTCTACAGGCCATATTTATGAAGGGATTTCAATGTAACTTGATAGGATTACTCATTTTGGAATAATTCCACTGTAACTTGGTAACTTTCGTTGATATACGTTAACTGTGAGGGCCACATACATTAACTGTGAGGTCACATTAACCCACCCCTCAGCTCTTTAGTACAGTGTACACCTCATATTATTTTTATCAAAAACATAGCATACAGGGAACAGAAATGAACATATTCCCAATTATCACAATTCTTGTCTTATTTCATAATCCTTTCTTAAACATTGAACATTATCCTTTTCATCAAACCCAATACACAGACAAGTTAAGCTATAGTGTCATTGACACTTTCATTTAATTACGCATTGTTGATGTCTATGGAGGCCATTTTGAATTTTATGAATGGTTATGCATTATTGGTGTCTAGAGGAAGCTTCCTTTTGATTTTGGATCAGGTAGCCAATTCAATATGCCCACCATTGAGGCCATATTGAAGTTGGTTTCCATCCAATAACTAATGAATGCTGATTCAAATCAGTTTTTTGGGGGATTAAAATTATTGGTGTCTAGAGGAAGCTTTCTTTGATTTGGTTATGCCCCTGAGAGACTCACCTACCCTTTTATGACAACGTCGGGGGCATATGCCACACTTTGTGTTTGCACTTGTTTTCGTTGAAACTGCATGAAACAAGAAACATGTTTAGATAACTGTTACTTATTAAATATGCCTTCACCATTTGGTACAAACTACATGTAGTCAAAACGTGGACCCAAAGGCAGTCATATAATTTTTTGGTATGGTACAGTTAAAACTAGAAGTCCTGTCATGAAATGCGCACAAATAGCACATTGATCTGCACGTTAATCTACGTGTTATGACCATAGTAAGGCTGTCAAATTCTGTACATATGGCCTGTGCACAAGCAATGTTTCAGTCAATGGACCTCCGGGTAACCTGGAGGTCCATTGGCAGAAACATTGCCTGTGTTTGCTATGAGTAACCAGGAGAACCTGTCCTGCTTTGGACACCATTCGATATGGCAATTGCGTGCAATTCCTACGCGCAGTTAAGCCTAGATAAGCGCACAGTTCGTGACAGGACTTCTAGTTTTAAGTTACTTTTAACTGTATGTCCTTTGTATCAGACTCACTCCAAATCTGTGCACTAAGGAATATCTGATGTAAAATTTCAAAAGACTATCATACCTTATTGGAACAATACAGCATATCCTGGCACTATGTGTCTGAAAGTGGTATACCTATAATTATAAGTATTTTCCGACACAAGGTGACTCTGGCTGTTGAACGTATCATTAAACCCCAAAGAACAAAAATTATAATTATCTGCTTTATTATCGAAACCTGTCAGTCTCTGGAGTATTTTTTAAATGACAAGTTTTAAACCCTCGAAGCACTCATTGAAAACATATCCGCCATGTCTGTTTTTATAGGAGTAGTTAGGCGATTGTCTCATGACATGGTCGTGTGTGTATCCAGTACTCCTGTCAGGAATGTCTAGCCTCCCCCCTCACCACCCATGAGGATCACTACTCAGTAACCCCTGTGTCAGGTAAATGTCAAGCTATTTTTTATCAAATGTAAATATTCAGTGGCTTAGGCTATTAGTTTCTTGATTTTGTAAAAACATGAAGTGGATTTTTTTAAAAATGTGTGTGGACATTATTTAAGTTTATGGCGGTTGCATTCTAGGGCAGATTCCCCCCCTCCCCCCAACTAACTCAGGAAAATTTTTGACCAATCCACCCACTGTCAATAACTGACCAGACCACCCTCAACCTTCATCAGCCCATCCTTGAAGTTGGGTCAATCCACCTTAAACCTTCAGACCTTGGGCCCACCACCTACCTCATTCTAATTCTGGGCCAGTTAGCCTAATTTCGAATTATAATATGCCCAATTTTATGTTGAAAGCAGATCCATTGGCCATGGTTCATCTGCCCAAAGTTGGAACTGGAGTTCCTAACAACCATTCCGCAAGTGGCAAATAATTCTGAGATGTTGTCCCCAGTGCCAGAATGATTTATGTGCATGAATGGAACATCAGCTTCATTGTCATTTAAAGAAATTTCCTTCTTTCAGATGGGTCACCGGCCTATTTGGAAAGCTCGCGACTATGGTCTGGCGAATGTTCAAGATTCAATTCAATTTCAAATCTTGTCACTTGATTTGATTTTAAACCATCTTGATTACTTTGATAAAATCTAATACTGGAGAGATTTGGATTTTATGGAATTCTTGGGAGCGTGGTGACTCTGTAGGTAGAGGTGCAGGCCGAGAGGTCCTCGGTTCGAATCCCACCTGCCGCAACCGCGTTGTGTCCTTGGGCAAGACACTTCATCTCCATTGCCCGCGTGGGGGACGTCCCGGCACGATGATGCCGTGTACTGCACGTCGAAGGTGAGCATGTCTTCAACCAATCTAACCCTGCCTGTGCTGCAGTGTGGAGTTAGGATGTTGGGGAGCTGGCAGCTGCTCGTCGTTGCTCGGTGGTTCTCTCCGGGTACTCCGGCTTCCTGCACCGGTCAACCTGTCATGATCATGATTAGCCATTGTGCGTAAATATGTGACCATAAACACCAATAAATAAATAAATAAATAAATAAATAAATAAATAAATAAATACATGCAATTCTTTAATGTCGACATATTCTGAAGATAACAACTCATCCTGCAGTTTTCTGATGAATAATACTGAAAGTATCAAGTCTAACAAATTAAGTCAGAAAATTCATAAAAGTGACATTTGAAGCTATAGTGGAGATTGTGTTATAGCTAGTTTGCATGATATATCATCCGTTAAGTGTCACAGGGCACCACCTACAATGCTTTGGCATTGCAGATGGCACCTTGTTGTGTTCCAAGGATGATAAATGGCGTTTTCTTTGACTACATTTAAAACTAGAAGTCCTGTCCTGAAATGCGCACAAATAGCACGTCGATCTGCATGTTAATCTACGGGTTATGAGCATAGTAAGGCTATCAAATTCTGTACATATAGCCTGTGCACAAGCAATGGTCCGGGTCCATTGGCCGAAACATTGTCTGTGTTTGCTATGAGTAACCAGGAGAACCTGCCATGCTTTGGATGCCATTCGAAATGGCAGTTGCACGCAATTCCTACGTGCAATTAAGCCTAATAAGCGCACAGTTCATGACAAGACTTCTAGATTTAACTGTACCTTTGTGATACCTACAGTTAAAACTAGAAGTCCTGTCACGAACTGTGCACTTATCTAGGCTTAATTGCACGTAGGAATTGCACGCAGTTGATATTTCAAATGGCATCCACATGGACAGTATTGACAACAATTTCATTCCGCTATGTATTCTATATTATTATACATATACCAATCACTTCCTCTTCTGTCTCAATCCATAGGAAGTTATCATGTTACTTGTGACAAAAACACGACTATCTTCCCCATATGTCCAATTATTTTGAATCATTAAAGCTACGTACAGTTAAAACTAGAAGTCCTGTCACGAACTGTGCACTTATCTAGGCTTAATTGCACATAGGAATTGTGCGCAGTTGATATTTCGAATGGCATCCAAAGCACGGCTGGTTCTCCTGGTTACCTGGAGGTTCATTGGCCGAAACATTGCTTGTGCACAGGCCATATGTACAGAATTTGATAGCCTTACTGTGGTCATAACGTGTAGATTAACATGCAGATCAATGCATTATTTGTGTGCATTTCATGACAGGACTTCTAATTTTAACTATAAATTTTCTAATAATCTGGTATGCCTATTGATATTGAGTTCATGAGGGTGATAGACAGCACCAGTAGGCCAGTAGTATTGTAACAATTGAAAAGTGGATTCGATTCGGTTTTGAACCTTTTGCTCAGGGTGGCTGCGAGTCCTGAAAATCCTGGAATTTCAAAATTGTTTTCAAGGTCTTGAAAGTCTTGGAAAATTGCTTGTTTTGACAAGTATCCTTGAAAATCCTGGAAAATGCTCCGGGTCCATATTACATTCTGAGTTTTGGATAAAGCTGTGTTTCTGGCAGATTGTTACCAGAGACATTACAGTAGTATTCCAGATTTTGTACATTTAAAAAACACAACAAATTTCTCTATCCGTGATGCTGATTGGATGATGATGTAGAGTATTTTCATCTTGAACAGAGTATTGTCAGGGAGAATACAAGTATATGTACATACAAATATTTCAGGAAACTTTGATTCATTGTAAATAAAAATGAAAGTGCTTCTCCATGCAAAAAAATTACATGCAGTGCATGTAAGTATGTTAATAAATATTGTTTGCACCAATAAGTTTTGTGGAAGGTATGGGAAAGTCCTGGAATTTAGTGCCAAAATGGCACCAAAGGTCCTTGAAAGTCCTTGAATTTTGAATTGAGAAATGTGGGGGACCCTGTTTGCTTGATTCTCTTCAAGATTCATACGAGAGAAACATGATTCGCTGGGCCCTAATTGCGACATTCTAGTTGGGCACAGGTTATATTATCTAGAACATGTTTAAATCCTTGAAGTTGACACCAGTTAAATGTAAGTTTATACTAAGGTGTGAACGAAATTATGACATATCGTACAAACTCACAATGATTCTCATGAATATTGATTTATGATTCACTATAACTCCCAGACATGCTAAATGTGAACTATACAATTATATGAATTTGTGAAATTGGCGGACTTTAAAAAGTTGTTTTAAACACTTTGTATATTAAAATGATGAAATTAAAATCTAAAAAATAAATTTACCATTGTGCTGTTAGAAATGAAACTGGTACCTGTGTGACAGTTCATCTTTTCCCACCCACTTGGTTTATCTTCACTCCCCCCCTCCCCCTCCACATGCACACACACCAGAATTTTTAGCTCACCCAAGCAAAGCTTAAAGAGAGCGTGAGTGATCACTTCATGTCTGTTGTCCATCGTCTATCCATCTGTCCTGCATGAAATTTACATGATCGAATTCTCATAAACCAGTGGGCCAAATTGAACCACATTTGATGTGCATATTCCTTATCATTTGTCAATTCAAGTTTGTTCTAATAGAGTTGCGATGCCCACCAAAAGGGACATAATTATGTTAGTACACAAAAATTCTTTTTTTAAAAATTATAAAATCTTCTCTATAACAAACAATCCGAATCTTTTGATACTTGGTATATAATATCCCTGTAGAGATCACATGGAGGTTTGTTCAATACAAGTCACTGGATTCATATTTGGGCTCCCTTTGGGAACCCAAATTTTAACTTTGTGTAATATGAGGAAATGTATTTAAAAATCTTTTTCAGAATCTCTTGATTTTTAGCTTAACTTGACATAGTCAAGATAAGCTATTGCCATCACGCGTGCGGAAGTCTGTTAGTCTGTTGTGAGTCTGTTAGTCTGTGAGTCTGTGACGTCTGTTCACATTTTCCTTTAGCACGGGCTACACCCCACAGTTCTTGTCTGATCGTCACGAAATTTCATATGCAGGTTTGGGGTCATGTCTAGATGAGAACGTCCTCTTTTGGTCGCGTTCGGGCAACTGGTATGGCTGCCCGAGCCCAAAACCCGAAAACCATTAGCACAGTCTACAGGTCGTATTTATGAAGGGATTTCATTGTAACTTGATAGGATGCCTCTGTATAATGCCTAGATGAGAACGCCCCCTTTTGGGCATGATCTATCAACCGTGATGGCTGCCCAAGCCCGAAACCCAAAAACTTTTAGCACAGTCTGCAGGTCATGTTTAATGTGGAGGGATTTCATTGTAACTTGGTAGGATGACTCCTTATGATGTCTAGATGAGAATTTCCCCATTTGGGCATGATCTGCCAACCGTGATGACTGCCTGAGCCCAAAACCCGAAAACCTTTACCACAGTCTACAGGTCATATTTATTGAGGAATTTCATTGTAACTTGGTGGGTTGACTTCATACAATGTCTAGATGAGAAAGTCACCTTTTGGGCGTGATTGGGCAACTGTGACGGCTACAGGGGCCCAAAGCTCGAAAATCTTTAGCACAGTCTAGAGGTCATATTTATGAAGGGTTTTCATTGTAACTTGGTAGGATGACTCCAAATAATGTCTAGATGAGAACGTCCCATTTTGATAGCGATCATGCAGCCTTGATGGGTGCCCAAGTCCAAAAACCTTTAGCATAGGCAAAAGGTCATATTTATGGAAGGATTTCATTGTAACCTGTTAGGTTGACTCCATGTAATGCCTAGATGATGATATCCCCTTTTGGTCATGATTGGTCAGTTGTGATGGCTACTAGTGCCCGAAGCCCGAAAACCTTGAGCACAGTCTACAGGTCATATTTATGAAGGGATTTCATTGTAACTTCTTAGGATCACTCCAGATGATGCCCAGATGAGATTGTCCCCTATGGTTGCGATCATTCAGCCATGATGGCTGCCCGAGCCCGAAGCCCGAAAACCTTTAGCACAGTCTACAGGTCATATTTATGAAGGGATTTCATTGTAACTTGGTAGGTTAACTTCATATAATGTCTAGATGAGAATGTCCCCTTTTGGACATGATTGGGCATCTTTGATGGCTAAAGGTGCCCGAAGCCTGAAAACCTTTTGCACTGTCTACAGGTCATATTTATGAAGGGATTTCATTGTAACTTGGTAGGATGACTCCAAATAATGTCTAGATGAGATCGTCCCATTTTGGCCGTGATCATTCAGCCTTGATGGGTGCCCGAGCCCAAAAACCTTTACCATAGGCAAAAGGTTATATTTATAGAAAGATTTCATTGTAACCTGTTCGGTTGACTCCACATGATGCCTAGATGATGACACCCCCTTTTGGTCGTGATTGGTCAACTGTGATGGCTACAGGTGCCCGAAAACCTTGAGCACAGTCTACAGGTCATATTTATGAAGGGATTTCATTGTAACTTCGCAGGATCACTCCAGATGATGCCCAGATGAGATTGTCCCCTTAGGTTGCGATCATTCAACCATGATGGCTGCCGAAGCCCGAAAACCTTTAGCACAGTCTACAGGTCATATTTATGAAGGGATTTCATTGTAACTTGGTAGGTTAACTTCATATAATGTCTTGATGAGAATGTCCCCTTTTGGACATGATTGGGCTACTGTGATGGCTAAAGGTGCCCGAAGCCCGAAAACCTTTAACACAGTCTACAGGTCATATTTATGAGGGGATTTCATTGTAACTTGGTAGGATGACTCCAAATAATGTCTCGATGAGAACGTCCCATTTTGATCACGATCATTCAGCCTTGATGGGTGCCCGAGCCCCAAAACCTTTAGTATAGGTAAAAGGTCATATTTATGGAAGGATTTCATTGTAACCTATTAGGTTGACTCCATATAATGCCTAGATGATGGCATCCCCTTTTGGTCGTGATTGGTCAACTGTGATGGCTACAGGTGCCCGAAGCCCGAAAACCTTGAGCACAGTCTACAGGTCATATTTATGAAGGGATTTCATTGTAACTTCGCAGGATCACTCCAGATGATGCCCAGATGAGATTGTCCCCTTTGGTTGCGATCATTCAACCATGATGGCTGCCCGAGCCCGAAGCCCTAAAACCTTTCGCACAGTCTACAGGTCATATTTATGAAGGGATTTCATTGTAACTTGGTAGGTTGACTTCATATAATGTCTAGATGAGAACGTCCCCATTTGGACACGATTGGGCAACTGTGACGGCTTCAGAGGCCCAAAGCCCGAAAACCTTTAGAACAGTCTACGGGTCATAATTATGAAGGGATTTCATTGTAGCTTGGTAGGATGACTCCAAATAGTGTCCAGATGAGAATGTCCCCTTTTGGTTGCGATCATTCAGCCATGATGGCTGCCTGAGCCCAAAGCCCAAAGACCTTTAGCACAGTCTACAGGTCATATTTATTAAGGGATTTCATTATAACTTGGTAGATTGACTTCATAATGTCTAGATGAGAACGTCCCCTTTGGACGCAATTGGGAATCTGACGGCTACAGGGGCCCAAAGCCCGAAAACCTTTAGCACAGTCTACAGGCCATATTTATGAGGGGATTTTATTGTAACTTGATAGGATGACTCGTTTTGGAATAATTTCACTGTAACTTGGTAACTTTCGTTGATATACGTTAACTGTGAGGGCCACATACATTAACTGTGAGGTCATATTAACCCACTCCTCAGCTCTTTAGTACAGTGTACACCTTAAATTATTTTTATCATAAACATAGCACACAGGGAACAGAAATGAACATATTCCCAATTATCACAATTCTTGTCTTATTTCATAATCCTTTCATAAACATTGAACATTATCCTTTTCATCAAACACAACACACAAGTTAAGCTACAGTGTCATTGACACTTTCATTGGTATACTGCATCTTTCAGGGGGTTCAGCTTGAAGTTCAAATCAAGTCCCTGGAGTCATATTTGGACTCCCTTTGGCTGCCCAAATTTTAAATTGGTGTAATATGAGGAATGTTTTAAAAACATATTCTTCTTCAGATTTACCAGGCAGAATCCTTTGATATTTGATATGCAACATCCTAAGGATCCTAAATCAAGCCCCTTTGGAAATCTGAATTTTAACTCAGTCCAATATGACAATTTAAAAAAATCTTCAGATCCATCTGTCAGAATCTTCTGATGATTGTTATAGAACATCCTTAGAATGTCAGATTCAAGTTTGTTCAAATCAAGTCCTTGGGGTCATATTTGGACTCCCTGTGGCAACAAAATCCTTTGCATGAGAACAAAATTTGGAGGATTTTGATTGACCTAAAAAAAAAAAACCTTTCACCTGGGGGTGGGGGTGGGGTGATTGGGTGGGGTGGGAGAGTCCACTGGGTGATTTTTTTTCTTTTCGCTTTTAACTATATTCACATGTAAATGCAGAATGTGACATTAAACCTTCTTTAAGCAATTTTATAAGGTGAGTCATTTTGGCCTCTTGGGGTCTCTTGTTTTACTATTCCATTTTAATCACAGAAATGTTTCAAAAATTAACTTTGGAACCTATGTGTTATATTAAAAATAATCAGACCACGTTTGAAAACCTGTCAGTTAGGGCTATAGGGAGTCACTACAAGACCACAAAAACCCAAATTTCATTAAATATTGAATTTATAAGGAAGCAATCATCATTATACCAAGCACTTAAAAAGTGGGAGGTATATAGTGTTCACTTGGTCCGTCCATACGTCTGTCCGTCTGTCTGTCCATCCATCCGTCCATCCGTTACTTTTTAGGGGGTACATATCTGCTATCCGCAACTCCTCCTAAACCAGTGAACAGATTTCATTGAAATTCTCAGACATTCTTTTACATACATTGAAGATGTGCACCTCCTATTTTCTTTTCAAATATTTTCATTTTTACAGTTTCCCATATTGAAAAATGAACTTTGTCAAATTCAATTGACATTCTGTACAGATCTGCTATCCGCAACTCCTCTTAAACCATTGCACAGATTTCATTGAAACTTTCAGAAATTCTTTTACATACATTGCAGATGTGCACCTCCTATTTTCCTTTCAAATATTTTTATATTTACAGTTCCCCATATTCAAAATGGTCTTTGTCAATTCAGGTTTTAGTAGGGAGGGGTATAGATCTGCTATCCGCTACTCCTCTTAAGCCATTGAACAGACTCCATTGGAACTCTTAGACATTCTTTTACATACACTGAAGATGTGCACCTCCTATTTTTCTTTCAGATATTTTTATTTTCCGACATACGTCCGTCCGTTATGCTATGGGGTGTTAAGTTTGTTTTTTTTTTGGGGGGGGGGGGGGGGGTGTACACATCTGCTATCCGCAACTCCTCTTAAAACAGTGAACGGATTTCATTGAAACTCTCAGACATTCTTTTACATGCATTGAAGATGTGCACCTCCTATTTTCTTTTCAGATATTTTCTTTTTTACAGTTTCCCATATTGAAAAATTAACTTTGTCAAACTCAATTGACATTTTGTACAGATCTGCTATCCGCAACTCCTCTTAAACCATTGAACAGATTTCATTGAAACTTTCAGACATTCTTTTACATATATTGAAGATATGCACCTCCTGTTTTGTTTTCAGATATATTTATTTTTAGGGTTTCTCATATTTAAAAATGGGCTTTGTCATTTCAAGCTTGCATGGGGTGGGGAGGGGGGGGGGGGGGGGGTGTTGACATTTGATATCCACAACCACTTTTAAACTATTGAATGGATTTCAATGAAACCTTCGAACATTGGTGTCAGTCTTTGTGCTCTCTACATTAAACACACTTTTACTGTTGTAAAATGTTTCTTGGTGGGAGTGGGTGGTATCATTTAGTGAGCAGTGCTCACAGTTTTTCTAGTTTTTCATTACATTTGAATGGTTGGTTCACCAAATTGATTTCCCCGTCTACTGTTACAGGTGATTATGATTACTGATTACAATTATTCGAGCTCTGACAAATGCAGAAATTGTGCGCAGAAAAAAAAATAGGAGGGGGGGGGGGGGTGGGTGGGGAGTTCAGGATATTGTGACTGGCATATCTACAGTGTGGCCAGCGTGATTTGGTCACATTCCACGGATAGGCAATATTTCCATGGAAGCAATAATATTAGATTCTAATCACTAATTATAGGAATAATCTTGAAAAATTTAATTAATGAAGCACCGGGTACAACCCGGTGCTTCTTTAATTAAAATTTTGCTGCTGCTGATTTTTATTACCTGTCCACGCATGGATTACGACCATTCCACGGCGACTGTACTGTATCCTGCTGCCCAAGAATTTAAGTCATGAAACTTTTCTTAGCACAAATGTTGTCCAACATACAGTTGAAACTAGAAGTCCTGTCATGAAATGCACACAAATAGCACGCTGATCAAATTCTGTGCATATGGCCTGTGCACAAGCAATGTTTCAGCCAATGGACCTTCAGGTAACCCAGAGGTCCATTGGCAGAAACATTGCCTGTGTTTGCTATGAGTAACCAGGAGAACCTGCCATGCTTTGGATGCCATTCATTATGGCAATTGTGTGCAATTCCTATGCGCAATTAAGCCTAGATAAGCGCAGAGTTCGTGACAGGACTTCTAGTTTTAACTGTATGCAATGATTCTGAAACATGGAAAATATGGATGAAATTATCTTGTAAATAGTGGTTTGAGTACAACATTCTTCTTTATTTGTGGCATCATATTTCTGGTGTGCAGGAAGATATCCTCGTCATGGTATCTTTCCTCTTACCTGAAATTTTTTTTTTTATAATGTAATTATCTGGAAAAGATGGATGAAATTCTCTTCAAAAGAGTGATTTGGGTTGAAAATCAAAATTTAGAGACTGTGAGTCAGATGTGTGTGTGTGTTTGGGGCTGGGGGGGTGGGGGAGGGGGGTGGCAGTGGTAACCTGACTGGTCTATCTTGAACCCACTTCAATACACCAACTCGGAAACCCACATGGTGGTTATACAGTTAAAACTAGAGGTCCTGTGACTGTATTAAGACTATTTTGAAGTAATAGCATGCTGAGTATGTCCCTGTCAAACTGCAAAATTAACGTAACTCAGTTCCCATAGAAAAACAGTGTACCCAATTCTATACTAGAAAATAGAGATCATTCATATCTTTCCTAACCTGTTATGGGATACATGTACATGTAATGATGTAAAAAGATATTAAAATTTGACTCCGTGTACAGAATGAAGAGAGTGGATTCCACCTTAATCGCAGCACCATATATTCTCCAGTCAAAAGTATTTATAATTGTTCATTGCAGCACAAGAAACACTTATAAACTTTCATCACATGGACCACCGGGTGCAACCCGGTGGTCCATATGATGGAAGTTTTGCAAGTGCTTCTTATGTTTTGTCCTCAGAAATTGTAAATAATAACAAAGTGAAAAATCTATCCCACAGCAATTGAGTCATAATCCACCCTCCACATACTGTAGTCTCAATATTTTCTTTCTGTTTGATTGATTCAGTCCGTGATTTCACTATTGACCCCACTAATAAATAAGGTATTAATTGAAAATAGAATATGTTTTCATTTTTAGAATTCACTTAAAAAACACAATCTATTACACTGATGGGTATTAAGTTGAGTTTGAATGCTTTTTGAGAATAGTACTGGCTTGGTTTTGGCCATTATGTTGGGTAAAGAGTTGATAGATGAGATTTATACTTAGTCAATACAGTGCACAGGGGGTACAGTTAAAACTAGAAGTCCTGTCATGAAATGCGCACAAATAGCTCGTCAATCTGCGCGTTAATTTACACGTTATGACCATAGTTAGGCTATCAAATTCTGTACATATGAGCTGTGCACAAGTAATGATTCAGCCAATGGACCTCAGGGTAACCCAGGGACCGATGAGGACTATTTAAAATACGCTCTAGCCTCGGAGCCTATTTTTTCAATTCATGCGCCAGATTTCAATTTACGGAGTCACACTACTGTTTGTAACACACACTGCAAGTATGTAATAGCTCTCATCAATTTCATTTAGTCCACTATAGCAAACATTAATCTTCACTGTGGTTTATGATCAAGTCTTGGCTGCCTATTTAGGCAGCCAAGACTTGATCAGAAACCACAGTGAAGATTAATGCTTGGTAGTGTTGAAACAATTAGTCGACTAGTCGACGTCGACTAGGGTTCTGCTAATAATCGATTAGCAATTTCCTAGTCGACTAGTCGCCGTTTTCCACAGATACATATATTTTGTAGATTAAACTCAGTGGTCGGCCCAGTCAAGGACACTCCATGACATTGTTAAAACGGTTTCAAAACAACACACGTGAATACCCTTCGCACTGAAACAATTCACACTGTGAATCTCACTGCCAAATATTCGGTCCTTGTCACTTGAAAATAATCGACTGGTCACACAGAAATGAATTCCCAACTACAGTGAATTGGTAATTTTGGGGAGCAAATTGGGGAAAAAAGTGACTATTTTCGATTGGGAATGGGGTCGATATTCGGCCTTTCTCGTCGGTCCAAAAACCCCCTGTGTTCTAACCTTATATTAGGTGTCGACTATTAGTCGACTAATAGCGATCGACTAGTCAACTACGAAATACCCTAGTCATTTCAACACTAATGCTTGATAATTAAGACTTGAAGTATTAACTTAAGCACTCTACAACAATGATAAATGATTATCATATATATAATACATGTTAGAGTGTCTCTCTCGATTATCCATCGAAAGAATATCAAACTATGATCTGAGAAGTAACGCGCCAACTGAGAAGCCTATTTCTGAGATTTAAGAGCCAGATCCTGATGTTTCAGAACCAAATACGCACTGGCGCATGCCCAGGTCGGTCCCACGTAACCTGGAGGTCCATTGGCAGAAACATTGCCTGTGTTTGCTATGAGTAACCAGGAGAACCTGCCTTGCTTTGGGTGCCAATTATTATGGTAATTGCGTGCAATTCCTACATGCAGTTAAGCCTAGATAAGCGCACAGTCCGTTACAGGACTTCTAGTTTTAACTGTAGCTACTCAGTTAATAATGAAAATTTTTTATGACCAGAATGCGATGCACAGGGTTAGTCACACTTTCTGGTTATAAAAAAATTGGTAATGCCATATCACACATGAAAATAATTAAATATATACTGACTAAAGTTGTAAAAATGCACAGGGTTAGTTGGTTACATATTACATAGGATGCAGGATTCAAGGAACTAATGGGAATACTAGTATTGGATTGTGGAAATATTTTTTAACCCTTTACCCAACAAATCGCCCGCATCCGCCCGCGTAATATGCAAATTCAGCTGTTGAAAAAAAATTTTCTGATGAATAGAATTACAGAATGAATGTATCTTGTCTAACTACAGTTAAAACTAGAAGTCCTGCCATGAAATGCGCACGAATAGCACGTCGATCAGCACGTTAATAATCAACGCGTTAATCAACGCGTTATGACCATATTAAGACAATCGAATTCTGTGAATATGGCCTGTGCACAAGCAATGTTTCAGCCAATGGACCTCCGGGTAACCCGGAGGTCCATTGGCAGAAACATTGCCTGTGTTTTCTGTGAGTAACCAGGTGAACCTGCCGTGCTTTGGGTGCCATTCGATATGGCATTTGCGTGCAATTCCTACGCACAATTAAGCCTACAGTTAAAACTAGAAGTCCTATCACGAATAGTGCGCTTATGTAGGCTTATTTGCGCGTTGGAATTGCGCGCAATTGCCATATCGAATGACACCCGAAGCATGGCAGGTTCTCCTGGTTACTCATAGCAAACACATGCAATGTTTCTGCCAATGGACCTCCGGGTTACCCGGAGGTCCATTGGCTGAAACATTGCTTGTGCACAGGCCATATGTACAGAATTTGATAGCTTCACTTGGGCCATAACGCACACATTAACGCGCATATCAACGTGCTATTTGTGCGCATTTCATGACAGGACTTCTAGTTTTAACTGTAGATAAGTACACAGTTCATGACAGGACTTCTAGTTTTAACTGTAGATAGCACCAATTCAGTCAGAAAATTCATAAAAATGACATTATATTTGAAGTGATATTGGAGATTACATTATGGCTTGTTTGCACAATATATCATCTGTTAAGTGCCCCAAGGCATCATGTGCAGTATTTTGGTATTGCAGATGGCACCCTGTTGCATTCAAAAGATGATAAATGGCTTTTTCTTCGACCACCTGAGTGATACCTGTCAATTTTCTAATAGTCTTGTATGCCAATTGATGTTGGGTTCACACCAAAGATAGACATCAGTAATTAAAAAGTGGATTCGATTTCAGATTCAATTTGATTTTGAACCTTTTGCTTGATTCAATTCAAGATTTGATTCAAGAGAAGCATCATGATTTGCCGACGGCCCTAGTTACAAAGTAAGCTTTTTATTCCCAGGTCTGGACAAAGATAATTAATCTTCAATGATACCAGCTAGATTAGCCACTTTTCACCACAAGCACTCTGCAGAAACTTAAAAGTAGAAGTTGAAAAATAATAATTGATCAGTGATGATTTTTTTCTGTTACAGTACAATCACTGTGGACAGGTTGTAATCCATGCATGGACGATGATGTCCACGTACATATAAGTGTTTACCGGGAAATAATAATCATCAGCAAAATATTAATTAATGAAGTACCAGGGTGTACCCGGTGGTTCATTAATTAAATTTTTGATGATTATTCGTATAATTGGTGTTTGGAATCTAATATTATTGTGTCTGTGGAAATAGTTCCCATTCATGGAAAGTGACCAGTTCACGGCTGTTGTACTGTAATTGTGGTAGTTTGATTACAAATCTAGGATTCGCTTAGCCTCAAAAATCCTTGAATTAGTCCAACTCCTCAAATTTTAAATATCCAGAAAAGGTACCGGTACTTGAAAATCAGTCAGACTTCTTGAATATCCTTGATTTTCTCCTGCTACTAATGCAGCTTGTTATCCCCTGCTACATAGTGGGAGGGAATATAGGAATGGGTTCCATCCATCTGTCCATCCTTTCACATTTCTTGTCATTTCATTTAGAAGAAAACCATTCAAAATATTTTTCTTGAATTTCATAAACACCAATAGCTTTTTGGTGATATTATCATGAACTGATTTCCAACCAGCATTATCCAAGTATTTGTTCTAGAGTTATTACCTTGTTGGACTTAGACCTTCTTGTCAAAACATAACCATTCCTGTCATCCACATTTCAAAGAAAAGCATTCAAAATTTAATCTATAGGTTTTTTGTAATAATGTCATGAATGGGATTGTGAACAAGCTGTTTCCAAGTATTGTTTGCAAGTATTGCCCTTGTTAGATTTAGATCCCATGGCATTGCACATGTTTAAATGATCTTTACTCGATTTTATTTGGTTTGTTTTTAAAAAAATTTAGAAAAGAAAACGTGCATATCACAAATACCTGGTGCAGTACCGGAAGCAACAATCAGGGTTTACAGAAAAGCAAGAGTTATTTTTTCATTCATTTATTGGGGTTTAACAACACTTTTGTCAGTCAGACTCACCTCGTGTCGGACAGTTTCATGGGTGAAGGAAGCTGGAGTACCCGGTGAGAACCACCGAGCAATTGCGAGCAACTGTCACTCTCCCCAATATACTAACCCCACACAAGCAGGGTTAGTATTGGTTGAAGACAAGTGCACCATTGACTTGCAGTATGTCTCAGTACACAGTGCCACTGTGTCCCCACATGGGTAATATCAGGATTAAGTGCCTTGCCCAAGGACACAATGCAGTTGCCAAAGCCTGAAAATAATTTTCATTGCACTTCCAGACAAAATGTCAGACACCAAATGAATCATGTCTGTCATTTAAGAATGATGTCTGACATATTACAAAAAGGAGTTTGAATATTCGAAATAATGTATTTTGGGTGTACATGTACTGTCATCTTAAAACTGCTCAGAATTCATCCAACCATACCTTGTTTGGCAGGGCTCAGTGAGCCCTGCCAAACAAAGTATGATTGGTTTCATTCTGAATTGGAACTGAATTACCCTTCAGACATAATTTAGATACATGTATGACTATAGCAAATCATATTCCTTCACATGCTTTTAATACTGATGAGCTGCACAGTCAGTTTCTTCACACTTCTCAACTTCCCAGGACCAGAAATCACAATAATCATTAATTTTAGGCTTGCTAGTTATATACATGATTTCCAGCATATGTGATGTTCTGATCACTGAACTTCATTGATAATTTTGGCATTAGACATTTTGACTGATGATTTTAAACCTCAGTCAGACATTGGCCTTTATGATTTTAAACCTCAGTCAGACATTGGCCTTTTTGTACCTGACATTATCCTTGTCTGACCACTTATTTTCTGGTATGCAGTTGCCCCTGACGGGGATCGAACCATGGATCTTTCGGTTTAAAGTCCAGTACCATAACCACTGAGCTACCATGCTCCTAAAAAGCAAGAGTACTTGACTGAAGTGTTTATGTTCTTTCTCATGCTCAGTATTCTCTCAGTAGCAAATGACACTTTCTTTACATCAATTCACTTTATTATAAATCATTGGAGAGTACCTTAGGCACTCTTCAATACTTTGTAATAAATTAAATATATAGAGAGTAATCGCTTGACTGGACTGGTTACATGAAATAATTCATGAGAGGTGAGGGACGTTATACAAACACGATTGCGCGAATGCGCACAAGTGTTTTACAATATAGTCCCTTGCCTCGAATGAATTATTTGACGTAACCAGTCCAGTCAAGCAATTACTCTGTTTATTACTTTTCATTATTAACGATAATTATATTAGTTAACCCTTTACCTAACGTAACGGCCAAAACTGGCCAGCGCTGTTCTAAAAAATCGCCAATTAATTTTCATTATTTTTGTCTCTAAAACATAGGTTATGACCTCTCTTTGGAATGAGCTCGTCGAGCTCATTCCAATGAGGGGTCATAACCTATGTTTTTGAGACAAAAAATGAAAATAATAGTTATTCAAGAATTTTTTTTTTGCAAGTGTCATCTGCTTTTCATGTTAGGTAAAGGGTTAAAAAAAACCCAATGAAGTCCCCATTACACCCATGGCAAAGCGTCTCTGTTTGTGCGCACAGATACATGACCCAATTGTTGATCGCATAATTCACTTGTGAAGTTATCGTTTATAATCAAACCTGGAAATCCCAGTAAATCACACTTTGGAAAGTAATAAATGTATGCAATTAAATTTTTTTTTCACTTCAGATTATATTAATGCTAATCACCTCATTCACCTGTAATTATAGAAATGAGTGCATTTTTGTTTCTTTTACACAGCTGTCTGGTCCTTAGAAATTATTCAGGGGATCAGTCATGTTCTTCACACACATTCTTCCAAGATTGTTGAATACTGGTGTTTCAAATATTTAACATTAACTCCTTTCATGATGCTGGCGGATATTCCCGCCAAGTGCAGGATTTGTCTTGTCATTGAAATAAGTATAACTTAGACACATTGAATGAAATTTTCTTCCTGTAAATTGAATGGATGTTTTCCCCAATGATTTCTTGAGTAAAACTGAGATGAATTTTTTATCAAATCTAGTCATGGCTGCTACAGAGCAACCATGACTAGATTTGATAAAAAATATCCCAGAAATACTCAGCGGGATAAGAGTTAATCAGACATTATGAAAATATGATGCACATCAGATATGGAGAAAAAAATTAAAGATGGCAGAATGGTGGCCATTTTTCTTGTAATTTTTTCTTGTAATTTTTTCATATTTTTATATGTTAACACCTGTATCTCTGAGATACTTGGATGTTGGTGTTTCAAATTTTTACCATTTTTCAGACATTATGAAAGTATGCTGAATGGTGACCATTTTTGTTGTAATTTTTTTCATATTTTTTCATACTTTTGTATCTACCACCTCTATTTCCGAGAGCGACAACTTGAACAAATATTAATAGATTTCAGATGTGAGACTTTCTTAATGATGTCTTGAATAAGTTTGAAACCAATGCAGTTTGATCATACTGAACAAAGCTATGACCCTTGATTAGTTAATTTTTGCACATTTTCGGCATGTTAGCATGATGACTTGGTATATGAGACTTTCTTAACAATGTCTTGAACAAGTTTGATGACCCGTTTGGTTCTGGTTCGATGATACTGAACAGAGTTATGGCCCTTGATTAGTTAATTTGTGCACTTTTTCAGCATGTTAGCATGATGACTTGGTATATGAGACTTTCTTAACTGTGTCTTGAACAAGTTTGATGACCCATTTGGTTCTGGTTTGATGATACTGAACCGAGTTATGGCCCTTAATTAGTTAATTTTTGCACGTTTTCAGCTTGTTGGTGTGATAACTTGAAGAAATGTTATCAGATTTGGTCAATATTTGGTAAATGAGATTTTCTTAACAATGTCCTGAAGGAGTTCAAAAACAAAGTTTGATCATACTGAGCAAAGTTGTGGCCCTTAGTTAATTTTTGTCTGTTTATAGTACAGTAGAACCTGTCTTGAGAGACCACTGTCTTGAGAGACCACCTGTCTTGAGAGACCACATCTGCCAGGCACCGATTGGTTTTACTTTATAATGGACCTGCTATGGGAGACCACCTGTCTTGAGAGACTACCTGTCTTGAGAGACCACTGTGACCTGGTACCAACTTGTATTTTTATGCCATAATGGACCTGTCTTGAGAGACCGCTCCTTTGAAGACTGAAACCATGACAAAAGCTTTTTACCTGTTCTGGAATTGGAAAATCCATTGTGGTTATACTAACATAATTAAAAGTATTAAAAGCTCTTAATTGGGTTTCAATTGCTAACTCATTAAAGATTGAGATGTTCTTATAAGACCCCTGTGAAAAGATTAGGATTATTGCTGAACAAACGATTTCATACATACCTGAAATGTGACAGATAGGAATAAAAATAAATTTGTGTTGAAAATCTTTTTGTAACAAATTGAAATGGACTGTTATAAAAATTATAAAAATAAATTAGTGTTGAAAATCTTCAATGAAGATTTTCAACACTAATTTATTTTTATAATTTTTATAACAGTCCATTTCAATTTGTTACAAAAACTTCATAAAAAAGAACAACTACAAAGTAATTACAAAAATCTATTCTTCTCCATTTCTGAATTTTTGTGGTTGGTTATTCACTGACTTGAGAAAACCTGAAACCTGTTATGAGAGACCACCTGTCTTGAGAGACCACTTTTGTGTGGCCCAAAGGGTGGCCTCTCAAGACAGGTTCTACTGTAGTTTAGAAGTTATGCTCTTTGAAATAGAAAAAAAACTGTTGAAAGTGACCGATTATTTCCACACTCCTCAACCACCTTGAGTGCGGTAAAATGCAAGTCAAGTTTGATTTCTGCTTCTGTACTTCTACTATGGTAGTTTGAATTATGCACCTTGAATTATGAAAAAAAAATTGTAAAATTGAGGTTTTTCTTCTGTTTAAGTCAAGTAAAATTTGCTTTAAGTGACTGATTTTCATTTTCAGACTTCTCCGTCATCTGGACCTTCATGGAATGTTATATGCAGACCAATTTGCTGCTATTTTGGACCACTAGTAAGACCTCCCTTGGTTTACCATATTGTTAGACACAGGAGGCTGTTGGGGTTAAGCAACCAGTCCACGGTGACTGTAATGTAGTAGAATTATGGGAAATATTGGCTGCTTGAAATTTCAGTATTTTGACCTTAATGTTAAAGTGTTAAAATAACCTTCAATATTTAATCATAATAACTTATTTCCTTTTTCTTCAGGAAACAGACCATCATCTCTCTGATGACTTGACTGGATGTTGATCTTGACAATAAGTGTCGTTTTTACTGCTGTACATTTGTATTTCCAAATATAAATGCAATGCAAAGTTTTCTCTGTGTAAATTTTCCATTGGTAGCTGAGACAAGTGTACAGATTAAAGTTTGAACCTGACCTTGATGAAGTGATATTAATCCATCTTAAAAATTTGACAGCATGTGAGAGTTTGTTTTGTGAATGCAGACATTGATAGGGTGTAGCACCCAGATTAGTGTGGATTTTACAGACTGACAAACAATAGGGTGAGTAGATTTCTGACTTTTATAATGGAGAAAGTAAACTGTTTTTTAAAATGAATTTACAGTTTATTTATTCTGCTTTTTTTTTAAAAGCCCACTTAACACAGGTGCAGGCCTTAAAATTTATGCCGATTGACGAGAATGTGTTTTGATTCTTGCGAACTCCTTCATGAATCAGTTTTCAATTCCTAAATAATTAAGAATTTGAGAGTACTGGTATATCCCTGTGAGTGCAACCAGTACATATTCCATAGTAAAAAACACTCATGTTATACTAGAGAGTTTAATCCCTGAGGGCCTCGTTCCAGATCTGGTGAGTTTCTTGTCTTAAATGTACACAGTGAACACATGTTCTAACATAAGGCTTTCAGTGGTCTTGCACCGTCTTGCTGATGGAAGTTACTGTACATTGGCAGTGGTTCCTAGTGAAGTCTTGGCTGCCTACAGTTAAAACTAGAAGTCCTGTCATGAAATGCGCACAAATGGCACGTCGATCTGCATGTTAATCGCGTTAATCTACGCATTGTGACACATTGTGAGCATAGTAAGGCTATCAGATTCTGCACATATGGCCTGTGCACAGCAATGTTTCAGCCAATGGACCTCCGGGTAACCTGGAGGTCCATTGGCAGAAACATTGCCTGCATCTGCTATGAGTTACCAGGAGAACCTGCCGTGCTTTGAATGGCATTCGATATGGCAATTGCGAGCAATTCATACGTGCAATTACGCCTAGATAGGCACACAGTTCGTGACAGGACTTCTAGTTTTAACTGTATATAGGCAGCCAAGACTTCACTTGAAACCACTGCTAAGTCAGTGTTATTCTATGAGGGAGCAATAAAAAAGTAGAATTCTCTAGGCCTTTTAGGACATGTTCAAAATGTACATGTATGACGAGAATCACATTAACATTTTGCGAGAATCAAAGTTGATTCTAATTGTTTCTCTTGCGAGAATCATTTGCAAGAATTGATTCTGATTCTTGTATGAATTGTAAGCCCTGCATGTGAGAGATGATAATACAGTACTGTGATCATAAAGTGATCTATTTCTTGATAAGATCACAATCCGATTGGCACACAGTCATACCACAGGTTGTGATTTCATCGCTTCATTTTTAGCTCAACTTTGGCGAAGCCAAATTTGAGGTATTGTCATGGCCCGTCATCCATCTGGCCATCTGTCTGTCTGTTGCACCGTACACATGGCTCGGGCTAGAGGCTGTATTTATGAACCGATCTTTACAAAACTTCTTGGGTACCTTTGTTATCACCGTGAGATGAGAACGAGTGTTTTGGGGTACGGTCCGAAATTCAAGACGGCTGCTGGCAGCCATTTTGTACAAAATTAGGTACAATCCGATTTTTGCTCAGAACTTCCATATGAAAGCTCTGATTTGAATAATTTTTTGTATGAATGTTTAGTACTATGGGATACATCACATATAATACAGGTTTTTTTCTCGTGCGTAAATTATGCAAATTATACTAACTTTGATTTATTTAGTGTTACTTTCAGCACTGTAACTGCAAATGCCAATACAGCTTGGGCTAGAGGCCGTATTTTTAAACCGATCTTTACAAAACTTCTTGGGTACCTTTGGTATCACCGTGGGACGAGAACGAGTGTTTTTGGGTGCGGTCCGAAATTCAAGATGGCCGATGGCAGCCATTTTGTACAAAATTAGGTGCAATCAGATTTTTGCACAGAACTTCCATATGAAAGCGCTGATTTGAAAATTTTTTTGTGTGAATGTTTAGTACCATGGGATACATCACATATAATGCGGGTTTTTTTCTCGTGCAGAAATTATGCAAATTAGATGAACTTTGATTTTTTCAGTGCTACTTAGAGGCTGTATTTATCAACCGATCTTCACAAAACTTCTTGGGTACCTCTGTTATCATCTTGGGACGAGAACGAGTGTTTCTGGGTGGGGTCCAAAATTCAAGATGACTGCCAGTGGCCATTTTGTACCGAAATTAGGTCTAATCAGTTTTTTGTACACAACTTCTATACGGCTCAGGCTAGAGGCTGCATTTATGAACCGATCTTTACGAAACTTCTTGGGTACCTTTGTTATCACCGTGGGATGAGAACGGGTGTTTTGGGGTGTGGTCCGAAATTCAAGATGGCCACCAGCAGCCATTTTGTACCAAAATTAGTGCAGTCAGTCTTTTGTACAGAACTTCTGTATGAAAGTTCTGATTTGAATAAATTTTTGTTTGAATGTTTAGTAAAATGGAATACATAACATACAGTACAGGTTTTTTTCTTGTGCAGAAATTATGCAAATTAGATGAATTTTGATTTATCTAGTGCTACTTATACACTGTAAGTGCACATGTCAATAAGGCTCGGGCTAGAGGCTGTATTTATCAACCGATCTTCACGAAACTTCTTGGGTACCTTTGTTATCACCTTGGGACGAGAACGAGTGTTTCTGAGTGCGGTCCAAAATTCAAGATGGCTGCCAGTGGCCATTTTGTAACGAAATTAGGTCCAATCAGTTTTTTGTCACAATTTCTATACAGCTCGTATTTATGAACTGATCTTCACGAAACTTCTTGGGTACCTTTGTTTTCATCTTGGGACAGGAATGAGTGTGTTTTGGGGTGCCTTTGTTATCACTGTGCTATGAGAACAAATATTTTGGGGTTCAGTCAGACTCACTCTGGGACTCAAAGCTTTCTTTTCTAGTTTAGCATCTGACTATCACCCACCTTTACAATACCTTACCACTTTACCTATACATTTGTTACAGGCTACGGTCAGTATTTGTACAGACCGTTACAATACTGTATATGTACCTTTGTTATCAGGTCATTACCTTACCTAGATGTTTGTCATTGCTGTGTCACATACTATACATGTACATGTCTTGACAAGTTGTGCTACAGTGTCATTGACACTTTCATTTGTCTCAGAAACATAGGTTATGACCCCCTCATGGAACAAGCCCGTCGAGCTTGTTCTAATGAGGGGTCATAACCTATGTTTTGAGACAAAAAATTAGTTATTCAAGAATTTTTTTTTGCAAGTGTCGTCTGCTTTTCATGTTAGGTAAAGACTTAAGTGCAATGCTGTAACCACTGAGTCCCCATGCTCCTATCAGTTCATAAATAAAGTATTTCAAAATCAAGTTCGATTCAAGAAAAACAAACAAAAGGAACACCACAGATTTAACTCCTTCCATGCGGCTGGTGGTTGAAACTAGAAGTCCTGTCACTGTATTGTGCATTATTTTGAAGTAATAGCACACTGAATAAGGGCACTTTTGTCCTTGTTAACCCGTTACCTAACATGAAAAGTAGAGAACACTTGCAAAAAAAATTCTGGAATAACTAATTTTATCATTTTTTGTCTCAAAAAGATAGGTTATGACACTCATTGGAATGAGCTTGACGAGCTCGTTCCAACGAGGGGTCATAACCTATGTTTTTGAGACAAAAAATGAAAATGAAAAAAAATGATGAAATTAATTGGCGATTTTTTAGAATACAGTTAAAACTAGAAGTCCTGTCATGAACTGTGCACTTATCTAGGCTTAATTGCGTGTAGGAATTGTGCGCAATTGCCATAGTGGATGGCATCCAAAGCATGGCAGGTTCTCCTGCTTACTCATAGCAAACGCAGGCAATGTTTCTGCCAATGGACCTCCGGGTTACCCGGAGGTCCATTGGCTGAAACATTGCTTGTGCACAGGCCATATGTACAGGATTTGATAGCCTTACTATGGTCCTAATGCGTAGATTAACGCACAGGTTGACATGCTATTTGTGCGCATTTCGTGACAGGACTTCTAGTTCTAACTGTAGCACTGGCCGGTTTTGGCTGTTACATTGGGTAAAGGGTTAACTGAACCAATAGCATAACTCAATTCGTGTAGAAAACAGCATGCTCAACTCTGTACAATTCTATACTAGTAAATAGAGAACATTGACATCATTCCTAACCTTTACTAGGATACATATACATGTAATGATGTAATTAGATATTAAAATTCGACTCCATGTACAGAATGCAGAGTGGATCACCAATTAATCGCATATATTCTCCACTCGAAAAGTATTTATAATTGTTCATAACTTCAGAAGAAGCACTTGCAAATCATCATCTCCTGGACCACCGGGTGTCACCTGGTGTCCATGTGATGGAGTTTGTAAGTGTGTCTTGTGTTTTGTCATCAGGAATAAGTGAAAATCTATCTCACAGCGATTTAGCAGTAATCCACCCCTCCATGAACTGTAGTCTCAAAATTTTCTTTCTGTTTAACCCTTTACCCAACGCAGACGATATCAAAATTTATTATTTTAAATATCATTTTTTAAATTTTTTCAAAAAATTTCAACAAAACCATATCATGTGACCCCTCGTTGGAATGAGCTCGACGAGCTCGTTCCAACGAGGGGTCACATGATATGGTTTTGTTGAAATTTTTTTGAAAAATAATATTTTTTCAACTGCTGAATTTGCATATTACGCGGGCGGATGCGGGCAATTCGTTGGGTAAAGGGTTAATCGGTTCAGTTTGGGATTTCACTACTGACCTTGCTAATAGTGCATTACATTTTACATAGCACAGTGCAAACGCTCTTGTGTATTTCAAACTTCTTCATTATTCTTCAGTAAAGAGCATGTTTACTAACGAGCATTTTCTGTGCTAATTGTGACAAGACTTCAAGTTTCAACTGTATTCCTGCCCAGGACACAAAATGTCTTTTATGTACTTTATGATCAGTGATTTCTTGAGTAGAATTTAGATGAATTTTTCTTCAAATCTAGTCATGGCTGCTTTGAAGCAGCCATGACCAGATTTGCTGAAAAATATTTTTGACAGTTCTCAGTGGATTAGGAGTTAATGTTCTGCCTTTCTTTTTGGACCGGTAGGATTTATTTATTTATTGGTGTTTAAGGTCTCATATTTCTGCACAATGGCTAATCATGACCATGATAGTTTTATGGGTGGAGGAATCCGGAGTACCCGGAGAGAACCACCGAGCAATGGCGAGCAACTGTCAGCTCCCCAACATACTAACTCCACACAAGCAGGGTTAGCATTTGTTGAAGACAAGTGCACCATCGATGTGCAGTATGCCTTAGTACACAACGCCACTGTGCCCCCTCGTGGGCAATGGGGGTGAAGTGTCTTGCCCAAGGACACAACGCGGGTTGCTACAGGTGGGATTCGAACCTCAGACCTCTCGGCTTGCAGCCAGGACCTCTATCTACAGGGCCACAGCGCCCCCTGGACCGGTAGGAGTCTACAGTGTTGTGAGGAGAAAAGTAGACAGACAATTTCTACTGGATCATGACTGGGTCTCTATATTGTTTTGTGATCACAGCATTTTGTATCTCTTTCTCTTCAATTTCAAAAGTTTCAGTTTCCTTTCTAACCATGGCCTGTCCTGTCCCCTTAAAGTAATGGGCTTAGCTAGTTTCTGGCAAGGAAGTTTGCTTTGAAAAGATGAAATATCAAAATTAATGTATCGTTTTAGGTCAGTGTCCTCAGATTGGCAAGAGAATACTTGCTTACACCTTTAACCCTTTACCCAATGTAACAGCCAAAACTGGCCAGTGCTATTTACAAGAATTGCCAATTAATTTTCATTACTTTTTTCACTTTTTGTCTCAAAAACATAGGTTATGACCCCTCTTTGGAATGAGCTCATTGAGCTTGTTTCAAAGAGGGGTCATAACCTATGTTTTTCAGACAAAAAAAATTAGTTATTCAAGAATTTTGTTTGCAAGTGTCATCTGCTTTTTATGTTAGATAAAGGGTTAACTAATGCAGTAATATTAAGATTTATTATTTTAATAAATATTATGTCTTCAAAATATTAAAAAAAAATTGATGAGCTCATTCCAATATGGGTGTTGCATGATATGGTTTTATTGAACTTGTCTTCAACCAATGCTTATCGGTACCTTGAGTGTGCAAACTTAGTATGTTTGAGAGCCTGACAGTTGCTCACCACTGCTTACTGGTTCTCTCATGGTATCCCAGCAGCTTCCTCCATCTGTAAAACTGTTCTGACACGAGGTGACACTGTCTGTTGAAAGAGTCATTAAATCCCAATAAAAAAAATTATGAGCAGTTGATTTTAACCCTTGAACCCTTTACCTAACACAAAAAGCAGACGACACTTGCAAACAAAATTCTTGAATAAATAATTTTTTTTCATTTTCTGCATCCAAAACATAGCTTATGACCCCTCATTGGAACGAGCTTGATGAGCTTGTAACAATGGGGGTCATAAGCTATGTTTTTGAGATAAAAACTGAAAAAGTAATGAAAATTGAATTGTATTTTTTTGTGAATAGCCTGGATGGTTTTGGCCATTACATGTATGTTAGGTAAACCCTCAATGGTTATAACTGGCCAGTGCAATTAAAAAAAAAAGCACCACTAAAATTTTATTTTTTTGATTTTTACCTAAAAAATGTTCAGGTCATAAGCATCAATTTGGATATAACAAATGAAGGGCTGCACGATATTCTAAACTGAATACCGGTATCGGTATTCAAAAGCATACCGCAGTATACCGGTACAGTACGTGGAGAGTGGATTGTAACTAAATCGCCTGCGGAGTGGAGTTATCACCCAAACTATAACTTTCAAATTTTGTATATATAGACTAAAAACACAAGCAATGTTTCAACCAATGCACCTCTGGGTTTAACCCTGAGGTCAGTTGGCTGAAACTTTGCTTGTGCTTTTTATGCTTTGCAACCAATTTGCAATTATTCCTTGGGTGGAATCTCCACTCTGTGGGTGATTTGGTGATAATACACTCTCCACGTACTGTATATGGAAAGACTGTTTAGATATCTTGAACATACGTACCACAATCAGGACTTGAGCTGTCACAGTCAGAATGAATTGGCATGCCTTGATGATGCAGTTCGAATAACTCTTTACCCAATGCAGACGATATCAAATTTTATTATTTTAAATAGTAGTTTATCAAATTTTCCAAAGAATTTCAGCAAAACATTATCATATAACCCCTCATTGGAATGAGCTGAATGAGCTCATTCCAATGAAGAGTCTATGATATGGTTTCATAGAAATGTTTTGAAAAAGTTTTTTAAACTGCTGAATTTGTATATTACACGGACAGATGTGGCCAATTTGTTGGGTAAAGGGATAATATATTTCATTTGGGACTGCAGCTACAGTTAAAACTAGAAGTCCTGTCATGAAATGCGCACAAATAGCATGTCGATCTGCGCGTTAATCTACGCGTTATGACCATAGTAAGGCTATCAAATTCTGTATACATATATATGGCCTGTGCATAAGCAATGTTTCAGCCAATGGACCTCCGGGTAACCTGGAGGTCCATTGGCAGAAACATTGCCTGTGTTTGCTATGAGTAACCAGGGGAACCTGCCGTGCTTTGGATGCAATTCGATATGGCAATTGTGCGCAATTCCTACGTGCAATTAAGCCTTGATAAGCGCACAGTTCGTGACAGGACTTCTAGTTTTAACTGTAAAACACACAACATCTTGTTCATTAAATTATGGGTAAATAAATGATTATGATAAACTGATATTTTTGTAATTACACCAGTATTCAATCAATGTATTGGTTATTAATATACCCTGCGGCCCTGAACAAATGGAAAAATTCAAATTTTGAATGTCAGTTTTTGTGTATAGCTTTGTGGGATATGACCTTTGTTGGTAAAGGATGAATGTAAGCTGAACACCCCCAAGATTTTTCGTATTATTTTTCATATTTTGATAATGTTTTAGTGCTAATCCGAAGGCCCTATTTTTAAGCAGAAGACCTTTGCTTTATATATTTAATCTTTTCTACCAAGCGGATGAAAAATTATACTTTCAAATTTAAGAAAAATAAATAAAAATATTAATCTGTTACATGCAAGCCTGCAAATAAGCAATTTGTTATTTGCACAATGAGGCCACCACAGGGTGAATTTGCTAATGCTGTTCCATACAGCGGGCCAATTTTAGGCTTGACACCTTGATTCAGATTGAGGCTCACAGTGGGTAAATTTAGTTATGCTAACCTGCTGTGCAGGGTAGCGTAACAAATTGCCCCTCTTGTGACCTCATTCTGCAGATTACAGTCTGCTTATTTCCAGCTTGGTCATAAACATTGCAGTTTCCAAAAATGAACATATTTCTTCATGTAATTAAGCATGTTTGGCACAAGGCTAGATATAAAATAAAATCTGATCACATTTTTTGATGGATTCTGTTGTACCCCTATAATCCAATAATAATAATATTTGGTCTTCCACTGATTTGTCGCTGTCATCTATTGAGGAATCCTACATCAACAAGCCCACCCCCCACCCCCTCCACTTTCCTTCCTAATCTCCAGACATTCAGTTGCAAACGGTTTCATAATTTTCACCCATTTGTGCTTTCTCGATCTCCACAACTACTGTTAAAACTAGAAGTCCTGTCAGGAACTGTGTGCTTATCAAGGCTTAATTGCACGTAGGAATTGCGCACAATTGCCATATCGAATTGCATCCAAAGCACGGCAGATTCTCGTGGTTACTCGAAGCAAACACATGCAATGTTTCTGCCAATGAACCTCCGGATCACCCGGATGTCCATTGGCTGGAACATTGCTTGTGCACAGGCCATATGTACTGAATTTGATAGCCTTACTATGGTCATAACGCGTAGATTAACATGCAGATCTACGTGCTATTTGTGCGCATTTCATGACAGGACTTATAGTTTTAACTGTATTGATTGAAATTTGAAAGGAACATCACATGTACATGTAGAATATTTTCTTGCATATCTGATTATCAGGGCACTATACTTTTGATCAGAAATATGTAATACTTGTGGTAATACTCAAAGTAGCTCTGTGAGTAACACAGTCTTTCGATTTTGTGATGAGCTGGTACTCTTGCATGTCATCGCACCCACAATTTTTACTTTTTGTGAGTAGACAAATTCACCCCTTGGTTCCAACTAGCGAGTGTTTAACCCATACCCAACAAAATGGCTGAATCTGCCTCGCAACATTCAAATATGCACAGTAGAAAAAAAATTCAACAAAACTATATCATGTGACCCAAACTTGCACCCAAATGTTTGTCTTTCCTTTTATACCCTACTTTCTGAAGCTCGGTGGCTCAGTGGTTAGAGCTTTGGACCAACAGTAACTGTGTTGTGCCCTTGGCCAAGACACTTAACTCTTTGCATTCTGCTGGTGGATATTCCTGCCCAGCACAGGGTTTCTCTTGTCTCTGAAATACGTGTAATTTGTGCGTATTTAATCATATTGCCTCCTGGTAAATGGAATGGATTTTTTCAGCAATGATTTCTTGTGTTACATTTAAATTAATTTTCATGAAATCTAGTCATGGCTGCTTTGAAGCAGCCATGACTAGATTGGATGAAAAATATCTAGAAAATACTCAGCAGGTTAAGAGTTAATCCTGATTGTCCACCATGGCACTGTATAGAACAGTACGACCGCTATGGATTCATCACTTTCAACGTGTGAGCAATATTAACACTGACACAATATTAGATTCCAAATGGTAATTACATGTATACAGTTAAAACTAGAAGTCCTGTCATGAAATGCGCACAAATAGTACGTCGATCTGCACATTAATCTGCATGTTATGACCTTACAGTTAAAACTAGAAGTCCTGTCATGAACTGTGCGCTTATCTAGGCTTAATTGCACGTAGGAATTGCGCGCAATTGCCATATCAAATGGCATCCAAAGCATGGCAGGTTCCCCTGGTTACTCATAGCAAACGCAGGCAATGTTTCTGCCAATGGACCTCCGGGTTACCCGGAGGTCCATTGGCTGAAACATTGCTTGTGCACAGGCCATATGTACAGAATTTGATAGCCTTACTATAGTCATAATGCATAAATTAACGCGCCGATCGACGTGCTATTTGTGCGCATTTCATGACAGGACTTCGGGTTTTAACTGTAGTAAGGCTATCAAATTCTGTATACATGGCCTGTGCACAAGCAATGTTTCAGCCAATGGACCGACGGCTAACCCAGAGGTCCATTGGCAGAAACATTGCCTGTGTTTGCTATGAGTAACCAGGGGAACCTGCCGTGCTTTGGATGCCATTCGATATGGCAATTGCGTGCAATTCCTACTCGCAATTAAGCCTTGATAAGTGCACAGTTCGTGACAGGACTTCCAGTTTTAACTGTAGGAATAATTATCAAAAATTTAATTAATTATGTCTCCCCTTCCCAGAAGGGAGACATATTGTTTTAGTGCATATTCTTCTTCTTCTTCTTCTTCTTCTTCTTCTTCTTCTTCTCATACAAACTTTGTCCAGGGTATAACTTTATTGTCTTTTGACCTAGACCTTAGATATTTGGCATGTGGATGTATCACCATGAGCCGGTGTGTTGCGTACCACTGTGACCTTCATGTGACCTTGACCTTTGACCTAAAGGTCAGATTTATGTGCTTTTTAAGTGAAATTTTGTCCTGGGCATAACTTTTTTGTCTTTTGACCTAGACCTTAGATATTTGGTATGCTCCATGAGCCGGTGTGTCGCGATATTTGGTATGATCCATGAGCCGGTGTGTCGCATACCATAGTGACCTTCTTGTGACCTTGACCTTTGACCTGAAGGTCAGATTTATGTGCTTTTTTGAGGGAAACGTCCAGGGCATAACTTTTTTGTCTTTTGACGTAGACCTTAGATATTTGGTATGATTGTCAATATTATTCATGTATATATAATTTGCAGTGCATTAAATAGAAAGGAAGGGGAGACATATGTTTTAGTGTGCTAAAACAGTTTCTAGTTAATATTTTGATGCTGATGATTTTTATTATGTGTACCCATACTATCATATGGTACACATAATGCCGGCATCCAGGGTGACCATCCATCGTTCGTCCATCCTTTGTCCGTCCGTCTGTCCATCTGTCCATCCAGCATCCGTATCCATTTCTTTGTCATTCGATAACTGGAAAAATATTGCCTGGATTGTCAAGTTACTTTATATTTGTGTTCAGGTTACTGATGTGCCAAGCTGTATAGTTTTTGGTGTAAATCGGATAATTTGATCCTGAGATATTAACCCTTTATTCTTCAAATTGAAAATTCCTCCAATCCCTTTGGCATTCGATAACTTGAAAAATATTGCTTGGATTGTCAAGTTACTTCATATTTGTGTTCAGGTTACTGATGTGCTGAGCTGTATAGTTTTTGGTGTAAATCTGTTATTTTGATCCTGAGATATTAGCCCTTTATCCTTCAAATTGAAAATTTCTCTAATCCCTTTGGCATTTGATAACTTGAAAAATATTACTTGGATTGTCAAGATACTTTATATTTGTGTTCAGGTTACTGATGTGCCAAGCCGTATAGTTTTTGGTGTAAATCTGATAATTTAATACGAGATATTAACCCTTTATCCTACAAATTGAAAATTCCTCCAATCCCTTTGGCATTCGATAACTTGAAAAATATTGCTTGGATTGTCTAGTTACTTTATATTTGTGTTCAGGTTACTGATGTGCCAAGCTGTATAGTTTTTGGTGTAAATCTGATGATTTGATCCCGAGATATTAACCCTTTATCCTTCAAATTGAAAATTCCTCCAATCCCTTTGGCATTCAATAACTTGAAAAATATTACTTGGATTGTCAAGTTACTTTATATTTGTGTTCAGGTTACTGATGTGCCGAGCTGTATAGTTTTTGGTATAAATCTGTTATTGTGATCCTGAGATATTAACCCTTTATCCTTCAAATTGAAAATTCCTCCAAAAATGTTTTTGGTGTAAATCTGATAATTTAATCCTGAGATATTAACCCTTTATCCTTCAAATTGAAAATTCCTCCAATCCCTTTGGCATTCGATAACTTGAAAAATATTGCTTGGATTGTCAAGTTACTTTATAATTGTGTTCAGGTTACTGATGTGCTGAGCTGTATAGTTTTTGGTGTAAATCTGATAATTTGATCCGGAGATATTAATCCACTTTATCCTTCAAATTGAAAATTCCTCCGATCCCTTTGGCATGAGATAACTCAAAAAATATCAATACGATTGTCATGTTACTTTATATATTTATTCAGGTTATTGATGTGCTGTGCTGTGTAGTTTTTTATGTAAATCTGATAATTTGATCCGGAGATATTAACCCTTTATCCATCAAATTAGACACTCCTCCAATCCATTTCTATATGTAACCATACCTTGTATGGTGTACATTATGTCAGCATCTGTGGTGGCCCTCCGTCATACAGCTTTCTACTAATTGCGCGTATGGGTACACATCTGACGATTTCATCGGCCTATTTTTACCTTGTAAACTCATGTGTGGACATCACTGACTACACCTGGATTACAACCAGTCCATACTGTCTGTACTGTATAATTGAAGATGCCTTGGGATCGGGCAATCATTTTCTGAATTGAAAAAAAAATTGAGCCTATGTATGATTTCATTTTCACTTGTAACCGAAACTCGGGACCCGGGGCAAAGTAGGCCTGTATGGCTCCAAACTGTATTGGAGGACGTTTTGTTGGGAGGGGGAGGGGGGGACTTATCCTGCAGAATCCTTCATGACATTCATTGATAGACCTTGAAATACTCTGCTTCTCTTAGCTACCAGGGATTTCTGAGTAAAAGTGCTCGTCAATTTTACTGCCACAAACGCAAGATACCATAGGCTATATTTCCATAAAATAAAAGACGGGTGGAGTTAAGACTGAAGGCTTTAATACTTTTCGTTCTCAGTTTGATGCGCAGAGGATTTACACGCACAGACCAGGTCTATTCTTGTGCAAGTGTTGATCTGTTCACATCCATTTACGTCTCCACACACTTGTTTCAATTTTTTTTTTACTTTTGTCGATTTGAAAAAGGGGGGGGGCACGCTGGCTCAGTTGGTAGAGTTGCAGGCTGCAAGCCGAGAGGTCCGATACCCACCTGCGGCAACCGCGTTGTGTCCTTGGGCAAGACACTTCACCCCGATTGCCTACATGGGGGCACGATGACGCTGTGTACTGAGGCGTACTGCACGTCGATGGTGCGCATGTCTTCAACCAATCTACCCCTGCCTGTGCTGCGGTGCAGAGTTCAGAGTTACGATGTTGGGGAGCTGACAGCTGCTCGTCGTTGCTCGGTGGTTCTCTCCGGCTTCCTCCACCCGTAAAACTGTCACGGTCACGATTAGCCATTGTGCATAAGTATGTGACCTTAAACACCAATAAATAAAGGGGGGAGGGGGGGTGAATTCGGTTCCTTTAAGTACATGTAGCCTACTCTGTGTTTTCTTTGGAATTACGGTTATGGATTTAACCCTTGTTCTTGTGTTTCCATTTTGTCTGTAAAGTTAACTTTAATGTCACTGAACGTTCGATAAATTAATAGAACTTTTCGGATCCACGCAGCGTCAAATGTCAACATTGTGTCAGTCACGATATTTTTTATTTTTATTTCCGATTTCAATTGCATGTGAGATTGCTGCCTACACTGCCTCAGTCTGAGTATTTTCATTCTGATCACACGTTAGAGGTTGAATAATATTGCTTTTTTAAAATCTTTTAAAGTTTTTTTTAAATGCTGATGAGACTCAACCGGCCCACAAACTCGCTCAAAAGCCGATTTCTGAAACCCACAATATGATCAGAAATCTAGTTTACATGCGTTTCCCACGGCGTTTGCAAATGGGCCACAACGGCGTCTGTCGGTGGAGGGAAGGGTGTCAGAAACAATATCCACGTGTCTTTTAATTTTATGTTTTAATTTTCAAGTTTGTTTTATCTCCGGCGGCACTTCAAAAGAGTTACGGGAGCACATTGTTTTATTGGTAATCGAGACTTCCAGTGTAAAAAAAAGTCACTAATCTTTTTCACCCTTGAACGCGGTATGGACACGGTGATTTATTCATTCATAATTACACCGTGTGACACGGTGTCTGCCGGTGATTTTTTAAAAAACGACCACCGCGTTGGGTGTTTGAGACGTAATACACTTGGCACGTACTGTAGGTGTTTTAGTAGCTTGTGTAATAGCTGGAGTGGTTGCTGGTGGTTAGCATTGTAGTTGTGTTGGTTGGTGTCATAGTTACCGGTAGCAACAATACAACCTGGTGCTTCATTATTTAGGATTTTGCTGATGATGATTTTTATTACCTGGTAAACACATGTGTGGGCATTACTGCCTACACAAGAATTATGACCAGTCCACAGCAACTGTATTGTAATGATTTTATTCAGGCCTGGCTTCTGACTTTTAAAATAATAACCACTCAACAGCTCTGATTGACCAGTTAACCGTAATATTCTTGATACAGTGGAGCCCACTTAATTGGATATCTCTTAACTGAATAACCCTGTTAATTGAATATAATTTCCCAACACAAAACCATTTCTCATACCTTCAGTATATATATTTGAATATAGGTTATAGAGTAAACTCCTGTTAATTGAATAAAAAATCTTGTAACCTGTCGAGAAATTACCTTGTCTCTCCCCAGTTTTCCTTTGTTTCAGACCTCTTTGGCCTCAGTACACCCAATAGAGGCATTTACTTTATTATATCTTGCTTGACAGAGGTCATGGAGCTCTGTCAAACAAGATATAATAGAATAAATGCTAAGTTTATCTGTAGAATACAGGGATGTGACTCAATGCCTGTTAATTGAATACTCCTGTTAATTGAATAATTTTCGTTGGCAAAGTGGCTATTCAATTAACAGGGTTCCACTGTATTAACATAATTGGCGAGAAACAATGACCACATAAAATAATTTGCACAAAAAGAAAGGACATAAGCTTCTGTGATTGTAATCAGGATATTCGATTTCAGTATTCAGTATTTCAGTATTTGACATGTATTCGAAAATCAAATCATATCAGACGAAAAATTTGAATTGAATTCAAAGATTCCCACTGCCCTATGCTGGCAGTCCTGGAAATAAGATGGGTGCGAGTGCAATTGCTGTCGTCAGCACCCGTGATTTTCTATTTTATGGCAGCTAAAAAATGCACTCGTTGAAAAATATTGTGGAGCACTAATATACTGTGAGGACATATAAATGTGTGTTGTTTTGAGAAAGCAGCACTCTGTGGCCAGTGGCAAGTTACTGTCATAATTCAGCAATTCCTTATACATTTAACCCTTTGAACACTAGTGGTATCTGCCATGCCAGTTCAATGGCAGGAATTAGAAGAGTCCATATTCATTATTTGGGGTAGACCAATCAATATTTTCAACGTGTAGCCTCGGGGCTGCACGTTGAAAATACTGATTGGTCTACCGCACACATTTTCTGAACAGCCATCCTATTTAATGATGTTATGATGTATCATGTTCCTGGCTGGAAAAGCAGCCGCTCGGGTTCAAAGGGATAAGGTTTCTGGTGTTTGGTGATAATATTCCCTCGAAAATTCATATACTAACATTTTACGGGTACAATTTACTCTTGTCTCTGATTTCGCGGGAGCTTAAAACTGCATCCGTCAATTTTGTTCATTTCCATCACCGTGCTGGTTATTGAAAGTGTCGTTAAACCCAATAAACAAACAAACACACCCTTCCTCCTTTTTAGACTTTTTCCTTCCATTAAAAAATCAATGAATGTATTGCAATCTTAGCTTTGTTCTTTATTTCAGATCTCTTCCATTTTTTATTTGTATTAACCCTTTACCCAACGTAACGGCCAAAACCGGCCAGCGCTATTCTCAAAAATCACCAATTAATTTTCATGATTTTTTCATTTTTTGTGTCCAAAACATAGGTTATGACCCCTCATTGGAACGAGCTCGTCGAGCTCGTTCCAATGAGGGGTCATAACCTATGTTTTGGAGACAAAAAATGAAAAAAAATAGTTATTCAAGAATTTTTTTGCAAGTGTCGTCTGCTTTTTATGTTAGGTAAAGGGCTAAACTGGTTGAATTTGTGTTTGATTTGGTCTTGTAGAATTTACACACTGATTGAATTAGTGTGTCACATAAAAGCTTTGTTAAAACTTTGGTGATGTGAGAAGGACAAGAGTACATAACACATTGTGTGAAATCATTTTGTTAGTAAACAGTCATGTGTTTTTGTTAAAAGCCATTAGAGATGCTAAGATTCTTTGAGAAACAATTTCTGCTCATGTCAAGTTTCTTTGTGGCCTTGAAAGGATTTACAACTTAACACTGTGATGAAATTTTAAATTCTTGTACTTTTTACCCTTTACCCAACATAAAAAATGGGCAGTGCTATTAGCAAAAATCACCATACAGTTTTCATTATTTTTTTTTTACTGTCTCCAAAACATAGCATACTAGTATGGCCCCGCATTGGAATGAGCTTGTTGAGCTTGTTCCAGTTAGAGGGCAATAAGCTTTGTTTTTGCCACAAAAAATAAAAAAATTTAGTTATTCAAGCATGTTGTTTGCAAGTGTTGCCTACCTTTCATCTTTGGGAAAGAGTCTTGTTTTCTCTAAGGCCCCACAAAGTAGATCTTCTGTTTCTCAGGCCATTTTTAGTAAAATTGCATGTGTGTGGGCGTTTTTAGCTCACCTGAGCAAAGCTAAGAGCTTTACTGATCACTTTTCATCCATCATCTGTCTGTCCGGCTTCCGGCGTTAACTTTACATAATCGTCTTCTCCTCAGAAGCTACTGGATCAAATTGAACCAAATCTGGCATGCATGTTCCTTATCAAATGTCAATTCAAGTTCAAATAAAGTTGCCACACCGAAAAGGGGCACCACAAGGGGAATAACTCTGATAGTATCCATATATTTGAATTTTTTTTTTTTAAAATTTTCTTCTCCAGAACCATCAATTAGAATCTTTTGATATTTGGTACACAACATCTCTAGGGGGGTGGGGGGGGGGGGGGGGTGGGGGGCATCAGATTCAAGTTTGTTCAAATCAAGTCCCTGACTTAATATTGGGGTTCCCTACTTAAAGTTAAAACTAGAGGTCTTGTCATGAAATGTGCACAAATAGCACGTTGATCTGCATGTTAATCTACGCATTATGACCATTGTAAGGCTATCAAATTCTGTACATATGGCATGTGCACAAGCAATGCTTCAGCCAATGGACCTCCGGGTAACCAAGGTCCATTGGCAGAAACATTGCCTGTGTTTGCTATGAGTAACCAGGAGAACCTGCCGTGCTTTAGATGCCATTCGATATGGCAATTGCGGGCAATTCCTACATGCAATTAAGCCTACATGTAGATAAGCGCACTGTTTGTGACAGGACTTCAGTTTTAACTATAGTGCAATATGCAGAAATTTCTTTAAAAATCTTCTTCTACAGATCCACCATTCAGAATCCTTTCATATTTGATATAAAACATCTATAGGGGGTGGGGGCAGATTCAAGTTTGTTCAAATCAAGTCCCTGACTTAATATTGGGGTTCCCTGTGGGAACCTAAATTTTAACTTTCTGCAATATGAGAAAACTTCTTCTGATCCACCAGTCAGAATGCTTTTGTATTTGGTATACAACATCTCTGGGGGGGGGGGGGGTGCAGATTCTAGTTTGTTCAAATCGCGTCTTCGGGTTAATATTTGGGCTCTCTTGTGGAGCCTGAATTTCAACTTAGTGCAATACATGTATGAGGAAATTTCTTTAAAAATCTTCTTCTTCAGATCCACCAGTCACAATTCTTTCATATTTGATATACAACATCTCTAGGGAGGGGGGGGGGGCAGATTCAAGTTTGGTCAAATCAAGCTCCTGAGCCAAGCTCCTGAGCTAATATTTGGTCAAATCAAGCTCCTGAGCTAATATTTGGGCTCTATGGGAGCCCGAATTTTAACTTTGTGCAATATGTGGAAATTTCTTCAAAAATCCTCTTCTTCCGATCAACCAGTCAGAATGCTTCCATATCTGGTATACATCATCTCTTGGGGGAGTCAGATTCACGTTTGTTCAAATCGGGCTCCTGTGTTAATATTTGGGCTCTATTGGAGCCCAAAATTTAACTTAGTGCAATATGAGGGAAGGTTAGGCTCAAGGTTGTTCAAATCCGTTCCTTGTTGTTTTACCATAAAATCTGCCTTTCAAACTGCAGTGATATAACAACCTTTGTAAGTTTGGCAGTGCTTGTTTACAGCTGATAGAATTGGAAGCAGTCTGGAAGACCTATGATGATAATCATCTGACATGGACACTAGAGTTTTGAATAAATTCATGACTTCATTCCTCTGTAGTGTTGATGAACCATGACTAACTGAATGTGACCCAAAATACTTCTTTGAATCACTTTGTTAGGTCAGCGATTAAGGCCTCTTGGGGCCGCTTGTTTATTTTATTTTTTATTTTTGTAATTATTTTTTTGCCATCAAAAGTTCATCTTCTTGTTTTATGTCTTAGGCCTCATAATCTACAAAGTATGGGTGGTGATGTATTTCGTCCCTGTAGTGCAAGAAGGCTTTGCAATGTTAAAACATTGCAAATCCTTGTTGCACTCAAGGAACAAATTTATCAATTTTATTAACTTGGGTAACATATCAGACATAAAACATTTAATTTTTATGTTTTTAAGTTTACATTGGTTGTAAAAAGAGAGGATGCTGCAACCAAAATGACCATGCAGGAGGGCCTGAGAAACAAATTTTTAACTTTTTTTAGGCCTAAAATCCTAGTGTTTTTTAATGCCCCATAATAACTATATTTTTGACAAGTTGGACATTTCCTTTACATTTCCAAAACATTCAAGAATGTAAATCTGGGGGAGGAGGCAGTTTCTTTCTCTTGCTATGCAGTATTTGGGCAGAGTACTATTACCTGACAGGTGGTATGTTCCAAGACCTCTGTATATGCATAAGATTGTCAAAGGATATGCTCTTTCCAATGAGGTGTAATAATAGAGACCTTTCACACAATGAACTTCAACTGATGAGAATTACGAATGGGGCACTCCCCCACTGCTAATTGTGTTCTTCCTATCAGCTGTCGTTTTCCCTTATACGTGTGTTATGATTTCTCATTAAAACATCTAGCTATATCATATTGCAAAAAGTTTGAGAGCATTTCTCTGTCACTTAATGTGGCGGTTCACTCTTAAGATAATGTCCTTAAACTGTAATTGCCATGTGGCGTAAATTTCCATCTCTTACTGGCAATCAAATCATTTGTCACCACGCAACATGAGAAAATTACAAAACACAGACTCAGAGTCGTCAATTCTGCAGAAAGAGTTTTTGACCGCCTGACTAATTTGTGACTACTATTTACCATCCTTAATTTTTATCAGTCGTCATTCATTATTAGTGTTCAACCGATTACCAAAAATGGTGGCTGACCGATTACCTGTTATTTGAGCTCACAATCGGCCGATTCTGATGCCGATTCCGATTGTAATACCGTGCACTACTGGACAAGTCGAGGCTCGAAAGAAGTACATTAAACTGTACATTTTTCACAGTATTAAACTTCGTTGACTGGGGTCGCAGTAAAATTACCAGTCGTGCACACTTGGGCGGTAAACGTGGCTCTCAGAGCCATGTTTACCGGAGCTCCACGTTTACTGCCCAAGTGCGTGCGACTGGTAATTTTACTGCGATCTGGGTCAATGGAGTGCTTTTCTCTTATGATCTGGCGATTGCCGCAAGTACGCCCAATTGTAAGCTTTACATGTCGTTTAATTTGTATGTCCCGTAAAGAGGCGTCTAGAAAGATTGAGATTAAGAATACACATTGTGATCGTATCTTTATTGAAAGGTATCATTGACATCATTTTACATTACATGTAACAATTGAACAGTTGCAGAAGATAATAAAATGCGGTTAATGAATCATCACAATCGGTTGAACAGATGTTCCAGGAGCCATTGCCGTTGTCATCTGATTGCCCACAATCAGCTGATTGTGGAGGCCGGATCCGATCATCGGTTGAACACTATTCATTATGCAAAAGGTGCCTAATCTGTTTATGAGGTAAAGATTGAAAGAAATTTTAATCATTTGATATTCATGTTTTGCCATCAAGCAATGATAACCCAGCTTGTGTGGAGTTAGTACTTTGGGGGGGGGGGGGGGGGGGGGGAGGGGGGGGGGAGTCAGACAATTACTCGCCCTGCAAGCTGGTTCTGTCTGTGTACTGTGACTTCCTCCACAGGCCTTTAAATTCATTTCTTTTGGGCACACCCTTTTTTGGGCACATTGAAATCAGAAAATACAGCCTTATACACAGAACGACACATGCGTGTGAATGGGTTGATCAATATGGCATGAGTGTCAGTGCGGAAGGATAATCTGAGAGGTCATAGGCCTTGAGTTTTATCCTTCCGCGATGACACAAGTGCCATATCGATTAACCTATTCACATGCATGTGACATTCTGTGTTTATTACATGCCTTCACATCTATAAAAACAATTATTAGAAGGACATTCAGCAATTCATTTGACAATTATCAACAGAAATAACACATTTTACTGCCAACCAAATTTGTGAGGGGAACCTGTGTTACTGTTTCGTCTCCTGAGTTCCAATGTGTTCTATGTGCCTACTGGCACATAGAACACATTGGAACTCAGGGGACGAATTTGATAGCCTTACTATGGTCATAACGCGTAGATTAACGTGCAGATCAACGTGCTATTTGTGTGCATTTCATGACAGGACTTCTAGTTTTAAATGTACTTCATGGATAATTGTTTTATTACCATTTATTGGAGAGTTCCTGTTACTGCAGAGCAAACAAGCTAACATTGTACGGTATTTATTTATTGGGATTTAACGACACTTTCGACAGCCAGGGTCACCTCATGTCGGAGAGTTTTACGGGTGAAGGAAGCCGGAGTACCTGGAGAGAACTACTGAGCAATGGCAAGCAACTGTCAGACATGCCAACATACTAACTCCACACAAACAGGGTTAGCATTGGTTGAAGACAAGTGCACCATCAACATGCAGTACGCCTTAGTACACAACGCCACCATGCCCCCACATGGGCAATTGGGATTAAGTGTCTTGCCCAAGGACACAACACAGTTGCCGCAGGTGGGATTCAAACTGAGCACCTCTCGGCTTGCAACCTGCATCTCTATCTACTGAGCCACTGCACTCCCAACATGTATGGTATAAAGCCACTATAGTGACTTTTAGGACTTTACAATAGAGCCGTGATAGTGGCTTCTAGCACTCAACCAGTTAAGAGATATATTTATTATTGAATCAGACTGGATGTCTAGCTTGTAGACAGTTCACCTGTATTTTTGACCTGATAAAAGAAGGCTGATTTATTGACTTTTTACAGCGCTGTATATTATTAAATATAAATAATTAATCCATATGTGAGCAAACACAAATCAACATTCCCACACTAGAGATGAGAGGTTCTGATTTTTCTGATTTAGTTTAAGTTTCAGCTCGGTTTCAGGAAAAAATCTAATTTCGGTTTAGTTTTTATATGTGCTAAGCACACTTAACCCTTAAAGGATTATTTTTTCTGACCTCAGAACAGGTACACTTAATATGGCATCATGAGGAGGTCCTGCTGACAATAGACAAATTACCTGTGCAGTGTTTTCTAGTCAAGTCTTGGCTGCCTTAACAGGCAGCCAAGACTTAACTAGAAAGCACTGCTGATCCATTAGACATATAATGACTGTGGAATGGTGGAAATTCAAGACACTTATCCGAGTCCTTATTCCCCATGTTGTTGCCAAATATTCACGACCAGGAAACAAAACTCCTTGCCAATGAAATAAGTAAAATTTGGACACATTTAACCAAATTTCTCCCTGTAAATTGAATAAACTTTTCGACCCACCAACGATTTCTTTGCATAAATTTATATGAATTTTTCAAATCTGGTCATGGCTGCTTCACTGAAGCCATGACTAGATTTGATGAAAAATATTTTGAAAATACTCAGTGGGTTAAAAATTGAGGCACCTTCAGCTCTATCCCACACACAAAAAGGATGTAAAATGACTGTGCCCCAGGAAAAACACATTTTGCTTTGGCGGTTTTGAATTGGCATTCTAGATTCAGGTATTCATTTTGATGAAGTATAGCATGTGGGCAGGAATTTTTGATATGACAGATTTTGTGCAGTTATGGCCCTTGTATACTTGCTTAACCCTTTACCCAATGTAGCGGCCAAAACTGGCCAGCGCTATTCTCAAAAATCGCCAATTAATTTCAATTATTTTTTTCATTTTTGTCGCAAAAACATAGGTTATGACCCCTCGTTTATCGAGCTCGTTGAGCTCGTTCCAGTCAGGCATCACACATGTAACACATTTTTGAGACAAAAAATGAAAAAAAATTAGTTATTCAAGAATTTTTTTGCAAGTGTCGTCTGCTTTTCATGTCAGGTTAAGGGTTTTGTACATAGTTTTCATAATTGGAAATGGGAGGGTGAACGAGAATTTGGTGATTTCAGTAAACGATTTTTACATGCTACTATTAAGTTTATTTTTATATTACAATGCATTGATACATAATTTGTTGTGTTATCAACATCACAGATTATTGTACAGTTAAAACTAGAAGTTCTGTCATGAAATGCGCACAAATAGCAGGTCGATCTGTGCATTAATCTGCACGTTATGACCATAGTAAGGCTACACAATTCTGTATATATGGCCTGTGCACAAGCAATGTTTCAGCCAGAGGTCCATTGGCAGAAACATTGCCTGTGTTTGCTATGAGTAAAAAGGGGAACCTGCTGTGCTTTGGATGCCATTCGATATGACAATTACGTGCAATTCCTACGCGCAATTAAGCCTTGATAAGCGCACAGTTCACGACAGGACTTATAGTTTTAACTGTATGTGATAGAAGAACAGATTCCTAAATCTATATGTGATGTGTCTGTGTGTTTATGTGTAGAAGTTACAAAATTATGATTTGACATCTTGCATGTTTCCACTCTACCATCTACCCTTCTACTAGCACATCCATCAATCTGTGACACAGGTGCATATTACAATTACAGAATGTATGTACATGTATCCTTGTTTGTGGAAAATCATATCAAACCTAATCTTTGTGATGATATTGAATTGAATCCCTGAAGCAGTCTTTCGATTTTGAAAATGGGAGGCATGCTATTGTTGAGTCCGGGCATAATTCATGGTGTATTAAAAAAGAAAATTTTTCTTATTTTAATTTTTTTAAACCATATCATGTGACCCCTCATTGAAATGAGCTTGATGAGTTCATTCCAATTAGGGGCCCACAGGATATGGTTTTGTTGAAATATGATTATTTTGTGAATTTTTTGCTTTCCACACAATCGGATGCAGCCGATTCGTTAAGTAAGGGTTATTTGCATACTAGGAGGAACCGAGGCGCGCTGTTGTCTACTCACAAAAAGTAAAAATTTCAGGTGCGATGGCATGCAAGAATGACATCTTGCATGAAAATCGAAAGACTGCCTTGAAGCTTAATCTGCAGGGCCCTGTCAGTAGGTATACCTTTGAGACATAATCAAGAGAGGTCCTGCAGTTGCAATTAAAGTACTGCTACCTACACGTAGAAGTGTGTGGTGGCTCAATGGTAGACTTTTGGACTTCTATGCTAGAGGTCCTGCGTTCATTCCCTGTCCGGGATGACCCGCATTATGTCCTTGGGCAAGGCACTTTAACCTGGTTGCCTACATGGGAGCACGATGATGCCGTGTACTAAGGCATACTGCACGTCTTCAACTGCTGTAACCTTGCTTGAGCGGAGCTTGAACATAGGCTGTTGAGGAGCTGTCAGTTGCTCGTCGATGCTCGGTGGTTCTCTCCGGGTACTCCGGCTTCCTCCACCCGAAAACTGTCACAGTCACGATTAGCCATTGTGCATAAGTATGTGACCTTGAACACCAATAAATAAATAAATAAATAAATAAATAAATAAATAAATAAATAATAACCTACACGTAGAAGAGTAATTCCATCAAAACACAAATACATTGGTCAGTATGGCATGAGTTAGTGAAAGAGCCTCTAGTTCTGTCCTTCTGCAATGGCATGAGTGCTAGCCTGAAAATAAGCAGACTGTCATCTTCAAACCGAGGTCTCCAGAGGGGGAATTTGGTGATGCACAGCAGGGTAGCATCACAAAATTTACCCTCTGTTAACCTCTGTCTGAATCAAGGTCTCAAGCCTAAACAGATAGATGAACCTAGAGGATAAATTGGCCCACTGTATGGGATAGCATCAGCAAATTCATCCTCCGGGGACCTCATTTTGCAAATGACAGGTTGCTTATATTGAGGCTTGCATGCGTGCTGTATTGATGAACACAATCAAACATCATGACATTTTGTGATTATTACATGTCTCTGATATAGAATCTATTAATTTTAAAAATTCAAACATCACACAGAGAAAATTTCAAACTTTAAAACTCTTTTGTTATTTATGGACCAAAGCGTTCGATTTATTGACTGTCACCACAGTTTCCAAATTGATCTGCGTCAGAATGTGACATTTCAATTGGCCAATTACAAAAATGAGCAGAGTTTACAGCTTCTGATGGATCCATGACATCAGGTGACAAAATAGTCTGTCAATGGAAATTCTATGGAACAAAGGTTCCATACGGATTTGTAAATAGGGAACTGGAGAAAAAGTCAAAGGTGTGTAATAAAATATTGTGGTCATATCGATTACTGCAATTTTTTTAAAACACCATTATGATATTTTTTCTCAAAATCTTTCAGCACTACAGTTAAAACTAGAAGTCCTGTCATGAAATGCGCACAAATAGCACTTTGATCTGCTCGTTAATCTACGCGTTATGACCATAGTACAGTTAAAACTAAAAGTCCTGTCTTGAAATGCGCATAAATAGCACGTTGATCTGCGCGTTAATCTACGCGTTGCAACCATAGCAAGGCTATGAACTTCTTGCATAAGGCCTGTGTGCAAGCAATGTTTCAGCCAATTGACCTCCGGGTAACCCGGAGGTCCATTGGCAGAAACATTGCCTGCGTTTGCTTTGAATAACCAGAAGCTGCCGTGCTTTGGATGCCATTCGATATGGCCGTTGCGCGCAATTCCTGCGCACAATTAAGCCTAGATAAGCACGCAGTTCGTGACAGGACTTCTCGTTTTAATTGTAAGCCTATCAAAGTCTGTACATATGGCTTGTGCACAAGCAGTGTTTCAGCCAGTGGACCTCCGGGTAACCCGGAAGTTCATTGTCAGAAACATTGCTTGTGTTTGCTATGAGTAACCAGGAGAACCTGCCGTACTTTGGATGCCATTCGATATATTAATTGCGCGCAATTCCTACGCGCAATTAAGGCTAGATAAGCACACAGTTCGTGACAGGACTTCCAGTTTTAACTGTAGTTTTGTAAGTGTTAGCATAGGAGGGGTCTTTGTATTGTGTTCTTGTAAAACAGTTAAAAAAAATTTATCAGCATGACTTTACATTCCAGTCCACTGGAGTGTAAACTCATGCCAAGAAAATTCTTATCTTCAGTAGCATAAACATGTTGAAGGTAATTTGAGTTGTCAGAATACTGTCACAATATTGATCTTAAGGGATCAAACAATTAAATTCCAATTATTTCTATTTATGTGTTGGAGATGTATAAGCCATCATACATGAACTTTTGATGGTGTCAGAAATCTATTATGTTATGAAAGCAGAAATTGCCTGAATTTTACTTGCTTTAACCTTTGCAATCTGATGTCAAAATGGTAAAGTTTTCTGCAGCAAATATTTCCCATAATGCACTTTGATATTTAACCGAACATACCTTTATTTGACAGAGCTCAGTGAGCTCTGTCGAACAAGATATAACTGGTTCAATTCACAGTTAAGCCTTTACCCAATGTAACTGCAAAAAACTGCCAGTGCTATTCACAAAAATCGCCAACTAATTTTCATTCTTTTTTCATTTTTTGCCTCAAAAACATAGGTTATGACCCCTCTTTGGAACGAGCTCGTTGAGCTCGTTCCAATGAGGGGTCATAACCTATGTTTTTGAGACAAAAAATGAAAAAAATTAGTTATTCAAGAATTTTGTTTGCATGTGTCGTCTGCTTTTCATGTTAGGTAAAGGGTTAAACAAGAGAAAAAACAGTGATGGGAGAAAATTGCTATACCAGAGTATTTAGGGTCAACTGCTTGGGTGCAAGGTCTATTTTAGAGAATAATGTTGGAAGCTCGTGTTGTCTTTAATGTTGGTGGTAAAATGCTGTTGTGTGAAACAGAGATTTCAAGACCTATAATTCGAGTCCTTTCCAACAATCTACAACTTGTTGACTTCAAACTGTTTGCCTCTGCACCATTTTATCAGTGATACACATGTAGCTGAAAAAAGTTGCATGAGACTGCATGACTGCACTGGCTGCTTTTTTGTCCATTACATTGGGTAAAGGTTTTTTTTTTTTTTTTTTTGTGATTTAATGATTGAATATGGCAAATGCAAATGTAAGAAGACATTTGTCTGAAGCAGAAATGTGGCGGGCTGTAGGGATGGTGGAACAAGGGGCTACCCATCGTCAGGTTAGTGAAGCCCTTGGTGTGCACCATACGGTGATCACCAGAGCCTGGGCAAGATCTCAGCAGTGTGGCACACCAGTAAGATGGCATGGTGGTGGCAGAGACAGGGCAACATCTGCAGCTGAAGACCAGTTTTGATCATTCAGGCCCGTAGGAACCGCCTTGCCACAGCAACCCAGCTTCGCAGTGACCTTCAGAATGCATCCGGGGTAAATGTTACGACGCAGACTGGCATCTGGGCAAGGTTGCACGAAGGACTGGTCTCCGATCGAGAAGACCATGTATTCGCATTCCGCTGTCCCAGAACCACCTCTATGCACAATATGAATGAGCCTTGGACCACATTGGACGGGCCAGAGAAGATTGGCGACCTGTCCTTTTTACAGATGAGTAAAGGTACTGCCTAGACCACACAGATAGGCGTTCTAGGGTATGGAGAAGACCAGGAGAGCGATTCCATGCAGTCAACATTGCTGAGCATGACTGCTGTGGTGGAGGGTCAAACATGGTCTGGGGCGGCATCAGCTGGGATGGACGTACTGAGCTCTGTGTCCTTGAATGTGGAACATTGACTGCACAACGCTATATTGATGAGATCCTGGATGTCCATGTCAGATTGTATGCAGGTGCAGTGGGTGATAGATTCATTCTGATGGAAGATAATGCCTGTCCTCATGTTGCCCATGCTGTCGGGGAGTACCGACAGAGGGAGGGAATTGAGCGTATGGACTGGCCAGCAAGATCCCCTGACCTCAATCCAATCGAACATGTCTGGAATGAGTTGCAGCTTGCAATTTCAGCCCATCCAGTCCAGCCAAGAAGTGTCCAGGAGCTTGGTGCCATGCTGGTCCAAGAATGGAACAACATCCCACAAAGGACCACCAGGAACCTGATTGGGAGCATGAGAAGGCGTTGTCAAGCTGTAATTAACTGTCTGAAACTCGATATTGAACCCATACCTTCGCTTTGTCAACTTTTTGGCATATTGAAAAATTTCCTCTTTTACCAATAATATCCATTTTCCATGGTTATCGTATTCAAAGGCTAAAAATAATGTCAAACACAAATAAAATCTAAATTTCCGTGCTTAAATCATTAAAGATATAATTAAATAAAAAATATATACACTTTTCATTACAATATTTCAACTAAAACGTAAAACAGGTAGTTGGATATACTTGGTGCTTAGCAAACTTTGAGTAGTATATTTCCATGGATGCAATAATATTAGATTCCAAACAACAATTATAGGATTACTCATCACAAATTTAATTAATGAAGCACTGGAGATTCATTAATTAAAATTTTGCTGATGATTTTTATTACTTGGTTAATGCACGCATAAAAATCACTTACTGCATGTGAATTACGACTATCCACTGCAGCTGTACTGTAAATAATTTACTAATTTTCACATGGATGTTGTCGCAAACCAGGGCTTTTTTGTTGCTGGGGGAAATAGATTCACGCCGCATATTTAGCCAAACTGAAGGGGTGTCGCCTGAATCCGTGCGTGAACGTATGTCTCACCGTGACGAACCCTCCCGTTTCACTTTTGTTGGGGTGGTTCTTATCCTGAAGGGATTAATAACTTTTCCTTGAAAAACATAAATCAACAGGGGTTCAATGAAAACAACAATTTTAATACATATATAAGAAAAATAAATATGATAATTGGTGACTTACATGGAATCCATAAGAATAAGAATACAAAACATCAATCACCCCCTCCCCACAGTTTTTGCGGGCCCGCATTCTCTGTTGTCGCTGGTTTTTTCTCCTCTTTGCTGGTATTGGTTCGTTGGTCACCTCTTCTCTTCATCCTTTCACTGCCGTCGCACGGCCACTAGCTTATTGTCACTTTACTTGATGTTTTTCACACAAGCAGTTGCCACCAATGGGCTTAAACTCCCCCTTCCGTTTGTCTCAGAATAATGTTCATACAGGCAAAGCCTACTCTGCCTATGTATGGCTTGCCTTCTAAAATAGGTAATGCTGTTTACCTAAATGAAAATAGCTCCCAGAGCTCATACTTCGTGTTTCTGATCCTACTTTCACATATGGCCACCGACTTGGCCCGCGACTGCTCCTATTCTAAATATGAGCTCTGTGGCTCCCCTACTTCACAACGTACCTATACTTTCACACCGATGTGGCACGTCCTCTAACCTATGGCATGGGATCTCCCCATCTACTTGCAACTACCCACAGCCTTACACACCTTCTGACTGGAATTATGTGGAATGAATTTTTCGAGAAATCCTCTGATTTTTATTTAGATAGCCAGAACATTTATTCTCAGTTAATCGCTTCTCTTGAACTTGCCCGCTTAGATCTATCTTAATTTAACACTCGCTTTAAAGTTCCTTTGAAAGACTCGCATTTTGGTATCTTTTGACATTTTGGAGACAGGATAGATGCGTAATATGGGTGTGTGTCCAGAACATATGTGATGCACTGTATTCTACAATTAAATATTAACTGGCTGTAATTACATAGATAACGATTACAGGAAAGAATACTGTCACTCTTACTATTGATCTGTTATCAGATAGCCCATGTGGCATTCAACAAATGCGCCCTAATGGACATTAAATTTCATGCTTAATTACTAAAGTTTAAGTTATTGATTGCCTGTTCAAGTGACAAATCGGTTCTCTGGGTCCATGATATAAACGCACATTCTTACACTTTGGCCCAAACGAGAAAAATTATCAAAGATATATACACATTTAAACAAGAAAATCCCAACTTTTTGCTGTCACCTTGACAGGTGTAGCCTTAACAACAAATGAAAAATGTACAGTACAGCTGACGTGGACTGGTCACTTTTCACGGGTGTGCAATATTTCCACAATATTAGATTCCTAACACTAGTTATAAGAATAATCATCAAACTAGATGGTGTCACTTGTGTGCAAAGCACACTATAGTGTATCCCCGCATTTGCATCCTTGACTTTGTATGAATGCTTGATACAAAGAAGAAATGTATTATATGACACACTAAAATCATATTGAGTGGCACAGGTGACACAGCTTCGTGCGCACCTACAGACTCCACTGCAACATTTGGGCATGGTTTTAGCGTTTCGAATTACATACATGTACCCTGGGAGCCTTTCGCCGGAAACAGTCTAAGAAAACATGAAAGTGGCAACGGTGGCACCCCAAAAATCCGAAACCTTCGTGCACATCTACAGACCCTACTGCAACTTTTGAGCATAGTTTTAGCATTTCAAATTACATACTCTGGGAGCTTTTTGCCGGAAATGATCTAAGAAAACACGAAAGAAAAACGGTGGCACCGCCACGTGGCATCTGAAAAATCTGAAACCTTTGTACGCATCTACAGACCTTACTGCAACATTTGAGCATGTGTTAAGCATTTCGAATTACTTACCCTAGGAGCCTTTCGCTGGAAACAGTCTAAGAAAACACAAAAGTGGCAACGGCGACACAGCCACTTAGCACCCCAAAAATCCAAAACCTTCCTACGCATCTACAGACCCTACTGCAACATCTGAGCGTGCTTTTAGCATTTCGAATTACATACCCCAGGAGCCTTTCGCCGGAAACGGTCTAAGAAAACACGAAAGTGGCAATGGTGGCACAGCCACGTGGCACCTGAGCAATCCGAAATCTTTGTGCACATCTACAGACCCTACTGCAACATTTGAGCATGGTTTTACCATTTTGAAATACATACTGTAGGAGCCTTTCACCGGAAATGGTCTAAGAGAACATGAAAGAGGCAACGGTAGCACAGCCACGTGGCCCCCCCCAAAAAATCCAAAACCTTCGTGCGCATCTACAGATCCTACTGCAACATTTGAGCATGGTTTTAGGATTTCGAATTACATACCCTAGGAGCCTTTCGCCGGAAACGGTCTAAGAAAATACAAAAGTGGCAACGGTGGCACAGCCACGTGGCACCTGAAAAATCCAAAACCTTCGTGCGCATCTACAGACCCTACTGCAACATCTGAGCGTGCTTTTAGCATTTCGAATTACATACCCTAGGAGCCTTTCGCCGGAAACGGTCTAAGAAAACACGAAAGTGGCATTGGTGGTGCAGCCACATGGCAGCTGAAAAATCTTAAACCTTCGTGCGCATCTACAGACTCCAATGCAACATTTGAGAATGGTTTTAGCGTTTCGAATTACATACCCTAGGAGCCTTTCGCCGGAAATGGTCTAAGAAAACACAAAAGTGGCAACGGTGGCACAGCCACATGGTACCTGAAAAATCGGAAACCTTCGTGTGCATCTACAGACCCCACTACAACATTTGAGCATGGTTTTAGTGTTTCGAATTACATACCCTAGGAGCCTTTCGACGGAAACGGTCTAAGAAAACACGAAAGTGGCAATGGTGTCGCAGCCAGGTGGCAGCTGAAAAATCCAAAATCTCCGTGCGCATCTACAGACCCCACTGCAACATTTGAGCATGGTTTTAGCATTTCGAATTACATACCCTAGGAGCCTTTCACCGGAAACTGTCTAAGAAAACACAAAAGTGGCAACGGTGGCACAGCCACGTGGCACCTGAAAAATCCAAAACCTTCGTGCGCATCTACAGACCCCACTGCAAGATTTGAGCATGGTTTTAGCATTTCGAATTACATACCCTAGGAGCCTTTCGCCGGAAACGGTCTAAGAAAACACAAAAGTGGCAACGGTGGCACAGCCATGTGGCACCTGAAAAATCTGAAACCTTCGTGCGCATCTACAGACCCTACTGCAACATTTGAGCATGGTTTTAGTGTTTCGAATTACATACCCTAGGAGCCTTTCGACGGAAACGGTCTAAGAAAACACGAAAGTGGCATTGGTGGTGCAGCCACATGGCAGCTGAAAAATCTTAAACCTTCGTGCGCATCTACAGACTCCAATGCAACATTTGAGAATGGTTTTAGCGTTTCGAATTACATACCCTAGGAGCCTTTCGCCGGAAATGGTCTAAGAAAACACAAAAGTGGCAACGGTGGCACAGCCACATGGTACCTGAAAAATCGGAAACCTTCGTGTGCATCTACAGACCCCACTACAACATTTGAGCATGGTTTTAGTGTTTCGAATTACATACCCTAGGAGCCTTTCGACGGAAACGGTCTAAGAAAACACGAAAGTGGCAATGGTGTCGCAGCCAGGTGGCAGCTGAAAAATCCAAAATCTCCGTGCGCATCTACAGACCCCACTGCAACATTTGAGCATGGTTTTAGCATTTCGAATTACATACCCTAGGAGCCTTTCGCCGGAAACTGTCTAAGAAAACACAAAAGTGGCAACGGTGGCACAGCCACGTGGCACCTGAAAAATCCAAAACCTTCGTGCGCATCTACAGACCCCACTGCAAGATTTGAGCATGGTTTTAGCATTTCGAATTACATACCCTAGGAGCCTTTCGCCGGAAACGGTCTAAGAAAACACAAAAGTGGCAACGGTGGCACAGCCATGTGGCACCTGAAAAATCTGAAACCTTCGTGCGCATCTACAGACCCTACTGCAACATTTGAGCATGGTTTTAGTGTTTCGAATTACATACCCTAGGAGCCTTTCGACGGAAACGGTCTAAGAAAACACGAAAGTGGCAATGGTGGCTCAGCCACATGGCAGCTGAAAAATCTTAAACCTTCGTGCGCATCTACAGACTCCAATGCAACATTTGAGAATGGTTTTAGCGTTTCGAATTACATACCCTAGGAGCCTTTCGCCGGAAATGGTCTAAGAAAACACAAAAGTGGCAACGGTGGCACAGCCACGTGGTACCTGAAAAATCGGAAATCTGAGCGTGCTTTTAGCATTTCGAATTACATACCCTAGGAGCCTTTCGCCGGAAACGGTCGAAGAAAACACGAAAGTGGCAATGGTGGCGCAGCCACATGGCAGCTGAAAAATCTTAAACCTTCGTGCGCATCTACAGACTCCAATGCAACATTTGAGAATGGTTTTAGCGTTTCGAATTACATACCCTAGGAGCCTTTCGCCGGAAATGGTCTAAGAAAACACAAAAGTGGCAACGGTGGCACAGCCACGTGGTACCTGAAAAATCGGAAACCTTTGTGCGCATCTACAGACCCCACTACAACATTTGAGCATGGTTTGAGTGTTTCGAATTACATACCCTAGGAGCCTTTCGACGGAAACGGTCTAAGAAAACACGAAAGTGGCAATGGTGGCGCAGCCACATGGCAGCTGAAAAATCCAAAACCTTTGTGCGCGTCTACAGACCCCACTGCAACATTTGAGCATGGTTTTAGCATTTCGAATTACATACCCTAGGAGCCTTTCGTCGGAAACGGTCTAAGAAAACACAAAAGCGGCAACGGTGGCACAGCCACGTGGCACCTGAAAAATCTGAAACCTTTGTGCGCATCTACAGACCCCACTGCAACATTTGAGCATGGTTTTAGCATTTCGAATTACATACCCTAGGAGCCTTTCGCCGGAAACGGTCTAAGAAAACACAAAAGTGGAAACGGTGGCACAGCCACGTGGCACCTGAAAAATCCGAAACCTTTGTGCGCATCTACAGACCCTACTGCAACATTTGAGCATGGTTTTAACATTTCGAATTACATACCCTAGGAGCCTTTTGCCGCAAACGGGCTAAGAAAACACAAAAGTGGCAATGGTGGCACAGCCACGTGGCACCTGAAAAATCGGAAACCTTTGTGCACATCTACAGACCCTACTGCAACATTTGAGCATGGTTTTAGCGTTTCGAATTACATACCCTAGGAGCCTTTCGCCGGAAACGGTCCAAGAAAACACAAAAGTGGCAATGGTGGCGCAGCCAGGTGGCAGCTGAAAAATCCGAAACCTTCCTGCACATCTACAGACCCCACTGCAACATTTGAGCATGGTTTTAGCGTTTCGAATTACATACCCTAGGAGCCTTTCGCCGGAAACGGTCTAAGAAAACACAAAAGTGGCAATGGTGGCACAGCCACGTGGCACCTGAAAAATCTGAAACCTTCGTGCACATCTACAGACCCTACTGCAACATTTGAGCATGGTTTTAGCGTTTCGAATTACATACCCTAGGAGCCTTTTGCCAGAAACGGTCTAAGAAAACACGAAAGTGGCTACGGTGGCACAGCCACGTGGCACTCGAAAAATCCGAAACCTTCGTGAGCATCTATAGACCCTACTGCAACATCTGAGCATGGATTTAGCATTTCGAATTACATATCCTACGAGCCTATTGCTGGAAACGGTCTAAGAAAACACAAAAGTGGCTACGGTGGCACAGCCACGTAGCACCCGAAAAATCCGAAACCTTCCTACATATCTACAGATCATTTAGCAACACCCTAGTGTAATTTTAGAACTCCGAATTGCATAGGTTGGGACTATTCAGCAAAAAAGTGAAAAAATAACGCATTTTTTAAGTGGCTCCACAGAAGCCACCTGGTGGCACAAAAATTTAAAAGTTGTATTTTTGGGTTGCACAGACTCTATCGAACAACTGTAGAAAGTTACAGCATTTCGAATTACAAAACCGGACGTATGGAAGTACGGACGTACGGCCGTACGGACATACGGACATACGGACGTACGGACGGAGATCATGACAATATCCCCGCATTTTTTAAAATGCGGGGATAAAAATTAATTAATGAAGCACTGGGTACAACAATAAAAATTTTGCTGATGATAATTTTTATTACCTGATAATGTGTGAATTATGACCACTCCACGGAGGCTGTACGAGGCCTGGCATTCTTAAAAATGTAGGAGGGCAAAAAATCACTCCCCTCGCCTGGCCTAGGGGAGCGATTAACTCTCCTGAAGCTCACAAAAGCTAAAAATCGCAAAATGAAGTTTTACTCTTAATGAATTCTGCCTAGTGGGCTTTGTACATTTCATTTGGTGCTGCTAACAAGATAATGTCTGTGAGACTGCTGCACTGTGCCTTCCACACCTCCGGGCCTTGGCAAGGCCCAGAGGTGTGGGAGGGGTAGTGTGGCCGTCTTACAGACATCACTAACATACATGTAGCAGAGATTTGAAAAGATGTGGGTTTTAGGAATAGGTTGATATTTATCCCCACATTTGAAAAATTGCAGGGATATATTGATTGTCTCTGTCCGTCCATCCGTCCCTCCATCCGTCCGTCTGTCCATACGTCCATATGTCTGGGAATGGTTTCCGGCGAAAAACTCCTGGGGGTTTCAATTCAAAACATTGAAAGTGTGTTCATGTTCATTCATACTGTCTGTAGATGTGCATAAAGGTTTTGGATTTTTGATTCGGCCCTCGGGGGCGTAAGGGGCACCACTTGTGTCGTTAGAGGAATGGTTTCCGGCGAAAAACTCCAAGGGGTTTCAATTCGAAACATTGAAAGTGTGTTCATGTTCATTCATAGGATCTGTAGATGTGCATAAAGGTTTGGATTTTTGATTCGGCCCCGAGGGGCGCAAGGGGCACCATTTTTGTCGTTAGAGGAATGGTTTCCGGCGAAAAACTGCTAGGAGTTTCAATTCGAAACACTGAAAGTGTGTTCATGTTCATTAGTAGGGTCTGTAGATGTGCATAAAGGTTTTGGATTTTTGATTTGGCCCCGAGGGGCGCAAGGGGCACCATTTTTGTCGTTAGAGGAATGGTTTCCAGAGAAAAACTCCAAGAGGTTTCAATTCGAAACTCTAAAAGTGTGTTCATGTTAATCAATAGTGTCTAGATATGCATAAAGGTTTTGGATTTTTGATTCGGCCCTCGGGGGCATAAGGGGCACCACTTTTGTCGTTAGAGGAATGGTTTCCGGCGAAAAACTCCTAGGGGTTTCAATTCGAAACATTGAAAGTGTGTTCATGTTCATTCATAGGGTCTGTAGATGTGCATAAAGGTTTTAGATTTTTGATTTGGCCCTCGGGGGCATAAGGAGCACCACTTTTGTCGTTAGAGGAATGGTTTCCGGCGAAAAACTGCTAGGAGTTTCAATTCAAAACACTGAAAGTGTGTTCATGTTCATTAGTAGGGTCTGTAGATGTGCATAAAGGTTTTGGATTTTTGATTCGGCCCCGAGGGGCGCAAGGGGCACCATTTTTGTCGTTAGAGGAATGGTTTCCGGAGAAAAACTCCTAGGGGTTTCAATTCGAAACATTGAAAGTGTGTTCATGTTCATTCATAGGGTCTGTAGATGTGCATAAAGGTTTTGGATTTTTGATTCGGCCCCCGAGGGGCGCAAGGGGCACCATTTTTGTCATTGGAGGAATGGCTTCCGGTGAAAAACTGCTAGGAGTTTCAATTCGAAACACTGAAAGTGTGTTCATGTTCATTAGTAGGGTCTGAGATGTGCATAAAGGTTTTGGATTTTTGATTCGGCTCCCGAGAGGCGCAAGGGACACCATTTTTGTCTGCATTTATGAACCGATCTTCACGAAACATCTTGGGTACCTTTGTTATCACCTTGGGACGAGAACGAGTGTTTCTGGGTGCGGTCCAAAATTCAAGATGGCTGCCAGCAGCCATTTTGTACCAAAATTTGTGCAATCAGTCTTTTGTACAGAACTTATGTATGAAAGTTCTGATTTGAATAAATTTTTGTATGAATGTTTAGTAACATGGAATACATCACATATAGTACAGGTTTTTTTCTCGTGCAGAAATTATGCAATTTAGATGAACTTTGATTTATTCAATGCTACTTATACACTGTAAGTGCACATGTCAATACGGCTCGAACTAGAAGCTGTATTTATGAACCGATCTTCACAAAACTTCTTGGGTACCTTTGTTATCACCGATGAGAACAAGTGTTTCTGGGTGCGGTCCAAAATTCAAGATGGCTGCCAGTGGCCATTTGTACCGAAATTAGGTCCAATCAGTTTTTTGTCACAACTTCTACACAGCTCATATTTGTGAACTGATCTTCACGAAACTGCTTGGGTACCTTTGTTTTCACCTTGGGACAGGAATGAGTGTGTTTTGGGGTGCCTTTGTTATCACTGTGCTATGAGAACAAATATTTTGGGGTTCAGTCAGACCCACTCTGGGACTCAAAGATTTTTTTCTAGTTTAGCATCTGTCACCCACCTTTACAATACTTTACCTATACATTTGTTACAGGCAACGGTCAGTATTTATGTACAGACCGTTACAATACTTTATATGTACCTTTGTTATCAGGTCATTACCTAGATGTTTGTCATTGCTGTGTCACATACTATACATGTACATGTCTTTGTCTTGACAAGTTGAGCTACAGTGTCATTGACACTTTCATTTGTCGTTAGAGGAATGGTTTCCAGCGAAAAACCCCTAGGGGTTTCAATTCGAAACATTGAAAGTGTGTTCATGTTCATTCATAGGGTCTGTAGATGTGCATAAAGGTTTTGGATTTTTGATTCGGCCCCGAGGGGCATAAGGGGCACCACTTTTGTCGTTAGAGGAATGGTTTCTGGCGAAAAACTGCTAGGAGTTTCAATTCAAAACACTGAAAGTGTGTTCATGTTCATTAGTAGGGTCTGTAGATGTGCATAAAGGTTTTGGATTTTTGATTTGGCCCCGAGGGGCACAAGGGGCACCACTTTTGTCGTTAGAGGAATGGTTTCCGGAGAAAAACTGCTAGGAGTTTCAATTCAAAACACTAAAAGTGTGTTCATGTTAATCAATAGGGTCTGTAGAGGTGCATAAAGGGTTTGGATTTTTTATTCGGCTTCGGAGGGCGCAAGGGGCACCATTTTTGTCGTTAGAGGAATGGTTTCCAGAGAAAAACTCCTAGGGGTTTCAATTTGAAACACTGAAAGTGTGTTCATGTTAATAGGGTCTGTAGATGTGCATAAAGGTTTTGGATTTTTGATTCGGCTTCGAGCGGCGCAAGGTGCTACATTTTTGTCATTAGAGGGGTGGTTTCCAGTGAAAAACTCCTAGGGTTTCAATTCGAAACACTGAAAGTTTGTTCATCTTCATTAATAGGGTCTGTAGATGTGCATAAAGGTTTTAGATTTTTTATTCGCCCCCCCCCCCCCCCCCCCAAGGGGCGCAAGGGGCACCATTTTTGTCGTTAGAGGAATGGTTTCCAGAGAAAAACTCCTAGGGGGTTCAATTCGAAACACTGAAAGTGTGTTCATGTTAATCAATAGGGCCTGAAGATGTGCATAAAGTTTTTGTATTTTTGATTCAGCTTCGGAGGGCGCACGGGGCACCATTTTTGTCATTAGAGGAATGGTTTCTGGAAAAAAAACTCCCAGGGTTTCAATTCGAAACACTGGAAGTTTGTTCATGTTAATCAATTGGGTCTGTAGATGTGCAGAAAGGTTTTGGATTTTTGATTCGGCTTCGAGGGGTGCAAGGGGCACCATTTTTGTCGTTAGAAGAATGGTTTCCGGAGAAAAACTCCTAGGGGTTTCGATTCGAAACATTGAAAGAGTGTTCATGTTCATTCATAGGGTCTGTAGATGTGCATAAAGGTTTTGGATTTTTGATTCGGCCCTCAAAGGCGCAAGGGCCACCACTTTTGTCGTTAGAGGAATGGTTTCCAGTGAAAAACTTCTAGGGGTTTCAATTCGAAACACTAAAGGTGTGTTCATGTTAATCAATAGGATCTGTAGATGTGTATAGAGGTTTTGGATTTTTGATTTGGCCCCGAGGGGTGCAAGGGGCACCATTTTTGCCGTTAGAGGAATAGTTTCTGGAGAAAAACTCCTAGGGGTTTCAATTCGAAACACTAAAAGTGTGTTCATGTTAATCAATAGCATCTGTAGATGTGCATAAAGGTTTTGGATTTTTGATTCGGCCCCGACAATAATCACAAATGCGAATGTATGGATATACTATAGTGTGCTTTGCACACAAATGACAACCCTCTAGTTTCTAAGGCCAGGAGGGCTAGTTTTCGCCCTCCTTAATTTTTTTAAGGCGAGCAGTTGGCGAGCAAATAAATCGCTCTCTTGAAAATGCCAGGCCTGCTGTACTGTGTATCATGATAAATAATCAAAATTTGTTCCAACAGCTGGTATTATGCAGTTCTCATGAGAGACCCCTGATTACCCCTGTGCTCCCAAAAGGTTGCCCTCCACCATCACTTCTCTCCTCCTGGCATCAAAAACAAACTGCTTAACTGGTTGAGTGCTAAAAGCCACTATCATGGCTCTATTGAAAAGTGCCGAGAGCCACTTTAGTGGCTTTAGACTTTATGCATAAGCATGCTGTTTACTCAATAGTAGGAAAAAATATTTATATAAAAGATTTATTACAATTTATTGGAGACTGCCAATAGGCACTCTCCAAAAAATTGTAACAAAACAATTGTTTGTGAACAAAATCTCTCTAAACTAAACCCCTGCACCCCCCTGATGGTAGTATGGTATCTTTGAAAAAAATACTTGCGTTTCAAATCATCTTTGAAAAATCACCACCTGTCCTTCATTCCCCAAACTGATTTGCTCATACTCCAATTGAATCCTATTCTGTCACCTGTGTATTTTCGACTTTCGACATACATGTAGCTCATTGCATTTTGCATTGCACAGTGCAAATGCTCTTGTGTATTTCAGACCACTGCATGCTTCTGCAGTAAAGAGTGCGTTAAGTAACAAGTATTTTCTGTGCTATCAATTTTCCCCCTAAACTCCAGTGACCTTGACCTCAGTTTGAACAGCAGTGAAACACCAAAGGTGCCCCTCAAATACTGGCTTCTCCTTATCACGCTCACTGGCTACATTCAGAAAGCCATCTGATTGAGAGAGGGAGAGAGACAGCTTTTGCGATTACGACATTGTAGAGTCAAATTCTTTTTCTGAACCGATTGATTCCAACTGCAGTGGCAGATCCAGGATTCTGGGTTTGAGGGGGTGCTATATTTCAGTCATGAGTCATGATGCAAAGCATCACCCGACAATTGTAGCGGCAAGTTTGCAGTGAGCACAAGATGGGGTACCCTACTCTAGTCAGCAGGGTAAGGAGGTCTCAGAAAATGTTGGAACATGGAAGGTCAGTGCGGCTTTTGGGGTGCCCACCACTGAACAATAAATATTAGTTGTGTCGGGGAGGGTTAAGATCGCCCAAGTTCCATCACACTCCCTTAGAGTGTGCTCTGAAACCAGAGTGAACTTATACCTGACCCGAGTTCCTCATTCGCATTCCTCGAGGTGCTCGTAGCTTCTTAGATAAAAGGGGTGTTATGTAATTACTGATACAGAATGACGGTACAAAACAATTTATTTTCATATAAAAGAAAATTCCTAAATTTCTCACAACCATGTCCTTGAATATACACATTTCTACAACCCAATGATATATTTACAGTTCACAGTGTCCACCCGGGCGTCCGTTGTTTTACCGCTGCATCCCTTCTCGTTCTTCGCTCGCCTCTCCTCCCTGATGTATTGTCTATTGAATTGTTCCTTTCACGTGGACCGATGGGAAGGTCCTTAAACACAGTCTGGTCTCTGATACGGATCTTAATTAGTCTATCAACGCCATTCAACAACCTATACCAGTTTATCCACGCTACCTAACAACCTATAACAGTTCTCAATTTCTGCTACCAGACATTATTACACTGTCTGTTTGCCAACAGTTAAAACTAGAAGTCCTGTCACGAACTGTGTGCTTATCTATGTTTAATTGTGCACAGGAATTGCACGCAATTACCATATCGAATGGCATCCAAAGCACGGCAGATTCTCCTGGTTACTCATAGCAAACACAGCCAATGTTTCAGCCAATGGACCTCCATATGTACGGAATTTGATAGCTTTACTGTGGTCATAACGCACAAATCGACGTGCTATTTGTGTTATTTGTGTGCATTTCATGGCAGGACTTCTAGTTTTAACTGTAAGTTCAAAATCACCAGTTATTCCACTCTTCCACAATTTTGCATCTACGCTTGTCCCTGGCCTCCCCTGACCAACTCCTGTACCTTTCTCAACCTCTACCGTTCAGATCTGACCCCAATGTCTGCGAAAGATTCTGCACTTGGGGATGCAACGTGCATCCCATAGGTCGATAGATGTCGAACACAAACTGCTCATAGTGGACTGGTGGCTGCTCGGCTGTTCTTTCTATATTTAGCTCACCGAAGGGAGCTTAACTTATCACCGGCCGTCCATCGTCCGTCGTTGTGAACATTTTTTCAAACAACTTCTCTGAAACCACTGGTCCGATTTTCACAAAACTTCATGTGGATGTTCATTACTATATGGCAATTCATATTTGTTCAAATGAAATGGCCATGTCCCATGGGGGCTCTGTATGGGGCATAACTCTGATAACACCATATGAATTATAGAAAAATTATTAAAAAATCTTCTTCTCCAGAACCAGTGGGTAGAATCTTTTGTTACTTGGTATGCAGCATCTTGGTATGGATCTGATTCAAGTTTGTTCAAATCAGCCCCCTGGATTCATATTTGGGCTCACTATAGAAGCCCAAATTTGAACTTAGAGCATTTCAGGCAAATTTCTTAAAAAATCTTCTTCTCCAGATCCAGCAGGCAGAATCTTTTGATATTTGGTATGCAACATTGTGGGGTGGATCTAATTCAAGTTTGTTCAAATCGGCCCCCTGAATTCATATTTGGGCTCAGTATAGAGGCCCGAATTCGAACTTAGTGCATTTCAGGCAAATTTCTTAAAAAATCTTCTTCTCCAGATCCAGCAGGCAGAATCTTTTGATATTTGGTATGCAATATTGTGGGGTGGATCTGATTCAATTTTGTTCAAATCCGCCCCCTGGATTCATATTTGGGCTCACTATAGAAGCCCAAATTCGAACTTAGTGCATTTCAGGCAAATTTCTTTAAAATTCTTCTTCTCCAGATCCAGCAGGCAGAATCTTTTGATATTTGGTATGCAACATTGTGGGGTGGATCTGATTCAAGTTTGTTCAAATCGGCCCCCTGGGTTTATATTTGGGCTCAGTATAGGAGCCCAAATTTGAACTTAGTGCATTTCAGGCAAATTCTTTGAAAATCTTCTTCTCAAGATCCAACAGGCAGAATCTTTTGATATTGGGTATGCAGCATGCTTAGGAGGGTGAAATTCAAGTTTGTTTGAGCCAAGTCCCTGGGTTCATATTGGGCTCACTGTGGTAGCCCGAATTATAACTTAGTTCAAAATGAGGAATTTTCTTTAAAAATCTTCTTCTTCAGATCCAGCAGTCAGAATGTTTGGATATTTGGTATGCAGCATCCTTAGGGGGGTGAGATTCAAGTTTGTTCAAGCCATGTCCCTAGGTCCACATTTGGGCTCCCTGTGGGAGCCCAAATTATAACTTAGTCAATATGAGGAATTTTTCTTTAAAAATCTTCTTCAGATTCAGCATTCGGAATGTTTTGATATTTGGCATGCAGCATCCTTAGGGGGTGAGATTCAAGTTTGTTCAAGCCAAGTCCATGGGTTCATATTTGGGCTCACTGTGGGAGCCCGAATGATAACTTAGTTCAAAATGAGGAATTGTCTTTAAAAATCTTCTTCAGATCCAGCAGATGAATGCTTTTGATATTTGGTATGCAGCATCCTTAGGAGAGTAAGATTCAAGTTTGTTCAAGCCATGTCCCTAGTTCTATAAAATTTGTCTCTCATGACTTCATTCCTTTGTAGTGTTGATGAACCATGTCTAACTGAATGTGACCCCAAATATTTCTTTGAACCACTTTGTTTCAATCACTTTGCCCGGTGAGCGATTAAAGCCCCTTGGGGCCTCTTGTTTGTGTTTCCTCCACTTCTTCTTTGGAGGTGGAGGTGGCGATTCCTTGATTATTGGCAATGGAGGTTGCGGAGGTTGTGGTATCATCCTTTCTTGTACTTGTGCATATGCAAAGGCGCCGTTGGCTTTTAGTTTTGCTAGCTCTTCATCCAAGGACTCTTTTGTTGGTGCTGGCTCTTCTTCTTTGCCCATGATCTGGTTTTCCAGTTCGTGGGCAAACTTGCTTATTTCTTTCTCGTCTTCCACCTCAGCGTGGGGGTCCAAGCTTGAGATGGAAGTAGAGGTGGAGGCATTTGTTGACTGGGTGGTGTCTGGAGCTGCTTTTTCCATCTGGATGGATGAGTGGGTTTCCATTTCCTCTTCCTTCTGTTTACGGCTTCCTTCGGACTTTCTTCTCCAGGCCTCTAGGCACTTGGCGTCCAGGCGCTTATTGGATGGACTTTTCTTCTTTCTTTTGCATTTGACCTTTTCAGGGTCCTCTGGGTGTGGACCAGAGCCCGATTGGGCTAAGGTACTACCACTCCCCAGAGGGGCAGATGGTCTGGCTGCTGGCTTCTTTTGTCTCCTTGTTGGAGCCATTCCAGGTGGTATTGGAAAGTCCAGTATCACCTGGCAGGAATCACCAGAAACATGGATAGTCCAGTTTTTGGTGTTACCCACATCCAAACATGCTAGCATGTCAGATAGCTTCTGTGGTAGTTTCATTTTGCTGTGATTAGTGGTGCTAACAGAGAATCCATTTGAGCGTCCGAACAGATCGACAGTCGAATGTCTCTGTCTCAACCCAGTGTCTGAAAACACGGACCTTATATACTTTTAGGGCGGAAACCTATCACAAAGCTTACATTAAAGTGGTAATGTTACACTATTGTTCTTAAATCTTTTATCGAAACATGCCATAATATCTTACAACTAATTAAAAACCCGGACAAAGAATTAATCTCTTCACACCTTTGGGGAACGAATTTAACCATCTTGATTTTTGCCTGGAGAAGGATTAATTTACATCTGTGAACGTCATTGACACCAAGTGAATTTAACTATTTACAACTTGAATAATCCTTCTTAGTGAGGACTATGACATTCCAATTTGGCAACACCCACCACTAGGTCATGAATCAAACAATCACAAAAACTAATAAAAATATTTGACACTTGCCATACAATAGACACGCCCTATTGCCTGACACCAGCTTTCAAATTTTTAAAAAACAAAGCCAATTTATATCAGCTCACATTAGCCCTGTGAAGGAGCTAGGCCTATAGCTGTATTCATGTGGTACGGTATTATCGGTCCCTGCGGGAACTCCTGCAAGTGAAGCAGTGCCTGTTCACTGCGGTAAACAGGCTCTGTTTTAGTGGCAAAATAGGACCCAGTCACCAATGCTTGGGAGGTGAAACCCTCTCTAAAATAGGCAACATGGCTTATTAACGCTCACCCCTGGTCTTGAGTTGATACTCATGTTGTGGTCATGATTAGCCATTGTGCAAAACTATGTGACCTTAAACACCAATAAATAAATAAATACGGTATTAGTGGCGATAACATATGTACATGTACATACAATACATCGCGGATGATATTGTGTCCCATGTTATCAGTGTTTGTTAAAAAAAAACTTGAATTACAAAAATTAAGAGAGGCACATGCCAGGTGCTCCCCTTCTGGATCCACCCATGAACTTTGATAAAACTGATATTAGCGGGAATGAAATGCTTGCAATATCTCAAAATGTTTGCAATATACGCCCATGTAATGGACCGGATTGAGATTTTGTGTCCATTAGATGAAACTAATAGCTCATCTTTTTTTCTTCACTGAATGATGGTCATCATCTGGACAAAATGTCCACTTTGTGTTTTAGTGGTCATCCAATATTCATAGTTAAGATGTGTTTATACAACACAGATACATGAATTTCTAAACACAAAGTGCTGCAAACATCAATCTTTCTGTGTATTGATTATATGGGTATCATGTACAGCTTTTGAAAGCCAGTCTGTAAATATTTGAGTATCAATTGAATGGATGCTTCCAGTCATGCAGTTAGACAAATCCAGTAAAATGCTATTCGGGAAAATAAAACTTTGTGGTGAAGTGCAAACAGCATCATGTTTAACCTTGAAAGGCCTGATTCGACATAATTGGTCTATTTTTCCACTTCAGAACCACCAAGCAGTAGCAAGCAACTATCAGACTCTCCAACTTACTAACCCATCATGAGCTGAGTTACCAGCAGTTGAAGGCAAGTACAGTTAAAACTAGAAGTCCTGTCATGAAATGCACAGAAATAGCACGTTGATATGCGCGTTAATGTGCATATTATGGCCCAAAGTAAAGCTATCAAATTCTGTACATATGGCCTGTGCACAAGCAGTGTTTCAGCCAATGGACCTCCGGGTTACCGGAGGTGCATTGGCAGAAACATTGCATGTGTTTGCTATGAGTGACCAGGAGAACATGCCGTGCTTTGGATGCCATTCAATATGGCAATTGCGCGCAATTCCAACGCGCAATTAAGCCTAGATAAGCGCACAATTCGTGACAGGACTTCTAGTTTTAACTGTACAATGTACACCATCAGCATCAAGTTCACTTTAGCTGACACTGCCGGGAAAGGAGTGTAATCACTCTCACTAGCCATCACTCTCCTAAATGTTTCACTATGGGAGCAATTAATCACTCGCCTTCATGAGGTGTGCGGAAATTATGTCTAAACATCAAGTTATATATTGCATTTCAATCACCCCATTACCTGACCCAGCTAGGAGATGATACTTGCAAAACATTATCTCGCATAACTAAATTTTTTTCATTTTTTGCTCAAAACATAGCTTATGACAACTCATTGGAACGAGCTCAAAGAGCTCGTTCCTATGAAGTTCATAAGTAATGTTTTTGGAATGAAAAAAATGAAAATTGTATCGTCATTTTCGTGTATAGTGCTGGCCAGTTTGGGCTGTCGTGTTATCAAGGGGTTAAAATCACTTTCCTGAATTTTTCACTCTCGAAAAATCAAAATGAGGAGAGTGATTATTCACTCGCCTGTATTCTCTTCCTGACAGTCACTGCTTTAATACACAGCACCACCATGCCCCCCACTTATTGCTTGTTAAGTCTTAGTTGCCTGTACCCCAAAACCACAGTGCACATATGGTTGCCGTTTTGAATTCTTCCATCCAATTTCTGTCATCCTGTGTGAATTAAGGTAATGTTTGTGGCTTTTATTAAAAAAACATTAGACCAATTTCAGAGAAATTTGAGTGAATTGTTGTTCATAGAGTTACGTTTTGGTTTTGTTTAACTCTCTTCACTCTGATGTCAAAATATCCAAATTTCAAGTAGCCATTTTTTCCCATAATGCAACTCGAAATTTAACGAATTCAATCTTGTTTGACAGAGCTCAGTGAGCTCTGTCAAACAAGATTGAATTGGTTAAATTTCTAGTTGCAGTATGGGAAATATTTGCACCCATAATTTTGGATTTTTCGACATCAGTGTGCAAGGGGTTAAATCAAGTCACCCCTTCCAATAGGATTTAAAAAAAAAAATATTCATGATCTTGTGGATGAAATTACCGTATTTACTCTATGTATTGGGACAGCTAAAAATAATTATTTTCACAGGTGTCCCAATTCTTAGAAAATGGGGAAAGAACACAGCCTGGACTTGATATGATGCTGAATAAAGTTGTGTGTGATTCGTTTTCCATCACTATATATGAAAATCGCCATCAAATTTTTTTTTATATTTTCATTTTTTGCTTCCAGAACATAGCTTATGATCCCTCATTGGAACGCGCGCATTGCACTCGTTCCAATGAGGGATCACAAGCTATGAAAAATTTAAGTTACTCAAGAATTTTTTTTATGAGTGTTGTCTGCTACTATCGACGGGCCAACTGGAAACAAATCTCCTGAATGTCCCAAACTTTGAAGCATAAAAAAAATATAGTTTTCTGGAAAAAATGTGTGTCCCAAATCATAGAGTGTCCCAAAACATAGAGTAAATACGGTAGCTGATGTTTAGATTTCAACTTCCTTTTGAGATGTAGACTTAAGTTTATTCAAGGGCAGTTTGAAGGGCACAATTTTCAGATCTTGTATCGTACTATTGGGTCATAAAGACTTCATTCATGCCCCAAAAACATATTTGTCCAATCCTGTGGGAACCCGAGGAGCTAAAAGTAGAATTTTTAGCTCAACTTGACAAAGTCAAGCTGAGCTATTGCTGTGACTTCTCGTCCATCGACATACGTATGTACATACGTCCGTATGTACATATGTACATCCGGGTGTACGAACGTACGTCCACAGTTTCCTTTGGCACATTGCACAGGTTGCATTTATGATCAGATCGCTTTGAAACTTGGCATGCTTGTTTGGGGTGACCACTAGATGGGAGCTATCGATTTTCTTCCATTTCCATCAAAAATGTAGCCGCTGGCAACGACCTTTAAACTTAGTTTAGTCAGGCTTCAATATTTCCCTTTGGCACACCCTTCAGGGCACATTTATGATTGGATCACTTTGAAACTTGGTATGTATGTTCAGGGTGACCTCCAGATGTGAGGTATTGATTTGTAGCTCAACTATGGCGAAGCCAAATTTGAGCTTATGCCATGGTCCGTTTGTCCGTCTGTCCATCAACAATTGGATACGGCTCGGGTTACAGGCTGTATTTATGAACCGATCTTTACGAAACTTCTTGGGTACCTTTGTTATGACCGTGGGACAAGAACGAGTGTTTTTGGGTGCGGTCCGAAATTCAAGATGGCTGCCAGCCGCCATTTTGTACCGACGATGCAGAAATCTGTTTTTTGTACAGAACTTCCATATGAAAGCTCTGATTTGAATAATTTTTTGTACGAATGTTTAGTACCATGGGATACATCACATATAATACGGGTTTTTTTCTCGTGCGTAAATTATGCAACTTAGACTAACTTTGATGTTTTTTGGTGTTACTTTCAGCACTGTTTGTGCAAATGCCAATACGGCTCGGGCTAGAGGCCGTATTTATGAACCGATCTTTACAAAACTCCTTGGGTACCTTTGTTATCACCGTGGGACGAGAACGAGTGTTTTAGGAGCCCGGTCCAAAATTCAAGATGGCCAATGGCAGCCATTTTGTACAAAGTTTGGTGCAATCAGATTTTTGCACAGAACTTCCATATGAAAGCGCTGATTTGAATAATTTTTTGTGTGAATGTTTAGTACCATGGAATACATCACATATAATACGGGTTTTTTTCTCGTGCAGAAATTATGCAAATTAGATGAACTTTGATTTTTTCAGTGCTACTTACACACAGTAAGTACACAGGTCAATACGGATCGGGCTAGAGCCTGTATTTATGAACCGATCTTCACGAAACATCTTGGGTACCTTTGTTATCACCTTGGGACGAGAACGAGTGTTTCTGGGTGCGGTCCAAAATTCAAGATGGCTGCCAGTGGCCATTTTGTACCAAAATTAGGTCTAATCAGTTTTTTGTACACAACTTCTATACGGCTCAGGCTAGAAGCCGTATTTATGAACCGATCTTTACGAAACTTCTTGGGTACCTTTGTTATCACCGTGGGATGAGAACGAGTGTTTTTGGGTGTGGTCCGAAATTCAAGATGGCCACCAGCAGCCATTTTGTACCAAAATTAGTGCAATCAGTCTTTTGTACAGAACTTCTGTATGAAAGTTCTGATTTGAATAAATTTTTGTATGAATGTTTAGTAACATGGAATACATCACATATAGTACGGGTTTTTTTCTCGAGCAGAAATTATGCAAATTAGATGAACTTTGATTTATTCAGTGCTACTTATACACTGTAAGTGCACATGTCAATATGGCTCGGGCTAGAGGCTGTATTTATGAAGCGATCTTCACAAAACTTCTTGGGTACCTTTGTTATCACCTTGGGACAAGAACGAGTGTTTCTGGGTGCGGTCCAAAATTCAAGATGGCTGCCAGTGGCCATTTTGTACCGAAATTAGGTCCCATCAGTTTTTTGTCACAACTTCTACACAGCTCATATTTGTGAACTGATCTTCAGGAAACTTCTTGGGTACCTTTGTTTTCACCTTGGGACAGGAATGAGTGTGTTTTGGGGTGCCTTTGTTATCACTGTGCTATGAGAACAAACATTTTGGGGTTCAGTCAGACCCACTCTGGGACTCAAAGATTTTTTTCTAGTTTAGCATCTGACTGTCACCCACCTTTACAATTCTTTACCCATACATTTGTTACAGGCAGCGGTCAGTATTTATGTACAGACTGTTACAATACTTTATATGTACCTTTGTTATCAGGTCATTACCTAGATGTTTGTCATTGCTGTGTCACATACTATGCATGTACATGTCTTTGTCTTGACAAGTTGAGCTACAGTGTCATTGACACTTTCATTTTTATTTCCATAAAAAATTATTGTTGTTATCACCAACCTTTGAACTTATTGCATTTGTGCAGCAACTTATCCCTTTTGCACTCTCTGCAGGGTATATTTATGAATTTCCATAAAAAAAAGAGAGAAAAAAAACTTTGCCACAAGCAGTGACTTTCAGACTTAGTGCATTTGTGCATTAACATCTTCCTTTGGCATGCCTCAGAGGACACATTCCTTATCAGGTTGTTTTGAAACTTTGCTTATGCAGGGTGACAAAGATAGGAGCTATCGATTTTCTTTTCATTTCCATCAAAAACTGTTGCTGTTAGCAGCAATTTTTGAATTTATTGTATTTGTGCATCAACATTCTTCTTTGACATGGCCTACAGGCTGCATTTATCAGGCGATTGTTTTTGAACTTGGTGTGCTCATTTGGCAATACCTTTAGATAAGAGCTATTGATTAGCATTCATTTCTGTGAAAAAATTTGCCATTTACAATAACCTTTGAACTTACTGCATTTGTGTATCAGCATTCTTCCTTTAGCCAGTCTTACAGTTTACATTTAAAAATGCATGGATTACTCTGATGTTGTGCACACACAATGCTGTTATGTTGAAATTTCACCAAATAACATTGATACCAACGATCTTCAATTTTGCCATTTCACTTATAACTTACAGTTAAAACTAGAAGTCCTGTCATGAAATGCGCACAAATAGCACATTGATCAGCACGTTAATCTGCGTGTTATGACCATAGTAAGGCTATCAAATTCTGTATATATAGTCCGTGCACAAACATTGTTTCAGTATTGTTAAATACTTGAATTAATGTACATGTGTGGGAAAATATTCCTTTGCATTTTATTTTTCTGTTGAGGAGGTAAGGGCAAATAGAATGTGGGAATATTATCTTCATAATGCCAGATCACAATAAATATAAGGCAACAACCAGGCATTATTAAGGGGATAATGCTGCCTAATGACACACTTTATTATAGCCTGTTATGTAAATGATTTGGGGATCCATCCTTCCATCTGTCTGTCCATCCATCCATCTGTCTGTCCGTCGCCATATCTCAACTGTAGTTGGATGGATTTTTGACAAAATATCTGGCATCCTTGGGATGACCCGCTTCCAGCACATGAATGCTCACCTATTTTCACCTGAGTTATGGCCCTTACTTTGTCAAATTTTCAATACTGTCTGTCCATCTGTCCGGATCCATATCTAAGCAGTGAGTGGATGAATTTCAACAAAATTCAGTACGTGTTATCCTTGGGATGACCCGTTTCTCCCAATGCTGACTGGAGGTGCTCACACTATTTTATCTGGAGTTATGGCCCTTACTTTATCATATTTTCAATAGTTTTCTGTCCATCCCTATCCATATCTCAGCAGTAAGTGGATGGTTTTTATCCCTCTGAAATTTAAATTTCGAGAGGATATAATCGTGGTGCTGTCCCTCCGGTTATGTATGTTGATAGGAAGAACCCTATTTATTTTGAGGTCGTTGTGCCAAAGGTCAAGGTCACAGAGCCCTTGACCTTAAACATTTTACAGAGTTGGTTCTCTAATTGAAATTTTGCTTTCCCAATTGATACTAAACTTGGCCTATGGGTTGAGCATGATGAAAGGAAGAACCCTATTTATTTTTTGGATTATTATGCCAAAAGTCAAGGTCACAGTGATCTTGAAATTGAAATTTTATTGATCACAGCTGGTTCCTCTGGCTCTCTTAATTATTAAAATTATGCATTCCTGATCGAAACCCAACTTGGCATGTGGGTTGAGCATGATGAGAGGTAGAACCCTACATATTTTTAGGTCATTGTGCCAAAGGTCAAGGTCACAGCGACCTTGAACTGGAAATTTTATATGTCCCGATCGAAACCAAACTTGACATGTCATCATATACAGGTAATCTTCGTCTGTATCATTTTTGGGGGAGATTTGCCACTCTTGGTGACTACCTCTAGTTAATGAAATACGGTGTGCGATATCCTTGGGATGACCTGCTTCTGCTATATGTTGAAACGAGTTTCTTGCACTATTTTGACCTGAGTTATGGCCCTTAATATGTCAAATTTTCAGGGATTTTTCAAAATTCATTTATGCTTCCTCAGCCCAGCACTGCAGCGGGGGAATTACCCACATCCACCATATGTTGAATGGTGTTGCTCATACTATTTTCACCTAATTTACAGCCTTTACAAATTTTCATGGATTTAAAAAAAATTCATTTATGCTTCATCGGTCCAGCACTGCAGTGGGCAAATGAACGGCCTTCAGCAATAGCTCTTGTTAAATTCATGCATTAATATTAAAACTTAATAATAAGCCTTTCTCTGATTACTTTTTACATTAATAACTACTGTGTATATACATGTACATGTACACAGCTACAGATGACTTGACACTCTCAAGATAAAAATAAGTAGAGTTCTAAAGGAAGAATATACTTAAAACAACTTTAGGGTTAACCTGCTACAGATGACTTTACAGCGTTTCTATGTTATTGTTGGCTGCCTGTACAGACAGCCGACAATTATGTAAATATACAGAACCTCACATACATTTGAGTGGGTTAAGAATTATCGCATTTGATTGCTTTGGCCCAGGATATCATGTGATCTCTTTGGCCCAGGATATCATGAGAGAATGTGCCTCTCGTGATATCCTGGGCCAAAGCAATCAAGTGCGAGCATTCTTAACCCAATTAAACGTATGTGTGGTTCTGTATTTATCACACACCTCCCATGTAACAACCAGTCTACACGAAAATATAACTACAGTTAAAACTAGAAGTCCTGTCATGGAATGCGCACAAATAGCACGTTGATCTGCGTGTTAATCTGCACGTTATGACCATAGTAAGGCTATCAAATTCTATATATATGGCCTGTGTACAAGCATTGTTTCAGCCAATGGACCTCCGGGTAACTTGGAGGTCCATTGGCAGAAACATTGCCTGTGTTTGCTATGAGTAACCAGGGGAACCTGCCGTGCTTTGGATGCCATTCGATATGGCAATTGCGCGCAATTCCTACGCGCAATTAAGCCTTGATAAGTGCACAGTTTGTGACAGGACTTCTAGTTTTAACTGTAAAATCTCTTTTCAGCTGGATAATTTCCACGTTTCCTATGTTGTCAACAAGACATCACTGTTAGGTGGTGGGGTACCCACCCTAATCTGCTTTTTAATTTTCACGGTATTCAATTGGTCGAAACCAATTGACACCGATCAGTGTTATGATCACAATGATCAAACTTCAAATATTGACTAAACTACTGGAAATAACATAACAAAAAGTTTTCAAAATAGCTAATAAGTTTAGCACGCTCCATAAATATATGACCAGTTGTGGAAAATATTTGTCAAGGAATAAGCAGTCAGAATGTTATTTTTATTTTGTAAATTTTTCTTTCAAATCTGATTGTTTAAATATCCTGGGTAAACAAATCTAAATGAGGAACTTGGAATTTCCAAGTGATCATGCATTCAGCCAATGATGACATGATATATTTAGACGGGTTCCTTCTTTGTTTATGTTGGAAACGAAGTCAAATGTGTTTTGTATCGCCACATGTGCGATACAACTTTATTTTTATCGTACAGGAAGAACAGTGGAAATCCTGTGTTTTACATTAATAGGTGTGTGATAAAAACACTGTCAAGATAAAAGCATGCGGAAAGTAGAGTTCTCAAAGAATAATAACACTTCGGACAACTTTTTTAGAGCAATACAGTGGAGCCCACTTAATTGGATATCTCTTAACTGAATAACCCTGTTAATTGAATCAGGGTTTCCGCTAGGGGAAAATTTGTGGGTCCATTAGTTGAAAGGAAGTGAAACACAGACGCCGAAGGCATCTGCCAAAGGCACATGCGCATAGAGGGGAGGAGGGGGTGGGGGGGGGGTTGAGGGGGGGGGGTTCTTCTCCCAGGAAAATTTTTATTTTTAGGTGCACTCTGGGGGCATTCTGGTCGTTAAAATGCAGAATAATTGAAGTGGAAAATACCCGGTAGGTATTTTTTCCTCCTACAATTCTCTAAATTCCCACCGGACACACAATACTACATCTGGTCGGAGGTTTCATAAAAATACAAACCCAAGACAACACAAAATCCACGAATCCTGACAGTGACTGCGACGCTTGACCTCAATTTTTTTCATACAACCCGATATTCGAAAAGAACCATGATGCATCAGTGTGACATCATGCATGTGCAATTACGTCATTTATCGCTCGAAATAAAACCCAGTGATTTCGGACCAAACACGACAATTTGAGTCCGAAATTTTATAGGCAATGTTTAGGATTTGAACTTTGTTTCCCCCTCTCATCTGGAGGTTATAAAGTATCAGGTTGTCGCCAGTAATAGTAGGCATAGTATACAACATAATTATGCCTATATGACGTGGAAACAAAGGATCCTGAGTGTTGTTACGATACCGCATTGTACTCAACATTTTAACCATCAGCTTTTCTGAGTATGATCGGCAGGGGGAATGGGTCCAGTCGACGGACATGCAGCCAGTCTAGCAGAAACCCTGATTGAATATAATTTCCAAACACAAAACCATTTACCATACCTCCAGTACAAATTTGACCTGTTAATTGAATATAGGTTCTAGAGTAAACTCCTGTTAATTGAATAAAAAATCTTGTACCCTGTCGAGAAATTACACTGACTCTCCAGTTTTCCTTTGCTTATAGACCTATTTGGCCTCGGTATTTCCAATACAGACATTTAATCTATTATATCTTGTTTGACAGAGCTCATGGAGCTCTGTCAAACAAAATATAACAGAATAAATGCTAAGTTTATATCTAGAATATAGGAAAGTGACACAATCCCCATTAATTGCATACTCCTGTTAATTGAATAATTTTCATTGGCAAAGTGGCTAATTCAATTAACAAGGTTCCACTGTATAAAAGGTGTCAGTTTATGACTGTTTGGGGATTTGAGGGTTAACCTGCTACTTAGTTTAGCTTCTTACTTAGTTTTATATATCTTTTAATTGTTGAACACATTGGTGTAAAAGGTCACAATCTTGCTCTGTTCTATTGATTCTGCATTGTTGGTATATATTTATATATGACTGTTGTACCAGAGTATACTAGAAAATTAACTCATGCATACATACTGCTCCCTTTTCTTCCCATCATGAATGAAGAGCTATTCAAAACAGAAAAGAATTTAACATTATATGTATACATTCTTTATTGACCAATTTTTGAGTCGCAAGTGTATTTTACTTAGTACTAAAAATTCTTCACATTCAGATGATTCTCTCGGAGTTGTGATTAAGTTTGACTGTCATATTTTGTGTGTCAGAAGCCACATGGTATTATTGGATAATAATTCTTCTTCTTGGGCACAGGAATTCAAACAGCCACCTGTGAGTTTGTATCCCTTCAGAATTTTCTTTGGTTTTCAGGTTTTTGTTATTTTAGTTATAATTTTTTCAAATTTTTCAAAATATATCAACAAAACCCATATCATGTGACCCCCTCACTGGAACGAGTTTGATGAGGTCATTCCAGTTTGGCTTCATTAAAAATTTTTTAACATTTTTTATACCCCCCGCAAACAAAGTTTGGGTGGGGTATATAGGAATCACCGTCTGTCCATCCATCTGTCCATCCATCTGTCCATCTGTCCCGTCTGTCCATCCTTATAAGCGCAACTCCTCCTAAACCGTTTGAAGAATTTTCATGAAACTTTACACAATGGAAGAACTCCATATGAAGATGTGCATGAAGCAATATAATTCCGTTCTGACAGGCGCGGGGGGTATCACTTTGTGAGCTTGCTCACAGTACCTCTAGTTTTTGACTGCTCAAATTATAAATTACATGGATGGATGTGGCTGATTCATTAAATAAAGGATTAGGGGTAAGTATGTCATGTCCTTGGGCAAGGCACTTAATCCTGATTGCCGACATGGGGGCACGGTGGCACTGTGTACTAAGGCGTACTACACATCGATGGTGCATCTGTCTTCAACCAATGCTTACCCTGCTTGTGTGGTACAAATAGTATGTTGGGGAGTCTGACAGTTGCTTGCCATTGCTCAGTGGTTCTCTCTGGCTTCTCCAGCTTCCTCCACCCACAAAACTGTCTGACATGAGGTGACCCTGTCTGTTGAAAGTGTCATTAAACCCCAATAAATAATAATAATAATAATAATAATAATAAAAACTACCTTACTGGGAGGAAATGGGACTAGTGGACTGTATGGACTCTCGTCACTTAGTCTTTCCGCCAAAGGGGGCGAATGTGTTGTGTTCTCACTGTCAGAATGTGCCAGTGAGAACAAAATCAATCAAATAAACTTTATTGAATTGTTACCCTGATCCCTAATTTTCTGTCTCAATAGGTTTTGCAACTGATCTAGAACCCCCTGAGAATGATTAACCCTTTACCCAACCAATCGCCCGCATCCACCAGCGTAATATGCAAATTCAGCAGCTGAAAAAATAGTATTTTTCGAAAAATTTCAACAAAACCATATCATGTGACCCCTCTTTGGAACGAGCTCGTTCCAAAGAGGGGTCACATGATATGGTTTTGTTGAAATGTTTTGAAAAAAATTAAAAAATGATATTTAAAATAATAAATTTTGAAATCGTCTGCGTTGGGTAAAGGGTTAACTCCTTACATGCTGCTGGTAGATATTCCCACCCTAAGTGGGAAATCTCCAGCCACTAAAATAAGTCAAATTTGAGGATACTTAACCAAATTTTCCCCTGTAAATTGTGTAGACGTTTTTACCAAATGATTTCTTGTATCAAATGTTCATGAATTTTACATCAAATCTAGTCATGGCTGCTTCATAGCAGCCATGACTAGATTTTTTGAAAAATATTTTAAAATTACTCTGCGTTTTAAGAGTTAAAGGGAAGTAAATAGGCTGAACCCAATGGAGATGTTTGCAGACGTGGCTTTTTGTTACAGGTGGTGTCATACAAACTATCATGTTTATTTTTTCCAAGTTAAGGAGCCGGAAGTGTTGTTTACTATATGTTCATGTTCTTAACATATGGAAAAACCGAACCAAAACAGAGATTTTTGTCCTCAAACCGAACGGAATCTGAAGAATCAAAATCTCCCAGCTTTAATTTTTTTGTACATTTGTTGGCCTACTGCTTTTGTATTTACTTGTCAGTTCATTCTCACATTCTGAAGGTGTGGCTTTGTCGATATGAGATGCATGCATATGGGTCAGCCAATTGTAAATTGTGCCTCGGAAACTTATTCTCATGAGTTGGTTATGGAGAGACATGTGACTGTAGAAAACTTCCAGAATATCCAGACAGAAACATTTACACAAGAACTGGTGTCCCACTGGATATCAAAATTTGTTATCTTTATTGTTTTCAATTTTTAAAAAAAATTTCAATAAAACCGATTAGGGCTGTCACGATTAATCGATTAATCGATTGTTGATCGGTCATGGCGAAATCGATTAATATTTTTCGTTGTCGAATAATCGGTAAATTATATCCCGTTTTAGACATTTAATAATTAAAAGAAAATATGTTGAAAAAACTATTGTTTCTAAAGGTAAAGAGTGAAGATCATCTATGTTAAACCCCAAGAAGCTATTGGAAGCATTTGTCTTTCAGGTACATTCATCAAAGCTTGGATTTTCTGAAGTTCGCAACTGCCGACCGATCTTGATTATTACACTGACGGTTCAAAAGTTCAGAACATCAAAGCTTTGAATGTAACTAAAAGAGGATCGTCTTCGTTGTTTACTTGAGGTAGGTCAACTGACTTCAACTTCATTTTTATCGACTTCAAAGAGATGGAGATGGGGGTCATCTAGGTACGATCAATCGATTATTTGTGATGATTAATCGATTCCTAAATTAAAAAATCGTGACAGCCCTAAAACCGATATCATGTGCCCCCCTCATTGGAACGATTTTGATGAATTCATTCTAGTTAGGGGTTACATGATATGGTTTTGTTGAAATTTTGTAACATTTTTTTTCAACTCAGATTATAATTTTCACTGTTGGATGTGGCTCAGAGTCATCTAATAAAGTGTTATTTATTTATTAATTTATTTATTTGAGTATAACGACACTTTTGACATGCAGGGTCACCTTGTGTCAGACAGTTTTATGGGTGAAGGAAGCCGGAGTACCTGGAGAGAACCACCGAGCAATGACGAACACCTGTCAGCCTCGCCAAGGTACTAACTCCATACAAGCAGAGCTAGCATTCATTGAAGAAAAGTGCACCATCGATGTACTATATGCCTTAGTACACAGTGTCACCATACCTCCACATGGGCAATCAGGATTAAGTACCTTGCCCAAGGACACAATGAATTACCCGTGGCAGGGATCGGACTGGGAACCCTTCAATTTGAAGTTCAATGCCTAAACAACAGCCGCCCTTCCCGAAGTAAAGGGTTAAAAAAATTGTTAACTTAACCCTTTACCTAACATAACGGCCAAAACCGGCCAGCGCTATTCACAAAGATCGCCAATTAATTTTCATTATTTTTTCATTTTTTGTCTCTAAAACATATGTTATGAGCCCTCATTGGAACGAGCTCGTCGAGCTCGTTCCAATGAGGGGTCATAACCTATGTTTTTGAGACAAAAAATAAGAATAATAGTTATTCAAGAATTTTTTTTGCAAGTCTCGTCTGCTTTTCATGTTAGGTAAAGGGTTAAGGAAATTGTACGAAAAATTATTGAGTCTAGCTTTAATATTTTTTACTCAGAAAGCTCCTTTAATGTGATTTCATATTAGGCTGGGCTTTGTGGAATTTGTTTGTTTTGTTATAAATAGAACAATATAAACTTCATTTGTTATCTGTATGTGTGGGTTGGCTGGCAAAAAGTCTAATTTGTCATCTTAAAATGTGTATTACAAAAAATTAATGCCACAGGTTAAGTGTATATATATATATAGGTACAAGGATCTGTACGTGCAATTGCGAAGGTTTATCTCCATCTGTCTGCCTTTGATGTCTATGCATTTCCACATTTTTAAAGAGATAGAAGATTGAGCACCTTGGGTTAATATTGTTTCAGATGGAACTTAACCTTTTACCCAACACTGACGATTTCAAACTTTATTATTTTAAATATCATTTTTTAATTTTTTTCAAAAATTTCAACAAAACCATATCATGTGACCCTTCTTTGGAACGAGCTCATTCCAAAGAGGGGTCACATGATATGGTTTTGTTGAAACTTTTCTAAAAAATTTTTTTTTTCAGTTGCTGAATTTGAATATTACATGGGCGGATGCAGGCGATTCGTTGGGTAAAGGGTTAACCCTCTGTGCGGTGATGTCAAAATATCAACCTCCAAAATTTTTCATAATGCAACTGGCAAGTTAATCAATTCAGTATAGCTCTGTCAAACAAGATTGAATTGATTAAATTCCTTGTTGCATTAAAGGAGAAAGTTGCAGCTTGAAATTCTGTTATTTTGACATCAATGTGCAGAGGGATACAGGGTCTGTTTCATTTGTCTCCCATCATTGATGTCTTGGGGGCAAGCCTGAAAATAAGCAGACTGTCAACTCCAAAATGAGGTCCCCAGAGGGTGAATTTGGTGATGCTGGTAGCATCACAAAATTTACCCTCTGTGAACCTCAGTCTGAATCAAGGTTTCAAGCCAAAACAGAAATATGTACCTAGAGGATAAATTGGCCCACTGTATGGGATAGCATCAGCAAATTCACCCTCTGGGGACCCCATTTTGCAAATGACAGGTTGCTTATATTCAGGCTTGCTTGGTGGTTTGCTACCTTTGTTTTTTAAATTCTTCACATTTTTCAGTTTATATATGGACATTGACAAGATATTCAGCTTGCGAATCCATTCATCCATCTGTTTGTTTGTTCCTTTCTTCATCCATCAATCCATCAATTCATGGCTTACATCTCTACATTTTCATCCAATAACTGTTGACAGACTAATCAGAACAAAATGTTTTTTGTCTTAAGTTGAATTTGAGTTTGAAATATTTCGATATTTTTTTCAAACTTTTTGGCCAAAAAGCCATCATGTTTTGAAATAAAAATTTAGGATCAATTGATTTTTGACTTATTATTATAACTACATGTATGCAGTACAAAGCTAAAGTTTGAATTATCTTCGACACTTGACAAAGTCAGCAGAGCTTTTCTAATGCTAAGTTGTCCGTCATCCATCCATTCTATCGTCAACATTTTGTTTGTCCAGGCCATAACTTCTTAACCACTGAATTTTTTTCAAAAAAAACTTTATAACAATATTTATTTAATGCTCAGGCATCAATTCACGCTGAAAAATTAAGTCTTATTCCCCTGTCGGTCGGCAAAACGAAATATCAAAATGATATTTAGAAATCGATATTTCATCGTAGGTTCGGATGACGAATCACATGTACTTTAAACGAGTCAGCACATCAGTAATGAATTCCAGAGTCCCAAATACAAATGAATTCGAATAATTGATAGTGACAGTGACTAAATCAATTCATTAAATCAGCGGTTTCAAAGTTTGACTTTCTCATTCACCTTCCAGTGAAAAGCCGAAATCACTTTCAAATTTCTTCAGTTCAACTTCACACGTCTTCAGTGCATTGAGTTCAAAAAAAATAAAATGACGTGTCTTGTTATTGAAAATAAGAAAGTGGTGTTTTTTGTTATTGTTCTATTTCTTCGAAACACATTGCGATTATTTCAATTCGCCAGCCTTGGTAAATCGTAAAGTTAGGGGAGAAATAAGACGGGACTACTTTTTGTGCGGATATTCACACATTCCAATGGTTGGAGTTTGGTTGTTGTAATTTTTGTATGGACGCCGGTTCGGCACATAAATTTTGCGCCTTAATGGCAAATAAAGGCCACAAATTGGAGAGTTTGTAGTCATAGAGCATTAAATAAAAAGAAAATTCACGAAAATTTGATGAATACCGAAAATATCTCGTTCGTGGCTACAAGAAATATGAGGATCTTCACTCGCGACTGCGTCGCTCGTGAAGATCCTCATATTTCTTTGTAGCCACTCACGAGATATTTTCGGTATTCATCAAATTTTCGTGAATATCCTCAATGTATTATCAAAAGACAGTGTGTCACGAATTATAATAGGGTATGTGCCCCTCAAGGTCAAGGTCATAGGCCCTATGTTAAGGGTCACAGTTAGAAAAACTTTGACATTTAACTGGCACTTTTGTTCGGTCCATATAACTTGGTATGATTGATAGATCTTATTTATACTTAGTACAACTATTGCCCATGACTCAAAGGTGTGTCCTGACTTTGATCCAAGGTCATATCATCAAGGTCAAGGTCACAGACAGCAAAACTTTTATATTGTTATACAGCCCATGTCCGCTCCATATAACTTGGTATGATTGACAGATCTTATTTATACCAGGTACAATTATCGCTCATAACTCAAAGGTGTGTCACAACTTTAATCCAAGGTCATATCATCAAGGTCACAGGCAGAAAACTTTGCTATTGTTATACAGCCCTTGTCCGGTCCATATTAATTGGTATGATTGACAGATCTTATTCATACTTGGTACAATTATTGCTCATGATTCAAAGGTGTGTCGCGACTTTGATCCAAGGTTGTATCTTCTAAGTCAAGGTCACATGCAGCAAACTTTGCTATTGTTATACAGCCCTTGTCCTGTCCATATGACTTGATATGATTGACAGATCTTATTCATATAATCAAGGTCAAGGTCACAGACAGTCCAACTTGGATATTATCGGTGTGTCCCGACTTTGATCCAAGGTCAAATCATCAAGGTCAAGGTCACAGACAGCAAAACGTTTATATTGTTATACAGCCCTTGTCCACTCCATATAACTTGTTATGATTGACAGATCTTATTCATACTTGGTACAATTATTGCTCAGGACTCAGAAGTGTATCGTGACTTTGATCCAAGGCCATGTCATCAAGGTCAAGGTCACAGACAGCAAAACTTTGATATTGTTACACAACCCTTGCCCGGGCTGTATAATCAAATCTATGTGACAGATCTTGTTCTTACTTCATACAATTGTTACCCATAACCTAATGTTGTGTCATGACCTTGGCCCATTGTCATATCATGAAGGTTATGCTCTCATGCAGTAACACTTCAATCCTTGTCTTGTATTTAGCTTCCCCTAAAAGCACTGAACCTGGGCTGAGCTGTCTAGGCTGAGAGGCCTCTTGTTCAGATTTTTCAACTAAAATCTGCTTTAAAACGTTTTAGTTTCCAGCCAATACTTTTGAAAGGCTTTGCATAATGAAATGGTTTTTGGCATGCTTTTAACCCTTTACCTGATGAATCGACGCAGCCATCTGCATAATTTACAAATTTAAAAACCTACAGTTAAAACTAGAAGTCCTGTCACAAACTGTGTGCTTGTCTAGGCTTAATTGCGCGTAGGAATTGTGTGCAATCGCCATATCGAATGGCATCCAAAGTACGGCAGGTACTCATAGTTACTCATACCCAACACAGGCAGACTGTTTCTGCCAATGGACCTCCGGGTTACCCAGAGATCCATTGGCTGAAACATTGCTCGTGCACAGGTCATATGTACAGAATTTGATAGCCTTACTATGGTCATAACGCATAGATTAATGCGCAGATCGACGTGCTATTTGTGCGCATTTCATGACAGGACTTCTTTTTTAACTGTACTGGGATGATGGGTAAACTGTTGGTTGGATATTTCGGCTGATTGCAGAATGTATACCGATTAATCAGGAGCGCAGTGGCTCAGTGGTTACAGAATTGGATTTCAAAGTGAAAGGTCCATGGTTTCAGCCTCTCTGTATTGTATTCTTTGGCACTTAATCCCGAATTGCCCACATGGGAGCATGGTGGTGCTGTGTACTTAGTCGTACTGCACGCCAATGGTTAACTTGTCTTTAACCAATGCTAACCCTACTTGTGCGGAGTTAGTACATTGGGGCAGTTGCTCGCCATTGCTTGGTGGTTCTCTCTGGGTACTCCAGCTTCCTTCACCTGTAAAACTGTCCAACATGAGGTGATCCTGGCTGTCAAAAGTGTTGTTAAATCCCAATAAATAAATGAATATACCGATTAATCATCTTGTCTCTGGTGCTTGACCGGACATTTTTTGCAGATTTTAGAGTTTTTTAATGCAGTGTTAGACTTTTTTTGTAAGTGTGGACTTTTCTGACCTGTTATGCTATACATGTACATGAGTGGAGGCTAACACCGGTATGCTGTGGCTTTTATATTTCATATATGTATACAATGCATCAATATAAGTCAAAATTAACCCTTAGCGGACATTTTTTGCAGATTTGTAATAAACCTAGGTTTATTGAATGTCATGCGTTGGTGAGTTAATGGGGATGGACACCCCCTCTTGTTTTCATTCAGTTAACCCTTTACTCAACGTAAATGCCCAAAATGGCTAGCGCTATTCTAAAAAATCCCCCATTAATTTTCCTTTTTTATCTCAAAAACATAGGTTATGACCCCTCTTTGGAACAAGCTCACTTATATTTTGAGACAAAAAATGAAAAAAATTAGTTATTTTTATTTTTTATTCAAGAATTTTGTTTGCAAGTGTCATCTGCTTTTCAAGTTAGGTAAAGGGTTAACAGGTATTCACTCTATAACTCACATGTAATTAACACTTTAACAGGGGAAAATTGTACTAAAGGAGTGGTAAATGGTAAATAGTATAGGAGCCCAAATTTGAACTTAGTGCATTTCAGGCAAATTTCTTAAAAAATCTTCTTCTCCAGATCCAAAAATTTACATGCAATGAACAGGGTTATCCCATTAAGCAATAACAAGTAAAGTGGGACCCATGTACATGTACTGCATTGCATGCTTATGAGATGGGATATTTTACAAACAAGTCTTCACTTCTGACCTCTCTTTCAAATAGAATACCAGTGTTTCATCTGTCAAAATCAGTGCCAAGTGTTTCAGCTTATGTTTGAGAATTGTCTGTGCTCATTCTTTTGATACAGCTGTACATTTGTATTTTACATGTAAGTATGTATGTAAATTAATGGAATTATGGTATCAAAGGTAGTGCATAGCAGAAATTGATCTTCACAAGTTTGTATTATTCTGTTACATGAATGTCAATATTTCTGTTATTTCCTGCTTAACCCTTTACCCAATGTATTGGCCCAAACCGGCCAGCACTATTCTCAAAAAATGTCAGTTAATTATCTTTATATTTTCATTTTTTGTCTCAAAAACATAGGTTATGACCCCTCTTTGGAACGAGCTCATCGAGCTTGTTTCAATGAGGGGTCATAACCTATGTTTTTGAGACAAAAAATTAAAAAAAATAGTTTTTCAAAAATTTTATTTGTATGTGTCGTCTGCTTTTCATGTTAGGTAAAGGGTTAAAGCTATAATATATCTCTATTCATATTCAGTTTACAGTACAGTTGCCATGGACTGATCGTAATCCACACGTGGGTAGTGAAGTCCACGCACACGTTCACCTGGTAATAAAAATCACCATCAGCAAAATTATGTCTCCCCTTCCCAGAATGGAGACATATTGTTTTAGTGCATATTCTTCTCCTCCTCCTCCTTCTTCTTCTTCTTCTTCCCATACAAACTTTGTCCGGGCCATAACTTTTTTGTCTTTTGACCTACACCTTAGATACTTTGCATGTGGGTGTATCACCATGAGCCAGTGTGCAGTGTACCATAGTGACCTTCATGTGACCTTGACCTTTGACCTGAAGGTCAGATTTATGCGTTTTTTTTTAAGGGAAACATCACACAAACTTTGTCCGGGCCATAACTTTTTTGTCTTTTGACCTACACCTTAGATACTTGGCATGTGGATGTATCACCATGAACTGGTGTGCAGTGTACCATAGTGACCTTCATGTGACCTTGACCTTTGACCTGAAGGTCAGATTTATGCTATTTTTAGCTCACCTGAGCGAAGCTCAAGGGGAGCTTAACTAATCACTTTCTGTCCGTCGTCCGTCGTCCGTCGTCCGGCGTCCGTCGTCCGTCGTCCGTCGTCCGTCGTCGTCCGTCCGGCGTTAACTTTACATTATCGACTTCTCCTCCTAAACCACTAGCCCAATTTTATTCAAATGTTGGCTAAATGTTTATTACCTAATGCCAATTCAGATTTGTTCAAATGAAGTTGCCCCTCCTCCTGGGTGGTGCCACACCCCCAAGGGGCACCAAAATCTTTGTAAATCTTCTTCTCATGAACCAGCAGTAGCAGAGACTTGATATTTGGTGTGCAGCTTCCTTTTGAGGTGTAGACTCAGATTTGTTCAAGAGAAGTTTGTGGGGCTATACTTGACGTTGTTATGAGAGGGGCAAAATTTTTTGCCCCGCCCAAAATTTCTATTTTCCAAACCGAGAGGCTGATTTGAACCAAATTTTATGTGAGGGCTTATTGGGTCATGAGTACTTGATTTATGCCAAAAAAAATTTTCCCGCAGCCCCGTGGGAACCGCAGGAGCTAAAAATAGAAAAAATTTAAAACGCCCATATCTCCAAAACTGCACGGCACTGAGAATTTTTATTTGGTGTGCAGCTTCCTTAGGACCAACAGAAAGGATTGGTAAAAAAAAATTGCCATCGGTTTTATCATAGGGTACAGTTTCGGGACTTTGAAAAAGTGCTGAGTCAGCACTTTTTAACACTGTAGGCAATGGGAAAAACATTAAAAAATCTTCTCCAGATCCAGCAGGCAGAATCTTTTGATATTTGGTATGCAACATTGTAGGGTGGATCTGATTCAAGTTTGTTCAAATCGGCCCCCTGGGTTCATATTTGGGCTCAGTATAGGAGCCCGATTTCGAACTTAGTGCATTTCAGGCAAATTTCTTAAAAAATCTTCTTCTCCAGATCCAGCAGGCAGAATCTTTTGATATTTGGTATGCAACATTGTGGGGTGGATCTGATTCAAGTTTGTTCAAATCGGTCCCCTGGGTTTATATTTGGGTTCAGTATAGGAGCCCAAATTTGAACTTACTGCATTTCAGGCAAATTTCTTTGAAAATCTTCTTCTCCAGATCCAGCAGGCAGAATCTTTTGATATTTGGTATGCAACATTGTAGGGTGGATCTGATTCAAGTTTGTTCAAATCGGCTCCCTAGATTCATATTTGGGCTCACTATAGGAGCTTGAATTCGAATTTAGTGCATTTCAGGCAAATTTCTTCAAAAATCTTCTTCTCCAGATCCAGCAGGCAGAATCTTTTGATATTTGGTATGCAATGTTGCGGGGTAGATCTGATTCAAGTTTGTTCAAATCGGCCCCCTGGATACATATTTGGGCTTACTATAGAAGCCCGAATTCGAACTTAGTGCATTTCAGGCAAATTTCTTAAAAAATCTTCTTCTCCAGATCCAGCAGGCAGAATTTTTCATATTTGGTAAGCAACATTGTGGGGTGGATCTGATTCAAGATTGTTCAAATCGGCCCCCTGGGTTAATATTTGGGCTCAGTATAGGAGCCCGATTTCGAACTTAGTGCATTTCAGGCAAATTTCTTAAAAAATCTTCTTCTCCAGATCCAGCAGGCAGAATCTTTTGATATTTGGTATGCAACATTGTAGGGTGGATCTGATTCAAGTTTGTTCAAATCGGCCCCCTGGGTTCATATTTGGGCTCAGTATAGGAGCCCGATTTCGAACTTAGTGCATTTAGGCAAATTTCTTAAAAAATCTTCTTCTCCAGATCCAGAAGGCAGAATCTTTTGATATTTGGTATGCAACATTGTGGGGTGGATCTGATTCAAGTTTGTTCAAATCGGCTTCCTAGATTCATATTTGGGCTCACTATAGAAGCTCGAATTTGAACTTAGTGCATTTCATGCAAATTTCTTAAAAAATCTTCTTCTCCAGATCCAGCAGGCAGAATCTTTTCATATTTGGTAAGCAACATTGTGGGGTGGATCTGATTCAAGTTTGTTCAAATCGGCCCCCTGGGTTTATATTTGGGCTCAGTATAGGAGCCCAAATTTGAACTTAGTGCATTTCAAGCAAATTTATTAAAAAATCTTCTTCTCCAGATCCAGCAGGCAGAATCTTTTGATATTTGGTATGCAACATTGTGGGGTGGATCTGATTCAAGTTTGTTCAAATCGGCTTCCTAGATTCATATTTAGGCTCACTATAGAAGCTCGAATTCGAACTTAGTGCATTTCAGGCAAATTTCTTAAAAAATCATCTTCTCCAGATCCAGCAGGCAGAATCTTTTGATATTTGGTATGCAACATTGCGGGGTGGATCTGATTCAAGTTTGTTCAAATCGGCCCCCTGGATTCATATTTGGGCTCACTATAGAAGCTCGAATTCAAACTTAGTGCATTTCGGGCAAATTTCTTCAAAAATCTTCTTCTCCAGATCCAGCAGGCAGAATCTTTTGATATTTGGTATGCAACATTGCGGGGTGGATCTGATTCAAGTTTGTTCAAATCGGCCCCCTGGATTCATATTTGGGCTTAATATAGAAGCCCGAATTCGCACTTAGTGCATTTCAGGCAAATTTCTTCAAAAATCTTCTTCTCCAGATCCAGCAGGCAGAATCTTTTGATATTTGGTATGCAACATTGTGGGGTGGATCTGATTCAAGTTTGTTCAAATCGGTCCCCTGGGTTTATATTTGGGTTCAGTATAGGAGCCCAAATTTGAACTTACTGCATTTCAGGCAAATTTCTTTGAAAATCTTCTTCTCCAGATCCAGCAGGCAGAATCTTTTGATATTTGGTATGCAACATTGTAGGGTGGATCTGATTCAAGTTTGTTCAAATCGGCTCCCTAGATTCATATTTAGGCTCACTATAGAAGCTCGAATTCGAACTTAGTGCATTTCAGGCAAATTTCTTAAAAAATCATCTTCTCCAGATCCAGCAGGCAGAATCTTTTGATATTTGGTATGCAACATTGCGGGGTGGATCTGATTCAAGTTTGTTCAAATCGGCCCCCTGGATTCATATTTGGGCTCACTATAGAAGCTCGAATTCAAACTTAGTGCATTTCGGGCAAATTTCTTCAAAAATCTTCTTCTCCAGATCCAGCAGGCAGAATCTTTTGATATTTGGTATGCAACATTGCGGGGTGGATCTGATTCAAGTTTGTTCAAATCGGCCCCCTGGATTCATATTTGGGCTTAATATAGAAGCCCGAATTCGCACTTAGTGCATTTCAGGCAAATTTCTTCAAAAATCTTCTTCTCCAGATCCAGCAGGCAGAATCTTTTGATATTTGGTATGCAACATTGCGGGGTGGATCTGATTCAAGTTTGTTCAAATCGGCCCCCTGGATTCATATTTGGGCTTAATATAGAAGCCCGAATTCGCACTTAGTGCATTTCGGGCAAATTTATTAAAAAATCTTCTTCTCCAGATCCAGCAGGCAGAATCTTTTGATATTTGGTATGCAACATTGTGGGGTGGATCTGATTCAAGTTTGTTCAAATCGGCTTCCTAGTTTCATATTTGGGCTCACTATAGAAGCTCGAATTCGAACTTAGTGCATTTCAGGCAAATTTCTTAAAAAATCTTCTTCTCCAGATCCAGCTTCAGAATCTTTTCATATTTGGTAAGCAACATTGTGGGGTGGATCTGATTCAAGTTTGTTCAAATCGGCCCCCTGGGTTTATATTTGGGCTCCGTATAGGAGCCCAAATTTTAACTTAGTGCGTTTCAGGCATATTTCTTAAAAAATCTTCTTCTCCAGATCCAGCAGGCAGAATCTTTTGATATTTGGTATGCAACATTGTAGGGTGGATCTGATTGTGATTCATGAACGTATTTATTTGTAAAGTTGATAGAATCTTAGACAAAATTTGCAGAAAAGATCTACTATAGAAGGGGTGGTATCCAGGGTGAACCGTTTACCCAAATCTAGCAGTACTAATGCATTATTCACACAAATCTTCGTTCAAATTTTATGACCCCTCATTGGAACACACGCATTCAGCTCATTCCAACAAAGGTCATATGCCATGTTTTCGAGACAAAGGAATAAAAATTTTAGTTATTCATGAAATTTTTAGGCAACTGTTGTCTGTTATTCACATTGCTTCATGAAATTTCAGTACTTTTAGAAGTTACCTCAGTAATCAAGGGTTAATTCCCCTTAATTAAATGTCGCCTCTAAAAAACAACCACTTTGCATATCTTACCTTTTTACCAGCATAACTGCCAAAACTTGTCAGCATTCTTCGCAAAAATCGCTATTCAAATTTTAATTTTTGTCTCTTAAACATACATGTACTTATCGCTTGTAAATACCCCATTGGAATGAGCTTTTTGAGCTCATTCCAATGAGAGGTCGCACACCATGCTTTTTGAGTCAAAAAAGCAATTTTTTTAGTTATTCCAGAATTTCGTACGTAAAACACAGCTTTATGACTTCACATTAAAATGAGCTCTCTAAGCTTGTTCCAATCAACATTCACGCACTATGTCTTTCACACAAAAAATAAAATTTTCCATTTCTTCAGGAATTTTGTTTGCAAGAACACTCTTACCCCCCCCCCCCCCCCCCCACAAACACACACACACAAACACACACACACACACACAAACACAGACACACACACCTAAAAGTTCGTCAGCAAAAAAACAGTTACTTCAATTTTTAAATGCATTATAGGAACAACTTGCCTAATCAAATTTAAATACTTTTGCATCATTCTGTATCTAGAACAAACCATTTACCATATCTTTACGCAAAATTCTCCAGCATCATTCACAAAAAACACCATTATTTATATATTCACATTTCTGTCTCAAAAATATACCTGATCTTCCCATACCCCTATTGGAATAAGCTGTTTGAGCTTGTTCCAATGATGATAAAAAAAAATAAAATTTGTGAAAATTTTTGTTTTCTTGCATGCAAATATATACATGTAGCACATGGAAGATATCCACAGTTGGGGAGAGATGTCCAAGGCTATCTCTTCACATTCCTTGTTTGTGCTTCATGCTAAACCAGTTTGTCTGCAGAGATAAATTTGCTTTATTAAAAATCATTGGAGATTGGCCACACACCAATGATTTTAAATAAAACTAATTTTAGGTAACAAATGTTGAACTTCAAACAAAATCTATCACTCAACCAGTTAATGTTGATGAGGCATGACATGGTGAAGGTGACCTAAAATACTTCTTAGAGTCACTTTGTCAGGTGAGCGATTAAGGCCACGTGGGGCCTCTTGTTTAGTGGAAACAGTCTGGACCAGAACTTTTGAGCTCACCTGACTTTCAGTCAGGAGAGCTATAGTGATCACTCACCGTCCGTCGTCCGGCGCCCGGCGTCCGTCGTCCGTGAACATGGTGTTTGCGTCTTCTCCTCCCAAACCGCTGAACCAATTTAATTGATATTTGAGATAATAGTTTGTTATGACATCGCAATTTGATTTTGTTCAAATCAAGTTGCCCCGCCCGTGGGTAGGGCCACACCCAAAAAGTGTGCTGAAATCTTAAAAAATCTTCTTCTCATGAACCAGCAGTAGCAGAGACTTGATATTTGGTGTGCAGCTTCCTTTTGAGGTGTAGACTCAGATTTGTTCAAGAGAAGTTTGTGGGGCTATACTTGGCGTCGTTATGGGAGGGGCAAAATTTTTGGCCCCGTTCAAAATTTCTATTTTCCAAACCGAGAGGCTGATTTGAACCAAATTTTATGTGAGGGCTTATTGGGTCATAAGTACCTAATTTATGCTGATTTTTTTTTTCCCGTAGCCCCATAGGAACTGCAAGAGCTAAAAATAGAAAAAAATTAAAACGCCCATATCTCCAAAACTGCACGGCACCGAGAATTTTTATTTGGTGTGAAGCTTCCTTAGGACCAACAGAAAGAATTGGTAAAAAAAAATTGCCATCGGTTTTATCATAGGGTACAGTTTCGGGACATTGAAAAAGTGCTGAGTCAGCACTTTTTAACACTGTAGGCAATGGGAAAAACATTAAAAAATCTTCTTCTCCAGATCCAGCAGGCAGAATCTTTTGATATTTGGTATGCAACATTGGAGGGTGGATCTGATTCAAGTTTGTTCAAATCGGCCCCCTGGGTTCATATTTGGGCTCAGTATAGGAGCCCGATTTCGAACTTAGTGCATTTCAGGCAAATTTCTTAAAAAATAGTATAGGAGCCCAAATTTGAACTTACCGTAATGCATTTCAGGGAAATTTCTTTGAAAATCTTCTTCTCAAGATCCAGCAGGCAGAATCTTTTCAACATTGTGGGGTGGATCTGATTCAAGTTTGTTCAAATCGGCCCCTTGGGTTTATATTTGGGCTCAGTATAGGAGCCCAAATTTGAACTTAGTGCATTTCAGGCAAATTTCTTAAAAAATCTTCTTCTCCAGATCCAGCAGACAGAATCTTTTGATATTTGATATGCAACATTGTGGGGTGGATCTGATTCTATTTTGTTCAAATCGGCTCCCTAGATTCATATTTGGGCTCACTATAGAAGCTCGAATTTGAACTTAGTGCATTTCAGGCAAATTTCTTCAAAAATCTTCTTCTCCAGATCCTGCTGGCAGAATCTTTTGATATTTGGTATGCAACATTGTGGGGTGGATCTGATTCCAGTTTGTTCAAATCGGCCACCTGGATTCATATTTGGGCTCACTATAGAAGCCCAAATTCGAACTTAGTTCATTTCAGGCAAATTTCTTTGAAAATCTTCTTCTCAAGATCCAGCAGGCAGAATCTTGTGATATTTGGTATGCAGCATCCTTAGGGGGGTGAGATTCAAGTTTGTTCAAGCCATGTCCCTAGGTCCATATTTGGGCTGATTGTGGGAGCTCGAATTGTAACTTGGTTCAAAATGAGGAATTTTCTTTAAAAATCTTCTTTTTCAGATCCAGAAGTCGGAATGTTTTGATATTTGGCGTGCAGAATCCTTAGGGGTGTGAGATTCAGGTTTGTTAAAACCAAGTCCCTGGGTTCATATATGGGCTCCCTGTGGGAGCCCGAATTATGACTTAGTTCAGTATGAGCAATATTCTTTAAAAATCTTTTTTTAGATCCACTGGTCAGAATATTTGGATATTTGGTTTCAGCTTTTCTTAGGAGGAGCAGATGCAACTTGTGGAAATCAATTCTCTGGGTTGATATTTAGGCTACCATGTCAGGTGAGCGCCCTCAGGCCCCCTGGGGCCTCTTGTTTGTATTTCGAGTCAGGCTTTAGATATTTGACATATGGATGTATCACCATGAGCCAGTGTATAGCGTACCATTGTGACCTTCATGTGACCTTGACCATTGATCCGAAGGTCAGATTTGTGCTTTTTTCAAGGAAACTTTGTCCGGACCAAAACTTGTTTGTCTTTTGAGCCAGGCCTTAGATATTTGGAACGTGGATGTATCACCATAAGCCGGTGGGTCGCATACCATTGTGACCTTCATGTGACCTTGACCTCAAGGTCAAATTTATGTACTTCAAATAGGGAATAATTTTCCAGACCAGAACTTTTTTGTTTTTTGACCTAGGACTTGGTTATTTGACATGTGGATGTGTCACCATGAGACCGCACGTCGTCTACCTCGAGGACCTTCATATGACCTTGACCTCTGACTTTAAGGTCAAATTTATGTACTTCAAATAGGGAATACTTATCCAGACCAGAACGTTTTTGTTTTTTGACCTAGGACTTAGATATTTGACATGTGGATGTATCGCAATTAGACCGCATGTCACATGTAATCATGACCTTCATGTGACCTTGACCTCAAGGTCCAATTTATGTACTATAAATAGGGAGTAATTGTCCAGACCAGATTTCTTTTTTTTGGACATGTGGATGTGTCACCATGAAACTGCATGTCCGCTACCTTGATGAACTGCATGTGACGTTGACCTCTGACCTCAAAGTCAATTTATGTACTTCAAATAGGGAATAATTGTCCAGATCAGAACTTTTTTGTTTTTTGACCTAGGACTTAGATGATTGACATGTGGATGTATCACATTGAGACCACATGTCATCATGACCTTCATGTGACCTTGACCTCAAGGTCAAATTTATGTACTTTAAATAGGGAGTAATTGTCCAGACCAGATCATTTGTAGTGCATAAAATAGAAAGGAAGGGGAGACATATGTTTTAGTGTGCTTTCTAGTTTTAATTAATGAAACACCGGGTTGTACCTGGTGCTTCATTAATTGCTTGATTATTATACCTATTATAGTCCCATACGGGAACCGTAAGGGGACTATAGGATTGCACTTGGTCTGCTCTTACGAGAGATACATTGTGGGTCTATTCTTAAGTACAATCGACCATTCTGAGATTTTTTTTACGTTGTGGGGTTAACCCCACAAATCACTTGTGTTCTATGCACATAATAAGACGTTGTGAGTCGTTTAAAAATGAAGAGAAAATATGTACCCACAAGGGGGGTGTCTGTGGTCTGTTGTGTTTGTGTCTGTTATCTGTACTTAACCTGTTAGGTCACATTGTGGGTTGATTCTTAAGTATGGATAGGCCATTATGGGGTGTCTGCCAACCATTATGGGGGCATTCACCCCACAATGAACAGACACAAAAAAATTCACAATGTAGCTGGCATCTGTCTGTCTGTCCGTCCGTCTGTCCGTCCGTCCGTCCATCCATCCATCCGTCCGTCCATCTGTCCATCCGTCTGTCCATCCGTCTGTTTTTATATTACCACCTCTCCCTCCAACATGCTTTAAGCTACACCATTCATATTTGGTACATGGATAAATAGTTCTAAGGGGATGATGCAAGCTCAAAATGTTTTTTTCAAAATCCAAGATAGCGGAATGCCGGCCATTTTTGTTGTGTTTTTTAAAGCTTTTTTCTCTATTTTCATGTTACCACCCCTCCCTCCAACATGTTTCAAGCTACACTTTGCATATTTGGCACATGGATAGAGGGTTGGGAGGGGATGATGCACGTTCAATATTTTTTTTTTCAAAATCCAAGATGGCGACATGGCGGCCATTTTTGTTGTGTTTTTTAAGCTTTTTTCTCTATTTTATGTTCCCACCCCTCACTCCAACATGGTTCAAGCTACACTTTTCATATTTGGCACATGGATAGAGGGTTGTGATGGGATGATGCTTGTTCAATATTTTTTTTTCAAAATTCAAGATGGCACCCATTTTTGTTGTGTTTTTTTAAGCTTTTTTCTCTATTTTATGTTACCACCCCTCCCTCCAACATGGTTCAAGCTGCACCTTTCATATATGGTACATGGATAAAGGGTTGTGAGGGGATTATGCACACTTAATATTTTTTTTCAAAATCTAAGATCTGTCTGTCCGTCCGTCTGTCTGTCTGCTTTTATGTTACCACCTCTCCCTCCAACATGCTTTAAGCTACACCTTTCATATTTGGTACGTGGATAAATACTGGCGGTCTTTGTACTTCTTAAACTACTAACCTGAAATGCAGAGATGCTTATATACTCTAGTGTTTTATGTGACAAAAACACTTTATGTCACAAAAGCGCCGTAGAGTACTAGTACCACCTCGGTGGTCAAAACACTTGTTAGTGTTTGGAATCTAATATTATTGCATTTGTGGAAATATTATTGCCCATCCATGGAAAGTGACCAGTCCACAGTGGCTGTACTGTACTTGAGCATACATATCTGCTGACAGACGTTTATATGTATATTACCTTAACATTTCTGTATGAACTGTTGAGAGTTGTCATAGACCTCCTTAAGTTTCTCGAAAGTTCTTTAATTAACTTCTAGCGCTGTGGTAGTATTTAAAAATTTTCGTCATGGGCCCCATATTGCCCATACAGCATGAAAAATTGAACAAATTATATCTTGCTCAATGATAAATAGAGGATATGGAATAAGTGTTTTTCTCATATAATATTTATGAAACAAGTCTAAGAATTTTCCGTTTTGGCGAGCCTCTGGCGAGCCCAAGCGGAAAATTCGGACGAGTTTCATAAATATTATATGAGAAAAACACTCATTTCATGTTCTTTTTATGATATGACACACACACGCACAAATTAGCCACTTAGTATGACTTTTTAACCCATCACCTAACTTGAGTTGCAGACGGCACTTGGAAAAAACATCCTCCTATTACTAAAAATTTTCACTTTTTGCTTCCAAAACATAGGTTATGACCCCTCATTGGAACGAGCTCATCGAGCTCGTTCCAATGAGGGATCATAACCTATGTTTTGGAAGTGAAAATATAAAAAAAAATGAATAGCGTTTTTCTTGTAGGTAAAAGATTAATACAATATAACCCACCCTAAATAGGACAGGTAATGTAAATTCTCCCTACTGAAATTATGCAAATGTTACCCAGTTGTATTTTGTTTAGCCAATGAAATTGTCCAGTTTTGAAATTGACCAATGAAAGCTCCCAACTTGAATTATGCAAATTATGAAAATGTGGCCCAGTTTTATTTTGTTCAGTCAATCAAATTGTCTAGTTTTGAAATCGACCAATGAAATTGACGAAAGGCTTTATTTATCACTGATTAATATGAAAACAAAATATCAAATGTTTTAAAGTGAACAAAACGGACGAGTCATATGATAAGATATAAATATTAAATTCTCATTTACATTGTGGGAAAAATTTGCTTCTGAAAACTTTGGTATTTTAACATCAGTCTGCAGAGAGTTAACCCTTTACCTAACGAACAGAGATAGACAGTATTGGAATTTTGATTTCGGTGGATTTTCAGAATTTTTAAGGGGTATACTGTCGTATCTGCTCAGTATTCCATATCTGACTTGACTGGGAATGCAGTGGCTCAGTAGGTTGAGATGCAGGTTGCAAGCCGAGATGTCCTCGGTTCGAATTCCACCTGTGGAACTGTGTTGTGTCCTTGGGCAAGACACTTAATCCCAATTGCCCACATGGGGGCACAGTGACTTTGTGTACTAAGGTGTACTTCTCTTCAACCACTGCAAATCCTGCTTGGAGATAGAATGTTGGGGAGTCTGACAGTTGCTCGATGATTCTCTCTGGGTTCTCCGGCTTTCTCCACCCGTAAAACTGTCTGACACAAGGTGACCCTGTCCATCAAAGTGACGTTAAATCCCATTAAAAGGGGGGCGCAGTGGCTCAGTAGGTAGAGGTGCAGGCTGCAAGCCGAGAGGTCCTCGGTTCGAATCCCACCTGCGGCAACCGCGTTGTGTCCTTGGGCAAGACACTTCACCCCCATTGTCCATGTGGGGGCATGATGACGCCGTGTACTAAGGCGTACTGCACGTCGATGGTATGCATGTCTTCAACCAATCTAACCCTGCCTGTGCTGCAGTGCGGAGTTACGATGTTGGGGAGCTGGCAGCTGCTCGTCGTTGCTCGGTGGTTCTCTCCGGGTACTCCGGCTTCCTCCACCCGTAAAACTGTCCCGGTCATGATTAGCCATTGTGCATAAATATGTGACCTTAAACATCAATAAATAAATAAATAATCCCATTAAATACAGAAATCTAACTTGACTGGGATTTGCTGATAGTACCAAAGGGGGATTTATACACAGGAGAATACAGAATAAGTTATTCATGTATCATCCCACCACAAATGCCACTGCCAGTCAGCTGAACATTGGAATTCTTTTACCAGCATAAATCATATCTACCCTGTTCACTGTGGTAAACAAGCTATGTTTTACTGATAAAATAGGACTCAGTCACCAATGCTTGGGAGGTGCAAACCCTCTCTAAAATGGGCAACATGGCTTATTAATGCTCACCCCTGGTCTTGAGTTGATACTCATTTTGTGGTCAGAGTACCTTTTTCTTGTGATTTTTTTCCACTACTATCAGGATGATGCTTCATGCACCTCTTGGTCCTGTTAACTTTTGATACTTTTGTACATCTTATAATGTACGAAATCAATCAGCGCGTTGATACTTTTGTACGTCTTATGACGTACGAAATCAAACAGCACCTTGATACTTTGTGGTCATTTGTTTTGGGAAAAAATATGTGACCTTAACCCTTTGCCCAACATATAGGCCAAAACCGGCCAGTGCTATTCTAAAAAATTGCCAATTAATTGTCATTATTTTTTCATTTTTTGTCTCAAAAACATAGGTTATGTATGACCCCTCATTGGAACGAGCTCATCGGGCTCGTTCCAATGAGGGGTCATAACCTATGTTTTTGAGACAAAAAATGAAAAAAATTAGTTATTCAAGAATTTTTTTAGCAAGTGTCGTCTGCTTTTCATGTAAAGTAAAGGGTTAAACACCAGTAAATAAATAAATAAATAATCATATCTACAATAATTTTATGACTTGTTCCAAAACACCTTAACCTTCAAAGGCCTATTTCAGGCTTTTGCGATCTCAGAACATGTGCCATTAACATGCCATCATTAGGAGGTCCTGCTGATAATAGATAAATAACCAGAGCAGTGATTTCTAGCCAAATCTTGGCTGCCTTTACACAAAATCACTGCTAATCAATTGTACATGCACAGGTTGTTCAGTTAAAACTAGAAGTCCCGCCATGAAATGCGCACAAATAGCACGTCGATCTGCACGTTAATTCACACGTTATGTCCATACAGTTAAAACTAGAAGTCCTTTCACAAAATGCGCACAAATAGCACATTGATCTGCGCGTTAATCTACGTGTTATGACCACAGTAAGGCTATCAAATTATGTACATATCGCCTGTGCCTGTGCACAAGCAGTGTTTCAGCCAATGGACCTCTGGGTAACCCGGAGGTCCATAGGCCAAAACATTGCCTGTGTTTGCTATGAGTAACCAGGAGAACCTGCCATGCTTTGGATGCCATTTAATATGGCAATTGCGCGCAATTCCTACGCGCAATTAAGCCTAGATAAGCACGCATTTCGTGACAGGACTTCTAGTTTTAACTGTAGTAAGGCTATCAAATTCTGTACATATCGCCTGTGCGCAAGCAATGTTTCAGCCAATGGACCTCCGGGTAACCCGGAGGTCCATTGGCAGAAACATTGCCTGTGTTTGCTATGAGTAACCAGGAGAACTTGCCATGCTTTGGATGCCATTCGATATGGCAATTGCACACAATTCCTAGATAAGTGCACATTTCGTGACAGGACTTCTAGTTTTAACTATAGTCTTCTGGGAATTCAGGACAATTCCCCAGGTCCTTAATGGTAAACAAAATTGAAAAGAAAATTAGTCACTTCTTTCATGAAAATGAACCCTTCAACTGCTATCTGGACCTGACAGTCTAGAAAATCAAGGAGTGCAAAACAATTGTCCTCCTCAGATTGCTTGGGAGTGCAATTGCACCTGGAATTTTCAATGCATATACTTGTATGCTATTTTGATTATATTCAATTCAAGGTATTACTATTGTGACTGAAAATTTGTTCTACATCCACCTATGTAGTGGAAAAATTGGCACACACATCTTCACATTATTCAAAATTTGCATTCAATTCTTGTGTGACGCTTCTACACTCAAAATGTATCGAAATGCGACACAGAATGGGTCATGAATTATTGCGAATCAATGCAACATTGACAAATGGTAATAGATTTGAAAGGCAGTCCCAAACAGGTCTGGCATTCCAGAATATGAACTGGTGCAAAAAATTGCCCTCCTCAATTTTTTCTGGGCGTGCAGCACTCCTGCACTCCCAAAGAATACCAGGCCTGTTACAACCGATAAAGTTACAACGCCGCATAATGTTACACCAACGCATAATGTTACAAACAATGTAGTAAACAACCGATAACGTTATAAACTCTGCATAATGTTATAACTTTTTTCAACCCGTTATGTTATAAAAATTGACGCATAATGTTATAACTTTTTTCAACCCGTTATGTTACAACAAATTAACCGATAATGTTATAACTTCTGTATACTAATTCCAGTTACAGCAATTGTAGATGGACTTTACCACTTACCATTTATTGCCGCATAAAGGTATGTAATATTTATACTAAAGGTTTCTGCTCTGGTTAAGGCGAGGAGATACCCCCCCCCCCCCCCCTCCAATTCCTGGGTTTTATCATAGAATGACCTAGTCACGTTACATAGACGCGGATAATCCTGGTAACTCAATCGTGTGACGTCATTACCATAATCATCCAGTGCCCAACATGGTGAAGGCGGGGGTGGTGGGGGGAGGGGTGCTATTTTATCCGGTTGGTACGTTTACCAACATGCATAGTCTCCGCTTCCAGAAATGTAGTGTACCATAGTCCCCTGACGCCTTTGGGGATGGGCAAATGCCTCTGTTTCTGCTTGTTTTGGGCATCTAAAACTCATTTGTCGCATATTTCTTGGTCATAAGAATATCTTATTGTTCATTAATTTGACATTTTAACAACTAACAGTGAACAAAAATGAGGTGGAGTTAAAAGAGATCAAAAAGTTGGATGGAGAGAGGTACATATGGTGGATGCTGCGGGTTGGTAGTGTCGCACGGAACAAGAATAAGATGCGACACTGGGTAGGAAGAGGAATGGGGTTTAGGAGGACTGGAAGGGGTGGGCAGGGATTAGGCTGAGAAAGAGAGGAGGTCAATAATTAGTACATCAGAGTGACTGGGCAAAGAAAGCTATCTGAAAATGCTATAAGGGAGTTTTGCTAGACGGTATGATAATATAGATGGTGGAGATGTTGGAAGAAGTAGAAGTGATGAATTTGGGATTACAGGTTCTGGAAAAGGCGGAATCACTAGAACAGGCAGTATAGGGAGAAGGGGGAGGCTGAGGAGGAGGAGTTGTGTTGATGTTGGTGTTGTGGCGGTGTTGGTGATGGTGTTGAGTAGTTAAGTATGTTGAAAATGAGCCATTTTGTAGGACCCCGGGGCAGGACCCTGGGAAGTGACGTCATGTCACGTGGCTGGGCGGTCATGTTGGGTTGTTATGATAGTGCACGTGGGTGGCCATGTTGTGACGTCATTGTCATGATAATAGGTGGTAGGAGTGCGTGTGCGCAACGCGTGTTGTTATGGGGACACGTGCTCCGTCTCACCCTTAACAACCCGACAATAGATATCAAATTAATCCAAACAACCCGACAATCTTCAGAAAACTGACCCAAACACTCCAGAAAACACACCCAAATAAAGGTAGGATAGTATCCTTAATGAGGGTATGAGACGCATGAAGAGGTACACATTGCGCTCATTTTCATAGCTTTCATTTTGAGACGTATGATTTTGCGCGCATTGTGCTCATTTTCATAGCTTTCATTGCTTCATACGACGAAAAGGGTGATTCCGTGGGTTTAGTATCCTTAAAATATAGGATAGTATCCTTACCTAATGTCCGACCATATAATGGACGCGTAATTTATCACAGAAATGGGTTTATTACAATAATGGTATATATTATTTAAAGTCAGAATGGTCCAATTCTACACTGGGAACTGAAGAGTTCCCTCAAATACAGACCGACGGTCTCCACCTGAAACTGATGCCATGACAGTATAAATTACCAAAGATATGCTTATTTGAAGTTATAACATTATCGGTTAATTTGTTGTAACATAACGGGTTGAAAAAAGTTATAACATTATGCGTCGGTTTTTATAACATAACGGGTTGAAAAAAGTTATAACATTATGCGGAGTTTATAACATTATCGGTTGTTTACTACATTTTTTGTAACATTATGCGTTGGTGTAACATTATGCGGCGTTGTAACATTATCGGTTGTAACAAGGCCTGGCTATCAAGCCTTCATAAGTAGCAGAATGTAGGAAGATATTAACCCTCTGCACTCTGTCAAAATCGCAAAGTTTTCAGCAGCAAATATTTCCCACAATGCAGTCTGATATTTAACCAAATATACCTTGTTTGACAGAGCTCCCTGAGCTCTGTCAAACAAGATATAATTGATTAAATTCTTCGCAAATAAAACAAGTCAGTAGAGTTCAAGGGAACCTGTGCATAGAAATCCCATGAATGAGTCTGATAGGTACGCCTAACTGGTTTCGTTCTGATTGGAGAACTCGTCAGAGGCAAAGGTAACTTGTGGCTCAGCCTAATATACTATCTCGACTCAGTGTGGCGGATGCAGAGTGATGACATGTTTGACAAATGCTTGGGGTGTTTGTATTGGCATATAAATGTACTGATTTTGGTGAGAGGTACATCCAAAGTCGATGTATCGAATGACGTCATCCCATTGTTTCAATTGTTGAGTGGAGTTGCTTAAATTCATAGTTAAACAAGAGAAAAACAGAGCAATTAGAGATAATTCTGTTGCACTACCAGAATTCTAGGAGTTAAAATTCTGACAGTTTCAGTTTTCAGTGATGGGGTTGGTTTGGTTTTTTCGTATCCCCATGATATCGGTATTAATTCGTTTTTTGGTATACTGCACATTTCTTCTTAAGAATTCGATGTATCTGCCCTGGTAATTTATAAATTAAGCAATTTAAAAAAATTTCAACAAAACTGTATCACATGACGTACATCATTGCAATGAGCTTGTCAAGTTTGCTTCAGTGAGATGTCACGTGATATGGTTTTATTTAAATTATGTGAAAAATTTGAAAAAAACAAAATTAAAAGAACAAATTTTGATATCATATTGGTTGTTGTAAATTTGGGGGTTAAAAAATAATCACTGAAAGTGAGGTTCTGAAAGTGCTTGAATTTTCTTGAGAAATCCATCAGGAAATGTAGAGAGCCTCCAGTTAACATTTTGATACAAAGTATATGACCCCACAAGAAATTTTGCTGTGTGCACTTTTTAACACTTGAAAATTTGTGTGAAGTACATTTTAAAAAATTTCAAAGGGTAATTTCAGGGACCGATCAGGACTATTTAAAATACGCTCTAGCCTCGGAGCCTATTTTTTCAATTCATGCACCAGATTTCAACTTACGGAGTCACACTGCTGTTTGTAACACACACTGCAAGTATGTAATAGCTCTCATCATTTTCATTTAGTACACTATAGCAAACATTAATCTTCACTGTGGTTTCTGATCAAGTCTTGGCTGCCTATTTAGGCAGCCAAGACTTGATCAGAAACCACAGTGAAGATTAATGCTTGGTAATTAAGACTTGAAGTATTAACTTGAGCACTCTACAACAATGAAAAACGATAAACATATATATAATACATGTCAGAGTGTCTCTCTCGATTATCCATCGAAAGAATATCAAAATATGATCTGAGAAGTTACGCGCCAACTGAGAAGCCTATTTCTGAGATTTAAGAGCCAGGTCCTGATGTTTCAGAACCAAATACGCACTGGCGCATGCCCAGGTCGGTCCCTGGTAATTTGCATTTGATGTGTGGTGAGAAAATTAATGGCTGTTCAGGTGTTTTGAGTACTTTTGACCACAAGTTTTAGGAAAAATGAAGAACTCAAGTAGTATGTGTACTTGATAACATATTTTTGATTTGTGCTGTGGAGCACATTTGATGACAGAAATGTTTTGTTTTTTTTTCTTCCCCAAAGGACAGGTTATAAATTTGATCTTTCAAAATTTCAAGCTATAATTTATTTTAAATTAGTTTCAGCCAGAAGCCATTACTCTTGTGTTCCAAATAAAAGTACAGGTGGGAATAAAAGTACAGAGTGGAACATTAATCAGAATTAAATAAAAGTACAGACCCAAATAACAGTACAGGGTAGGAAATCCATTGAGGGACTTGGGGGAGTAATGTTAGTTAATTTTATCTGAAAGCTAACTTATTTTCCAGTACAGTGGAGCCCACTTAATTGGATATATCTTAACTGAATACCCCTGTTAATTTAATATAATTTCCCAACACAAAACCATTTACCATACCTTCAGTACATTTGACCTGTTAATTGAATATAGGTTATAGAGTAAACTCCTGTTAATTGAATAAAAAATCTGGTAACCTGTTGAGAAATTACCCTGACTCTCCCCAGTTTTCATTTGTTTATAGACCTATTTAGCCTCTGTACATCCAATACAGGCATTTAATCTGTTATATCTTGTTTGACAGAGCTCATGCAGCTCTGTCAAACAAGATATAATGAAATAAATGCTAAGTTTATCTCTAGAATACAGTAAAGTGACAAATCTCTGACAATCTCTGTTAATTGAATACTCCTGTTAATTGAATATTTTTCATTGGCAAAGTGGCTATTCAATTAACAGGGTTCTACTGTATTTCATTTATGAAGTCCACTGATGTAAGTGTGCATGCATCTCTAGATCTAGAGCTGGTCGTTTTAACCGAACCGAACCGAAACCGAAACTCAGTTTTTTAGTGGAAACCGAACCGAAAAAGAGATTAAAAACCGTATATTTTCGGTTTTGCTTAACTTTTGAATGTTCACATTTAGCATGCCATAGATTTTGTATAATTAACAAAATGTCAGCTAAAACGCATGCTAGCATATCAATAAGAAACGACAGTAGAAATGCCAAATGCCAATTATACAATAAGTCAGTCATCTCCCAGTACGTAAATACCTCCAGCCTACGTCGCCACATACAGAATCATCACACCGAAGAGTACAACACTGTTATTGAAAAAGAACGGACTGTGACACCTGCAAAGTATTAATTCGCTCAAAGCTCAGTTGATGTTGGGGAACCCCTTCTTGCAAGAAATGGGTTAAATTTATATTAATAAAATGTCAGCTGCACATACCTGTCATACAAAGTGTCAGTTGGAAATCAGAATAGAATGAAAGTAAAAATCCAAATACACTTATACATGCAAAACACACATAGCTGGGTTGTTTTTCGAAGTAATTGGAATTCTCAGAATTCTGTGACTCTCTAACAATGATAATTCAGTGCAGGCTGAAAGGAAGTATGGACATGGAAATCAGGTCATGTGACGATCTTGTCTGTAATTTGCTTAACCTCTTCAGTGCTTTGTAAATGAATGATTCTGGGATTTAGAGTTTGCTCCTTTCGAGTACAAATGTCAACTTGTCAAGTTAGATTGTGAAATGGGTATCTGTTTTTCTGAAAGTAAATGGCGTATTCTAAAGTTTGCAACTTCTCCTTGAAATTGGGCAGTTGATTTCTCAAATTCTGACCCGTTTCACTTATTTTCATGTTAGGCAACACATCAGTGCTGTGAATGGAAATGAAAAACGAATTTGATAGGGCGATGGAATCATAAAGTTTCCGTCCCAAACGGCATCTTTGTGACTAAATGTTTGAGCCCTTCTTCTCCCCCTTGACACACACTCCCGACTCCCGTAACAGCACCCTTGGGCTTGAATGACTTTTTATGAAGGCATATGCAGATTGCAGATATAATTTTTTGTTCATTAAATTTAAGGAAACAATTGCAATACAGTTTTACTTCATTTCAAGTTCACTTGTTTGTTATTTAACATGTTTTAGTACTATCCTGTCTCAGTTTAATACATAAGATATGGAAAATGTGTATTGTGTTACAAAAACCGAAACCGAAAACCGATTTTTTTCATCCAAAACCGAACCGAGGGAAAATTTAAAAACCGACCAGCTCTATCCAGATCAAGCTAGGCTCAAGAAAAAGACTGGTTTGTGATCACAATACTGTTCAGTTGAAACTAGAAGTCATGTCACAATTAGCACAGAAAATGCTTATTAGTTAACAAGCTCTTTAGTGCAAAAGAATGAAGTAGTCTGAAATACACAGATCATTTGTGTTGTTCAATGCAAAATGTAATATGCTATTAGATAGTTTGATAGTGAAATCACAAACTGAAGCAATCAAACAGAAAGAAAATATTGATACCACAGTATGTGGAAGGTGAGGAGTGTGGTGACTCAGTGGTAGACTGTTGGATTTCTATGCTAGAGGTCCCGAGTTCGATACTTGCCTGGGACGACCTGCGTTGTGTCCTTGGGCAAGGCACTTTATCCGAGTTGCCTACATTGGGGCACGATGACATCGTGTACTAAGGTGTACTGCACGTCGATGGTGTACATGTCTTCAACTGCTGTAACCCTGCTTGAATGGAGCTTGAACAGAGTTAGTATGAAGAGGAGCTGACAGTTGCTCATCGACGCTCGGTGGTTCTCTCCGGGTACTCCGGCTTCCTCCACCCATAAAACTGTCACGGTCACGATTAGACATTGTGCATAAGTATGTGACCTTAAACACCAGTAAATAAATAAATATAAATGTGGAAGGTGGATTACTACTAAATCGCTGTGGGATAGATTTTTCACTTAGTAATTATTTAAAATTTCTGAGGACAAAATGCAAGAAGCACCTCCAAACTTCCATCACAGGGACCACTGGGTTAGTTGCACCTACAGTTAAAACTAGAAGTCCTATCATGAAATGCGCACATATAGCACGTCGATCTGCGAGTTAATGTACGTGTTATGAGCATAGTAAGGCTATCAAATTCTGTACATACAGCCTGTGCTCAAGCAATGTTTCAGCCAATGGACCTCCGTGTAACCCGGAGGTCCATTGGCAGAAACATTGCCTGTGTTTGCTATGAGTAACTAGGAGAACCTGCTGTACTTTGGATGTCACTCGATTTGGCAATTGCGCACAATTCCTATGCGCAATTAAGCTTAGATAAGCGCACATTTCGTGACAGGACTTCTAGTTTTAACTGTATTGGTCCATGAGATGAAAGTTTGCAAGTGTTTTTTTGAACAATTATAAATACTTTTCCAGCAGAGAATAAATGGCCCTGCCATTAAGTAGTAATCCACTCTCTTCATTCTGTATATGGAGTCTTTAATATCTATTTACATCATTACATGTACATGTATCACAGTAGAGGTTAGGAATGATGTTAATGATCTCTGTTTACTAGTTTAGATTTGTACAGAGATGGGCACAGCATTTTTCTACAGGAATTGACTAATGCTAATGGTGCAGTTTGACAGGGACAAAAGTGTACTTACTCAGTGTGCCATTACTTCAAAATAGTGCACAATACAGTGACAGTACATGTACTTCTAGTTTCAACTGTACCTATTACCACTTTCAAATGGCACATTTGAAAAAATGTCTTTAACAACCAAACATCCCTATGCAAGGCACTTAATCCCGATTGCCCTTTGTACTTAGGCATACTGCATGTCGATGGTGCACTTGTTTTCAACCAATGCTAACCCTGCTTGTGTGGAGTTACAGTTGAAACTAGAAGTCCTGTCACCAATAGTGCGCTTATCTAGGCTTAATTGCGCGTTGCAATTGCGCGCAGTTGCCATATTGAACGGCATCCAGAGCACGGCAGGTTCGCCTGGTTATTCATTACAAACACATGCAATGTTTCTGCCAATGGACCTCCGGATTACCCGGAGGTCCATTGGCTGAAACATTGCTTGTGCACAGGCCATATATACAGAATTTGATAGCTTTACTTGGGCCATAACGCGTACATTAACGTGCATATCAACGTGCTATTTGTGCGCATTTGGAGACAGAACTTTTAGTTTTAACTGTAGTATGTTAGGGAATCAGACAGTTGTTTGTCATTGCTCAGAACATGTAGTTCTATCTGGGTACTCTGGCTTCCTCCACCCATAAAACTGTCCGACATGAGGTGACCTTGGCTGTCAAAAGTGCTGTTAAACTTCAATAAATAAATAAATAAATAAATAAATAAATAAATAAATAAATAAGTAAATAAACATCATCATTTCTTTCTGATCCCTCATTGGAATGAGCATGACAAGCTTGTTCCAATGAAGTATCAAAAGTTACATTTTGGAAGCAAAAATTAAAAAAAAATATATAATTGAATTTGAATGTGGATTTTAGTAAATAACACTGGCCATTGCATTAATTAATCCTTTTACATAGTGAATTGGCCACATCTGCCTGTATAATTTACAGATTGAGCACAGTTGAAAAAGAGAAAAAATATTTTAAAAATATTTCAACAAAACCATATCATTGGAATGTGCTTGTCATAATATAGTTCTGTTAAAACATTTTTGAAAACTAGTGTTTTTTTCAGGATATGGACAGTTGCCCTGCTGACATTTGCCCTGATAGCAGAGCGGACATTTGCCCCAAATGAACAATTGCCACACGGACATTTGCCCTGGTTGCTAAATTCAAGACCAGACATCCGGATATAAACAGGTCTCGCATTTTCATGAGAGCCATTTATTCGCTCACCCACTGCTCGCCTTAAAAAAATTAAGGAGCTCAAAAACTAGTCCTCCTGGCCTTAGAAAATAATGATTACTATAACAGCCTATTCCTGCATCCACATTTTTAGCTCACCTGGCCTAAAAGGCCATGTGAGCTTTTCTCATCACTTGGCGTCCGTTGTCGTCCATCGTCTAGCATCCGTAAACTTTTCACATTTTCATCTTCTTCTCTGTAACCGCTGAGCCAGTGTGAACCAAACTTGGCAGGAATGGTCTATGGGAGGTCCTCTACAAACGATCCTCATTTTGTTCCCGTGGGAGGAAAAACATAGCTTCCAGAGGCATTCTTTGATTCTGGTTGGTGGATTTTCAAAAATCTTCTCCTCTGAAACTGCCAGGCCAAATGTTTTGAAACTTCACATAAATGATGACTGGGACCCCCTCTACCAATGATCCTCATTTAATGTTGATTGGGTCACAAACATAGCCGCAGTTGCGGCTTATAGTTACTGTAGAAACCCTATGGGAAATCACATTTTCCTCTTCTTATCTGGGAAAACCAAGGCGACGTGAAAACAAACCTGGCAGGGATAGTCTATGGGAGGTCCTCTATAAACGATCCTCATTTTGTTTGTGTGGGTTGAAAAACAGGGCCGCCAGAGGCATTCTTTGATTCTGATTGGTAGATTTTCAAAAATCTTCTCCTCTGAAACTGCCTAGCGAAATATTTTGATACTTCACATAAATGATGACTGGGACCCCCTCTACCAACAATCCTCATTTAATGTTGATCGGGTTGCAAACATGGCCACAATTGCGGCTTATAGTTACTATAGAAACCCTATGTGAAATCACATTTTCATCTTCTTCTCTGGAACTACTGAGCTGACGTGAACCAAACCTGGCAGGGATGGTCCATGGAAGGTCCTCTACAAATGATCCTCATTTTGTTCCCGTGGCTTGAAAAACATTCCCGCCAGAGGCATTCTTTGATTCTGATAGGTGGATTTTCAAAAATCTTCTCCTCTGAAACTGCCAGGCCAAATGTTTTGATACTAAATCACATAAGTGATGACTGGGACCCCCTCTACCAACGATCCTCATTTAATGTTGATCGGATTGTAAACATGGCCACAATTGCGGCTTATAGTTACTATAGAAATCCTATGGGAAATCACATTTTCATCTTCTCTGAAATTACTGAGCCGACGTGAACCAAACTTCGCAGAAATGGTCTATGAGAGGATGGAAATATGTGGCCACCAGAGCTATATTCTAATGCTTAATCCAATGCCTCTCCTGTCTGCACGAAGATCGGTACTGTCAGCAAAATACTTGTTTTTTGAGAATCTGGTAAGGGTTGGTTCCAGTTTTCTCCACTGAGAACTGGGATAAAAACCCAAAAATATTGTGTATACAGTACAAGTCAAAATAAGCTGTAGCATAACTGCAATAAACTAAGTAAACTGCTGCTCCTGCCCTGACAAGATCAGAATCTTTCCAGAAAATGATGTCAGCTTCTGGTCTTATCAGTGTAGGAAGAGAAAAAGATACATCATTTATAGGATTATCCTACACAACTTATTTTGACTTTACTGTAAACCATTGCAACTATAGGAGGTCCTCTACAAACGATCCTCTTTTTCAGGCCTCGAAATAACAAGATTTTGAAAAACCTTCCAACAGGTTGCCTTAATTGACAATGGTTAACCTGTTGATCGGTTACCTAGATTTTTTTTCATAAACCTATTGGTTAACCATTGCATTAAAAGTATTAACACTGACAAAGCTTCTGACATACCCAACTACAGTTCCTCCTAAATTAGTTTGGCGTTTAGACACAAGGGACCCAAAGCAGGCACAGAACAAAACAGGTACATACAACCCCCCCCCCCTCCCCCCTCCCCCACATGGCCTACACACGCACATTCACGTATGCACGCATTAACATTTGTTGTTCGTTGCTTTATATGATTTTTGTGCCTAATAAAAATTAAAAAATTTTAATTGTTTATTTTGCTGCGTGGCTTATTATTTCAGAAGCCCAAACACATTTGTCTCGAACTGGGAGTGGGAATTGGGCAATTGTGTGGGAATGGGGTCAAATACCATTGATGGACTTCTGTATTATGAATACATTGAACTTTAGGGCATGGGAGTTGCATTGGCAGTCTCTGATTAACATTGGAAAAGAAACAATTGTAAATTGTATCTACCTTTCCCTACATTTCGGAATCTGGAGAATGTGATCCAAAGTTCCAAACTAAAACTTTATTTGTGCCACAATGTTCAAAATCATTTGGAAAAACCCATGTTCACAACCATGCTGGCTGTTTATTCAAATGGAATAAGCACGTAAATAAGAAGTCCGCATTGGTGAATAAAAGACGTTTCCATAATGTGTTCGAAACTTTTTCTCATGGATTGGTAGGGTAGAAGGGGGCGGAATGCAAATAATTAACAACAGCTCATTTGATTTTCAATATGTCTCCTTTTTATTGTCTCAAAGACTTATTTTCAGCTTTGCGCACTGCGAGAGTTAATACCTCATGTGGGGCAAATGTATTAACAAAGCAGTTAGCTCCCTTTAGCTGTAACAGACAATCGTCTTTCTCAGAATCGAAACAAATTAATTGTTTCGAGAGCCAGAGGGCACCGCTATTTGGTACTGCAGATCTTCAGTACCGCTAATACTATAGATTTATACCCCCACAAGTACAGTAATGATTGAAACACGCTGTATGATAACCACATGAACATTTTGTTCTCGTTTTGTTCACTGCTTTAAATCAGTGGGAGGAAAAACTTTTCTCATCCTGTAACAACTAACTTCGTCGGCCATCGGCACGATTTTTGGTTAACCTATCGAGTGTTCGCCTGAAAACAAATCTGTGTAACCGATAGGCGAACGGTATGAGCGTTCGCCTCTTATTTTGAGGCCTGTTTTTGTTCCCATTGGTTGGAAAATATGGCCACCAGAGACTGAGTGATTACAGGCTCTGTAGAGCCTCTAGTTTCTGATCTCTGCTTTGTTAGTGGTCTCTTTGGCATTCGATAATTTGAAAAATATTGCTTGGATTGTCAAGTCACTTTATATTTGTGTTCAGGTTACTGATGTGCCTAGCTGTGTATTTTTTGGTGTAAATCGGATAATTTAATCCTGAGATATTAACCCTTTATCCTTCAAATTGAAAATTCCTCCAATCCCTTTGGCATGAGATAACTCAAAAAATATCAATCCGATTGTCATGTTACTTCATATATGTGTTCAGGGTACTGATGTGCCTAGCTGTATAGTTTTTGGTGTAAATCTGATAATTTGATCCTTTGATATTAACCCTTTATACTTCAAATTGAGAACTCCTCCAATCCATTTCTTCGGCATGCGATAACTCAAAAAATATTAATCCGATTATCAGGTTACTTTATATATGTATTCAGGTTACTGATGTGCTGTGCTGTATAGTTTTTTATGTAAATCTAATAATTTGATCCGGAGATATTAACCCTTTATCCATCAAATTAGGCACTACTCCAATCCATGTCTATATATACCCATACCATGTATGGTGTACATAATGACATCATCCGGGGTGGCCCTCCATCATACATCTTTCTACTAGTTGCGCGTATGGGTACACATCTGACGATTTAATCGGCCTATTTTTAAGAATTCCAGGCCTGAATAAAGTCCAGCAGATACAAAGAATTTCACCTTGTGACGCTTGAAAAGCATAATTACTGAGATGGCTTCTTAGTTGGGTTCTCTATACCGACAGCTTTTATATGCCCTGGTGAGATAGTGAAACCTACTAAAGAATACTCACAAACCCGGCATCTTTCATGTTAAAGTAAACAGAAAACAGTTTCTTTCACATTATACTGACAGTGTTCATGTTAACATAAACAGTTTCACTATTTAATTACACCTGTTTATTATTGCCCTTTTTCATCCGATGAATCTATTCGGGGCAAATGTCCTCCTCTGATTTATATATGGGGCAAATGTCTGTGAGGCAAATGTACAGGCAAATGTTCATTTTCTTCAAAAATTCAACCGGGGCAAATGTCTGAGGGGCAAATGAGCAGATTCATTTTTTCCCTTGCTTAATTTATAAATTACACAGGCAGATGCCGTCGATTCGTCAAGTAAAGTGATCAACATGGATGGAAATTTTCTTGCAGTTATACAGGTTATTTCAGCTTGAACTTTACTTACAAGGACGGAAGGTCTCTGGTGAAAATGTTTGTTAAAGTGCAGATTCCAAATATATTAATTATCATAAATTTTTTTTTTTACATATAATTGCATGTATACTTAAACATACTGAAGCCTTAATTTCCTTTATTGAAAATAAGTCAGCTGCGATATTGCCAACTTATAACCTTCAACCCAGTTAATTCCAATTATATCAGCTCAATTGGAGTGAGTTTTTCCTGAGCAAGAGAGCACTTGGTAGACACTTTTGAATGTTTAGATGACTAACTTTATGTTTTCCTTCCAATTATAAGTGCAACATGTTTACACTGAAAATTTAGTGAAGTGACAAGTTAGATATATTACCACATGTGTTGACACAACTTGGTGTAAATAAGGAGTCCTTTGTTATGGGTATATGTCCATCTTTAGGTATGTTTGAGCTGGGAAGTTTTGATTTTATCAGAATCGGCTCCCGAGAAAATGTCCGTTTCAATTTGGTTTTTCTAGGTGTTAAGAACATACATACATGTACAGGGGCGCCCACTTAATTGGATATCTCTTAACTGAATAACCCTGTTAATTGAATATAATTTCCCAACACAAAACCATTTACCATACCTTCAGTATAAATTTGACCTGTTAATTGAATGTAGGTTATAGATTAAACTCCTGTTAATTGAATAAAAGATCTTGCAACCTGTCAGAAATGACCTGGACTTCCCCAGTTTCCCTTTGTTTATTGACCTATATGGCCTCAGTTCATCCAATACATGCATTTAATCTATTTTATTTTGTTTGACAGAGCTCATGGAACAAGATATAATAGAATAAATGCTAAATTTATCCATAGAATACAGGAAAGTGGCACAATCCCTGTTAATTGAATACACCTGTTAATTGAATAATTTTCCTTAGCAAAGTGGCTATTCAATTAACCCTCTGCACTCTGATGTGAAAATGGCAAAGCTTTCAGTAGCAAATATTTCCCATAATGCAGCTTGATATTTAACCAAATATATCTTGTTTGACAGAGCTCATTGAGCTCTGTCAAACAAGATATAATTGGTTAAATTCATAGTTGAAAAAGAGAAAAACAGGGAGATTGGAGAAAATTCTGTTGCCCTTCTAGAGTGCTAGGACTTAATAGGGGTTGCAGTGGAATTGCAGTAACCGGTTCTCATCAGATCACCAAAGTTAAGCAACGTCGAGCCTGGTTAGTCCTTGGATGGATGACCATCTAAGTGATCGATTTGGACTCCCGTGTTATGTCCTTGGGCAAGGCACTTAACCCCGGTTGTCCACATGGGAGCATTATGACGCTGTGTACCATGGCGTACTGCACTTGAAGTTGATGGTGCACATGTCTTCAACCAATCTAACCCTGCCTCTGCAGCAGTACAGAGTTACAATGTTGGGGAGCTGCTCGTCATTGCTTGGTGGTTCTCCTCGGGTGCTCCGGCTTCCTCCTCCCGTAAAACTGTCACTGACACGATATGACCTTGGCTGTTAAAGTGTCATCATTAAACATTAATAAATAAATAAACAATTCAATTAACAGGGTTCCACTCTACCACATGTGTTGACACAAGTGGGTGTAAATAAGAAGTCCTTTGTTATTGGTATATATGTCCATCTTTAGGTATGTTTGAGCTGGGAAGTTTTTATTTTTCAGATTAAGCTTCACTTTTGATTCAGTTTCCAGAAAAAAACTCAGTTTCATTCGGTTTTTCTATGTGTTAACCCTTTACCCAATACACAGGATATCAAAATTTCTTTTTTTCAATTATTGTTTTTCAAAATTTTTCCTAACATTTCAACAAAATCATATCATGTGACCCTTTATTGGAACGAGCTCGATGAGCTTGTTCCAGAGAGGGTCACATGATATGATTGTCTTGAAATTTTTTAAAAGTATATTTTTTTCAACTGTTAAATTTGAAAGTTATGTGGCCAGATGTGGCTGATTCATTAGGTACAGTTAAAACTAGAAGTCCTGTCACGAACTGTGCTCTTATCAAGGCTTAATTGCGCGTGGGAATTGCGTGTAATTGCCATATCGAATGGCATCCAAAGCACCGCAGGTTCTCCCGGTTACTCATAGCAAACACAGGTAATGTTTCTGCCAATGAACCTCCGGATTACCCGGAGGTCCATTGGCTGAAACATTGCTTGTGCACAGGTCCTATGTACAGGATTTGATTGCCTCACTATGGTCATAACGCGTAGATTAACGTGCAGATCGACGTGCTATTTGTGTGCATTTCGTGACAGGACTTCTAGTTTTAACTGTAAAGGGTTAAGAACATACATAACAGTAAATAACATGTCACAAAACTTAACTTGAAAAAAATATGCAATAGTTTGCACGACACACAACGAAAAGCCTTGCCTGTAATTATCTCCATTGAATTCAACCTAACTTTTCTTTGATCATTCTTAGTGGTTCAAGGGATGATTTATTCCCAACAAGATGAATCCCAACAAGACGAATCCCAACAAGACGAATGTCGAAAATGGTAATCCCAACAAGACGAATCCCAACAAGACGAATTTAATTAAAATGACTATATAACCCATTTATTTTGAGGTTTTCCATCATAAACTTCTAACACGGCTCACGTTTGGACAAAGAGATTTCAATTAACTGGTTGAGTGCTGGAAGCCCATTTTGGGACTTTATCCTGAAGTATGGATACCAGAGCTAAAAGGCTTCATAATCTGTGGATGTACTTCAATTATATATAATTAATTGTAAATTAAATGATGTGATCTTATTAAGTCTGGGTGGATTTACCCTGTTACAATTTACGGTTAGAGTGCCTTTTGGCACTCTCCCATTAATTGTAACAAGGCAATAATATGTGAACAAAATTTTAACAAACCCCCCAAAACTTAGCATGCTACCAGTTAAAAGAGGCGCCACACTTTGTCACAAGACGCTATTTGCTACAATTTTTTTGTATCTTTTTTATCAACAAAACTTCCAAACACATGCATAAAATAAAACCCTAAAATACTTCAAATAGCATACATTGTAATGTACACATTCCTTTTAAAGTAAATTTTCCCCATATTTGATGAGAAAATTTATTTTTGTCTTGTTGGGATGACACCCTAGGGATCAGTTTCTTAGGCTAAGGAGTCAGAAAAAAACATAAATTAGGGTGAAAAATCAGACTCTAGTACCTACAGTTAAAACTAGATGTCCTGTCCGCACAAATAGCACGTCGATCTGCATGTTAATCTATGCGTTAGTACCATAGTAAGGCTATCAAATTCTTTTCATATGGCCTGTGCACAAGCAATGTTTCAGTCAATGGACCTCCGGGTAAGCCGGAGGTCCATTCCCACAAACATTGCCTGTGTTTGCTCTGAGTAACTAGGAGAACCTGACGTGCCTTGGATACCATTTGATATGGCAATTGCGCGCAATTCCTGCGCACAATTCCTACGCGCAATTAAGCCTAGATAAGCGCACAGTTCATGACAGGACTTCTAGTTTTAACTGTACCACCTCCGCGTAAGCTGGGTTAGAATTGGTTGAAGACAAATACCCCTACTAAGCCTATTGAGTAAAAAAACATAAAAGGGAAGAGTAACAAATCAATGAAGTTCATATAATCTGCGTTGTGTTCTCATTGTCACATTTCTCCCTTATTGACTCGTCTGATGGATGAGTCAATAAGTTAGAAAATGTGACAATGAAAACACTACATATTCATTCCTTCCTGGATAGACTAAATGGTGAGAGACCAATGTCACTAGTCCAGTTCCATCTCAAGTCAGTTAGTTTGACCAGTTTATTATGCACAGATACACTAAAACCATTTGGACGGTTTTTGCTGTGTCTTTCCGTTTGGTTTTCCAGTTTCCTGCAAAACCGAAACCGAACTGGAAAACTGAAAGACCACCTGGCTTTATGGTATATATTACAAAGTTCTATTTTTGTGGGAACAAGGCACTGATTTCTGCAACTGGATTGCTGGAACCAGAGCCTTATATTTCATCTAAATTTGGGGGAATCCATTTGGATTCTTGCAAAAATGTTTGCAAGAATCCATACCTGCTATGAGTGTCCCAGGATCCCATGAAGCCACCATTGTTGGACACCTGTTGATTACTGTTAGCACATGTTAAACCTTTACTCAACACAACTTTTTAATTTTTAAAACATAGACTGAATTTGATAATTTAAAAAAAAACAAAATAATATTTACTTTTAAACATTAAAAATATGGATGTCATTGGAACTGGCTCATTGAGGGTTAAATTGACTTGATCAATTCTTTTCACACAAATCCTAGTAGAGGTGCAGTGCGAATCTGCATGGATTTTCACTGGTTTTGTTGCGTGAATGTTAGCATTCTCATCAAAATATAAGTCCTGTGGAACATTCATTGGTCATATGTAGGTTTGTGTCTCAACAATCGCTATCTTGGGGTGTGTGTGGGTGTGGCAGTTGTTGCTATATAAACAGACAATGTTTAACAACTAAAAATTTCTTGAAAGTCTTCAATTTTCAGACACCTCAAAATTGCTTATCGCTTTTTAACCCTTTACCTAACATGAAAAGCAGACAACACATGCAAACAAAATTCTTGAATAACTAATTTTTTTCATTTTTAGCTCAACTTTGGCAAAGCCAAATTTGAGCTTATGCCATGGCCAGTTGTCCGTCAACAATTCAATACGGCTCAGGCTAGAGGCCGTATTTATGAATCGATCTTTACGAAACTTCTTGGGTACCTTTGTTATGACTGTGGGACGAGAACAAGTGTTTTTGGGTCCGATCCGAAATTTAAGTTGGCCGCCAGCCGCCATTTTGTACCTACGATGCAGAAATCTGTTTTTTGTACAGAACTTTCATATGAAAGCGCTGATTTGAATAATTTTTTGTATGAATGTTTAGTACCATGGAATACATCACATATAATACAGGTTTTTTTCTCGTACGTAAATTATGCAAATTAGACTAACTTTGATGTATTTAGTGTTACTTTCAGCACTGTAAGTGCAAATGCCAATATGGCTCGGACTAGAGGCCGTATTTATAAACGGATCTTTACGAAACTTCTTGGGTACCTTTAGTATCACCGTGGGACGAGAATGAGTGTTTTTGGGTGCGGTCTGAAATTCAAGATGGCCGATGGCAGCCATTTTGTTCAAAATTAGGTGCAATCAGATTTTTGCACAGAACTTCCATATGAAAGTGCTGACTTGAATAATTTTTTGTGTGAATGTTTAGTACCATGGGATACATCACATATAATACAGGTTTTTTTCTCGTGCAGAAATTATGCAAATTAGATGAACTTTGATTTTTAGCTCAACTTTGGGTACCTTTGTTATGACCGTGAGACGAGTACGAGTGTTTTTGGGTGCGGTCCGAAATTCAAGATGGCTGCCAGCCACCATTTTGTATCGACGATGCAGAAATCTGTTTTTTGTACAGAACTTCCATATGAAAGCTCTGATTTGAATAATTTTTTGTATGAATGTTTAGTACTATGGGATACATCACATATAATACAGGTTTTTTTCTCGTGCGTAAATTATGCAAATTAGACTAACTTTGATGTTTTTTAGTGTTACTTTCAGCACTGTAAGTGCAAATGCCAATACGGCTTGGGCTAGAGGCCGTATTTATGAACCGATCTTTACGAAACTCCTTGCATACCTTTGTTATCACCATGGGATGAGAACGAGTGTTTTGGGGTCCGGTCCGAAATTCAAGATGGCCGATGGCAACCATTTTGTACAAAATTTGGTGCAATCAGATTTTTACACAGAACTTCCATATGAAAGCGCTGATTTGAATAATTTTTTGTGTGAATTTTAGTACCATGGGATACATCACATATAATACAGGTTTTCTTCTCGTGCAGAAATTATGCAAATTAGATGAACTTTGATTTTTTCAGTGCTACTCACACACAGTAAGTACACATGTCAATACAGCTCGGGCTAGAGTCTGTATTTATGAACCGATCTTCATGAAACATCTTGGGTACCTTTGTTATCACCTTGGGACGAGAACGAGTGTTTCTGATTGCGGTCCAAAATTCAAGATGGCTGCCAGTGGCCATTTTGTACTGAAATTAGGGCCAATCAGTTTTTTGTCACAACTTCTATACAGCTCGTATTTATGAACTGATCTTCACGAAACTTCTTGGGTATCTTTGTTTTCACCTTGGGACAGGAATGAGTGTGTTTTGGGGTGCCTTTGTTATCACTGTGCTATGAGAACAAATATTTTGAGGTTCAGTACGACCCACTCTGGGACTCAAAGATTTCTTTTCTATTTTGCATCTGACTGTCACCCACCTTTACAATACTTTACCTATACATTTGTTACAGGCTATGGCCAGTATTTATGTACAGATCGTTACAATACTTTATATGTACATTTGTTATCAGGTCATTACCTAGATGTTTGTCATTGCTGTGTCACATACTATACATGTACATGTCTTGACAAGTTGAGCTACAGTGTCATTGACACTTTCATTTGTCTCAAAAACATAGGTTATGACCCCTCATTGGAATGAGCTGGACGAACTCGTTCCAAAGAGGAGTCATAACCTATGTTTTTGAGACAAAAAATAATGAAAATCGAATGCTGATTTTTGTTAATAGCGCTGGCCGGTTTTGGCCGTAATGTTGGGTAAAGGGTTAAAGAAAAGAACTTTGGCAGATATGAATATGCTGATGATTTGAACTTTTTTCATGGCATTTCAAATTGAATATTTAACTCTTAATGGTAAACCTCTTTTTTACTGGCGTAAACAAGCTCTGTTTTACTGGTAAAATAGGACCCAGTCACCAATGCTTGGGGTGGAAGTCCTCTAAAATGCAGGGATGAGATTTTTCAGCAAATTCGTGCCCCAAATGCTGAAATTTTATTTCTATAAATGTGCATGAAAATGGTCTTAAAAGACCATTTTCATGCAAATTTATAGAAATTAAGTATTTCTCAACCAACAGGTTCACTCTGTTCACTCTGTGTTCTTAGATGTTTAAAAAAAACCCCTGATTTTCACAAATTTATTTTGAAAATAAGGGAATTTTCACAAATTTCAGCGAATTTTGTTGCTTGCCGATCTCATCCCTGAAAATGGGTAACATGTGTATAAACGATTGATAAAACTTGGCTTTTTCTCCATGTTGTGGTCACGATTAGTCATTGTGCAGAAGTATGTGACCCTAAACACCAATAAATAACTCTTAACCTGCGGAGTATTTTCAAGATATTTTTCATCAAATTTATTTATGGCTGCTATTAAGCAGCCATGACAAGATTTGATGAAAAATTCAACAAATCAATATTAAAAAAATCTTACCAATTTACGGGAGGAAAATTTGATTAAATGCGCTCAAATTATACTTATTTCAGTGGCAAGAAAAATCCTGTTTTGGGCAGTTTTAGTTATTGATAAAAAACAAGTCCTGAGGTTGGAAAGTTGATACTGTGTCCGTAACTTTCATGCTAAGATTTTGTTTGATGTTTGATGATGTTAACATGGTTATGATGTGACTACAGTCACAATGCAACAGGTTTCACATCATCAAGCATCACTGAAGAAAGGAGTAACCACATTGATTGACTTGATGCCATCTGGCGGGAGCAGATTGAGTTCAGACATTTTTCGCTGATGTTCCAACAATTAATCCAATTGTATAGAGATCAGTGAAACTAGATGAGACAAAAAAGTGCACCAAGAAAATTAATGTTAATGGGTGCTGTAAAATGGTATGTCAAATGCCCGAACAGGCTGAAACAGAGTGAAACGGGAGAGAAATTGACTGAAATGGACCAGTATAGGATCAACATGGGACCAAAACCGACCAAGAGGGCATCGAAATGGACCAACATGGGGCTGGAATGGAACAAAAACACAATTCTAAACTTAATGTCCCCTACTTGCCTCCCCCCTCACCAGTGGAATGTTATCTGGTGCTGCCATTGTTACTATTCACGGGTGTGCAATATTTCCACGGACGCAAAAATATAAGATTCCAAATGCTAATTATAGAAATAATCATCAAAAATTTAATCAATAATGCACTGGGTACAACCTGGTGCTTCATTAATTAAAATTTTTCTGATGTGTAGACATCCCTGCCCACCTGTTGATTACTACCAGTCCATGGCGACTGTACTGCTGTACTGTAATAAAAGAATATGTTTTTTTGATGGGTAACCTTAATTATGTCCCCGACCTTCCGAAAGAGGATTCAGGGTATTTAGAGAAGATCTCTGTCTGTCCATCCATCTGTCCATCTGTCCATCCATCTGTGCATACAAACATTTTAGATTGTAGTTTCAAAGCCATCGGTCTGATTTGGATCTCTTTTGCTATGCTGATAGACTTGCATGATGGAACGGATAAGCACAAGGAACATCTTCCGTCCATAGTTTTTGTCAGAGTTATGGATCTTTTTCACTCTTTCGACTTAGAACATTTTTCTGTCCCACAATACCTTTAAAGCTACTTGAATCATGCCTGCAGGTCTGGGGCATTGGTCCATGCTTTAAGCGTATCCTTTGTTACTTCATTTGTGACTAGCACATGAAATACATATTTTCAACTTGCAACGTGCGGTTGCTCGTTGAAAATTTACATATCTCCTTCTTGTCACCCATGAAATAATTATAGTATACATTAAAAAACCATAGGTATTCTCTAAGTATTTATTGTTTTGACTGTTATACTCTTAACCTGCCGAGTATTTTCAAAATATTTTTCATCAAATTTAGTCATGGCTGCTGTGAAGCAGCCATGACTATATTTTATGGAAAATTCATCTGAATTTAACACAAGAAATCATTGGTCAAAAAGTATATTCAATGTACAGAGGACAGTTTGGTTAAATGTGCCAAAATTATACCTATTTCCGTGACAAAAGATTTTGTGTCCTAGACAAGAATATCAGCCAGCAGCATTTAAGGATTTAAAACTAAGTTATAACTTAAGTGCACATGTTTCTGGATGGATATTTTATTTGGTTGAACAAGTACTTTTTGTCTTATTGCATTGTTGTCAGGTTCCTTTTGTATTTTAGCTGTTTTATCATGGAGAACACGTGAGTTACGATGTTGGGGAGCTGGCAGCTGCTCGTCGTTGCTCGGTGGTTCTCTCCGGGTACTCCGGCTTCCTCCACCCGTAAAACTGTCACGGTCATGATTAGCCATTGTGCATAAATTTGTGACCTTAAACATCAATAAATAAATAAATACTAAATATGGAGACCACGTGACAAGTTGTTCAAAAAATGTTACTGATCCCTGGTTACAATGAGTTCATATTTAAATATAACTACTCCACGTTGACCAGTGTTGGGATAATAATTTTTCTGTATGAGTATTTTATTTTGGTTAGGGGGCGCGGTGGCTCAGTTGGTAGAGGTGCAGGCTGCAAGCCGAGAGGTCCTCGGTTCGAATCCCACCTGCGGCAACCGCGTTGTGTCCTTGGGCAAGACACTTCACCCCGATTGCCTACATGGGGGCACGATGACGCCGTGTACTGAGGCGTACTGCACGTCGATGGTGCGCATGTCTTCAACCAATCTAACCCTGCCTGTGCTGCGGTGCAGAGTTCAGAGTTACGATGTTGGAGAGCTGACAGCTGCTCGTCGTTGCTCGGTGGTTCTCTCCGGGTACTCCGGCTTCCTCCACTCGTAAAACTGTCACGGTCACGATTAGCCATTGTGCATAAGTATGTGACCTTAAACACCAATAAATAAATAAATATAATTTTATTTTGGTTAAACTTTTTGTTTATTGCATTATAGTCAGCTTCCTTATGTACATGCATTTCAGTTAAGGGTTCCTGAGGGCATTTCTCAACATTTGTTAGTATTTTTTCAGGCCCTTCAAATGCCAAATTCAAGGTTCTTCAAGGCCTGCCTTCACTAGTCCTAACTAGGGCCCTCCAGTCATTAGACCCCCCCCCCCCCCCCCCCACTCCTACTTCCCCTTGAGGGAAGTGGGAGGAGGGAGGTAATGACCTGAGGGTCCTAGTTAGGACTACATCATCACAAACTCTGTCATATAAAACTATATAGTTATGTGTGTTCTGTACTGGCCTCATATATACTTGGTTAACTAGCATTCCCTTTATGGGGTCTGTCGGTGGCTGAGTGGTGTACGTGGTTCAGTATAGTTTCGCTAGGCGGTTGGTGCCGTAGGAAACTCTCTCGGCGTGGGTTCGAACCCCCACCATGCCAATGTAAACAAAACCAGCGTCCTTTCTTAATTCTGTGGCATCCGAGAAATTTGAAAAAGACAAGTACTGTCGCTGATTTCTTCTGAGGTGCAGTTCGTAGAATTAAGTGCTTAGATGCAACTATCTGATGAATAATTATATAGTTATGTTTACATGCTTCGATCATCAGCATTTTTATTTTATGAATATTCAAGGCTTTTCAAGACCTCCTGGTAAATTTTCCAGGATTTCAAGGCCTTGAGTCACCCTTAGTCAAATTCAAGGCCATTCCTTGAATCCCAGGCCCCTGTGAGAACCCTGTAGTTGTTTCTTCATGCGGACTTTGTAAACTATATATTAGGCTACTTGACAAGTTGTTCCCAAACTTTTACTGGTCCCTAGTTTCACTGAGTTCATATTCAAATTTATTTATTGGGGTTTAATGACACTTTCAGCAGCCAGGTAACCTTGTGTCAGGCAGTTTTACAGGTGGAGGAAGCAAGAGTACATGGAGAGAACCACTGAGCAATGGCAAGCAACTTTTGGACTCCCCAACGTACTAACACCACACAAGCAGGGTTAAAGTTAAAACTAGAAGTCCTGTCACGAACTGTGCGCTTATCTAGGCTTAATTGCGCGTATGAATTGCGTGCAATTGCCATATCGAATGGCATCCAAAGCACGGCAGGTTCTCCTGGTTACTCATAGCAAACACGGGCAATGTTTCTGCCAGTGGACCTCCGGGTTACCCGGAGGTCCATTGGCTGAAACATTGCTTGTGCACAGACCATATTTACAGAATTTGATAGCCTTACTATGGTCATATCGCGAAAGATTAACGTGCATAACGACATGCTATTTGTGCGCATTTCAGGACAGGACTTTTAGTTTTAACTGTTGATGACAAGTGCACCATCGACGTGCTGTACGCCTTAGTACACAGCGCCACTGTACCCATGTGGGCGATTGGGATTAAGTGCCTTGCCCATGTACACAATGCAGTTACCCTTGGCAGGAATCGAACTGTGGGCCTTTCGGTTTGAAGTCCAATGCCGAAACCACTGAGCCACCATGCTCACTACTCCACATTGACCAGTGTTGGGATAATATGTTGGTCACAACTGTAAAAATGCACTGAGGTGAGATAATACAGATAGGAAAAATCACCCACCTTTCAATGTTAAGTTCTCATGGGTACATAACAAAAGTAAATTGTTTTTATTTCAGGAACATCTGTCTGAGGATCGGCAGGTCACCATCTTTTTTTGTCAGTGAAAGAATTAATGTACTTTGTAAAAGATGAAAGGGATGACTTAACATATAATAAAGGTGAGACATACATTTGATGAATAACTTTTCCATTTGATGCACTTAGTAACATAGTACACATTGTACATGTGAAATTGAATTCAATATTTAATGATTTCTACAAAACCTGAATGGTAGATAGATGAGCAGATTTCTTTACAATTGTTGAATGGCAGCCATTTGGATCGTAGTTGTTGCTAAATCCATTTTTTGCCTTACTTTTTTACAATGTTGGTTAATATTATACCGAGGTATTTTTCTGACATACATTTAAATGTAAAAGTATGTTCATATATTTAATTCAAAGAAGTAAAATGGATTTATATATACTCACAAGTGAGTTACACACTTCTAGATAACATGAACAATGGAATGCTGGACATTTTCCCAGCAGACATTTCCCAGTTTGTCTGGATATTATCCCAAGCAGACATTTCCCCAGTGTGTGTGAACATTACCCAGAGACAGATTGAAAAAAAAACACAGGGGAGTGAAAAATCACTCTCCTATCTGGAATTTTTTGGGAGTGATAATTAAGGAGAGTGATTTCTATCATATTTGTAAGATGTGAAATATTTAATTTTACAATTAAAGTAAGCCATGTTAGAAGTTTATGATGGAAAACCTCAAAATAAATGGGTTTTTTAGTCATTTTAATTAAATTCGTCTTGTTGGGATTCGTCTTGTTGGGATGACCATTTTTGACATTCGTCTTGTTGGGATTCGTCTTGTTAGGAATAAACCAACCCTTCATAAAAAAACCCTTTTCTGAAATAAATTAAATTTAGTATTTACATTCTTCACTAATGTTTCTCAGGTACCTCCCTCATCACATTTTTGCTGCCCCATGCATCATTTTTTTCACACTTGACAAAATTTTTTATGAATTATAGACTTTTATAGTTTATTATTTATATTACACACCCATAATTTAATACTTGAGAGCAAGGGGTGTTAACTACAGTCCTAAAGCTCTGTAGTTGGCACCTTTATGCTCTCGAGCATTGATATACATAGGTACAGTGGAACCCTGTTAATTAACAGGAGTATTCAATTAACAGGGAGGGTGTCACTTTGACTCACTTTCCTGTATTCTAGAGATAAACTTAGCATTTATTCTATTATATCTTGTTTGACAGAGCTCCATGAGCTCTGTCGAACAAGATATAATAGCTTAAATGCCTCTTTTGGATGTACTTAGGCCAAATATGTCTATAACCAAAGAAAAACTAGGGAGAGACAGGGTAATTTCTTGACAGGATACAAGATTTTTTATTCAATTTACAGGAGTTTGCTCTATAACCTATATTCAATTAACAGGTCAAATTTGTACTGGACGTATGGTAAGTGGTTTTGTGTTTGGAAATTATATTCAATTAACAGAGTTATTCAGTTAAGAGATATCCAATTAAGTGGGCTCCACTGTATTTATTAGATAGGATTCTATTATTTATTAGATATGATGCTGATTTCAGCTGATATGAAACAAACTAGAGTTGTCCCCCTTGATACATTACTTGACAAAATCATTCACTGTTATTTTTCGAACGCAATCAAATAGTATAACTGACGATACCAGGCAAAATAGAGTAGTTTTTGAATTATGGGTAACTAATACAGTGGAACCCTGTTAATTGAATAGCCACTTTGCCAATGAAAATTATTCAGTTAACAGGAGTATTCAATTAACAGGGATTGTGTCACTTTCCTGTTTTCTGGAGATAAACTTAGCATTTATTCTATTATATCTTGTTTGACAGAGCTCCATGAGCTCTGTCGAACAAGATATAATAGATTAAATGCCTGTATTGGATGTACTGAGGCCAAATTGGTCTTTTAACAAAGGAAAACTGGGGAAAGCCAGGGTGATTTCTCGACAGCTTACAAGATTTTTTATTCAATTAACAGGAGTTTACTCTATAACCTATATTCAATTAACAGGTCAATTTTGTACTAGAGGTATGGTAAATGGTTTTGTGTATGGAAATTATATTCAATTAACAGGGTTATTCAGTTAGGAGATATCCAATTAAGTGGTCTCCACTGTAATGGCAATAAGTAAGGATTAGGCAGATTGAAGAGAAAAATGAAGAGGGTACGCAAACTAAAATTCAGACTCATGAGCAGAGATTCGTAGAAGTGGAGAAGGACTAGTTCAGCTTTCCAAACTTTATGGGGGGGGGGGGGGGCTGAGGTGTTTGTACAGCTGAATTACGAGTAGGAGAAGAGAAAACTTTGGACTTTACCCAACGAATCGCCTGCATCCGCCCGCGTAATATGCAAATTCAGCAGCTGAAAAAAATATTATTTTTCGAAAACTTTCAACAAAACCATATCATGTGACCCCTCTTTGGGACGAGCTCGTTGAGCTCGTTCCAAAGAGGGGTCACATGATATGGTTTTGTTGAATTTTTTTGAAAAAATTTAAAAAATGCTATTTAAAATAATAAATTTTGATATCGTCTGCGTTGGGTAAAGGGTTAAAAGAATGAGAAACAGTAACACTGTCAGAAAACTGAAACAGATCTGAGAACATTTTGTAATTTTGTAATTATTTCTTTTCGTTTCATAAATAAAGAGGTTAGTTTCATATTGGCCGAGATATTTGTAACTTCACATCAGCCTTCGACCGTCGGTGCTTCATTAATTAAAATTTTGCTGGTAATGATTTTTATTACCTGGTAAATGCATGTGTGGACATCACTGCCCACGCATAGATTACTACCAGTCCTCAGCGACTGTATCGTACTCAGCACACTATTACTTCAAAATAATGTAAAATACAGTCACATGACTTCTAGTTTCAACTGTCAACTATCTGTTGGTCCATGAGCTGGAAATTTGCCGATTAGGTCTTCAAGTTTTAGGGTCTGTGCGAATCTCAGATTACATTGTTGAATCGAATCCCAAATCATGTCAGACACAGGATTTCAAATCAGAAATCGAATCTCATGACTCTTCAGATTGTAAATATTTAATCTCCATAAATCTTTTGTCTGTGCCCACTCATATATTGTATTCATTGCCAACTTATCTGTTTGAGTAATGATTGATTGGACTTTACTTTGTGTCCATGTTGCAGTCACTAAACACTGCAGCGATATGCTTCCCATATGATACCATATCTATCACGATTCAGTCTGCATAATATGATACAGTTAAAACTAGAAGTCCTGTCACGAACTGTGCGCTTATCTAGGATTAATTGCACGTAGGAATTTGCGCGCAATCGCCATATTGAATGGTGTCCAAAGCAGGGCAGGTTCTCTTGGTTACACATAGCAAATACAGGCAATGTTTCTGCCAATGGACCTCCGGGTTACCCGGAGGTCCATTGGCTGAAACATTGCTTGTACACAGGCCATATGTACAGAATTTGACAGCCTTACTATGGTCATAATGCATAGATTAGCGCACAGATCGACATGCTATTTGTGCGCATTTCATGACAGGACTTCTAGTTTTAACTGTATGTATTATGATACACATGATCTCTCATGGCTTGCATCTACAACTATCAAATACTGAGAACTACATGTATTCATTTCCAGTCACTTCCTTTTATTACAAATTTTGAATGCACTCTTTAAACAATATGTAACTTCTCAAAGTGATGTTTATTGGCATTCATTAATTTTAGGTTTTGATTTTATAACCCATTTTTCGGTGATTTTTCCTCTAAAAAAATCTTCAAACAATTTAATCCTCTATATCTTGTTTGACAGAGCTCTGTCAAACAAGATATAATGGTTTAATCAAATATTTAGCAGATTAGAGGGAATTCACTTAATTTTGGTTAACTGAATAATTCTGTGTTAATGGCATATTTATCACTGTCACTGGTACGCAGATAACAGGGTTTCACAGCACCAACTTTCAAAATCAAAGAAATCGTTTTGCCTGATATTATTTATATTTTTTGTATCGCAGTGTTGGGAGGCAGCCCTCGAAATTAGCCACAGCAATCAGCACTGCCATGGTGAATGCTATGGTAAATTGGTTTTACCACAGCATATAAATGCTGTGGTAATATTTTTCCTAGATTCTCAATTTATAATTTTGTATGCTGGTAGTAAATATTTCAATGATGTGTCTTACCATTAGTCACGAGCAATGTGCCACACTCTTAATTATATAACTCAAGTATTGAATATCAGGACTGGCAGTTACCTGCCAGTCCTGATATTCAATGCTTGGGTTATGAAAGGCTACTTGCACTCCTAGTACAGTACTTTGTGATGTTCTATAGTTCAAACTATATTTATTTCCAAGAAACCAAGTGAACAAACTTCAAGCTATACAAACACGGTTGTAGATTTGACATGAAGCCTGAGGCTTATAACCCATCGTCTCCACATAATGTACAGAATTGATGTTCACCTCTGTGGTTGCACTAACAATGCTGTGGGAAATGGAATTTACCACTGCAAGTGATTGCCGTGGTAAAATAGTCCAAATTTCGCGGGCTGGGGAGGTTATGAGATTTTTCCCCGGTTTCTGTTTCTAATTGGTGTTTTGAAAAAAGAGTTGACTCCCGTTTCTTTTTTGGTGTTTTGGAATGAAAATATTCAAGTATTAAACAACACTATAAACAGTTGGGTTTTTTCCCCAAATATTAGTTTTAATGAATGTTCAATGTGCAGGTACCTTTCTCTCTCTCTAAATTATGAGAGCATATATAGCGCAATACAGTGAGCCATTAATCCAGAAGATAATGAAGATTGTACTCAGAGTCCTGGATATACAGTTGAATAGCATTGGCAGATGCCCTCCCCCACCCTCCAGCCAGGAGGAAAATGCTGTGATAGCAATGCACACCATAGGTAAAAAAAAAATGCTGAGCATGTAATGTAGTAAAATGTCAGGCCCCAAAAAATAAATGCCTGTGTTTGGGGTAACCCGACCAACCTTAAAAAATTATTTAGTTCATTGTAACCCTAATTTTGATCTAACTTCATCTGTGAATTTGAAACCTATTTTGAAGTTCAAGCTTTCAAAATTACATGTAGAAATAAATATATCGGACAGTATAAATGTGGAGCAAGTGGCAAGTTCCAGTTCAGCAAAAGAAACCACATTTGATACATGTAAGGCCTCACAAAGTAGATCTTCTGTTTCTCAGGCCATTTTTTGTAAAATTGCAGGCAGGCGGTTTTTTATTTTATTTTTTATTTTTGTAAATATTTATTTGCCATTAAAAAGTTTATGTTCTTGGTTTGTTTTATGCCCCATAATATACAGAATACCATGGGTGTGGCTGTGTATTACATCCCTTGAGTGCAAGAAGGCTTTGCAATGCTAAAGCATTGCAAAGACTTCTTGCACTCAAGGGACAATTTTATTAACATGGGTAAAATATCAGGCATAAACCATTTGATTTTAATTTTTTTAAGTTTGGATTGGTCATAAGATGAGAGCATGCGGCAGCCAAAACGACCATGCGGGAGGGCCTGAGAAACAGATTTCTATTTTTTTTTGCCTAAACTGATCATTTTACAAATGCAGTGTTTCAGGTCATGAATATGAATGACTATCGTGTTGAGTTTCATGTATTGATACTAAAAGCCCCAAATCTTGGCCTACTGTCTTGAAAATGTTATTGGTGCAAGTATAGTGTACAACAGTTTTTTAGCTCACCTGACTGAAAGGCAGGGGGAGCTCAAGTGATCACTTTCTGTCCATCATCTGTCCGTCCATTGTGAACTTTACATTATCAACTTGTGCCCAAAATTTCTATTTTCTGAACCAATAGTCCGATTTGAATGAAATTCGGTATGTGGTATTATTGGGTCATAAGTACTTGATTCATGCTAAAAATTGTCCATGTTCCCCGTGGGAACCCCAGGAACTAAAAATAGAAAATACTTTCAAACGCCTATATTTCCCAAACCACATGGAACAGAGAACTGTTATTTTGCATGAAGCATCCTTAGGACCAGTAAAATTAAATGATAAACAAAAATTCTTGTCTGTTTTGTTAATGTGTTCTGAAGGGGGGGCATCAAAAAAATGCTGAGTCAGCATATTTGCAAATATTAAAAAAAATTTCTTCTCCAGAACCACTGATCAGAATCTTCTGATATTTGGCATGTAGCATCCATAGGGATGGGGGGTGGGGAGGGGGGGTGGGGGGGGGGGGGTAATATGGGAAATAAGCTTTAAAAATCTTTTTCAGAACCGCTTGTCAGAATGTTTTAATATTTGGTAACCATCATTGCTACGAAGGTCAGATTAAAAAACAGCCCCGACAGAAGCACTCTCGGGGCTGAGCTCGGGGGTGATCAGCCCCAATAAAATACAAACCCTGTAGTAATTACCGGGCTTTGATTTTTTTTCTGTGATTCCTGCCAATTCTATTTAACACATTACATGAAGTGATAGCATTTGAGATTGCACAGTTGAATAACTGTGCGTGTCCCGACTGTCGTTTGTCTCACATTCAGGTCGGTCTTTGATTTTAAATAACAGACACCGAGTTGTATTTTTGGTTAACCTCCCAACACTATTGTATCGGGATACACAGTGAAAATTTCAGAATCAGTGCGTCTTGAATCAAATTGGAATTAAATCATTAGGACTAATTATCAAAGCAAATCCAAGCTTAAAGTTTCTCAGGTCCCTCTCTGCTGGCCAGGTAAGGGTATGGGTGATGGCCACCCACCATGTGGCTGACAGACATGTTATATCTTACTGTTTCAGAGGGTGGCTCCCTATTTTGCAGGAAAACTTTGTTAAATATGAATATTTATTAAACAGGTTCTCAATATTAAAGATGATGAATTTTTTTCTTTTAATATATGAATGTAACCTCCCTTTGTTTGCTCAGAAATTGCACTGTTTCACATTTCTAAAGTTAACATGTTTGGTTGTCAATACCAGACCCTCTTGTGCATACCATACAGTTAAAACTAGAAGTCCTGTCATGAAATGCGCATAAATAGCATGTCGATCTGCGCATTAATCTATGCCTTTTAGCAACTGTAAGGCTATCAAATTCTGTGCATATGGCCTGTGCACAAGCAATGTTTCAGCCAATGGGCCTCCGGGTAACCCGGAGGTCCATTGGCAGAAACATTGTCTGTGTTTGCTATGGGTAACCAGGAGAACCAGCCGCGCTTTGGATGCCATTCGATATGGCGATTGTGCACAATTCCTACGCACAATTAAGCCTAGATAAGTGCACAGTTCGTGACAGGACTTCTAGTTTTAACTGTATATTAAAATAAGTACTTTTAAAACTTAACATGTTTGTTGATTTTAACATTTTGACCCCCCTCCCCCATACTATTTTACAAAAACTTGGAAACTCGCCTTTTTTCCATGGTGTTTTAATGGAAAGGCAGGCTTCATGTTCTCTGTCTGCATCTGTTCTTTGTTTTGTTTCAGATGTACCTTTTACATATACAAGCAGCTTCTAGTAAAGCATGTGTAGTACTTTTTCTTTGTGCCATATATTGATGAGAGATGAAGCAAAACTTATGTTTTTACTTTGAACTGAAGTCCTAATATACCAGTTTGATGTCTCCAGAATGGCTACCACAACAGTGGTATCAAGTTCACTTGATTCTGCTAATAAAAATTCTTCAACATCACCAAATATATTGGAAGAAGAGTCATCTTCAATGTCAGTCACTGAAATACTGAGAGATGTTGACAGCTCAACACCTTTTGTCAGCAGTGGAGAAATTTCTGTCTCAGATTCACTTTTCTCTCAGAATGGAACTGTCACCTCAACCTCCAGTACACAATCCTCATCAGCTTCGGTGACATTTTCATCTCTAGCTTCATCAAGCGATGTTTCATCCTCATCATTAACTCCTGTGCCAACACCTCTCACAGAAGGTAAGAAAGGGTTATTTTTGTTCTGTATTAGGCTTCTGCAGAAATTTGAAATTCGATTAAAAATTCAATTCGAAAGTCAATATTCGATTCGATTTGATTCGAAATAGGAAATTCAAATATTTTTGAATATACTTCGGCCATTGCAATGAATGTAATTAATCACGTTATTTTATATTGAGCATTGTTCTGGGTAGAAATGTAACTGACTTGCAGTGGTAACAGTGTACAACAGTTGCAGCTACATTGCTACAAACACCGCTACAACTGTTCATTTCAACTTATTGTGCATTATGACCAGTGACCAGTTTTTTAGCTCACCAAAGGGAGCTTAACTTATCACTTGCCGTACGTCGTCCATCGTGAACTTTACATTATCAACTTCTCCTCACAAACTACTGGACCAAATTTGGTGTGCATGTACCTTATCATTTATCAATTCAAGTTTCTTCAAATAAACTTGGCCACCCTCGGGGCACCACAAGGGGCATAACTCTGATAACACCCATATATTTTTTCAAAAATTCAAAAAAATCTTCAGATCCACCAGTCAGAATATTTTCATATTTGTTATACAACATCTCTCGGGGAGAGGTGGGGGAGGGGGGGGGAGGCAGATTCAAGTTTGTTCAAATCGAGTCCCTGGGTTTATGATTTGGGATCTCTATTGGAGCCAGAATTTTAACTTAGTGCAATATGTGGAATATTCTTTAAAAATCTTCTTCAGATCCATCAGTTGAAATCTTTTGATATTTGGTATACAACATCTCTAGGGGGTTCAGATTCAAGTTTGTTCAAATGGGGTCCCTGAGTTAGACTTTGGGCTCTATATTGGAGCCCAAAGTTTAACTTGGTGCAATTTGAGGAAATTTCTTTAAAAATCTTCTTCTTCAGATCTACCAGTCAGAATCCTTTCATGTTTGGTATACAACATCTCTAGGGGGTCAGATTCAAGTTTGTTCAAATCTAGTCCCTGGGTTAATAATTGGACTCCCTGTAGGAGCCCTAATAACTTGGTGAACTGTGACGAAATTTCTTTAAAAATCTTCTTCTTCAGATCCACCAGTGAGAATGCTTTCATATTTGGTATCCAACATCTCTAGGGGGTCAGATTCAAATTTGTTCAAATCGGGTCCCTGAGTTAGTATTTGGGCTCTCTATTGGAGCCCAAAATTTAACTTGGTGCAATTTGAGGAAATTTCTTTAAAAATCTTCTTCAGATCCATCAGTGAGAATCCTTTCATGTTTGGTATACAACATCTATAGCGGGGTCAGATTCAAGTCTGTTCAAATTGAGTCGCTGGGCTAATATTTGAGCTTCCTATGGGAGCCCAAATTTTAACTTTGTTCAGTACGTGGAATATTCTTTAAAAATCTTCTTTCAGATTCACCAATCAGAATCCCCTCATATTTGGTATACATCATCTCTAGGGGGTGGGGTGGGGGGGGGGGGGGGGCAGATTAAAGTTTGTTCAAATTGAGTTCCTTGCTTAATATTTGGGCTCCCTTTGGAAGCCTGAAGTGTAACTTTGTGCAATATGAGGAAATTTCTTTAAAAATCTTCTTCTTCAGATCCTCCAGTCAGAATCCTTTCATATTTGGTATACAATATCTCTTGGAGGTAAGACTCAAGTTTGTTCAAATCTGGTCACTGGGTTATTAATTTGGGCTACCTATGGGAGCCTGAATTTTAACTAAGTGCAATCATTTATTTGCAGAGGCAGTGGAAGCTGTTAATTAAATAGCCTCTTTACCAATATAAAATTTTCATTCAACTCTTTACCCAATGCACACTATATCAGAATTTATAATTTTAAATAGAATTTTTCCAAATGTTTCAAAACATTTCAACAAAACCATATCATGTGCCCCCTCATTGGAATGATCTCAACGAGCTCATTCTAATGAGGAGTTACATGATATAGTTTTGTTGAATTTTTTTGAAAAACAATATTTTTTTCAACTGCTCAATTTCGAAAGTATACGGGCAGATGCGGCCGATTCATTGGGTAAAGGGTTAACACTGATTAACTGGTTGAGTGCTAGAAGCTAGTCTGTCGTGATTAATCGAGAAGTTGACTTATCGTTGGAAATGCCCATAATCAACTAAAGTTTCAAAGTCGACGATTATGGGTTTTAACCCTTTACCCAACGAATCGCCCGCATCCGCCCGCATAATATGCAAATTCAGCAGTTGAAAAAATATTATTTTTCAAAAAATTTCAACAAAACCATATCATGTGACCCCTCGTTGGAACGAGCTCGACGAGCTCGTTCCAACGAGGGGTCACATAATATGGTTTTGTTGAAATTTTTTGAAAAAAATTAAAAAATGATATTTAAAATAATAAATTTTGATATCGTCTGTGTTGGGTAAAGGGTTAATAACTCATTTACTGATGAATTATTAGTTATTACTCTCCTCCCCATTGTGCTCGTAAGAAGTGTCAGAGGTTGTAGAATATCAAAATACATTGTAATTAATATGGGAAAGAAGTATAAAAGATACAAAACATAACACTGGGTCTGGCGTTCTCAAAAGTATGGGAGTACTTGTAAAGAATTGCCCTTCTCTGTCTGCCAAGGGGTTAAATTGCCCTCTTAACTGGTAGAGTGCTGGAAGCCCATATTTGGGCTTTATTTGAAGTGCAGGTGCAACAATTGAAAGGCTTCATACTCTGTGGGTGTACTTCATATTATCTTTGAAGTAAAATTATTTCAATTATATGGGTTTGCCTTGTTGCAATTTATGGGAGAGTGCCTTTTGGCACTCTCCCATAAATTGCAACATGGCGAAGACCGGTGAACAAATTTTGGTGATCGGAAATAATTTAGCACTCTACCAGTTAAATCTCAATGCAGCTATTATTAAACTCTTGATTTAGGGGGCGTGGTGGCGTCACGGTAACCAGTTCTTGTCAGATCACCGAAGTTAAGTAATGTCGAGCGCGGTTAGTAGTTGGATGGGTGACCATTTCAGCAACTGATTCGCGTTCCCGCATTGTGTCCTTGGGCAAGGCACTTAACCCAGATTGCCTACACAGGGGCACGATGACGCTGTGTACTAAGGCGTACTGTACGTTGATGGTGCGCATGTCTTCAATCTAACCCTGCCTGTGCCGCAGTACAGAGTTCAGTGTTACGATGTTGGAGAGCTGACAGCTGCTCGTCGTTGCTCGGTGATTCTCTCCGGGTACTCTGGCTTCCTCCACCTGTAAAACTGTCACCAACATGATATGACCCTGGCTGTTAATGTGTCGTTAAACCTTAATAAAAAAAAGAACAAAAAAAAAACAACTCTTGATCACCTCACCTCCTGGCCTGAAATGGTCAGGAGTCCAAATTTTCCCCGGGAGAGCAGTAGGCGTGCAGCATGACTGCCTAAAGAATGTCCAGCCCAAGAAACTAATGACTAAAAATATTGTGTTCTGAATAGTTCTTTCAAGATGTCACGGCTTACGATTAAGATCAACATTGTTTGATTATTCTCCTTCAAAAGTAGATCATGAAATTTCATAATCATGCCAGTTCTAGCTAGAAGCCACTATCATGGCTCTATTGAAAAGTGCTGGAAGCCACTTTAGTGGCTTTACACCATATGCATTTAAGAATTGAATGCAATTTTTATAATCTTCATTGGAGTATGAACGTGTGGGAATGGGTACAAATTATCCCTTTGGGATTCATACATAATTTGTACCCATTCCCACACGTACATACTCCAATAAAGATTATAAAAATTGCATTCAATTCTTATAATTACATTCCGTAACTGTTAACTACTTTTTTTCCCCCATGAATCGTCATTCGCCATTGTTGAAAATCATATGGCTTTCAGTCGTTGGAATCAAGAACTAGTGCAGGCCTTTGTTCCGTCTAAATGATATCCCAAAGACAAATAAGCTTTAATTTTCTCAACTTTAGAAATGGAAACGAGTATTTTAGTAACGGGCTTTATGCCACAGTTTGGAAATGTCACCAAAGAAACAGCAGCGGAGTCGATCACTGTGAGAAGCGCTATAAGTTAAAAACCCATTCAAACACCACCCGAATTACATTCTGTCAACTGCACTCTACCGTAAATGCGAGTCAAAGTTCGACCGAATGTATTCATTGGAAAATGAATTACATTTGGTCATGACGTTTTCACCCAGCTGGCCAGTGGGAATTGAGTATTTGGACCCAAAACATATAACTACATCAACAATGTAATTATTAGCTTATGAAATGTGCCATTTGAATCTTTATTGAAGTCACCAAAACCGACACGCAGCTTTCACAAAAATCACCAACCAAATTTTAGACATAGCTTATGTCATGACTCCTTGGAACAAGCTCATAGAGTGATAAGCTGTGTTTTTAAGGCTAAAAAAATGGAATTATTTAGTTATTTGGGAAATATTTTGGCAAGTATCATCTGCCAGTCATGTTCAGAAAACAGTTAATGAAACAAATGATTTCAAAAATAGAGAAGATTAATCCAGTTCTATTTCTGGAAGTAATTCAAAATTTTATAACGTCATGTAGACTTCTGACGAGGGCTGAAACGATCATGGGATTTTCGTGACTTGTTTACTGTGCCTAAAAATTGTGGTTAATCAGTTAATCGTGGTCAATTCTGAAGTATGTGTGGAGACAGTTAAGTAAAAGATAAATTGCTGAATATCAATGACACTCAACATAAATGGGTCTTTTTCGGTATTGACATAACGTACCTGTGTCGAATTTTGGCCCATTTTAAAGTAGTCTAAACTAGCATATCACACCTGGGCATTGAAATATCAAAAAAGATTTGTTTCTGTATATCAGCTTTTGAATAAACAACTATCATTTATCAACTCTCCATTCCAACAGAGTTGGTTTTTTTTACGAAAGAGACAAATAGTAGAAAGCTTCAACCAGGTTTGTTTGGGCTTCAGAAAAATTTCCATTGGTTCAATAGCATGTCACGCGTGTTACTTGAGCGAGCCAGTGGTAAATATTCTGAAATGCAAAACAAACAACTGAAGCTTCCCAATTATCCATCGATTTGAAAGAAAAAACATTTCCATTTGAATGAAAAATTAATAAATTAAAGTTCTTTTATTCCAAAGTTGATACATAAAAATGAATCTTTCTCTCTCCCTCTCTCTCTCTTTTGCTCTCTCTCCCGGTCGATCAATATTTTAATGCCCCGGTATGACACATTGCACTGGCAGTAAGCTGAGGCAGGTGTTTCATATTGGCGGCATAGTTTCTTCACTGAATAAATTGGTGACAAGGCCGGAATGAAACAAAATGATTTAGCCCAACACACCAACAATTTAGGTACTGGTACATTTAACACACCAATAATTTAGATACATTTAACCCTTTACCTAACATGAAAAGCAGATGACACTTGCAAAAATAATTCTTGAATAACTAATTTTTTTCATTTTTTGTCTCAAAAACATAGGTTATGACCCCTCGTTGGAACGAGCTCAACGAGCTCGTTCCAACGAGGGGTCATAACCTATGTTTCTTTTCAACCTACTCACAATTGTTTACAATTGGCTGTAACATACGTGCAAGCCCTACTTCGGAACTAACTCAAGCTTTTAGAATCTTTTCCAAACGAGTTGGAAAAGTACTAGAGTGCAAAAGCACGAAAAAGATCGAAAAAAGGGTCGAGCGAGACCAGCGCTCGAAATTACAGGTACTCTCTCTGCACACCTCTTGCGTTTACCGAGCGCATGCGCAACAACCGTGACGTCAATTCCTTTATTTTCCGCCATTGTTCATGGTCGGAAATTTTTGTGACTTGTGCTGTTTATGATATTAATTCTTCGTGAACAACTTATTAATCGTCTTTAGTGTGCTACTGGATTGTATCCTTTTTCAAGCTACCAAATTATTACTCTCATTTAATGTTAATTTGTATTATTATTGCTGTTCTTTTCACACTTTATCTTGCCTTTCCCCCACGTGTGAACACGACCTTCGTTCTGTTTTCCGTCGGCGGGAAGCTTGATTGTTGTATTTAGACTATTCCTTGTACCTCTTGTTTGCAGGTGAAACATGTGGACGATTCCCATACCACATGTGTCACTTGCAACAATTGCACTCAGGTCCAATCATGTGGTATCTGTGGGGTTTGGTCCTCTAAATTTTGGGCTTCTGTTAACAAGGTGGTTCTTTCCAGAGCTAGAACCCCTCGTTCTCGGGGTAAGGGTAGCCGTGCCGTTGCAGACATTTCTGCTGGTGCACGTGGTGACTCTGTCACACAGGATTCGGATCTGACTTCTGTGGCGAGCTCCTCTGCAACTGTTGACGGTGTTTGTTCTGTGATACCTGATGAGGAGACCGCGGTCTCTTTGTCTTCGGATGTCACTATTGAGGCGTCTGTTTTCGTTGAGAGCTTTTCCAAGGTCAACTCGGTAACCCTCTCCGATCTGCCTCCTACACCGTCGACCGTTGTTGAGGGGGTTGCTACTCCAGATCCTATTCTGTCTGATGGTGGCTCTTCCATCTCTGGGGATGGTCTACAGTCTCGGGGGACCGAGGCTGTATCTGCTGGTGTGTCTGTGTGTTCTCAGCCTCCCCCAGCCTCGCGGCGAGGCTGTGCGGGTTTGCTGTCTGCTCCGTCTCATCTGGCTAGGTTTGCTCCTAGTCGGTTGAGCCGGCCGGTCGCTTCGGCAGCGATTCCTCGTCCCTCGAGTGAATCGTTTATTGTTCCACCTTCGCCTGCTAGTGTGCCGGCTACTGGGATGGTGTTGGGACGTTGGCATCCAGGGCCTGCTGTTCGGCAGCGGTCAGTGACAGCCCCGGTTAGCTGTCACTCTCGGAACCTTCCTCCGGTGATTCCTCACTGTGTTCCGAGTCTGGGTGTCGATCGATGCTTGCCGTCGGTCTCAGAGGATAGGCAGTTGGGGCCGTCTGCTGCGCAGAGGTCAATGACAGGTTCCTGTCATTCTTGGGACAATCCTCCGGTGTCTTCTCACCGTGTCCTAGGTCCAGCTACCGATCGACGTGCGCCGTCGGTCCCTTTCGAGGATTTGCAGGCAGGGCCTTCTGTTTCGCAGAGGCCAGTGATGGCTCCTGGGCGTCACAATCGGGACTATCCTCCGGTGTCTTCTCACCGTGCTCCTATTCTGTCTGCCGATCGACGTTCGCCGTCGGTCTCTTCTGAGGATTTGGGTTCTTCTACCAGAAGGGTCCATTGGGAGGACACTCCGTCGGGCGATTCTGCTGCGACGGATTCTCAGGGTGACCTGCGCCAGGCCGCTTTGGCGCTCACCCGGTTGCTTTCTGGCAACCCTCAAGTTGGCCTCCCTGTGCCTCCTGAGGCACAACCTCCTTTGGTCGGTCGCCGAGATGTCTCGCCTGGCCCCTTGGATACTGCACAGTATTCACAGGAGGTTTCTGCTGGTCAGCCCGAGTTGGGCTACGTCTCCTCTGCTACGGAGGATGACGAGTATCTTGAAGGTGATGGTCCCCCCTCGTCAGTCTTGGGGCAGGCTTTGGATTTCGTCTTTGGCTTATTGCCGGACGTTCTACCTTCCGACCAGCCTTCTGTGACCGTCCGGCCGCGGTCCACTGTGGAGCGCCGTAACCCTGTTGAGCCTTCTAGCTCCGGGGCTTTGCGTCCTCTGCAATCGGCTCAGGTGGTTGAGTCCTTCCAGGGCTTAGACGCCAAAATGCGTTCTAAGGCCCTCAAGGGTTCCTTCTTTTCTAGAGCTGATGCCTTTCTGCCTCCATCGCGGTTTCGTGTTTACGATTCCGTCTCTCCACCAGTCTTCCAAGGGATGACTACTGTGGATGAGGATTCTTCTTCCCTCGGGTTGACTAAGCCTAAGTCGGCAGTTCTCCCGATGTCGGTAGTTGAGTCTATGGTGGGCCTGTCCCGAGAGATGCTGGGTATGTTATCTCTCGCGGACCATGTCGTCGCTGCTCTGGCTGAATATTTTCCACCAGGGGAGTTTGATGACGCTCAGGCGCCTTTTCGCATTTTGTCACAGGCTCTTATGAACTTGACTCACGCTCACGCCTGTAACACGGCCAATTTGGAGCTGGCACGCCGGGATGCGGTTTTGGATTCTTTACCATCCCTTCCTTCTGAGCAACGTGCTGTTCTGAGGTCTGCCTCTTTGGTAGGACCTCAGTTGTTCCATGGTTCCGTGGAAGCTGTTCGTGGCGAAGTTCTTCGTCATTCGAAGGACCAGCTTTTGCTGAGACAGCTTGACCCACCTGCTGCTGCGGGTGGGGGTCGTTCCAGGCCCGCCAAGCGTGCTGCTGCGTCTGCCTCGTCGGCGACGTCGGCTACGCCTTCGGATCCGTCTGCTCCTTCTGCTCATAAGAAGCGCCGACGTGGCCAGGCCCGCTGGCAGCCTCAGGCTGGAAAGTCTCAGGACTCTGTCACTTCCCGAGGTGGTTTCTCCTCTCGGGGGCCTCGTCGAGGCCGCAAGTGAAGGTTCTCACCTCGATTCGCCTCCAGTCGGAGGAAGGCTGTCGCTGTTTTACGACCGTTGGACAGAGATAACGTCGGACTCTTGGGTCCTCGACGTCATTCATTCCGGTCTGCGACTGTCCTTCCATCGGCACCCCAGTTTATCTCGGGTGCCCCTTCCGACTCAGGTCCCTTCAGATTCTCTGCGTCGGGACCTTCTGGTGCAGGAGATCGACAATCTCCTCACCAAAGGGGCGATCGAGGTGGTCAGGAACACCCTTTCACCGGGGTTTTACTCGAGACTTTTCTTGGTGCCGAAGAAAAACGGCCAATTTCGTCCTGTCATCGATCTGAGTACCCTGAACGAGTACATAATTGCTCCTCGTTTCAGTATGGAGACTTTCCGGTCGGTTCGACGTTCAGTTCATCAGGGCGATTTTGCGGCCAGTATCGACCTGAAGGATGCCTACTTCCATGTACCCATTCATCTGGCGTCACGGAAATACCTTCGGTTCTCGTTTCGGGATCGAGTTTTTCAATTCAGAGCTCTCCCGTTCGGTTTGAACCTGGCTCCTTGGGCCTTCACCCGACTGATGTCACATGTGCTTGCTTTCCATCGCACTCAGTCGGCGGTGACTTCGTCCGCCTACCTAGACGACATCCTCCAACGGCACCACGATGCTGCTGTTCTGGAGTTCGATGTCCGGCAGTTTCTTTTCCTGCTAGCGTCGCTGGGTTTCAGAGTCAATCGCGAGAAGTCGGATCTTCTTCCTTCTCAGCGATTCCGTCATTTGGGGATGGATTTCGACACTCTTCACAATGTAGTGTCGGTTCCCCAGGCTCGGGCGACGATTCTTTCCGCCTTGACTCGGGACCTGCTTCAATCTTCCTCGGTCTCGGCCAGGACTTTCCTTCGGATGCTGGGCCTTTGCGGTTCGGTGACCGATCTCATTCCGCTCGGTCGCTTGTTTGTCCGACCTCTCCAACACTTCCTGTTGGATCATTGGCGTCCGAATGTAGATCCGCTGGACCTGGAACTCACTATTCCTCGGTCTCTGCTTTGTCACCTCCGCCCTTGGGCAGATATTCCCTGGCTGACACAGGGTGTTCCGTTGGATCTTCCTTTGGCCGATCGCATCCTTACTGCGGATGCCAGCGATCGGGGCTGGGGTGCGACGTTGGACCCTCTCGGTCTGTCTACTCACGGAGAGTGGGACAGCGAGCAGGTGGGCCTTCATATCAACCAGAAGGAGCTCCTTGCTCTTCTGTTGAGTTTTCGGCTTTGGATCCCTCATCTGTCGGACCATGTTGTCCTACTTCTTTCGGACAATTCAACAGTAGTGGCCTACATACGGAATCAGGGAGGCACTCATTCGATTCCTATGTATCGGCTGTCTCGGGATCTTCTTCTGTTGGCGTGGGATGTGAACGCTCGGGTGTCCATTCGACACATTCCCGGGCGTCTCAACGTCCTAGCAGACTCCCTGTCCCGACGCGACAGTGTCCTTCCAACCGAATGGATGCTACATCGGTCGGTGTTTCAGGCGATTTGCGAGCAGTGGGGTCGTCCTCAGGTCGACCTTTTCGCTACTCGCTGGAATCATCAGGTAGAGACTTTTGTCTCCCCTTGTCCAGATCCTCTGGCATTTGCAGTAGACGCTCTGTCTCTGGACTGGACAGGCTGGGTCGGCTATGCCTTTCCTCCTGCACCGATTCTTCCTCAAGTTTTAGCGAAGATTCGTGCTTGCAGTTGCAGGATCATTCTGATCACACCCCTGTCTCCACAGAGGGTGTGGATCAATCTGCTGCGGCCTCTATTGGCCGATCGACCGATTCGTCTACCTCTACGTCGCGATCTTCTTTCACAGGGTCGTCCCAGGAAGTATCACAACAACCTGGCGAGCCTGTCCCTTCACGCCTGTCTTTTATCAGGTCCAGTCTCCGACGTAGAGGTTTTTCGAGACGATCAGTGGAGTGCATTTCTGCATCGCGGCGACCTTCCACGGGAATGACTTATGCCGCCAAGTGGAAGGTTTTCTGCCGCTGGTGTTTAGATCACAATGTGAATTACCGTGATCCGTCTATCGCTCAAATTGCGGATTTTCTGGTTTTTCTTTTTGACTCCAAGGGCCTCCAGCCTATTACGATTAAGGGCTATCGGTCTATGCTGTCTGATACTTTCTCTTATGTGGGAAAGCGGTGTATCGGTCGTAATCTTTTCCTCTCCAAACTTATTCGGCACTTTTCTTTGAAGAGGCCTCGAGTTTTGCGTCTTACACCCAAGTGGAACTTGGCATGGGTGTTGCACTGTTTGGAGGGGGCGCCTTTCGAGCCTTTATCTGAGACCGACATGCGTTTTCTCACCTATAAGACGGCTTTTCTTCTAGCGTTTGCTTCTGCTCGTCGAGTCAGTGAGCTTCATGCGCTATCTGTTGATTCTGCCTTCTTCCGAAATGAGGCTAACAGTGTCACATTCACTACTGATTGCTCTTTTCTGGCTAAGAATCAACTCCCCGATTCGGTACCTCCTCCCATCTGCATTCGGGCTCTCCCTGCTGTAGATGGACGGAGGCCTCTTCTTTGTCCTGTTCGTGCGGTCAAGACTTACATTACTCGCACTCAGTTCATTAGGAGGGATCGGAAGAGATTCTTTCTGTCTCTCATTCCTAAGCGGCAGTCTATCTCTTCCCATTCTATTTCCAGGTGGATCTGTCTTGCAATCAAGCTGGCTTATTCTCGCTTGTCTGCATCGGATCTTGTTTCGAACCGGCTTAATGCTCACGAGGTTCGTGCCATTTCTACATCCTGGGCGTTCTCCAATTCTGTTTCGCTCCGTGATGTTATGAATGCGGCTTACTGGAGGAATTCTTCTACCTTCTCCTCCTTTTATCTCCGCCACCTTCAGCAGCAATCTGAGGACCTTTATTCTTTAGGCCCTCTCGTTGCTGCTCAGGCTGTTGTGCACCCTCGTTAAATTGTTTTTGTCGAGGTTGCGCTTCTCTCAGCCTTGTTCTTTTCAGGTGCCTTCTCTCTTTCTTCATTACAGGTTTTAGTTTTTGTTCTCTGCCATCCTTGCTTTCGTTCTGCTACTCTTGTTGGTATTGGTTATGTGATTCACCTCCTCCTATTGTTTATTCAGGCAATTGTAAACAATTGTGAGTAGGTTGAAAAGAAATTAAAATTTTTTAGTAAATTTTGTTTCTTAACATACCTACCACAATTGTTTACCGGAGGCCCACCCTCCTTGGGGATATCTTTGATATCGATGCCTCCCCGCTAAATCACAAACTTCTCGTTGGCGGAAATACGGAATTGACGTCACGGTTGTTGCGCATGCGCTCGGTAAACGCAAGAGGTGTGCAGAGAGAGTACCTGTAATTTCGAGCGCTGGTCTCGCTCGACCCTTTTTTCGATCTTTTTCGTGCTTTTGCACTCTAGTACTTTTCCAACTCGTTTGGAAAAGATTCTAAAAGCTTGAGTTAGTTCCGAAGTAGGGCTTGCACTTATGTTACAGCCAATTGTAAACAATTGTGGTAGGTATGTTAAGAAACAAAATTTACTAAAAAATTTTAATTTTTGAGACAAAAAATGAAAAAAATAATGAAAATTAATAGGCGATTTTTGAGAATAGTGCTGGCCGGTTTTGACCGTTACGTTAGGTAAAGGGTTAACAATGTCGATCAGTGTGCAGAGCATGTATAACAACAATGAAGTCATACTGTCAATTTATATCACCGACCGGCAGTGTTGATCTCAGATCTCTTTGAAGTTAGTTTCAGAGACGGGCAGCATTGTAACTTGCTACACTGAAGCGACATGATCGCTTTGATGGTTTGACAATGTACATTGCCAGAACTGCATGCAACAGGAATGTTCTCCACTAATTTAACACCCAACAAGCAGTATCTGATTGTCAGAATACACTGTAACTTACTGTTGTTAATGGCGATGTTTATAACTGGTTAATCACCTGTCATCGGTTTTATGACTGATCACACTCATGACTGGTGGTTAATCGGTTAATCAGTTAACCAGTAAACTGTTTCGGCCCTACTTCTGACATCACATATTTATGAGACATGTTGTGCAAGATATTTCCGTAAAGGCATATTTGAGTGTGAGTTTTTGAAAAAATATGTTTGAACCATTATCAGGGCAAAGTTTGATAAAAAATTGTTTCTATTTTGTGTTTTCAGATGGAGATAATGATTTGTTGCTATATATACTGATTCCTGTTTGTCTAGTTGTTGTATTAGGATTAGTTCTATTGGCTGTTTGTTGTTTTATAAGACGAAAGAAGGCTCTCAAGAAGGTACATATATTTTCTATTCAGTCTGATATATCAAGCTGCTCATACTTCTCTAGAAAAGCCAAGAGACCAAGCAGGCATATATTTATATTTATATTACAACAAGAATGTATTTCCCCCAATACAAGTGAAAATGTCTTGACAAAATACAGGCCTGTATTGACAGCAACTGCACGACACATGCGATCATTCGATTTAGAAAGAGAACACGAATTAATGTGCCCGATTTGGAATTTACATATCCATTTTCCACGATTTTAATAATCGGCCATTTAAAATCCAGAACTAATTTTAGTGCGTTACATATATTTTCACTGTCAAAATTTCCATCCATGTTCAGTTGTATTCATACATTCGTTTCGAAGGACGCATGTCAATGGAAACTGCGAATAAATTTTTGTACATGCCCTAATATATAGTTCAGTATGAAGAAAACAAAAGGCAGTAAAGTGAATGTTTCAACTTTTAATCGGTGGCCCACGGGGGGGGGATGTATATTTAGAAAAAATACTCTTTGAATGTACAATTCAACAGTATTAAAAAAATGAATTTAAACATTGAAATTAACACTCTCAATCAAAATCACTCTCCTCTCATTTTTTGCTCTAGCAAACTTTATTTGAGGTGAGCGATTTTCCACTTGCCTCCATTTTGCTCCCATTTGTCACTGAAAGAGTGATCTTAAACTCAAGTATATAAATAAAACCTTCCCTTTGGAAACTTTTGGAAGTGTAGCAGTGCTTGTTTACTTTGGTAAACAAGTTTTGCTTTACTGCTAGAATAATACCCTTGGAGGAAATCCTTTAAAATTCTTATAAGGAATTGGCTAAACCAGCCATTCTACTGGTGTGATCTTTAACACCTATAAATAAATAAATTTTAATAACACCCAGATATGGGCTTCCTCCACTGAGTCTGTTGAGCTTTTTGTATACATGTACCTTATTAACCCTTGGGGTGTGGTGGGGACTGGTACTTTTTATACATTTTTGATACACTTTGTCAGTCTACATCCTAGGGCTTTGAAGTTGTTTCTAGAAAAGTCTTGGCTGCCTATATGGGCATCACTGGCACAATTCTGATCTGTTGCAGGCAATTTATCACCTATACATACACAAGTCAGACTTATCAATTAGTTGGGCGTACAATCAGTCGATTGTGAGAGCTGATGTCAGATAGTCACAACCAAAAGGAGTAATATGTTCAACAATGCATAGTGTAGGGTTAATTTTACAGTGCAGTCAGGCTGATTGATTAGTTGACCTCATGAGCATGTCATTGTATGTATCAGAATAAAAATACGACAAGTTAACAGCGTGGCATGTTTCATCAATGACTGTTTCTGCTGATGTCGTTTTTCTTACTTATGGACATACAGGTTGGTGAAGTTATCTAAACTCAACAATTTGAATAGAGACATAGCCCTCAACATTTTTTCCTACAGTACTTATAAGCCAACCCCCCCCCACCCCCCCACCCCACCCATTACCCCCAACACGCACACATGCTTACGTGTTTCATGAGATTTGATCTGCAGTTCAATGTTCAACTGACGCAAATGGCAATGGTATATATCTGTTCTTACAGTGTATCCGCCCATTCGTATGACATCAAACTCATATTTCCTTCGGGAATAAATGGGAAGTATGTACTTTACATTCAAGTAATACAAATTTTTCAAATAATCACGCACTGCACTGTGCCGACAATGCTGATAGCAAGTTTTACTTTAGAACATATGCCGACAAAATGTAAGTACAGTACAGTCGCCGTGGACTGGTCATAATCCATCCATGGGCAGTGATGTCCATGCATACTTTTACCAGGTAAGGCCTAAAAAAATTAAAAATCTGTTTCTCAGGCCCTCCCACATGGTCCTTTTTGCTGCCGCATGCTCTCTTTTTATAACAAATGTAAACTTGAAAAAAATAAAAATAAATGGTTTATGTCAGATATTTTACCCAAATTAATAAAATTTATAAATTTGCCCCTTGAGAGCAAGAAATGCATTAGCATTGCAAAGCCTTTTTGCTCTCAAGGGACGAAATACACCACCACCCATTCTATTCTGTAGATTATGAGGCCTAAAACATAAACCAAGAACATGAACGTTTGATGGCAAAGAAATAATTACAAAATAAAAAATAAAATAAAAAAACGCTCGCACACATGAAACTTTACAAATAATGGCCTGAGAAACAGAAGATCTACTTTGTGTGGCCTAACAGAAAATCATCATCAATAAAATTTTAATTAATGAAGCACTGGATTGTACCCTGTGCTTCATTAATAAAATTTTCGATGATTATTGCTGTGAACAGGGTTTGAAATCTAAGATCATTGCGTCCGTGGAAATATTGCGCACCCATGGAAAGTGACTAGTCCATAGCGGCCGTACTGTAAGGGGACAAGTATGCTGGAATTGACGATTCCCTAAAATTGATTCTGATTGGGTCACTGGGTCATGGGGAACAAACAACAGTTAAGACGTGAATATGCATGGTATATAGTATCAATTTATTGTTCAATTTTCTGAAATGAGAAATTGACAATTCATCAACTAACACACAATAATTATCCCTTTTAATGTGCTCCCAGAGAACAATTCCTAGTTTATGTTACTTTTGGCCCCCTGCAAATCAGTCTTGCGAGGACGATTTTTAGCCCTCGCAGTTTTTTCAGAATGCCGGCACTGAATATATTGCTACACTATATAGACAGCCAAGACTTGCCAAAATACAACTGCCAAAAAATTTAGAATTTACCTTGCGAGTTAACTCTGGGACAGCATGTTGGGGCACCTGTTCTGTTGCAGTAGAAGTGATCAAAGTTGGAATAGGGCCTTTAAGTGTTAACTGGTAGAGTGCTGGAAACCCGTATTTGGGCTTTATTCTGAAGTGCAGGTGCTTCAACTTAAAGGTATCATTTTTGGTGGCTGAGCTTCATATTACCTTTGAAGTTAGATAATTTTGTTTGTCAGAATTTGCCTTGTTACAATTTATGAGAGAGTGCCAACTGGCACTCTCTCATAAATTGTAACAAGGCAAAGATACATAAACAAATTTTGATGACCAAAAATAATTTAGCACTCTACCAGTTAAAGGACATCTATGCAAATATTAAAGTGTTTTCTATATGGAGCAAATAATGTTTCAGATTGTCTCTTGAAAAATATAAAATATAACAGAAACAGTGATGTTCGTTAAGGAGAACCTGAAATTTTCTCCTTCCGTATATGACATTCTGTAATTCAAGTGGCTTGGGTGTTGTCGTGTAAACTTCGTTATAGTTTTTTGTCAAATATTCTGATACCAGAAAGTTTGTCAGAATTTGAATTGTGTTTCTTTGGATTATGGGATGGATTATTGGTCTACATTCTTTCACTCACCATTGGAAAGAGAACAGTCAACAAACAAGCCTGGAAATAAGACTGTCATCTGCAGAATGGGGTCCTCAGAGAATGTATTTGGTGATGCTACTCTGCACCGCCAGGTAGTGTTACTAAATTTACCCTCTGTGGACCTCAATCTGAAGCAAGGTGTCAGACCAAAACAGAATGTTGTACCAATAGGATAAATTCAGGATTCCAGCCATCTGTATGGGATATTTCACAGGATGTTTCTACAAATACCAGAGGCGTGCATATTGTCAGGATTTTGATTTGCTTCAATATTTCAGAAAATTACAGGTTGTGGAACTCCGTCATTTTTTTGTAGAATTTCACCCGTATGGTACAAGGTTTGTCTGGTTAACTCCTCTTGCAGTTGTCAAGCAGAATGTATATGGTAGAACACGCAGGGACATCATATGTGTCTTATAGACACACAGGGTATCTTTTGTTTTCAAAAGTTTGATTCGCAGTTTTATCACCCTCCAGGAACATTGATTTGCAATTGGTATAAATTGATTCGTAGTTTTAGATCAAGGTTAGTTAATTTTCAGTTTTAGACCAAGGTTAGTTAATTTTCAGTTTATTGTTATCCAACCCATTTCGTTTTATTTTTGTCCAAAATACCATGCTGTGCACATTTCTTCATCGCAAGTGCCTAAATTCAATTTCCCCTTCCGTAACAGTTTGCTGTAGCAAATTTCATGGGCTTAACATTGACTACAGCATTATAATGCAGTTCAGCATTCTTTTTTATGGGTTCGCATCACTGACACACTAAGAAGACAGTAAGTTTGCTTACTTCGATTTACTTATTCCCTCAAATCAATTAGTGTCGCTCATTTGTTATTGAAACTTTGAAGTTTCGTTTCAGAGCACAGTTTGTGCCACACACATGTGCAGTTGTTGTATTTATGCTGGATTTTCCTGAACGTGCTCATGTTCAGGAAAATCCAACATAAATACATCAACTGCACCTGTGTACAGCGCAAATTGTTTCTAGAGGGGTTATGGTGTGAAAAACCAATGACATTGATATAATGAATGATTGAGTCAGTGACTGGACATGGTGACCTAGAAAGTGCAACATGTCTTACTGGGATAACTAAATCAGTTGTCCCTGCATTGGTGATTCTGTAATAGACCATATTAGCATAGTACCATCTTACATCCAGGACTTGATATGCCCATAGAAACCATCCATTTAGATTTGTTACTAAAAATTGCATCCATGTGTGTTGTACAGTACTGATCGCTATGTTCATATCGTTTGTTTCCTCTTTATAAATATTTTTTTGCCAATGTTGTTGTTCTTTTGAAACAAAATTTGATTGTGTGCCTGCCTTCCATTCTTTGGACAAAACATTTTAGTTTTAAAGTAGCCGAAGGTGCATTGAAGTTGAGACCTGTGGCCGTCGGAATGAACATGAAGGATTCTAACACAAAAATGATAAATATGGAATATAACATCGCAAAGTGCTAGTGTTGAAACGATTAGTCGACTAGTCGCGACTAGTCGACTCTGAAATCCGCCAGTCAACTAGTCGGGAAACTCAAAGATGAAGTCGTAAAATTCCAATAGTGGGGGGTTAATGATTACAAACATCAGACGTTTCTGCTTCGTGGTGGACCTATTTTAAATTGTATTGAGAAGTGGATATCAATGCAATTATTGTCGTTTGTTGATGCCGATAATGTTACAACTTAGATTTCAGCAGCATTACTGGCACGCATTGAAGAAAAATACTTTGATGTACAACTTCAAAGATGCCATTAATTCATGCAAGCATTCTGTCCCTCACCCAAGTCGCCCACACTTTTTAATTGATATAAAAATAAAATACATGCCTGAATTTCGCTAAGTCCTTTCTCCTCTCATTCGTCTGCACTTTACCCAAGAGTCAGTTGAAGCGCCATAACTCTGCAGTTTCTGCAGAGTTCCCGTGCTTAAACCGACTCTTGTACATGTATATAAGTGAATCTTCTTTGAGCCAATTGCCCTGTATCCCCCAAAGGTAAATCAATGCCATAGCTCTATATTCTATAATATTACTGTACTGGTTTGGGTGCGAGCTGCCGAAGACTAGATATGAAGGTGAGGAAACTGTCCATCACAAAATTTGACCTGGGAGTTTTTAATTAATTGCACCGGGCAAATGGCGGCACACTTCAAACATTTTACAAATTCACAGAACTTCTGTTTTAACATCATTGGGTACTTTTTCCACTGTACGGACAGAGGACTAGGAGGCACACACTTTCCAGGTATCCTAATTATGTCTCCCCTTCCCAGAAGGGAGACGTATTGTTTTAGTGCATATTCTTCTTCTTCTTCTTCTTCTTCTTCTTCTCATACAAACTTTGTCCAGGCCATAACTTTTTTGTCTTTTGACCTACATCTTAGATACTTGGCATGTGTATGTATCACCATGAGCCGGTGTGCAGTGTACCATAGCGACCTTCATGTGACTTTGACCTGAAGGTCAGATTTATGTGGTTTTTTTAAGGGAAACATCACACAAACTTTGTCCGGGCCATAACTTTTTTGTCTTTTGACCTACACCTTAGATACTTGGCATGTGGATGTATCACCATGAACCGGTGTGCAGTGTACCATAGTGATCTTCATGTGACCTTGACCTTTGGCCTGAAGGTCAGATTTATGCGCTTTTTTAAGGGAAACTGTCTGGACCAGAACTTTTTTGTATTTCGAGTCAGGTTTTAGATATTTGGCATGTGGATGTATCACCATGAGCCAGTGTGTAGCGTACCATTGTGACCTTCATGTGACCTTGACCTTTGATCTGAAGGTCAGATTTGTGCTTTGTTCAAGGAAACTTTGTCCGGACCAAAACTTGTTTGTCTTTTGAGCCAGGCCTTAGATATTTGGCACGTGGATGTATCACCATGAGCTGGTGTGTCGCATACCATTGTGACCTTCATGTGACCTTGACCTCAAGGTCAAATTTATGTACTTCAAATAGGGAGTAATTGTCCAGACCAGAATTTTTTTGTTTTTTGACCTAGGACTTGGTTATTTGACATGTGGATGTGTCACCATGAGACCGCATGTCGTCTGCCTCGATGACCTTCATGTGATCTTGACCTCTGACCTCTTGACCTCTGACCTTAAGGTCAAATTTATGTACTTCAAATAGGGAATAATTATCCAGACCAGAACATTTTTGTTTTTTTGACCTAGGACTTAGATATTTAACATGTGAATGTATCGCAATTAGACTGCATGTCACATGTAATCATGACCTCCATGTGACCTTGACCTCAAGGTCAAATTTATGTACTTTAATTTTTTTTTTTTTTTGATATGTGGATGTGTCACCATGAAACCGCATGTCCGCTACCTTGATCAACTGCATGTGACCGTGACCTCTGACCTCAAGGTCAAATTTATGTACTTCAAATAGGGAATAATTGTCCAGATCAGAACATTTTTGTTTTTTGACCTAGGACTTAGATGATTGACATGTGGATGTATCACAATGAGACCACATGTCGTCATGACCTTCATGTGACCTTGACCTCAAGGTCAAATTTATGTACTTTAAATAGGGAGTAATTGTCCAGACCAGAATTTTTTTTTTTTTGGACATGTGGATGTGTCACAATGAAACCGCATGTCCGCTACCTTGATCAACTGCATGTGACCTTGACCTCTGACCTCAAGGTCAAATTTATGTACTTCAAATAGGGAATAATTGTCCAGATCAGAACTTTTTTGTTTTTTTGACCTAGGACTTAGATGATTGATATGTGGATGTATCACAATGATACTCCATGTCATCATGACCTTCATGTGACCTTGACCTCAAGGTCAAATTTATGTACTGTAATTTGTCTTTTGACCTAGACCTTAGATTAGATATTTGGCATGTGGATGTATCATCATGAGCCGGTGTGTCGTGTACCATAGTGACCTTCATGTGACCTTGACCTTTGACCTGAAGGTCAGATTTATCTGCTTTTTTAAGAGAAACCTGGTCCGGATCAGAACTTTTTTGTCTTTTGACCTAGACCTTAGATATTTGGCATGATTGTAAATATTATTCATGTATATATAATTTGCAGTGCATTAAATAGAAAGGAAGGGGAGACATAAGTTTTAGTGTGCTAAAACAGTTTCTAGTTTTTTTACTGAATGGTTAAAGCTATAATATGCACGACGTTTTAAAAAACTCAAAATATGAAAAAGAGAACAGCGATGTTTATGACTTTGACAAGGAAACTTCATCAAACACCTGTCAAACGAGTCATTAAATGAAAGGGTTATCAGGTTACATGTAACAGTCTCTTATCACCTAATTTACTGAGACAATTATGTTTTCAACAGAAAAGCCGACTAGTCGATTTTGAATTGATTACTCCCGTCATCTAGTCGACTTTGAAAAATAGGTAATCGTTTCAACACTACAAAATGCACAAATTTATAACACACAACTTTCATTCTCTTTGTTGATGAATACCAATGCAGACAAGGTAAATCGTCAAATTTTATTTGATAAAGCGGAGATGAAAAACAAAACTTTCATTGTCGATCAGCAGTTCAGTGCATGTGAATGCAATGTTGATAAACAGAGCCGGTTCAAACTGGCATATCGAGTCCCGGATGCAAGATGGCACTATGATAAAATGGTCTATAGCAATCTTGTCGATTATAGAGAATGTCTGACAGTCATACCAGCAGAAATCTTAGAAGGACCTTGTATCTCAGTGTGCAAACCATTTTTAGATATTTGTCTGCGATTGATGCAAAACCGAACAACAGATACCCTGACACAGAATATTTGCACATACAAATAATAAATCACTGCAGTGATTTGTAACAAACCTGTGTCCCTGCACTGTGTTGGGGCATGCTTTATTTTCTGTTATGATATAACAAATAATGCACCAGTTTTCTGATTGCCACTATGGACTACTTTGGCGGTTGCAATCTCTAGTTTTCACATGTGCAGCAAGTGATATTCCAAATGAAGTGATGTTTAACCCTTTACCCACTGTAATGGCCAAAACCGGTCAGCGCTATTCTAAAAAATCGCCAATCAATTTTCATTATTTTTTCATTTTTTGTCTCAAAAACATAGGCTATGACCCCACATTGGAATGAGGTTATGACCCCTCATTGGAAGGAGTTCGCTGAGCTCGTTCCAATGAGGGGTCATAACCTATGTTTTTGAGACAAAAAATGAAAAAAAATTATTATTCAAGAATTTTTTTGCAAGTGTCGTCTGCTTTTCATGTTAGGTAAAGGGTTAAATTACAAATCAGTTTACGATTTGAAGTAAGTTTTAAGGTAGAAGAGCTGACCTTTGGAGGAGAGATTCTCATTCGTGAATCAGACCGGTTTCGACTGTTTAGTCTCTTCAGTGGTTGGAATGATTTGATGTTATTGCCTGCTTTTCGGCGCTACTTATATGAGCTCTCAGTCTGTATCATTGAAATTATAAACGGTAACCCGGACACCAATACCAGTACACATATCAGGAGAAAACGAGAAAAACACTGGATTTACACTGTGCAAACTCTAACACTGTTGGCCCTCAACAGCCTAGACTTGGGCAACCCACTTCATTTTACGACTTGAAGTAAGATTGAGTGATCTCGACCTTCAGTATTTATGGATTATTTGTCCTGTGAAGTGGGACACATGAGAGGTTTAATTTACTAAACTTATTATTATTAAAAGTTGCTCTGTTCATTTCACGATGTGGGTTATGGGCTATGGGTAGCGTCTTATTGGAACATATATGCTATTGTGATGAATTAATGGTAACATGGTCTGGTGTTTGCAGCTTGGAGCTTATGTTCAACAGAGATGTTCCGCATCTCGGTTGAACATAGGCTCCAAGCCACAAACCCTTGGCCATATTACCATCCATTCATCAATAACTTATAATATTGAAAGAATCATTGTTTTTAATCATTCAACAGGAAAATCAAAATGGAACTGGGACAATGCGGGTTAATGGAAATCAGAAGAAAGAACTACCTCTTGCTGAGAGTATTGATCTTGACAGACAAGATGTCAAATCCCAGGTGAAATCAGGTATGTTTTGTTATTTGTACAACAGTGTGTGTCTTTTAGTCCAGTGTGCATGTATATTGCTTGGAAAACTAAAAAAATATCATTTTTTTTTTCCCTTAACCCTTTACCTAACGAATCGCCCGCATCCGCCCGCATAATATGCAAATTGAGCAGTTGAAAAAATTAAATTTTTCAAACAATTTCAACAAAACCATATCATGTGACCCCTCATTGGAACGAGCTCAATGAGCTCGTTCCAATGAGGGGTCACATGATATGGTTTTGTTGAAATTTTTTGAAAAATTTAAAAAAATGATATTTTAAATAATAAATTTTGATATCGTCTGCGTTGGGTAAAGGGTTAAATACATGCTGCTGACCAATGAGGCGCTTTGTTTTGAGGCAAAAATTAGAAAATAGTAAAATTTCTGATTTTTAGAGGTTATTACTTGATTAGTTTCAAATGGGTTGAGATATAAGCTCAAGGAACTTCATATCAGTGTGAGACCGAAGGCTGATGTGACGTTACCGAGGGCTCATAAATTGACCAATATGAAACTAACCAAGTAAGAACCTCTTTATTTATAAAACTAAAACAAATAATTAAAAATTTTTCTTAGATCTGTGACACTTTTCTGATGTGTTATTATTTCTCATTCTTTCTGTAAAGTCTATAGAGTTTCATCTTCTTGCATTGAATTTTCTATCCAACTTTCTTCTCTTCATCTACCTAATCCTTACCGATTGTCATCTTTAATTCCTCATTATACAAAAACTTGACTTCCAAGTCACTCCTTTATGCCTCACTCAGATGAGCTAAAATATCTGTTGATACCCTTAACCATTTACCTAACATGAAAAGCAGACGACACTTGCAAACAAAATTCTTGAATAACTAATTTTTTTCATTTTTTGTCTCAAAAACATAGGTTATGACCCCTATTTGGAACGAGCTCGACAGACTTATGGCCCCTCTTCGGAACGAGCTCTAAGAGACAAAAAATGAAAAAAAAAAAATTAATTGGCGATTTTTGTTAATAGTGCTGAAATGTATCAAGGCAAAGACAAGTGAACAAATTTTGTAGTCAAAATTAATTTAGCACTCTACCAGTTAAATACCAATCAGAAATTCCCAAAAGATGGTTCAGCGGTCTCTCTTTGAAGAGTCATTAATGGCCTTCTTTGAGTATTATTGAAAAGACAAACAGCTATACAACCACAGGCTGTCTTAATTCACTTTTCAGCACTATTGAGATTGCTGATTCGCAACATCAAATTCACATGTATGCAGGGAGGGGGGGGGACCTCTTGTACTGATGCACCTGTCGCTTGCGTGGATAAATTGTTGATTGCCTGAGGCAAGTTTTGATTAATACCTTGCCTGGTTATCTACAGACCACAAAAAATATACCTATATCACTTATCTACATCTCAATTTCGAAAATCAATCTTGACAGTCTGTCCACTCAGCGTGAACTCTATATTACTGACTTCTCTTCATAAACTACTGGCCGGAATTGAACCAAATTTGATATGCACGTTTGCCATCATACAGTACAAGTCAAAATAAGTCTGTAGGATAACCACTATAAACTATGTATCCTTCTCTTCAAACACTGATCAGACCAGAATCTGACATTTTCTGGAAAGCTCTCACTGAGAGCTTTCCAGAAAATGATGTCATATTCTGATTTTATCAGTGCAGAAGCAGCAGTATACTTGACTTGTACTGTATGTCTAAAATCTTCTCCAGAACCGCCAATCAGAATCTTTTGATATTTAGTACACAGCATCCAACATTCAAGTTTGTTCAATTTGAGACCCTGGGTTTATACTTGGGATCCTAGTCATCAGAACATGACCTAGAGACGAGGTCTTTACTTAAATACACCATCTTGGAAACTCACATGTTGGTAATAACCTATATTGATGGCCTCACATTTCTTTTGTCGATTCTACAAGAAAGCAGACAGAGAATTTTCACCCTTTACCCAAAGTAACGGCCAAAACCGGCCAGCGCTATTCAAAAAAATTGCCAATTAATTTTCATTATTTTTTCTTTTTTTTGTCTCAAAAACATAGGTTATGAACCCTCGTTGGAACGAGTTCATCAAGCTCGTTCCAATGATGGGCCATAACCTATGTTTTTGAGACAAAAAATGAAAAAAATTAGTTATTCAAGAATTGTTTTTTGCAAGTGTTGTCTGCTTATCAGGTTAGGTAAAGGGTTAACCAGATTGCATCCCACTTGCAATTCCTTGTTCAATTTGCAATCACTTTACCCAAATGTGAAATAGCACAGTTCAATAGTTTTGAAGATTAGTTCACATATTTGTTCATTCATTCATTCGTTCATCCGTTTGTTCTTCCATTTGTCCATTTTTATTCATTTAACCAATAGATGGTTGGAGTTTTAACAGCACAACCCATTTTCTTTTGAGTTCTTGTGGGGTATGGTGGGTGAAAAATCATCCTTAGGTGTTACTGGAGGGGGATGGCAATCTTTCACTCTCATGGAAAGATATTTGACCCAAACAACTCAGCAAGACATAGGTCAGGGTCTTAAATCCCTAGGTACTGTAAATTTTAATTTTCTTTTTTAGACATTAGGCAGTACCGAGCTATACACAAATTTGAAGGGCAAGAAGAAAGTCATTTAAAACTAGAGGCGGGAGACACAGTTGTGGTCAATGAGAAAGCAGAAAATGGATGGCTTTTAGGAACTTGTGGAGAACTGAGCGGTTGGTTTCCAGAAACTTATGTTGAATTGATTAATGAAGGTTTGTTCATATTTGATTTTCTACCAGGCATTTAAGTATATTTCTGTTTTGGGGGATGGAGGTGATGAGACAGTTTGGGATTATGAGCGGTTTTGACCCCTCTACCTACCAAACCGCGCACATCCAACCACATTATATGTCTTTGTCCCTTTACCTAACGATTTAGCAACATTGGCCCGCGTTATACACAAATTGAGAAGTTGAAATTTTTTTTTCAAATCATTTCAACTAAAATCATATCATGTGACTCCTCATTGCAAGACCTTGTTGAGCTCGTTCCAGTGAGGGGGTCACATGCTGTGGATTTGTTGAAATTTTGTGAAAAAGTTGAAAAAACACCCAAATAACTAAAATAACAAAGTTAAACTAATATAACGGCCAAAAACAGCCAGGAAATTGACTAAAATAAGCCTACCACAGCCTAAAATATCTTACAAATGCCTCCATAAAACCATACAAATATGGATATCATTAAAACCGGCTTGTCAAGCCGGTTCTAATGATATCCTTATTTGTATGGTTTTATTGAAAAATTGTGAGAATGTTTTTCGAAAAATGTGAAACTTAATTTATTTTTAAAAAAAAGCTGTGTTTGGTAAACAAGCTCTGTTTTATTGGTAAAATAAGACCCGGTAACCAATGCTTGAGGTGGAAGTCCTCTAAAATGGCCAATATAGGTGTAAACAATCAACTGGACTTGACTTTATGTCTATGTTGCGATCAAGATTAGCCATTGTGCAGAAATGTGTGACCTTAAGCCCCTTCACTCTGATGTCAAAATACCAAAATTTCAGGAAGCTGTTTTTTCCCATAATGCATCTAGAAATTTAACCAATTCAATCTCGTTTGACAGAGCTCAATGAGCTCTGTCAAATGAGATTGAATTGGTTAAATTTCTAGTTGCATTATGGGAAATTTTTTCTGCCTGAAATTTAGATATTTTGACATCAGTGTGCAGGGGGTTAAACACCAAAAAATGAATAAATAAATTAGTAGCCTTACACTACGCATTAGCCTGGTGTTTGCTCAGCAGTAGAAGAAAACCTTTTAATATAAATTCTTTTGGATACAATTAATTGGAGAGTGCCAGTTAGCGCTCTACAATAAATTGTAACAAAGCAATTTTTATGAATAAAATCTTGCTAAACTAAAGCTACTCTTGCTGGTAGCATGTCATCTTTGAAAAACATACTCCCATTTCTACAGCTGTAACGGGTTATGCATTTTTCATAACTGGTTAACCGATTGGAAAAACCGGTTAATAACTGGTTAACTGTTTTTTGATAGAGTCAGTAATAAATTTGGGTAAGAACAACCCACGCTACAGGACCATGCAACGCACGGCAAAAGATGATTGTTGGAAGAAATTAAAGTGACCTGTACATGCCTACCTCGGTGTCCGTGCCTTTGCAAAATGACATCTGAATTCCTTTTAAGTCATAATTCCACAATACAATACACTGGTCTCAAGAATTTTATTTAACAGTTATGCATTATATTTTGTATTCAGACGGGGTAAACAGTCAACTCTTGTGCACATTGAAAACTGGACAGTGTTACTGTCACTGAAAGCATGATATGTCAAGCAGATAATTTTATCACTGCCTCGCTGTCATATGCTGTAAACAGTACTGAAATCACATGAACTGAGAAATTGAAAACCGCTGTATTATCCATGGATCAAGCTATTTGGCTGGAAGCATACATAATTTGGGCAGTTTTCAATTTTATGAATATGCGTGCAATGTCACAAGGCTCTTATATGGAATTCCACACTGGAGTTTGGCTTCAAATGCGTCATGTGCTAATCATAGTCAAGCATCACAGAAACAACCTGAATAAAATAAATCATTATCTAACAACCAGTTCGTCTTTTGAGTGTCAATGTGTTTTATATTCCAGTAGGCACATCCCCCAACATCTATGGCGATATAATTTTATGACTTCAGTTATTAATATAATTTGTCGAGCCAAGCTCCTTTACAAACCTCGGAGCAAGGGCGGCTCCAAGGGAGAGTTAAAGACATGCCAGTTGTTATTCCGACTAATTCAAATGACACTTCAACTTCAGATTGAAATTTTTCAAGAGGTTCCTGGAATAATTCTACAAAATTACATAGCGGTACATTACAAAAAGAAACAACACATACACAATACAACTTGGACAAGCTAACATATTGGTGAACTACAAATCACTGTCATTGACGTTAAAGGCTCCGAATGGAACAATGTCACAGACTTCAAATTCTCTTGTCAGTTATCGCTTTCAGGTCATTTTGTTTTACAATGAGCCAACGACAATAAAAAATAACAGGAAAGGAAAACAGATACCATTAGTTGCAAAACATTATTTCTAATTCTGGCGTGTGCTATTTGATAGGGCAACCTAAAACTGAAGATATTTTTCATTTTGACTGCCCGAGCCCAAAACCTGTAAACCTTTAGCACAGTCTACAGATGGTATTTATGGAGGGATTTCATTGTAGCTTGGTAGGTTGACTTGGCCATATAATGTCTAGATGATAACGCCCCCCTTTGGTCATGATTGGTCAACTGTGTCGGCTACAGGTGCCTGAAGCCTGAAAACCTTGAGCACAGTCTACAGTTCATATTTATGAAGGGCTTTCATTGTAACTTCGTAGGATCACTCCAGATAATGCCCAGATGAGAATGCCTCCTTTTGGTCGTGATCATTCAACCATGATGGCTGCCCGAGCCCAAAACCCGAAAAACTTTAGTACAGACTACAGGTCGTATTTGTGAAGAGATTCCATTGTAACTTGGTAGAATGACTCAGTATAATGTCGAGATGAGAACATCCTCTTTTAGTTGCAATCGGTCAACCGTGATGGCTACACAGGCCTAAAGCCTGAATGCCTTTAGCACAGTCTACAGGCCATATTTATGAAGGGATTTCAATGTAACTTGTTAGGATTACTCGTTTTGGAATAATTTCACTGTAACTTGATAACTTTCATTGACATACGTTAACTGTGAGGTCCACATAACCCACCCCTCAGTTCTTTAGTACAGTCTAAACCTCATATTATTTTTATTAAAAACATAGCAAACAGGGAACAGAAATTAACATATTCCCAATTATCACAATTCTTGTCTTCTTATTTTCATAATCCTTTCATAAACATTGAACATTATCCTTTTCATCAAACACAACACACAGACAAGTTAAGCTACAGTGTCATTGACACTTTCATTTGTAATTATTTCTTTGACATCAAAAGTTCATGTTCTTGGTTGTTTTATGTTTTGGACTTCATGATCTACAGTTCAGAACAGCATGGGTGGTGGTGTATTTTGTCCATTGAGTGCAAGAAGGCTTTGCAATGCTAAAGCATTGCAAAGCCTTGTTGCACTCAAGGGACAAATTTATCAGTTTTATTAACCTGGGTAAAATATCAAACATAAACCATTTAATTTTTATTTTTTGAACTTGTCAATGGTTATAGAAAGAGAGCATGCGGTAGCCAAAAGGACCATTTGTGAGAGCCTGAGAAACAGATTTTGAACTTTTTAGGCTTAAGTTTGAAAACTTTCTTTGCCTGATTAAAGACAAATTTAACAATTGTTTTCTCAAATTTGGATGGCAGCTTTTGTAATCATTTCTAGATGACGTCCAGAACTCACTTATAAAATAAGAATAAAATTTATTATTCATACTATTTGAACAGGGGAAGATGATGACAGTGGTTTTTGTGAGCGGCAAGCACCAAAGGTTAGCTCATTCATGCTGAAGAAGAAACATAGTCTTACTAGAAGTGATTCCAAGGAGTCCAAGAATGAAAGAAAGAGAAAGGTTTATATAAATAGAATTTACACAACTTAACAAGTTTTAAGACTGGGTATGGTTGTTTTAGATGTTATAACTGAAAGTGATACCTGGCTCCAGGCCTGAAAATCTGACATTTGCAGAATGAGGTCCCCAGAAGGTGAATTTGATGATGCTACCCCATACAGTGGGCCAATTTATCCTCTGGGTATCTCTTTCTGTTTAGTTTTGAGACCCTGATTCAGATTGAGGTTCACAGAGGGTAAATTTAGTGATGCTACCCTGCTGTGCAGGGTAGCATCACTAAATTCACCCTCTGGGGACCTCATTTTGCAGATGACAGTCTGCTTATTTTCTGGCTTCCCTGGCTCATTCGAGGTTGGTCCAACCCAGTTTGAGATTTCACATGTAGCTAGCCCAAACTTAGATTGTAGTCTAGTATGGCGTAGTCATGTAGTGCCCAATATGTTTTCACAATCTGTCGTGGAGTTAGACCAAATGATTCAATTAACAAATCTATTGGAGTATTCAGCTTTACTTAATGTTGGAAAATTATTTGGAAAAAATTAAGAGAAAAAGATGAAATCAATGTGATGTAATATTATTAAGGGTACTGTATTCATAAGCCTTAGTTAGAATAATTAGTTTTACAATGATCTCAGCTAATTTCTTACCATAATCAGAGATGAGCTTGTTCCGAGTTTTCTCTGATTTCAGAGATTTTTTCTCTCACTGAATTTGAGTGGCGGTGCAAGGATTTCAATTTGGGAGGGGGTGCTAAATAAGATATGGGGATTCCCCCTCCCATTTGTGGGTGGGGGAAGGGGTCTGAGGGATCTCCCTAGGAAAAATTTTCATACTTGGATGCCCTGGGACCGATATCTGAGCATTTCTACAACACCTGACATGATGTGTATTGTGTGCCATTTGCAGGTGTGATATTGGGTGGGAAAACCACGGTCAGATAGTAATTTGAAGTTTGATTTTGGGGAGCCCGTTTGAAAAGTGGGGGTTTGGGGAGGGAGAGGGGACCATGGTGCCCTCAGTGCTGAATTTAATATTTTTCCTTGTTTTGTGTTTTTTATCCGATTGAAGTGCTACAGTTAAAACTAGAAGTCCTGTCACGAAGTGCGTGCTTATCTAGGCTTGATTACGCGTAGGAATTACGTGCAATTGCCATATCGAATGGCTTTCAAAGCACGGCAGGTTCTACTGGCTACACATAGCAAACACAGGCAATGTTTCTACCAATGGACCTCCAGGTTACCCGGGGGTCCATTGGCTGAAACATTGCTTGTGCACAGGCCATATGTACAGAATTTGATAGCCTTACTATGTTCATAACGCATATATTAACGCGCAGATCGACGTGCTATTTGTGTGCATTTCATGACAGGACTTCCAGTTTTAACTGTAGATAAAGTGTCTATGTTTTGGAAAATGCTTTCAAAACTCTAGTATTGAACATTTAATTTGGTATCATTTAACCCATTACACAAGGCACAGGAGATCAAAATTTATTATTTTAATTATTGTTTTTTCAAATTTTTCAAAAAATTTCAAGAAAACTATATCATGTGACCATCTCATTGGAACGAGCTTGATGAGCTCATTCCAAATAGGGGGTCACAATCATGATATGGTTTTGTGGAAAAAATTTTTTAAAATAGATTTTTTTGAACTGCCAAAATTGAAAATTACACAGGCAGAGGCAGGCGATTCGTTAGGTAAAGGGTTAAGTTTAAGAACTTTATCATGACTCTTATTAGCAAAACTTGACAAAGTCAAGATAAGCTATTACCATCACACTTGTGGAAGTCTGTGAGTTTGTTAGTCTGTGAGTCTGTTCACATTTTCTTAGGCACAGGCTACACCCTGTAGTTGTTGTCTGATCATCAAGAAATTTCATACGCATGTTCGAGGTCATGTCTAGATGAGAACGTCCCTTTTCGGCCGCGACAGGTCAACTGTGATGGCTATGTAAGCCCGAAACCCCCAAATCCTTTAGCACAGTCTACAGGTGGTATTTATGAAGGGACTTCATTGTAATTTGGCAGAATAACTCTGTACAATGTCTAGATGATAATGTCCCCTTTTGGTCTTGATTTGTCAACCGTGATGGGTATGCGAGCCCGAAACCCGAAAACCTTTAGCACAATCTACAGGTCGTATTTATGAAGGGATTTCATTATACCTTGGTAGAATGACTCCATATAAGGTCTAGATGAGAACATCCTATTTTGATTGGGTTCAGTCAACCATGACAGCTGCAAGGGCACGCTACCTAGATTTCTTTAGCACAGTCTACAGGTTGCATTTATGAAGGGATTTCATTGCAAATTTGTCGGATGACTCAGTGTGATTTCTAGATGAGAACATCTTATTTTGGCCATGATCGGCCAATCATGATGGCTGCTCAGGCACCTGACCTAGATTTGTTTAGCACAGTCATTGATTTCATTGTAACTTGGAAGGATAACTCAGTATGATGTCTAGATGAGACTATCCTATTTTGGTCACGTTTGGTCAGCCATTACCTCCGCCTGGTCTCATGAACTTGATTCCTTTAGCACTTTAGTACTACAGGTTGTTTTTATGAAGGAATTTCATTGTAACTCGGTAGGATAACTTGGTATGATATCTACATGAGACTATTTTGGTCATGATTGGTCATCCCTGTCCGCCGAAGCATCATGTGACCTAGATTCCTTTAGCAAAGTCTACGAGCTATATTTATGAAGGGATTTCTTTGTAAGTTGGTAGGATGACTGGTTTTGGAATGATTTTACTGTAACTTGGTAACTTTGGTTGACATACATTAACTGTGAGGGCCACATTAACCCAGGCCTCATTTCTTTAGTACAGTCTACACCTCAAATTATTCTTATTGAATACATATAGGGAACAGAAGTTAACATATTCTCAATTATCACAATTCTTGTCTTAATTGATAATCCTTTCATAAATATTTAACATTAACCTTTTCATCAAACACCACACACAGTCCAGTTAAGCTACAGTGTTATTGACACTTTCATTTTTCAAGAGCTTTGACTTCAGAGAATTCTATCATCACCATTATGTTTATATAAAAAATGCTGTATTAGGATCTCACTCTTGTTTGTAAGGCTATATCTTGACTTGCCAAGATATGGTCTTAAAGACAGGTACTTGACTTGGATACAAACAAGCCTGTGAATTACCAGACTGTCATTTGTAGAATGAGATCTACAGAAGGTGCCATCCGTAATTTGATTTTGGTAGAGATTTAAGCTAAATGTGCCATAGAATAAATATATAAGTTGCTACCCTAACTTTGAGACAGCTATTGGGTGTTAAACTTTCTTGTCAGATTCCCATTGATATGCACGATACTTCTTCCAGAAATATTCAGGTGACCCTTAATTATGAAAATTTGAAAAACGTAAGTTGATGATTTGACACGAAAGACAATTTTCCTTGTGCAAAATACCCCTTATGCTCAAGCCAGAAAATAATCAGACTGTCATCTGCAAAATGAGGTCCCCAGAGGGTGAATTTAGTGATGCTACCCTGCACAGCAGGGTAGCATTACTAAATTTACTCTCTGTGAACCGCAATCTGAATCCAGCTCTCAGGCCTAAACAGAATGATGTACCAGAGTTTAAATTGGGAGATTCTAACACACTGTATGGGTTAGCATCAACAAATTTACCCTCTGGGGACCTCATTCTGCAAATGACTGATTGCTTATTTCCAGGCTTAGATACAAAACTTGTCTTGGTACATTAAGATAATAATTATAATATATATATATCTCTTTCAGAACTGTCTACAGCATTTATTGACAAGAAGACTGTTATTTCTCATCTTGCATTGAATAACTGTTTTATTTTCTTCTGTAGAGTTCAGGAATGGATGTGAAAAGTACTTCATCAAGGGCCAGTGTCATTTCAACAGGTTAGTACATTTATTAGGGATGTAATACAGTAGAACCTGTCTTGAGAGACCGCCCTTTGGGCCACACAAAAGTGGTCTCTCAAGACAGGTGGTCTCTCATAACAGGTTTCAGGTTTTCTCAAGTCAGTGAATAACCAACCACAAAATTCAGAAATGGAGAAGAATGGATTCTTGTAATAACTTTGTAGTTCTTTTTTATGAAGTTTTTGTAACAAATTGAAATGGACTGTTATAAAAATTATAAAAATAAATTAGTGTTGAAAATCTTCATTGAAGATTTTCAACACTAATTTATATTTTTATACTGTACCAATGACCCAGACATAGCTGGTGCTAACTCTTAAAAATCTAGGGCCAAACACAAATTTTGCCCCCCAATCCCCAAAATTTGCATCTAAAACCAAAAGAAATCATGTCCTGAAGGACCTCCATACTTTGCCCTTACTGCGCATGCACAGTGTCAAGGACATTCCGAAATTGGCGCCAATTATCATTCTCTGTTTGGCCCTTCATCAGTCAACATCTCACTGATCTTTGTGCTTGTAAATCTCAGTTTAAAGGATGCCAGACACGTAATTATTGGAGAAATGGTGATTCAAAGGAGGATATAGAAGGAGGAGAGGAAAAAGGAGTGACAAAAAATAATCAGGGCTGTACTTAGATTTTTTTATGAAATTATGTTAAGTTGCCTATTTTCGAGGCATGGGCCTGTTGTTGTCATTCTTGCTATAAAGTTGCACTGCTTATTCAGTGTTTCCTCTCCCCTGGTCTTCTAAGTCCCCCCTTGCTATTCTCCCATGCTTTTGGCATATTTTTGAGAAAGATCATTTCTAAATTCTCTTGGGAGAATTAGCTTGGTTACAGAATGAATTCTGTTATTTTCCCCATAGTTACGTTTTCACCCATGGGTGTATAAACGTTGTGTTCTGCATCTTCCATCTGATGTTCTGCAGATTCTCCCCTGGGAGTCTCTGTCTTGCATCAGATAGAGTGTAATTTTGATGACTGATTTCGGGCCAGTATTGTCAGTGCCTGGAGTCATGTTTTCTGGTGTTTTTACACTGTTTGTTTACATTGGCAACAGTCTCTTTTGAGGGGGGCTGATTGCTTTTGGAGTAGTTTATCTCACTATAAGATACATTATTATTATCCGTAAGTGTTGCATTAATAATTTAATATAATTTTAAAATTTTTGACCACACTTAGCCTTGGGATCCATTGGGGCTCAACGTTACTTTTCAGAAACTTGGGCTTCGTCGAAAAAATATTTTTCAAAAATTATTTTGATTTTCAATTGTTTTTTCAATATTAATGGATCATGTTATTATGTATCTTTGTGTTTAGGGGTTTGTGCGAGTACTAGGACTTGTTGTTGACTTTTCACAATGAAAGGATATTGTTCAAATTGTAATAGGAAGAAATCTTCCTCTGACTTTCATGGTCATTGTATTAATTGTAGTCAGTGTACTCGCACTAATCCCTGTTCTATATGTCAATATTGGGATGACAAACATTGGAAACGTGTGTCACGATATGTTGTTAGTGGAGAAAGGGCTATGCCGGCTCTTTCTCCGCAGGGTCACTCTACTCTATCAGTTTCTATTTCAGAGGAACAAGAACAGGGTGATGTTTCCATGTTATCTTCCGCAAGTGCGCTTCCATCGTCACAAATGAATACAGAGCTAGCGGCAAAAGTGCTCATGGAGATAAGACAAATGTTGTCTGCTAGCTCGCCCGGTGTAGCGTCCATTCACCGAATGGTTCGGCAGCCGGGTTCATCCGATGCGGTCCAGGAGGAAATGTTGGGTGATGCAAGCACTATAAACATTCAATGTGCACACCCAGTGACGGCGGATAGTAGGAGAGATCGGAGGAAGCCTTCGAGTCCGGTTCCTAGCTCGTCCAGGTCCAGCCGGGCTGCGAGCGAGAGAGGCCCCTCTCTCGTACAACAACATCTGGGACCAGTTGTTGTGGTACAAAATGTGTCGCAAGCGGAGCACACGTCCGTCGCTCGGGACGCTCCGTTGTATAGGCAGTCTGCTGAGACTGGTCAGGCTTCTTCCTCTCACCAGCGCACACGACCGCACCTTGGCTACATGACCGCCGATATTTTACCAGCTTCGCCGATCAGGGATTCTTCGGCGACCAGGTCACGCCATCCGGTAGCCAGGGACACGAGGCCTGTGGACTCCGGACGTTCGCATAGGAAGAGTATGCGGGAGTCACCAGATGCGGAGCTGCTCTCGGCGAAGCAGCGAAGACTGCGCCTCCGCAGGCCTCGATGTCGGACGTGCTTGTTCAAATAGCACAACTTATCGCAGCATCCCAGCAACTGACAGAAACGGTGTCAGATCGGGAATTATCCGACGGCGCTGGGTCGGTACGCTCCGCCGAAGCATCGGGTGCGGACGACCGGGAGCATCATGAGGTCCGACCGGATGGTGAAAGGGATACGGATGACTTGGAGCTATCCCTTTCGGAACAACATAAAGCTGCCGTGGACTTCATCCGGCACTTTCTTCCTCAAGTTGTTCCGTCGGGCCAGACTGCTGCGGTTCCGGACAAGAGAATTATAGCGTCATTGGACTCTGATTTCTTTGAGCGGTTCAGGGACATTGCTCCCGAGTTTCCATCTCAGTCCAATAATGTCGCAAGAACATTTGAATTATTGAAACTTGCTTCCAAAACAGGAAAAGCGGGTTTCTTGTCCGCCAATACTCTCAACCTGCCTTTCATTAATGCAAGGAATAAATTCGATACGGCAGGACAGGGTATCCCGAGAGTTCCTCTGCGTATGGACGACGAGGCGGAAGACTTAGAATTATCATTACCGTCGTCTGCGTCTATTCCAACCGCGGTGTTGGAGACGACTATTTCGTCTAACAGAGCCAGTTTAGATGCTTTATCTTACGCAGACCACCTTACTAAGGCGTTATCACTGCATCTTCAAGGGAAAGAATTCCAGGATATACAATCCTCTTTGACTTCTTTCAAGGGCAGTAGCTTATTCCACGTGTAACTCTGCCCTTTTAGTGGCAAACCTGGAGTTGGTTAGACGTGACACAGCCCTAGCTACATCCACACTCGTGGATACTAAGGTGAAGAACTCTCTCAGAGTCGCTTCGGTCTCCGGAGAACTTCTCTTCGACGGCAAGCTTTCTGCAATTTACGATAAAATTACCAAGAAAGCTTCGGATTCTCTGCTGTTCAAATCTGCTTCTAAGAAGTCGGACACGGCAGATAAGAGTAAGACAGGCACTTCTGGGTCTAATGCGCCCAAGAGAGGTTCCTATAGAGGTTCCGGTGCGTCCTCTTGGTCTTATTCAAAAGACCGTCAAGGCAGCGACTCATGTGCGGGACGTCCTTCGGGCCGGGACAACCGGTCGGACGCCCCGAGGTCGACGGGACGAGGTATGGGTCGCGGAGGACGTGGTTTCTCCTACTGCAGGCCTCGCAGGTCCAGGAGGTGATGGCTTCAACCTCTATCGCGTGCCGGTTGGCGGAAGGTTGTCGAGTTTTTCACAAGAGTGGGCGTCAATTACGGACGACCCTTGGGTGAGAGGGGTGATTTCGGAAGGTCTAAAGATATCCTTCAAACGAAAGCCTCCATTAACTCGAAGTCCAAAATGGACTCAACTTCCGTCAAATCCGCAGAAAAGAGATGCTCTGTTATCAGAGGTGCAGTCTCTTTTAATGAAGAACGCAGTAGAGGTCGTAGAAAACCAGGAGACACCGGGATTCTACAGCCAGAACTCTTCGGTTAATTCCTAAGTGGAATTTAGCTTGGGTTCTTCTTAAACTGAAGGAAAAGCCATTTGAACCTCTTGGGACAGTAGATTTCAAATTCTTGTCTTATAAGACAGCTTTTCTCTTAGCTTTCTCTTCTGCTAGAAGAGTCAGTGAGCTTCATGCACTGTCGGTGGATGATTCTCACTATCGTAGTGTCGGGAACACTATCACCTTCACTACTAATGTGGGATTTTTAGCTAAGAATCAGGCTCCTAATAAATATCCGGAACCTATTGTTATTAAGGCTCTTCCGTCTTCAGACGGGCGTAGGCCTTTACTCTGTCCTGTTAGAGCGTTACGTATCTATAAACAGAGATCTCAGTTTATCAGAAAGGGACGAAAACGTTTTTTTCTGTCTCAGATGCCTAATAGAAAGGACATTTCGGTCCATTCTATTGCTAGATGGATTCAATTAACTATCCGTACTGCTTATGAAAATTTATCTTCTTCTCAGCAGTCTGTGCTTAAGATTTCGGCTCATGAAGTAAGAGCTCTTTCTACTTCTTGGGCTTACGCTAATAGTGTTGCTATTACAGATTTAATGAAGGCTGCTTATTGGTCTCAGCCATCCACATTCACGAATTTTTATCTCAGAAATATTGAGTCCATTTCTGGAGACCTGCATTGTTTAGGTCCATTATCTGTTGCTCAGAATGTAGTCCACTAAACAGTTGCAACTATAGTTATGCAGGCTTTCTGTTCCGGCAGTGACTCCGTCCGGCTGCCCTCTTCGCTCTGGGCTATTTGACCCAGGGCAAGGGGAAGGGGGGGGGGGGGGGAGGGTGTTCCCTTAGGTCACCTGCTTTATAGTGAAAAGCAAGGGAATGCCTCCTCCGAAGTCAGTATTTCTGAGTCGTTTCCGGGATGGTTTTAAAGTGTAATATTAATGTTAAAATTCATTCATGTCATATTTTTAAAGTGTAGCTCGGTGTGAAGCATTTGTATATGTCAAGTGTCAAACGGGCGTTAATATACAATCCTCGGACACTTTTAAAGAATATAAAGAGTCTCAATTCTTTGGACTAGCTTTATTTATTGGCTTACTTTAAAAATAATTAGTATAAAGGGTTATACTGGATGTTAATAGAGAACATGAATGTTATTGTGCTCAATTATGAAGGGTATTGTATCTTTCTAATTTAACATAAAATAAGAAAGATACATGTAAAGCCTAATACTCCTTTTCTCCTTGAGGGGTTGACTCTATATTATATAGTTGAGCTTATTGGATTTTCCTCTATGTCCTAGGCCCTCCACCCTTTTTACTATTCAGCTATGTCTGGGTCATTGGTGCAGTATAAAAATGTTAAAAAATTTATAGTAATTTATATATTTTTTATACTTACCAATGACCCAGACGGGGATGGCCCTCCCAGGAGTTGGGAACTCATACCTCCCCGCTGAGTACATAGCGCTGACCAGGCACTGCTTGTAAGAATGATAATTGGCGCCAATTTCGGAACGTCCTTGACACTGCGCATGCACAGTAAGGGCAAAGTATGGAGGTCCTTCAGGACATGATTTCTTTTGGTTTTAGATGCAAATTTTGGGGATTGGGGGGCAAAATTTGTGTTTGGCCCTAGATTTTTAAGAGTTAGCACCAGCTATGTCTGGGTCATTGGTAAGTATAAAAAATATATAAATTACTATAAATTTTTTAACTTTTATAATTTTTATAACAGTCCATTTCAATTTGTTACAAAAAGATTTTCAACACAAATTTATTTTTATTCCTATCTGTCACATTTCAGGTATGTATGAAATTGTTTATTGAGCAATAATCCTAATCTTTTCACAGGGGTCTTATAAAAACATCTCAATCTTTAATGAGTTAGCAATTGAAACCCAATTAAGAGCTTTTAATACTTTTAATTATGTTAGTATAACCACAATGGATTTTCCAATTCCAGAACAGGCAAAAAGTTTTTGTCGTGGTTTCAGTCTTCAAAGGGGCGGTCTCTCAAGACAGGTCAATTATGGCATAAAAATACAAGTTGGTACCAGGTCACAGTGGTCTCTCAAGACAGGTGGTCTCTCAAGACAGGTGGTCTCCCATAGCAGGTCCATTGTAGAGTAAAACCAATCGGTGCCTGGAAGATGTGGTCTCTCAAGACAGGTGGTCTCTCAAGACAGTGGTCTCTCAAGACAGGTTTTACTGTAATGGTCCAGCAAAGTTCTTATACATAGAGGGTATCTATGGTTTTTGAGTGTATACAGTAAAACCTGTCTTGAGAGACCACTGTCTTGAGAGACCACCTGTCTTGAGAGACCACATCTTCCAGGCACCGATTGGTTTTACTCTACAATGGACCTGCTATGGGAGACCACCTGTCTTGAGAGACCACCTGTCTTGAGAGACCACAGTGACCTGGTACCAACTTGTATTTTTATGCCATAATGGACCTGTCTTGAGAGACCGCCCCTTTGAAGACTGAAACCACGACAAAAACTTTTTACCTGTTCTGGAATTGGAAAATCCATTGTGGTTATACTAACATAATTAAAAGTATTAAAAGCTCTTAATTGGGTTTCAATTGCTAACTCATTAAAGATTGAGATGTTTTTATAAGACCCCTGTGAAAAGATTAGGATTATTGCTCAATAAACTATTTCATACATACCTGAAATGTGACAGATAGGAATAAAAATAAATTTGTGTTGAAAATCTTTTTGTAACAAATTGAAATGGACTGTTATAAAAATAAATTAGTGTTGAAAATCTTCAATGAAGATTTTCAACACTAATTTATTTTTATAATTTTTATAACAGTCCATTTCAATTTGTTACAAAAACTTCATAAAAAAGAACAACTACAAAGTAATTACAAAAATCCATTCTTCTCCATTTCTGAATTTTGTGGTTGGCTATTCACTGACTTGAGAAAACCTGAAACCTGTTATGAGAGACCACCTGTCTTGAGAGACCACTTTTGTGTGGCCCAAAGGGCGGTCTCTCAAGACAGGTTCTACTGTAACAGAATTATCCTTGAGTAGGTACAGAAATTAAATATTTTCATAAGTTACTTTGCTGCTTGTGAAAATTGAAGCTCGTCATACCCACAAAACAGATAATTCTGGTATCCACACAAAAGACAAAACGTTTGTTTTTATTACTTGATTTCTATGAACCTGTTATCTAGTGCAAGTTTGGGGGCACGGTGGCTCAGAAGGTAGAGGTACAGGCTGCAAGCCGAGAGGTCCTCGGTTCGAATCCCACCTGCGGCAATCGCATTGTGTCCTTTTGCAAGACACTTCACCCCCATTGCCCACGTGGGGCCATGGTGACGCTGTGTGCTAAAGCGTACTGCACGTCGATGGTGCACCTGTCTTCAGCCAATGCTGACCCTGCTTGTGTGGAGTTAGTATGTTGGGGTGCTGACAGTTGCTCGCCATTGCTCGGTGGTTCTCTCTGGGTACTCCGTCTTCCTCCACCAGTAAAACTGTCATGGTCATGATTAGCCATTGTGCAGAAATATGTGACCTTAAACACCAATAAATAAATAAATCTAGTGCAAGGTAAATCATGCATATTTGATTCAAATCAAATTTTGAATGAATTGGTTCTATTATTTGAAATTCAATGAAACCTTGACTTGAAATGACCTTGTAGATGAACCTGATCAAATCGATAGTTCACCAAACATAAGAGTAAAATACAATGTTTATCAAATCATGTTCGCTATTTCTATTCACCTGCAATGTCACTGAATGATATTTGAAATGATTTTCCGTTCTCACTCGGACACGGTTCTTGGATACTCCTTAAATTAGGTACTGTGCCACATCAGCAGCTTCTTTCGCTGTTTGCGATTAGCTCCAGTTCATCCCATTTCTTTGGGAAAGTATATATTGTATTAGTATGATGCGTGTTTTCGAAACAAATATTTTACAACTTGAAAATGGGTATGAAATTTAACCCTTTACCCAACGTAGACGATATCAAAAGAGAGTGGTGGCCGTGTGGATAAGTGCACTGGTCTCTCATGCCAGAGGTCCTGGGATCGATCCCCGGTCGGGGAAAGTTCTTGAAGTGTCCGAACACTCTCTGTCAGCATCAATTGTGGGGTTGATGCTGTCACAGCGTACTTTCCCATCGGGTGGGGACGTAAAATGGCTGTCCTCTGTGCAGAGAGATAGACACTCCGTGCAGGCTAAAGATCCCTTCGTAGTATTCGAGAAGAACTAGGCCACGAAGTTGCCGCTATGAAGGTCATCCCACACACCTATGCCATTGGGCCAAGGAGAGGCGTTAATATAAGTTGCATAACTTGTTCACCAATCCTTGTAAAACAAATAAGATTAAATATCCAAATTTATTATTTTAAATATCATTTTTTCAAATTTTTCAAAAAATTTCAATAAAACCATATCATGTGACCCCTCGATGGAACGAGCTCGATGAGCTCGTTCCAACGAGGGGTCACATGATACGTTTTTGTTGAAATGTTTTGAAAAATAATATTTTTTCAACTGCTGAATTTGCATATTACGCGGGCGGATGCATACGATTCGTTGGGTAAAGGGTTAATAGAATAAAATTTAGTTTGATATATTTAATCATGCTTAAATTTGTATTCAGCTGTACTAAAAAAGGCCATTATACTAGACCCTTGTTATGCCCAGTTAGGGCCCTCAGGACTTATGTTTCTTGGTCTAGTCTTCTAAGAAAAGGAAGAAATATAGAATAAATAGGTACTAGTGCCGGTAATCAGATTTAAACCACGAGCAGGATAAGGGTTTTAACCACAATGCTCTGCTGAGTGGTTAAAACCCTTATTCTACAAGTGGTTTAAATTTGATTACTGGCCCTAGTACCTATTTGTTTTATTTATGCCATGCTCTTAATAAATAATCGACTTTGACACTTAAAATGGAGAAAAAAAGATACTTTCGATTAACAGACAAGCAAACACATGGGTTGTTTACATCTGCACCTTTGGGCAATACTTCCAGCTGCATGTGAATGCTTGATTAACAGCTAGACACATCTTTAAAGTTGATTGAATTTACCTTGCTTTTTCAGTCAAATTATTATTAGCAATTCTTAAATTTTATTTTATGTATGAAACTGTAGGTATTTTAAACTTAATAAGTCATTGCACATAGTAGATAGTACTGCAAAATTCCATAAGTTTGAATGAAACATCGCGAAGTGTGAATGTATCGAAGACAGCAAATTGGGTCATGCCAAAGGTCAAGTCGGATGTAGTTTCTACTATGATGTAAAGTTTGGTAATGGAATTCCTGCTGAAAAGTTTTAACCGCGGTAGAAGCTTTACACCAGAAGTAGGGTTAAAAGCTAAAATTTAACATACAGGCTTTTAACCCTTTACCTAACCTGAAAAGCAGACGACACTTGCAAAAATAATTCTTGAATAACTATTTTTTTTCATTTTTTGTCTCAAAAACATAGGTTATGACCCCTCGTTGGAATGAGCTCGACGAGCTCGTTCCAACGAGGGGTCATAACCTATGTTTTTGAGACAAAAAATGAAAACAATAATGAAAATTAATTGGCGATTTTTGAGAATAGCGCTGGCCGGTTTTGGCCGTTACATTAGGTAAAGGGTTAACAGGTAGTAACATAGGTGAGCATGGTATAAATATTGTTTCAGTCGTCATGAAAGCATTCCATACAAAACCTCATGATTTGTAAAAGTAATATAAATCGTCTTGTTACATTACTTCTGGATGCATTGATAGATTGGTTCCCCCAGAGTAATTAGCATTAGGCTATCAAAACAAAATTCTTGTTTCTCAGGCACCTCCCTCGTCATAGAAAATCTGCCTCATCAGCATTTTTTTCACCTGGAAATCTCTTCTATGACACTATTTTGCACTTGTAGGACAAATATTTAACCATCTATACTTTGTTTGACAGAGCTTACAGAGCTCTATCGAACAAGATACAGTTGGTTAAATTTTCAACTAAATTATTTGAAATTTTCATGGCTGAAAACATTGGTTTGACATGTACCAACGGTGAAAAGTAACTAACTTAAAATCTAATGAGGCCACACAAGGTTGATCTCCCATTCCTCAATCGCATGTGCATGGACATTTCCAGTGTACATCAAACTTTTTTTCTCTTCTCAAAAAAAAAAATAATATGCCAATATTAAAAAATTCTTAGGCAAAAAAACATGGTTTGGCTTCTCAGGCAATCTCTTATTGAAATTGATATCCCTCATTGGACTTTTTTTATTGACCTGCAGTTTTTTCCAAAATTACTTTTAAATCATGAGACGAGGGGGCGCGGTGGCTCAGTTGGTAGAGGTGCAGGCTGCAAGCCGAGAGGTCCTCGGTTCGAATCCCACCTGCGGCAACCGCATTGTGTCCTTGGGCAAGACACTTCACCCAGATTGCCTACATGGGGGCACGATGACGCTGTGTACTGAGGCATACTGCACGTTGATGGTGCGCATGTCTTCAACCAATCTAACCCTGCCTGTGCTGCAGTGCAGAGTTCAGAGTTACGATGTTGGAGAGCTGACAGCTGCTCGTCGTTGCTCGGTGGTTCTCTCCGGGTACTCCGGCTTCCTCCACCCGTAAAACTGTCACGGTCACGATTAGCCATTGTGCATAAGTATGTGACCTTAAACACCAATAAATAACTAAATAAATCATGAGACTTTTAAAATTTGTCCTTTTTTGAGTGATGTTTTTTTTTTGCACATTTCTGCAACAAAGTATGAGTAAAATACAGTGTTTGTTTATTTTATTTGTTTTGTAAACATTCAGTTGCTATGTTGTGCAGAAAGTCACTTAAATATTATGTGGGTAGTATTTATTTTCTGAAAATGATGCATAAATAGAACTGAACATATTTCTTTATTAAAGATTGTTTTTGGTTGTCAAACTTTGTTCACATGCCTTTGCCTTGTTACAGTTTATGGGACAGTGCCTATAGGCACTCTCCCATAAATTGTGATAGGCAAATTCATACAGGTAAAATGAAATCACTTCAAAGATAATGTGAACCACATTCACTGAATATGAAACCCTTATGTCGTGATACCTACACTTTAAATAGAAGCTTCCAGCCCTCAGTCAGTTGACAAACAACAAAAATAAAAATGAAAGCATCCTTTCCTCATTGATTTGAAACTTAATAAAAATGTTCCAGAACCAAATGAATTTTTTCTTAGGCCTGATCATTGATAAATAGATAACAGCTTTGTGAACCAACTTTGTTTTATTAAGTTTATTTTGATTTCCGAAACATTTGTTAAAATTAGAACAACTTAATAAGAAAAAGTTGAATGTGCAGTTGAAAAAATATGCAATTTAGTGTCATAGTTTTATGGACAAAATGAGGGTAACCTGTTTATTGCACAGGTGATTTTTACTTTTGGGCAGCACAGTGATTGGGGTAATTTAATTATGGTTTCAGTAAACTAAATAAAAAACAGGCCTGAAAATAAACAATCTGACATTTGCAGAATGAGATCCCCAGAGGGTGAATTTGATGATGCTATCCATACGGTGGGCCAATTTATCCTTTGGGTACCTCTTTCTGTTTAGTTTTGAGACCCTGATTCAGATTGAGGTTCACAGAGGGTAAATTTAGTGATGCTACCCTGCTGTGCAGGGTAGCATCACTAATTTCACCCTCTGGGGGCCTCATTTAGCAGATGACAGTCTGCTTATTTTCTGGCTTGATAATAAAGCAAAATATCGCCCACATGAGTGTATTCCATATTGTCACGTGAACAAAATGTCCCAAGTGCAATATAATGGTTCTGGAAACATAATTTTTTTCATAAGGCCTAAAAAAGTAAAAAATCTGTTTCTCAGGCCCTCCTGCATGGTCCTTCTGGCTGTTGCATGATTTTTATAACCAAAGAAAACTTTAAAAAAATAAAAATTAAATGCTTTATATCTGATATTTTACCCAAGTTAATAAAATTGATTGCACTCAAGGGATGAAATACACCATCACCAATGCTATTCTGTAAATTATGAGGCCTAAAACATAAAAGAAAACAAGAACACAAATTTTTGATGGCAAAGAAATAATTATAAACATAAAAAATAAAATAAAAAAATGCCTGCCTGCCCACCCACTAGCCCACCCGCCAATCTGCCCACTTGTAGTTTTACAAAAAATGGCCTGAGAAACAGAAGATCTGATTTGTGGGGCCTTATTTAATTATTTTTTTTTTGTACATTTATGTCCAGTGACATTATATCCTACATTATAAAAAGCAGAAAGAAAATTTTGATTAACCCCCTGCACACTGATGTCGAAATATCTAAAGTTCAGGGTGCAAATATTTCCCATAATGCAACTAGAAATTTAATCATTTCACTCTTGTTTGACAGAGCTCAATGAGCTCTGTCAAACAAGATTGATTTGGTTAAATTCCCAGTTGCCTTATGGGAAAAATGGCTACTTCAAATCTGGTTATTTTGACATCAGTGTGCAGGGGGTTAAATCATGTCTTCAAAAAAGCAGACAGAGGTTTGTGACTGGGTCACGAACACATCAGAATTCTCTGTCTGGTTTCCTATACAAGAAAACTCTAGAACCTCACCTGATAAAAAAGAAATGCGAAAACATGGAATCTCAGATTCTATTTTCATTTTCAATCTTCATTTTGGAATATTTTATTTAGGATATCATTCCAATAGACTGTTGTAAATGGGTCACGAATAAATCGTGATCTCATTGAGATTACCATGGGAACTCCAGGAAGTGAAGCAGCACTTGTTTAGTATTGTAAACAGTTCTGCATTTCTTGTAAAATAGGCCCCATTAATGATGCCTGGGGAGGAAGTCCCCTAAAATGGGCACTCACAAGTAAATCATGACCTTATTGAGATTCCCATGGGATCCCTGGGAAGCAGAGCAGTACTTGTTTGTTATTGTAAACAGTGCTGCTTTTCTGGTAAAATAGGACCCGTTAACGATACCTGGGGAGGAAGTCCTCTAAAATGGGCAATCACAAATAACTCGTGACCTCATTGAGATTCCCAAGGGAACCCTGGGAAATGGAGCAGTACTTGCTTGCTATTGAAAACAGTTCTTCTTTTCTGGTAAAGGGAGCTGGCAGTTACTCGGCATTGCTCGGTGGTTCTCTCTGGGTACTCCAGCTTCCTCCACCCGTACAACTGTCACGGTCATGATCAGCCATTGTGCATAAATATGTGACCTTAAACATCAATAAATAATAAATTTCTGGTAAAATAGGACCCGTTAACGATGCCTGGGGAGGAAGTCCTCTGAAATGGGCAATCATGAATAAATCATGATCTCATTGAGATTCCCATGGGAATCCTGGGAAGTGGACAGCACTTGTTTACTATTGTAAACAGTTCTGCTTTTCTGGTAAAATAGGACCTGTTAACGATGCCTGGGGAGGAAGACCTCTAAAATGGGCAATCACAGATAAATCATGATCTCATTGAGATTCCCATGGGAATCCTGGGAAGTGGACAGCACTTGTTTACTATTGTAAACAGTTCTGCTTTTCTGGTAAAATAGGACCCATTAATGATGCCTGTACAGGTGGTCTTCTAAAATGAGCAGCATAGGTTTAAACAATTGTCTAAATTTACTTCATACCTATGTTGCAGTCATGAGATAGCAATAGATGCTGAATGCATGGGTGGATTCTGGGTGGTGGTGGTATGCACCTGGCATGTACCCCTCCTTCTTTGTAATTCATTCTTTTTATAAGAACCGATACCAAGGGTCACAGTATTATCAGCAGTAAACCATGGACCTTTTGTAGTGGATGTCCATATTTTATCACTGATGATATCATACCCAATCAATACAGCTATAGGCCTAGCTCCTATGTGGGTCTCATGTGAGTCAATATAAATTGGCTTTTCTTCTTCAGAATTTGAATGCTGGAATATTTTGGTTGAAAAACATTGCATTTTTGTGCAAAGAAGCCAGTGGAGGGCTACACTGGCCTTCCATGTTCCAACATTGTCCAACTAGATCCCCCGGTGGGATGCCCCCATCTTGTGTTCGTCCCCAACTACGATTGTCAAGTGATGCTTCGCATCATGACCCACCATTGAAATGTGGCGCCCCGTCAAACCCAGAATCCTGGGTCTGCCACTGTGAAAGTGACCTTAACCCTTAAAGGCCTAGAGATTTTTTATACATTTTTGCTATCTTTTGACAGTCTACATCCTGTGGATTTGCAGTTTTTTCTAGGCAAGTCTTGGCTCCCTGTATAAGCAGCCAAGAATTGTGTAAAAAGAACTGCCACACACAGTATTCAGACTGTAGTCTGCTAGTTTCCACCAGAGACTGCATGTTGGGGCACCTGGTTCTGTTGCAGTAAAAGTGGTTAAAGTTGGAAATAGGCCTTTAAGGGTTAACCCTTTACCCAATATAACGGTCAAAATCCGCCAATGCTATGCACAAAATTTACCAATTAATTTTTATTATTTTTTCCTTTTTTGTCTCAAAAACATAGGTTATGACCCCTCCTTGGAACGAGCTCGCCGAGCTCGTTCCAATGAGGGGCCATAACCTATGTTTTTGAGACAAAAAATGAAAACATTTTGTTATTCAAGAATTTTGTGTGCAAGTGTCATCTGCTTTTCATGTTAGGTAAAGGGTTAAACACCAATACATAAATAAATCTCATAAAGAAAGAGACCACATTTGTGATCACAGTTCTATAAACAACTCTCTATGTAAGGAAAGTGAACTGATCTACAAGTTACTGTTATTTTTGTTAGGAGAGAAGTTCTACAAAGCTGTTTATGACTACACTGCTGCCTATGGAGGAGAAATCAATCTTAAAGAAGGTGTTGTGGTGATGGGACGTGAGGTGGACAAAAATGGTTGGATGAGAGGCGTAAAATTAACCAATGGTGAAGAAGGATGGTTCCCAGCTGTTTATGTTGATGAGGTATATAATTCAACTTCTAATCCTTTACCCAATGCAACGACCCAATCTGGCCAGCACAATTTAAAAAAAGTTATTCAGTTTTCATTATTTTTCAATTTGTTTGCTTCACAAACATAGCTTATGACCCCTCAGTGAGGAGTCTTAAGCTGTATTTTGGATGCAAAAATGAAAAAAAATTAGCAATTCAAGAATTTTGTCTTCCTTTTGTGTTAGGTAAAGGGTTAACTGGTTTAATTATTTTAACAATCTGTCCAACACCAAGAAAACATTTTTAGCTCAACTTTGGCGAAGCCAAATTTGAGCTTTTGTCATGGCCCGTCGTCCATCTGTCCGTCTGTCCGTACGTCAACAATTGGATACGGCTCGGGCTAGAGGCCGTATTTATGAACCGATCTTTACGAAACTTCTTGGGTACCTTTGTTATGACCGTGGGATGAGAACGAGTGTTTCGGGTGCAGCCCGAAATTCAAGATGGCCACCAGCTGCCATTTTGTACCGACGATGCAGAAATCTGTTTTTTGTACAGAACTTCCATATGAAAGCTCTGATTTGAATAATTTTTTGTATGAATGTTTAGTACCATGGGATACATCACATATAATACAGGTTTTTTTCTCGTGCGTAAATTATGCAAATTAGACTAATTTTGATGTTTTAGGGTGTTACTTTCAGCACTGTAAGTGCAAATGCCAATACGGCTCGGGCTAGAGGCCGTATTTATGAACCGATCTTTACGAAACTTCTTGGGTACCTTTGGTATCACCGTGGGACGAGAACGAGTGTTTTTGGGTCCGGTCCGAAATTCAAGATGACCGATGGCAGCCATTTTGTACAAAATTAGGTGCAATCAGATTTTTGCACGGAACTTCCATATGAAAGCGCTGATTTGAATAATTTTTTGTGTGAATGTTTAGTACCATGGGATACATCACATATAATACAGGTTTTTTTCTCGTGCAGAAATTATGCAAATTAGATGAACTTTGATTTTTTCATTGCGACTTACACACAGTAAGTACACATGTCAATACGGCTCGGGCTAGAGTCTGTATTTATGAACTGATCTTCACGAAATGTCTTGGGTACCTTTGTTATCACCTTGGGACGAGAACGAGTGTTTCTGGGTGCGGTCTAAAATTCAAGATGGCTGCCAGTGGCCATTTTGTACCGAAATTAGGTCTAATCAGTTTTTTGTACACAACTTCTATACGGCTCAGACTAGAGGCCATATTTATGAACCAATCTTTACGAAACTTCTTGGGTACCTTTGTTATCACCGTGGGATGAGAGCGAGTATTTTTGGGTGTGGTCCGAAATTCAAGATGGCCACCAGCAGCCATTTTGTACCAAAATTAGTGCAATCAGTCTTTTGTACAGAACTTCTGTATGAAAGTTTTGATTTGAATAAATTTTTGTATGAATGTTTAGTAACATGGAATACATCACATATTGTAAGGTTTTTTTTTTCGTGCAGAAATTATGCAAATTAGATGAACTTTGATTTATTCAGTGCTACTTACACAATGTAAGCACACATGTCAATACGGCTCAGGGTAGAGGCTGTATTTATGAACCGATCTTCACAAAACTTCTTGGGTACCTTTGTTATCACCTTGGGACGAGAATGAGTGTTTCTGGTTGCGGTCCAAAATTCAAGATGGCTGCCAGTGGCCATTTTGTACCAAAATTTGGTCCAATCAGTTTTTTGTCACAAGTTCGATACAGCTCGTATTTATGAACTGAAAAACTTCTTGGGTACCTTTGTTTTCACCTTGGGACAGGAACGAGTGTGTTTTGGGGTGCCTTTGTTATCACTGTGCTATGAGAACAAATATTTTGGGGTTGAGTCAGACCCACTCTGGGACTCAAAGATTTCTTTTCAGTTTAGCATCTGACTGTAGCCCACCTTTACAATACTTCACCTATACATTTGTTACAGGCAACGGTCAGTATTTATGTACAGACCGTTACAATACTTTATATGTACCTTTGTTATCAGGTCATTACCTAGATGTTTGTCATTGCTGTGTCACATACTATACATGTACATGTCTTTGTCTTGACAAGTTGAGCTACAGTGTCATTGACACTTTCATTCATGTCTATTATTCAAAAAGCATTGCCCGTCTGTGTAACTGCACCTGTCTTTTTGAATAATGAACCTCAAACATTTGTTAGCTATTTCAAATTATATAAAGTGATTTAAGTGATGATGCTGACATTGAAAGGTAGTATCACACCTTGTGTATGAAGTCCAATATGTTAATTAGGAAGTTCGGAAAATGCAGTCCAAATATAAAATCTTTTCTGTTTGAAAAATTCATCTCCCCATTATATTGCACTCACTTATGGGTGAAATTTCTTAAACGTAACATGCATCGCATAAGAGTTTGCTATGACAATGCCTTCCATTTACTTATGAAATATGACCAGTTCTGTTGTGCTAGCACAATGTTCATCTGGAACTCTGTTCCTACTTTCCCGATGCTTAGACGCAAAGCAGCATACTGATTTCGGGAAAATGTCAACCAACTCGATAATGTTTACACTCACACCATTTGTTCTTCCGACTTAAAGTTTAAGTCTCAAACGTTTAAACACTGGAACAATGTCTTGTACCAACATATCCCCTGAACTTTCAGTACATCTGTGATTGCTGCGGTAGCCCAATCTTGTATTATCTGTTTATTACACATCCATTAAACTTTAAACCCTTGTATTCAACGGAATCACCGCTATGATATAAATGATTCTGTATTCAACGGGTGATATACAAGCCGGAACTTTTTACTGCACCGTTTAGTTACGCTTCGAAAAGTTTCCAAATTTCGTTATTCAATCATCGACCGTCTGTGTGAAAATGAAACATCCAAAGCAAAATAAAGTCGGTTCACAAAAAATTAGCCAAAAATGAGATAATATTTTTAAAAGACCCAATCATTTCCAACCAGAACATTAACCCAGTCCTGTTGCTGTCTCGTTTTGTGTATCCTGTTATATCTAAATTGGTCAGCTTTATTTCGGTAAATCTTCGTACACCTTGACATGCTTCGAACTTCTTTTAAAAACGTTTCTCCCAGTTGTTTTGCAAATCTGCACATATTTGTACTTATATTTTTACTAAGATTAATAGCCACCAAATGGTTAGGCATGAATGGCCATCAGCCCATTCACGCCTAACCATTTGGTAGCTATTACTGTTAGTAAACAGCAACAGGAATTTCAACAAACACTGGTTCCGAAAAGGTTGTTTTAATTTTTTTATCGATCCATATGATCAGTACAGCTTCAGTCAAAACAAACTCTTCACCTTTGGGTTTAATTATCGGAATTAAAATTTGTTTATTTAAATGCTCGGGTTGTGTAATAAACACAGAACACGATGTGTGTTTGAATCGGTGCGTGTTTTACATAACTCGTTGGAATGGCGTAATCATATTTCTACGCCATTCCAACTCGTTATGTAAAACACCCACCGATTCAAACACACATTGCGTTCTGTCTATATATGTAAAACTTGATAAATAGCCCAGAATCTGTCCATAATTATAAACTTTGATGCCCACTTTATATATAGTTTATATGTAGTTAATATTTATTAATATTAATATATTTATATTCATTCTTTCGATGGAGCTACGTGTAGAGTCTGAAATAAAGATATATTATTATTATTATTATAAAATAGTGTCATAGAAGAGATTTCCATGTGGAAAAAGGTGATGAGGTAGATTTTCTATGACGAGGGAGTTGCCTGAGAAACAAGAATTATTATACGCCTCGCAACGAAGTTGCAGGGGTATAATGTTTTTGAATGGTCCGTCCGTCAGTCCTACTTGTTTTCCGGACTTTTTTCTACAAGCTTCCAGATATTGAGCTGATTTTTGGTATGTGAGTCTAACATGGTGGCCTACAGATCAAGTTTGCATTTTTTTCCGCTCCACTGATTTTTACCGAAATTACGGCTCTTGGACTCTGAAAAATTCATCAAAATTACAGTTTTCCAGACTTTTTTTCTACACGCTTCCAGATATTGAGCTGATTTTTGGTATGTTAGTCTAACATGGTGGCCTACAGATCAAGTTTGCATTTTGTTCCGCTCCACTGATTTTTACCAAAATTACGGCCCTTGAACTTTAAAAAGTTCATCAAAATTACAGTTTTCCGGACTTTTTTTCTACACGCTTCCAGATATTGAGCTGTTTTTGGGTATATTAGTCTAACATGGTGGCCTACAGATCAAGTTTGCATTTTGTTCCGCTCCACTGATTTTTACCGAAATTACGGCCCTTGAACTTTGAAAAGTTCATCAAAATTACAGTTTTGCAGACTTTTTTCCTACACGCTTCCAGATATTGAGCTGATTTTTGGTATGTTTGTCTAACATGGTGGCCTACAGAACAAGTTTGCATTTTGTTCCGCTCCACTGATTTTTACCGAAATTACGACCCTTGGACTCGGAAAAATGCATTAAAATTACAGTTTTTCGGACTTTTTTTCTACACACTTCCAGATATTGAGCTGATGTTTGGTATGTTAGTCTGACATGGTGGCCTACAGATCAAGTTTGCATTTTGTTCCGCTCCACTGATTTTTACCGAAATTACGGCCCTTGAACTTTGAAAAGTACATCAAAATTACAGTTTTCCAGACTTTTTTCCAACACGCTTCCAGATATTGAGCTGATTTTTGATATGTTAGTCTAACATGGTGGCCTACAGAACAAGTTTGGGTTTTGTTCCGCTCCACTGATTTTTACCAAAATTACGGCCCCATAGACTTTGGAAAGTTCATCAAAATTACAGTTTTCCGGGCTTTTTCTCTGCTTGAATTCTTTCAATACCATTGAAACTACAGAACACTGTTTTCTGCAGTATTCCTAGAATCTATGTTTATTTTTAAAAAATGATTAGAGCTTGAAATATCGGGCGCGTGGGGTATGTGAGCGTGCTCACTAAGGTTCTATATTTTTTAATAGTCTTATAGTGATCTGTATAGATCATAACCAATGTATTGGAATTTTTTGTTGTTGTAGATAACTGAAGAAGAAGCTTTGTCCATTATACAGAAGAAGTCATATAAAGCATTAAAATCCAACAGACTGTCAAATGTAGACCAGGATCTTGTTGGCATTGGTAAGATTTAAGACATAAGATTTCTTGAACAACTAAAAATTACCAGTTTATGCCTCAAAAGACATTGCTTAGGCCCAAAAAAATTAAAAATCTGTATTTTTATACTGTACCAATGACCCAGACATAGCTGGTGCTAACTCTTAAAATATAGGGCCAAACACAAATTTTGCCCCCCAATCCCCAAAATTTGCATCTAAAACTAAAGAAAACATGTCCTGAAAGGCCCTCCACACCTCGCCCCCACTGCGCATGCGCAGTGTCAAGGACGTTCCGAAATTGGCGCCATTTATCATTCTAAGTTTGGCCCTTCATCAGTTAACATCTGACTGATCTTTGTGCTTTTAAATCTCAGTTTAAATGATGCCAGACACATAAATATTAGTGAAATGGTGATTCTAAGGAGGATAGAAAAGGAGGAGAGGAAAAGAATGTGTGACAGAATATTATCAGGGCTGTAACTTAAAATTTTTTAATGAAATTATGTTAAGTTACCTATTTTCAAGGCAGCAGCCATTTTGTTGTCATTCTGATTATTTAGTTACACTGTTTTTTCAAGTGTTTTTCCTCTCTCCCTGTCCTTTAAGTTCCCCCTTGCTATTCTCCCATGCTTTTGGCATAATTTCTGTAATTATTATTACTAAAATTTCTTGGGAGTTTTAGCTGATTAACAGAATGAATTCTGTTCTTTCCCCATGTTTACGTCTTCACCTACGGGTGGTTAGGCGTTGTGTTCTGCATCTACCATCTGATGTTCTGCAGTTTCTTCCCTGGAAGTCTCTGTTTTGCATCAGATGGTGTATTTTTGGTAACTGATTTCGGGCCTGGGTGCCTGGAGTCTTATTTTAGTGTTTTTACACTCATTGTTTACATTTACAACAGCCCTCTGTGTGAGGGGGGGATTTCTAAATAATAATATCTTTATGTTATTTTAATCATAACTAGATACATTATTATTGTTCGTAAGTGTTGAATAAATTGTTTAAAATATTTTTAAAATTTTTGTCCACACTTAGGCTTGGGATCCATTGGGGCTCAACGTTACTTTTCAGAAACTTGGGCTGTTCTGAAAAAATATTTTTTCAAAATATTTTGATTTCAATTATTTTTTCTATATTAATGGATCATATTATTATTATGTATTTTGATTGCCAGGGGTTAGTGCGAGTACCAGGACTTGTTTTCTTTTCACATTGATAGGATATTGATCAATTGTTTTAAGAGGAAGTCTTCCTCTGACCTTATTATCATTCTATATGTGGTCAGTGTACTCGCATTAACTCCTGTTCTGTATCGTATGATTTCGATGACAATATGGGAAGCGTATGTCACGGTATGTTGTTGGGGATTTGGACACTCCGGTCCTTTCCCCGCAGGGTCACTCTACTTTATCAATTTCTATTTCAGACGATCAAGATTAGGGTGATGTATCTGTGATGTCTTCCAACAGTGTGCCTCCGTCGTCACAATTAATGAAGGGCTAGCGGAAAAGTGCTCATGTAATACGCCAATTGCCTAAGAGGACCCTAGTAGGTTCGACGGCCTTTGACGTCCGCTAGCTCGCCCGGTGTTGCATCCATTCACCGAATGGTTCGGCAGCCGGGTTCGTCCGTTGCGGTCTAGAAGGAATTTTGGGGTGATGCGAGCACTATAAAATTAACTTAATGCACACCCAGTGACGGCGGATCGGAGGGAGAACGGAGGAAGCCTTTTAGTCCGGTTCATAGCTCGTTCCGGTCCATCCGGACGGCAAGCGAGAGAGGCCCCTCTCTCGTTCAACAACATCTGGCCCCAGATGTTGTGGTTCAAATGTGTCGTTAGCGGAGCATACGTCCGTCGCTCGGGACGCTCCGTTGTATAGGCAGTCTGCTGAGACTGCTAAGGCTTCCTCTTCTCGTCAGCGCACACGACCGCACCTTGGCTGCGTGACCGCCGATATATTACCAGCTCGCCGATCAAGGATTCTTCGGCGACCAGGTCACACCATCCGGCAGCCAGGGATTCGAGACCGATGGACTCCGGACGTTCGCATAGGAAAAGTATGCGGGAGCCATCTGATGCGGAGCTGCCCTCGGCGAAGCAGCGATAGACTGCGCCTCCGCAGGTCTCGACGCCGGACATTCTTGTGCACATAGCACAGCTTATCGCAGCATCCCAGCAGCCGACAGAAACGGTGTCGGATCGAGAATTATCCGACAGCGCTGGGTCGGTAGCCGGGGACTCGAGGCCTGCAGACTCCGGACGTTCGCATAGGAAGTGTGCGGGAGTCAACGTACACGGAGCTTCCAGCGGCAATGCATCGTAAGTCCGCTACTGCACAGGCCTCGGGAACGGACGTGCTTTCCTTAATAGCACAGTTTATCGCAGCATCCCAGCATCAACTGAATCTGTCGCATATATTTTATCCGACGATGCTGGGTCGGGACGCTCCGCGGAAGCGGGTACGGACGTCCGAAAGTTTCATCCGGTCCGACGGGATACCGAAAGGGATTCGGTGGATTTCAAGCTTTCCCTTTCGGAACAACATATGCTGCGATGCCGGATAAGAAACTGATAGCGTCGGTGGACTTAGAAATTTTTTGGTTCGGTTCAGGGACATCGTCCCTCAGTTCCGACATAGTCCAATAATGTCACACAAACTTTCGAATTATTGAACGACGCTATATATATTATTATTTTATGCTTGCTATCCAAGCATTTCTGGTTTCTTGTTCGAAGAGTTATGGAGATGTCTTTCAAAAGTGTGCCTCTGTCGTCATAGTTAATGAGGAGTTAGCGGCAATAAGTGCTCATGGAATATGTCTATCGCTTACGGAGTGACATTCGCTAGCTCACCCGGTGTAGCGTACATTCATCGAATGGTTCGGCTGCCGGGTTCGTCCGTTGCGGTCTAGGAAGGAGATTTGGGTGATGCGAGCACTTTAATTACTTTAGTACTCACCCAGTGACGGCAGATTGAGGACAGATCGGAGGAAGCCAACAACATAGGGGACCGCATGTTGTGGTTCAGATATTTTACATTCGGAGCATATGTCCGTTGCTCGGGACGCTCCGTTATATTGACAGTCCGAGAGACTGTCTTTAATGCTTCCTCATCCTCACAGCAGGGCACACGACCGCACATTGGCTACGTGACCTCGAGTATCCGATCAGTTTCGGCATTCAGTGATTCCACAGCGAATAGGTCGCGCCATCCGGTAGCCAAGGGACAAGAGGCCTATACACTCCGTTCGCTCGCATATTGGAAGTATGCACGGGGTAATGATCTCGGAGCTTCCTGCGGCAATGCATCGTAAGACCGCTGCTCCTCAGGCCTCAGTGACGGACGTGCTATCCGAGTTAGCGCAGTTGTTTCGCAGCATCCCAGCAATTGACGGTTTCTCGGTCGAATCAGGAATTATCCGACGGCGCTGGGTCGGTGCGGTCCGCGGTTGCATCAAGCTACGGACGACCGAACGCTTTATAGGGTCCGACAGGATGGCGAAAGGGATTCGAAAGATTTCGAGTTTTCCCTTTAGTAGTATCGGAAGATGCCTTTCATATCTTCTGGCATTTCTTCCAGTGATTATTTTTCGGACTTCATTGCTGCGATCTTGGATAAGAGACTTATAGCGTCATTGGACTCGGATTTTTCGATCGGTAAAGGGACTTTGTCCCTGTCTTACCGACGCAGTCCAATATTGTTATTACAACATGTGTTTTATTTTTCGACGCTATATATTTATATATATATACAAGCCTGCTACTAAGCATGATAGTTTAGTTTCTTGTCCGCGTGGCTCATTTCTGCCATTTTATCTTTTTTACATATAGTTTATTTTGGCGGAGCAGGGCATACCGAGAGTTCATATGCGTCTAGACGGTGTGATTAAAGACTGCATATATTCTTTTTCGCCGTTTATGTCTTTTCCAATTTCAATGTTGGGAACGACATTATGTATAGTAGACTTAACTTAGACGCTTTATTATACGTAATCCGCCTTACTGAGGCGTTATCATTACGTCTTCAAGAAAAGATTTAGGGATATTATTCTCAATGTAATTTCTTTTGAGGGCAGTAGTTTGTTCACGTATAACTCCGCCCTTCAGTGGCTGATTGGAGTTGGTTAGACGTGATGCAGCCCTAGCTACATCCACGCGTGGATAGTAGGTTAAGAACTCTCTCAGAGTCGCTTCGTTCTCGGAGGAGCTTCTCTTCGACGGCAACTTTCCGGCAATCCATGAATTGCTTGATTTATACATTCTCTTGTCTATCTAGTGTTACAAGAGATTCAGACTGGGGCAAACATTCGGTGGTTGACTCAGAGAGTGCCGCCGCAGTTGCCGGACCCGAATGTGGCTGTTATGACGGTTGCCAGTCAAACAGATTGGGATATATACTGATCCCTACGGATTCGAAGTGCCAGGGTCTTTGGGTTCCGCAGTCTTTTAGCTATCAGTTTAACTTCCGCGGAATAATGTTTTTTAGGCTTGCTTTATGTCATTGCATGAACATTATTCAGAAACGCATGCCCAAATTCCTGTCCTTTAATTCGACAGTAGTGGCGTATCTCCGGAACCAGGGAGGCACTCTTTCGTTTCCGTTATTCAATTTAATGGAAAGAATCCGTCTGTTGGTTATAGTACACCAAGTTCTGTTTTGATCCGTCATATTCTGGGTCGTCTGATTGTTTTATCGCACTCCCGTTCTCTTACGGGTCGCTTGTTGCTGTCAGAATGGACTCTCAACAAACAAGTATTCAATCAGATTTGCTATCTATGGGAGCGCCCAATGATGTTTTATTTATGACACAGCTTGCTAATCATTTGCAGACGTATGTGTTGGCTTGTCCAGATCTCTGAGCTAATACTGTTAACGCTCTATTGATCTATAGGACGGAATGATAGGATACGCGTATCCTCCGGCGCTGTTGTTTTAGCAGGTATTGCTAAGATAAACAACCACAATACATTTCTGTTGATAGCATCTCTATCTTCACAGAGATCATGAGTAATTTACTCTCTTGACTACTGTGGATCTTAACGTGAAATCTTCCTCTATGTGAGGATCTTTTTTCACTGGGTAAATCGTGTCATCTTTATCACAACCAGCAAGGTCGCAACCTTCGTGTATTCCGTTGTGTGGTCCGTATTGCATTGTAAGCACTGTACTGGACGAGCTTTGGACGCGATTTCTTACTATAGGAGATCCTCTTCTTCGCTATTCTATGCGACTAAAGTGGAGGCTCTTCCGTCGTGGTGTAGGGATCATTATGTTCATATGGTTGATCTCTCCATACTACTCATTGCTATTTTTTAGTATACTTGTTTCACAAGATCTACTGCAGCCTGTTGTTATTTAGGTTATAGGTTTATGTTACCTCATACCTATGCACTCTACGATAGTTTACAATTGAGTCTTTTGTCTCTTTATCTAAGTCAGTTAGTTACTTTTTGATAAATAGACTTAGAATCTTTAGATTAAATTCCTATACGGATTTTAACTTCAGGTTCTTATTTAGCTAAGTAATCATTTGAGCCTCTGGAAACAGTAGTTTTCAAATTCTGACCTTTTGACAGTAATTCTGTTGATTTCTCTTTTACTGTAGAGTCAGTGAGTTTCATGCACTATCGATGGATGATTTTCACTTTCATAGTTTCGGAATCAATACTTCCGTTACTATTTAGGTTGGATTGTTGCATAAGAGTTAGGCTCCTATTATCCGGAACCTATTATTTTAAGGTCCTTCCGTCTTCGTATGGGCATAGGCCTTTACTCTTTCCGGGTACAGTTTATGTATTTATAAACAGATATCTGTTTATTACAAGGGCGTAAGCTTCTTCTGTCTTTGATGTCTAGTAGAAGGACGTTACGCTCCATTTTATTGTTAATGGATTCTATTAACTAGCGTACTGCTTATGGTATATCATTGGCTTAGCAGTTGTGCTTAAGATTTCGGCTCATGAAGTAAGAGTTCTTCTACTTCTTGGGCTTACATTAATAGTGTTGCTATTATAGATTTTTGAAGGCTGCTCATTGCGCTCAGCCATCCATTCATGAATTTTATCTCAGAAATATCGAGTCCATTTCTGGAGGCCTCTATTGTTAGGTCTATTATCTACTGCTCAGAATGTCATTCACTTAACAGTTGCTACTGTAGCTAGGTAGGCTGTCTGTTTCGGCAGTGTCTCCGTTCGGCTGCCCTCTTCGCTCTGGTCTATTTGACCCAGGGCAAGAAAAAGGGGGGGGGAGGGTGTTCCCTTGGGTCACCTGTTTTTACTATGAAAACAAGGGGATACCTCCTCCGGAGCTAGTAATTCTGAGCTGTTATTGGGATGGTTGTTTAGTGAGAAGTTTAAGTTTATAAAATTCATTCAAGTCTTAGTTTTTAAAGTATAGCTTTTGAATATTGCATATGTCAACGGACATGATTATGCAATTCTCACACACTTTTAGGAGTATAAGAGTCTCTATTCTCTAGACTTACTTTATTATTGGCTTACTTTAAAAATTATTAGTATAAGGATTATTGGATATTAATAGAGTACATGGATGTATGAAGCTCAATTTTTGGAAGGTGTTGTATCTTTCTAATTTATCATAAATAAGAAAGATACATGTAAGGCCTATTACTTCTTTTCCCTACAGGGGATGACTCTATTTTATTTTATTGAGCGTATTCCATTTTGCTCTATGTCCTTGGCCCTCCAGCCTTTTTACTATTCAGCTATGTCTGGGTCATTGGTACAGTATAAAAATGTTAAAAAATTTATAGTAATTTATATATTTTTTATACTTACCAATGACCCAGACGGGGATGGCCCTCCCAGGAGTTGGGAACTCTTGCCTCCCCGCTGAGTACATAGCGCTTACCAGGCACTGGTTATTAGAATGATAAATGGCGCCAATTTCGGAACGTCCTTGACACTGCGCATGCGCAGTGGGGGCGAGGTGTGGAGGGCCTTTCAGGACATGTTTTCTTTAGTTTTAGATGCAAATTTTGGGGATTGGGGGGCAAAATTTGTGTTTGGCCCTATATTTTAAGAGTTAGCACCAGCTATGTCTGGGTCATTGGTAAGTATAAAAAATATATAAATTACTATAAATTTTTTAACTTCTTAGGTCCTTCTTCATGGTCCTTTTGGCTGCCACATGCTCTCTTTTTATAACCAAAGCAAACTTAAAAAATAAAATTTAAATGGTTTATGTCTGATATTTTACCCAAATTAATAAAATTGATAAATTTGTCCCTTGAGTGCAATAAGGCTTTGCAATACTTCCAAATTAATAACCCAGGGCTTGATTTGAACAAATTAGAATCTGACCTTCTTAGAGATGTTGTATACCAACTATGAAAGGATTCTGACTGGTGGATCTGAAGAAGAAGATTTTAAAAGAAATTTTCTCATATTACACTAAGTTAAAATTTGGGCTCCCATAGGAAGCCCAAATATCAACCCAGGGATCTGATTTCAACAAACTTGAATCTGACCCTCCTAGAGATATTGAATACCAAATATGAAAGGATTCTGACTGGTGGATCTGAAGAAGATTTTTAAAGAAATTTCCTTATATTGCATTTAGTTAAAATTTGTGGGAGCCCAAATATCAACCCAGGGACTAGGTTTAACAAACTTGAATCTGACCCTCCTAGACGTGTATACCAAATATGAAAGCATTCTGACAATGGTCAAATGAAGATTTTTAAAAAAAATTCCTCATATTGCACTAAGTTGATGTTTGGGCTCCCATAGGGAGCCCAAATATTTACGCAGGTTACCGATTTGAACAAACCTGAAACGGACCCACCTCAACATGTATTCCAATATGAAAGGATTCTGACTGGTGAATCGGAAGAAGATTTTTAAAGAAATTCCCTCATATTGTACTAATTTAAAATTCAGGCTCCCATAGGGGGCCCAAATATAAATCCAGGAACTTGATTTGAACAAACTTGAATCTGACCCCCTATAGATGTATACCAAACATGAAATGATTCTTGACTGGTGGATCTGAAGAAGAAGATTTTTAAAGAAATTTCCTCAAATTGCACCAAGTTAAACTTTGGGCTCCAATGGAGAGCCCAAATACTCACTCGGGGACCCGATTTGAACAAACTTGAATCTGCCCCCCCCTGGAGATGTTGTATACCAAATATGAAAGCATTCTGACTGATGGATCTTAAGAAGAGATTTTTAATGATATTTCCTCATATTTCACTAAGTTAAAATTCACCCAGGGACTCGATTTGACCAAACTTGAATCTGACCCCCCCCTAGAGATGTTATATACCAAATATCAAAAGATTCTAATTGATAGTTCTGCAGAAGAAGATTTTTTTAATTTTGGAAAACAATGTATGGGTGCTATCAGAGTAATGCCCCTTGTGGTGCCCCCTATGGGAGTGGTAACTTTATTTGAACAAACTTGAATTGACATATGATAAGGAACATGCACCTCAAATTTGGTTCAATTTGGTCCTGTGATTTATGTGGAGAAGTCGATAATGTAAAGTTAACGCCAGACAGACGACGGACAGAAAGTTATCACGTAAGCTCTCCCTGACTTTCAGTCAGGTGAGCTAAGGATTTGGCACTACCGTATTTCATCTAAATTTTCGGACACTTTTTGTTTTCGGACACCATTTTGTCATCAAAAAATAATTTATTTTTATACTGTACCAATGACCCAGACTTAGCTGGTGCTAACTCTTAAAATTCTAGGGCCAAACACAAATTTTGCTCCCCAATCCCCAAAATTTGCATCTAAAACCAAAAGAAATCATGTCCTGAAGGACCTCCATACTTTGCCCTCACTGCGCATGCGCAGTGTCAAGGACGTCCCGAAATTGGCGCCAATTATCATTCTTTGTTTTGGCCCTTCATCAGTTCACATCTGACTGATATTTGTGCTTGTAAATCTCAGTTTAAATGATGCCAGACACATAAATATTAGAGAAATGGTGGATATAAAGTGCATATAGAAGGAGGAGAGGAAAAATGAGTGACAGAAAATATTCAGGGCTGTAACTTAAAATTTTTTAATGAAATTATGTTAAGTTGCCTATTTTCGAGGCATGGGCCTGTTGTTGTCATTCTTGCTATGAAGTTTCACTGCTTATTCAGTGTTTCCTCTATCCTTGTCATTTAGATCCCCCCTTGCTATTCTCCCATGCTTTTGGCATATTTTTGAGTAATATTATTACTAAAATTTCTTGGGAGATTTAGCTAGGTAACAGAATGAATTCTGTTCTTTTCCCCATGTTTGCGTTCTCACCCATGGGTGTTTAGGCGTAGTGTTCTGCATCTACCATCTGATGTTCTGCAGATTATTCCCTGGAAGTCTCTGTTTTGCATCAGATAGTGTATTATTGGTAACTGATTTCGGGCCAGGATTATCAGTGCCTGGAGTCATGTTTCTGGTGTTTTTACACTTCTTGTTTACATTGGCAACAGTCTCTGTTGAGGGGGACTTTTTGTCTTTGTACTAGTTTAATTCATTATAAGATACATTATTATTATTCGTAAGTGTTGCATTAATTGTTTAAAATATTTTTAAAATTTTTGTCCACACTTAGGCTTGGGATCCATTGGGGCTCAACGTTACTTTTCAGAAACTTGGGCTTTGCTGAAAAAATATTTTTTCAAAAATTATTTTTGATTTCATTTATTTTTTCTATGTTAATGGATCATGTTATTATGTATCTTTGTTTGCAGGGGTTCGTGTGAGTACTAGTACTTATTGTTTTCTTTTCACAATGAAGGGATATTGTTCAAATTGTAATGAGAGGAAATCTTCCTCTGACTTTCATGATCATTGTATAAATTGTAGTCAGTGTACTCGCACTAACCCCTGTTCAGTATGTGAATTTTGGGATGACAAACATTGGAAACGTGTGTCACGGTATGTTGTTAACGGGGAAAGGGCTATGCCGGTCCTTTCTCCGCAGGGTCACTCTAGTTTATCAGTTTCTATTTCAGAGGAACAAGAACAGGGTGATGTTTCCGTGAGATCTTCCAAAGGTGCGCCTCCGTCGTCACAATCAAATGAAGAGCTAGCGGCAAAAGTGCTCATGGAGATACACCAATTGCCTAAGAGGTCCCTAATAGGATCGATGGCGTTGACGTCCGATAGCTCGCCCGGTGTAGCATCCATTCATCGAATGGTTCGGCAGCCGGGTTCGTCCGTTGCGGTCCAGGAAGGAGATTTGGGTGTTGCGAGCACTATAAATATTCAAGGTGCACACCCAGTGACGGCGGATAAGAGGAGAGAACGGAGGAAGCCTAGTAGTCCGGTTCCTAGCTCGTCCAGGCCCATCCGGGCTGCGAGTGAGAGAGGCCCCTCTCTCGTACAACAACATCTGGGACCAGATGTTGTGGTACAAAATGTTTCGCAAGCGGAGCATACGTCCGCCGATCGGGACGCTCCGTTGTATAGACAGTCCGGAGAGACTGTACAAAAGGCTTCCTCATCCTCTCAGCAGCGCACACGACCGCACCTTGGCTACGTGACCGCCGATATCCAGCCAGCTTCGCCGATCAGGGATTCCACGGCGACCAGGTCACGCCATCCGGTAGCCAGGGACAAGAGGCCTGCAGACTCCGAACGTTCGCATAAGAGAAGTATGCAGGAGTCAGTTTACACGGAGCTTCCGGCGGCTAAGCAGCGTAAGACCGCTACTCCGCAGGCCTCGGTGACGGACGTGCTAGCTCAGGTAGCACAAATTATCGCAGCATCCCAGCAACCGACAGAATCGGTATCGGATCAAGAATTATCCGACGACGCTGGGTCGGTACGCTCCGCCGAAGCATCGGGTGCGGACGACCGAGAGCATCATGAGGTCCGACAGGATGGCGAAAGGGATACCGAGGACTTGGAGCTATCCCTTTCGGAGCAACATAAAGCTGCCGTAGATTTCATCCGGCACTTCCTTCCACAAGTTGTTCCGTTGGGCCAGATGGCTGCGATGCCGGATAAGAGACTGATAGTGTCATTGGACACTGAATTTTTTGAGCGGTTCAGAGACATCGTCCCTGAGTTTCCGACACAGTCCAATAATGTCACAAGAACATTTGAATTATTGAACGACGCTATCTATAAGCTTGCTTCCAAAACAGGCAAAGCTGGTTTCTTGTCCACTAATGCTCTCAACCTGCCTTTCATCAATTCAAGGAATAAATTCGATACGGCAGGACAGGGAATACCGAGAGTTCCTCTGCGTCTAGACGACGAGGCGGAAGACTTGGAATTATCATTACCGTCGTCTATGACTATTCCAACCGCGACGTTGGAAACGACAATAACGTCTAACAGAGCAAGCTTAGACGCTTTATCATACACAGACCACCTTACAAAGGCGTTATCATTGCGTCTTCAAGGGAAAGAATTCCAGGATATACGATCCTCATTAAGACTTCTTTCAAGGGCAGTAGCTTATTCCACGTATAACTCCGCCCTTTCAGTGGCAAACCTGGAGTTGGTTAGATGTGACACAGCCCTAGCTACATCCACACGTGTGGATAGTAAGGTGAAGAACTCTCTCAGAGTCGCTTCGGTCTCTGGAGAGCTTCTCTTCGACGGCAAGCTTTCAGCAATCTATGATAAGATAACTAAGAAAGCTTCGGATTCTCTGCTTTTTAGTTCCGCTTCCAAAAAGTCGGATACGGCAGAGAAGAGTAAGACAGGTACTTCTGGGACAAATACGCCCAAGAGAGGTTCCTATAGAGGTTCTTATACGTCCTCTAGGTCTTATTCCAGAGACCGTCAAGGCAGCGACTCACGTACGGTACGTTCTTCAGGCCGAGACAACCGGTCTGACGTCCCGAGGTCGACGGGACGAGGTGCGGGTCGTGGAGGACATGGTTTCTCCTTCCGCAGGCCTCGCAGGTCCAGGAGGTGATGGTTTGAACCTCTATCGTGTTCCGGTTGGCGGAAGGTTATCGAGTTTTACAGACGAGTGGGCGTCGATTACGGACGACCCCTGGGTCAGAGGGGTAATTTCGGAAGGACTAAGAATATCCTTCAAACAAAAGCCTCCATTTACTCGAAGTCCAAAATGGACTCAGCTTCCGTCAAATCCGCAGAAAAGAGACGCTCTGTTATCGGAAGTACAGTCTCTTTTGATGAAGAACGTGGTAGAGGTCGTAGAAGACCAGGAATCACCGGGTTTCTACAGCCATCTGTTTCTGGTTCCGAAACCAGATGGCTCGTTCCGTCCAGTCATAGATCTGAGCTGGATAAACAAGCTGATCGTCGCTCCGAAGTTTTATATGGAGACGATTCGATCGGTCAGAGCGAGTATTCGGGTGAACGATTATGCTACAAGCATAGATCTCAAAGATGCGTACTTTCACGTCATGGTACATCCGACTTTCAGAAAGTATCTACGCTTCGCAGTCCAAGGAGTTGTATATCAATTCCGGGTGATGTGCTTCGGATTGAACCTAGCGCCCTGGGCTTTCACTCGAATAATGAACTCGGTAATGATGCATTTCCGAGCTCATTTGTCTGCGGTAACGTCGGCCTACCTGGACGACATTCTTCAGAGGTACGGCAACGAGTTAACGCTTCAGAACAATGTGCAGAATCTGCTTCTATTGCTCCGACGTCTCGGTTTTGTTATAAACGAGGAGAAGTCAGATCTGGTGCCGTCCAAGTCATTCACTCATCTGGGAATGAGCTTCGAGATGCACAACAATCTCGTTCGTCTGCCGTTAACCAGAGCGAAGTTAATTAGTTGTTACGCTCGCTATTGTCTTCACGCAGACAAAGTCACAGCGAGGGAGTTCATGAGACTGATAGGTCTGTGCGGAGCCGCTGCGGATCTCATTCCGATGGGGCAGTTACGCACTCGTCCCCTCCAAATTTTCTTGACTCAGAATTGGAGTGTGAAGATTCATTCGCTCGATTCAGACGTTCTCTTGTCAGATCAAGTGAAACAAGAGATTCAGACTTGGGCAAACATTCAGTGGTTGACTCAGGGAGTTCCGCTGCAGTTGCCGGATCCGGGTTTTATGATTATGACGGATGCCAGTCAAACAGGTTGGGGTGCAACATTGATCCCAACGGATTCGACGTGCCAGGGTCTTTGGGATCCGCACTTTCTAAGCAAGCACATAAGCATCAAGGAAATGATGTCGATTTGGCTTGCATTTCGTCATTGGATGAACATTATTCAGAAAGCTCATGTCCAAATCCTGTCCGACAATACGACAGTAGTGGCGTATATCCGGAACCAGGGAGGCACTCATTCTGTTCCGTTATTCAGTTTAACGGAAAGAATCCTTCTGTTTGCTCTAGAACACCAAGTTCTACTTTCGGTCCGTCATATACCAGGTCGTCTGAATGTACTAGCAGACTCCCTTTCACGGAAAGGTCGCTTGTTGCCGTCAGAGTGGACTCTCAACAAACAGGTATTCAATCAGATTTGCTACCAATGGGAACGGCCAATGATAGACTTATTTGCGACACATCTCAACAATCAGTTGCAGACGTATGTGTCACCATGTCCGGATCCATGAGCATATGCAGTAGACGCTCTATCGATCTCGTGGGACGGAATGATAGGATATGCGTATCCTCCAGCGCCGTTAATACAGCAAGTATTGCTAAAGATAAAACAATCTCAATGCAGGATTCTGTTGGTAGCATCTCTGTATCCACAGAGACCGTGGATAAATCTACTCAGATGTCTGCTGTGGGACTTACCGCGAAAGCTTCCTCCACGGGAGGATCTTCTTTCGCAGGGGAAATCACGTCAACTTCATCACAACCCGCAAGGTCTCAACCTTCACGTATTTCTGTTGTGCAGTCCTTCTTGCATGGCAAGCATTTTACAGGACGAGCAGTGGACGCGATTTCTAACTGTAGGAGGACCTCCTCTTCGCTAAATTATGCGGCTAAGTGGAAGGTCTTTCGTCGTTGGTGTAGGGATCATTCTGTTGATATTTTTGATCCCTCCATACCAGACATTGCAAACTTTCTAGTTTACTTGTTTGACGAAATCAACCTGCAGCCTGTTACTATTAAAAGTTATAGGTCTATGTTATCTGATACCTATGCACACCACGATAGTTTACAAATTGGATCTAATGTCTCTTTATCTAAGTTAGTTAGAAACTTCTCGATAAATAGACCTAGAACTCTTAGATTAATTCCTAAATGGAATTTAGCTTGGGTTCTTCTTAAACTGAAAGAGAAGCCATTTGAGCCTCTTGGGACAGTAGATTTCAAATTCTTGTCTTATAAGACAGCTTTTCTCTTAGCTTTCTCCTCTGCTAGAAGAGTCAGTGAGCTTCATGCACTATCGGTGGATGATTCTCACTATCGTAGTGTCGGGAACACTATTACCTTTACTACTAATGTTGGATTTTTAGCTAAGAATCAGGCTCCTAATAAATACCCGGAACCTGTTGTTATTAAGGCTCTTCCGTCTTCAGACGGGCGTAGGCCTTTACTCTGTCCTGTTAGAGCTTTACGTATTTATAAACAAAGATCTCAGTTTATGAGAAAGGGAAGGAAGCGCTTCTTTCTGTCTCTGATGCCTAATAGAAAGGACATTTCGGTCCATTCTATTGCTAGATGGATTCAATTAACTTTCCGTACTGCTTATGATAATATATCTTCTACTCAGCAGTCTGTGCTTAAGATTTCGGCTCATGAAGTAAGAGCTCTTTCTGCATCTTTGGCTTACGCAAATAGTGTTGCTATTACAGATTTAATGAAGGCTGCTTATTGGTCTCAGCCATCCACATTCACGAATTTTTATCTCAGAAATATTGAGTCCATTTCTGGAGACCTGCATTGTTTAGGTCCGTTATCTGTTGCTCAGAATGTCGTCCACTAAACAGTTGCAACTATAGTTATGCAGGCTTTCTGTTCCGGCAGTGACTCCGTCCTGCTGCCCTCTTCGCTCTGGGCTATTTGACCCAGGGCAAGGGGAAGGGGGGGGGGAGGGAGGGTGTTCCCTTAGGTCACCTGCTTTATAGTGAAAAGCAAGGGGATTCCTCCTCCGGAGTCAGTAATTCTGAGTCGTTACCGGGATGGTTTTAAAGTGTAATATTAATGTTAAAAATTCATTCATGTCTTATTTTTAAAGTGTAGCTCGGTGTGAAGCATTTGTATATGTCAAGTGTCAAACGGGCGTTAATATACAATCCTCGGACACTTTTAAAAGAATATAAAGAGTCTCAATTCTCTGGACTAACTTTATTTATTGGCTTACTTTAAAAATAATTAGTATATGGGGTTATACTGGATGTTAATAGAGAACATGAATGTTATTATGCTCAATTATGAAGGGTATTGTATCTTTCTAATTTAACATAAAATAAGAAAGATACATGTAAAGCCTAATACTCCTTTTCTCCTTGAGGGGTTGACTCTATTTATATAGTTGAGCTTATTGGATTTTCCTCTATGTCCTAGGCCCTCCAGTCTTTTTACTATTCAGCTAAGTCTGGGTCATTGGTACAGTATAAAAATGTTAAAAAATTTATAGTAATTTATATATTTTTTATACTTACCAATGACCCAGACGGGGATGGCCCTCCCAGGAGTTGGGAACTCATACCTCCCCGCTGAGTACATAGCGCTGACCAGGCACTGCTTATAAGAATGATAATTGGCGCCAATTTCGGGACGTCCTTGACACTGTGCATGCGCAGTGAGGGCAAAGTATGGAGGTCCTTCAGGACATGATTTCTTTTGGTTTTAGATGCAAATTTTGGGGATTGGGGGGCAAAATTTGTGTTTGGCCCTAGAATTTTAAGAGTTAGCACCAGCTAAGTCTGGGTCATTGGTAAGTATAAAAAATATATAAATTACTATAAATTTTTTAACTTTTTAAGCCTCGAAATTTTCGGACACCCACTCAAAGATCGTCCCGCACTGATGTGGTGGGAAAATCCCAGTAATCATAAATCCAAAATGACAATGATTTTCTTTTCAGTTGAATATTTTATCTTTCTTTGTTTTATGTTAAAAGCATGTATTGTATGTACACTATATTGTATAATCGAAATAGAATTTTTAAAACAACATTATTTGCAAACTTGTTCTTTATTTATTGACAGGTAAGTATTGTTTTCCTTATCAAACTGACATGTCTGATGAACTGACCAATCAAATTTTTGTTTTCAAAAAGTGTGCTTTCATTCGACTCCTTCGAGATTTGAAAAAGAAAACCCCACAAATGTTATGGTGAACTGACCTTAAATGACGACAATAATGAAAGGGTTCCACAAATAAATCCATATAATGCAGTATAAACCATGCACCAGCAACAGAACAGGATAATTATTGCTTCGAATAAACATATTCAGTGCACTGAACACCAACAAAATTTTCCAACATTAAAAATAGAACAAACGACAATGAGGTCAACACATGCTGTTGCAGGGTTTCACAAAAAATTAACACATGGAACCGAACACTTAGGCTCCTGCGAATATTCGAGTCGGAGTCGATTCGACATGCAAAGTCGAGTCGAAATCGAGTCGATTTTCTAACTTCGAATATAACAATTTCGAATCTGATATTTTCAATTCTTCGCATATTTCATTTACCGTGAGGCACTATGATTAAAGGATAGCCGACGCGGTGCCAATCGTCAATTAAAAAGAGCAAACTCTGAATTCGCGATTTCTGTGATAGTGCTACATGTATATTGTCATAGCCATCAGCGCATCGCGACCTGATCGCCGCAGATCGCATCCATTGGTGCCCAAATTTCGCTATCGGGAAGAAAAATACATATGAATTTAATTACTCAGTCACGTAATTTCGAGTTCACATAAGCATTCTCGTAATAATGTGCCCTCAGAAAAACTAAGCTCGGTCGGTAATTATGCATGACAAAAATCTGCAGACATTCACTACGTCACATTCCGGTGTTCGGACCACGTGCTTATTGCGCGAAGTCAAACCGGCTGGTATTGTCGTGTTCTGTGTTTCGTCGCCGAATTCGCGATTTGGAGAAGCTGTATTTTTACAATCGTGGCGTCATTGAAAATTTCCGGAAACGCAAATTGCATCTAACGAAATAAACATACTCGTGTTTTTATTCTCCGAAATATGTCTGTCATTCATACCTTTTTTAAACTAGATAAGTTAAGTAAAACGTACATATGTGAAACATGTGGGACGACGTACAAAATGCAAGCCACAGGGACAACATCACACCTGTGGGGTCATCTCGCTAAAAAACACCCAGCCCTTCACGACGAAGCTAAGGAGCGGGATTCCAAAGACAAGCAGTTGAAAGGGCAGAAGCGTGGTTCGTCAGTCCATCTTCAACCACCAGAGCCGGCGAAGAAGCAGACGAGTTTAGTGGACTTTACACGGCGTAAGTTAGCTCGTTGAAGAAAAAGTATGACAATGCTGTCCTTAATTTCGTTGTCACGGATGGTAGGCCATTTGAGTCGGTTCACGGGAAAGGCTTCCAGAATTTATGCTCCACTCTAACCAATGGTACATACATACCGCCGCATCCCACAACAATTTCTAGGAAGCTTGATGATCTCAGAATTTCAATGGAAGAATCCCTCATCGATCGTTTGAAGAACGAAGCTCGTAACAACAAGGTGTCACTGACGTTTGACCACTGGAAAGCGGATAACAACGATAATTTTCTAGTAACCACTATACATTTCATTGATGACCATTGGAACTTGATATCGAGGTGCCTTGCAGTTACCAACCTTGAAGATTTGGATGCTGACCACACAGCAAGTGCAACCGCTACTATCGTAAAGGCACAGCTCGAGAAGTTGGAAATACCACTGGCGAAAATCATGTATGCGTCAACAGATACCACCAATGTCATGCCCGCGACAGCACGCATTCTGGAAGTAAAGTGGCATGGTTGCGCGGCACACAAGCTGCAATTGTGCATAAATTCCACACTGAAATCGCACCCAATGGTGAAGAAGTTGATTGATACTATCCACAGAATCGCAAACTTTTTCAATTCCTCAACTGTCGGGCTACACACATTACACAAACAACAACTTGCTGCAAATCTAACTGAAACAGATCCTCCCCTCGACGTTGCCACACGTTTTAATAGCACCTGTGCATTGTTGGAATGGACAGAACGTAATGCAAAAGCTATAGCCCTCGCTCTGGTTGAATGTCAACAGAACAAGAAATGTGCTAGTAGTCCCCCCTCCCCACTCTCGACACAATCAACTGAAACAAGAGAATCAGTTCTGCCACTTTTGAGACCTCTATCGGAAGCAACAACCTTACTCAGCGCCGACACTACTGTGAGTATCTCAATGATACTACCATGCATTCAAACACTCAAGCGACAGTTATCAAACCAGACGGCTCGCGGTGCTAAAGGCTTCCGGGACGACCTGCTATTACAGCTAAATGAACGTTTCAACCTGTACGACAACTACTTGATGGTTGCCACTTTTCTGGATCCCCGTGTTAAGAGTTTGGTTCCGGTTTCTGAATTAAGTACCATAAAACAATATATAAGAGATCATATTGCAACTGCCGGTGCCACAGAGGCTGACGCTGAGCAGTCCGAGTTGCCCACTGCGACTTATGGAACTCTCCTATCTGTTGCAGCACCAACTGAGAATAAAAGCCTAATTGATGCCATATTCGAGGAGATTCCGGAATCTACTAGCGAACGCGAGGTCGCTTTAAGTCGGGATGATCGCCTACAGAAAGAATTCGATTCATACTTGGCATTATCGAATGTAACCAGGAAGGAATCCCCGTTACTCTTTTGGAAGACCCATGCATCCAACTTTAAACTGTTATCGACAGCAGCACGAAACATGTTATCGATTCAGGCGACCAACTGTTCTTCTGAGCGGGTAAACTCTGTTGGTTCGGGTATAATCACCGATCAAAGACAAAGACTGTCCCACCACAATGCATCTACTTTGATCTGGGCGAGAAAAAACAGCGACTTAATTGACAGCCAGTTAGAGTTTTGATTAGGAGTTGTATTCGTACCAAGTTGTGTTCCAACTTCTACGTTAACTTAACCAAACAATGCAAGTTGCAAGCAACTTGCAACGTTTGGTAAAGTTAACGAAGAAGTTGGAACACACCCGTTCAGTCAACTTCAGTCAAGTTCAGTGCGTCGTTTAGTTCATGATTCTGTCATTTGTTCTGTTTGTATGGCTTATAATTTGATTTATAGATGAACGTTTCTCTAAATAATATGTCACCTGAGTTGTTAGTGTTGTCAATTGTTATATCTCAACCCCATACTTTCGGGAATTCGAACCCGCTCTACTCATCTGTACAGACAAATGATTTATTGAACAGGCGTAACCGGGGGAGTAACTCCATACGTTTGTGACCATGTATCTGGGGAAGTAACTCTTTATCCTTTTTAGCCATGCTCCGGATTGCTCCCATCGTCGGCTTTGGCGTCAGATTCTCGAACGGACAAACAAACCGTACTCAAAAATATATATTGCTAATTATTGTTGTTATTCTACAGAATAAGCAAATGTTTCTTAGTGGGCAATGTCGGGGGGTTTGAGGAGTTTGCGGCCGTTTCAAAACTTTCAAATTGAAACGGCCGTAAACACCTACCCCCCCCCCCCCCTCCCCCCCCCCCCCCCCCCCCCCCCACCCACCACATTTCCCACTAAGAAACATTTGCTTATTCTGTAGAATTATACGAGAATAACAACAAGAATAAATAATTAGCAATATATATTTTTGAGTACGGTTTATTTGCTGAACTTTCAATGCAGACTTGGTGCCGTGGTCTTGATTTGAAACTGCGATCCTTTCTATAAAACTTCGGCTTTACCTGGTTTACGCGCTGAATGAAATATGAGTGATAACATAGTTTTCCCAGGAGATCAGCGACGCTGATCTCCTGGGAAAACTATGTTATCGCTCATATTTCTACTCATGATTCTCCGCCGTAGTCCATGATAGGGACATCTCCGACCCTCCCATCAAAAAATAAATGACTTATTATGAGGGGATGCCCGAAAAATGGCAATATTTATTGAGTTCGTTATGTGCACGATAGACAACCAGATTCGAAGTCGATATTCGGTCTAGTCGAACATGATCGTCGAATATTCGAGTCGACATTCGAGTCAAGAAAAAAATCAATGTCGCAGGAGCCTACGAACACTATCAGACCGTATCGGGTTTCGATATTATTTTTCTCCGACATCAGCAGTGCTCGTGGGGAGGGCACGCTTCCAAAAACAAAAGATAGGAAATACGGGACGAACTGTGGTGCAAATACCAGTCATTAAAATTATTATTTTGTATTCGCTTTTATAAATTGTAGCAGTCTGCGTTGCACATTGGGGGGGGGGGGGGGTATTTCTAAATCAATAATCAAAGACTTGTATGTCATTAAGTCGTCCTTCTAAACAATAGTAACTGGTTTCCACACAGCGGAGGGGGGGGGGGGGGGGGTGGGAGCTGAATAAAACTCATAATTCGTATTGGTCTTTCTTTTGCATTTTGCATTCCACATTGGGGGGGGGGGGGGCAGTACTTTCGTGGTTAACGTGGACAGCATTGTAGGGGTGGGCACGGGCACCGGGTCAATAATCTAAACTTGTATGTCATTAATTAGTATGAGGGGATGGGCACAGGGTCCGAGTTGGGTGGCAAAAAATAACAAATGACTGAATAAAATTCACAAATATATTCTAATACAACTGATAAAATGAAATACAAAATTCTACAATATACGTACATACAAAAATATACAAGAATACATCCAAGAATACATAACAAGATCATACAAGAATACAATAATTTTCAATACAAGAACAAATAAGTTACATTTCATATTACCGGTCCATCAGTTACGCTCATTTAAAATACCTGCCTCAGTCAGGTCATCTTCATCGTCTGAATTAAAAATTTCAGACATGGCAGTCTCCACAGACATGATTTTCTTGGGGTCAATAAAGAGTTGACAAGCAATGTCCAGCTCCTCCTGGTTGTCAAATAGCATCTCTCCTATGTATTCAGACTGGTTGATGAATTTATCCTCTGCCCCATTCACGTGGTTGTTTAAACCGCAGACTTTGAAGGATTTTCTGATCATCTCTTTATGCTTTTCTAGATTGCTGACGTCAAAATCCAATCAACAATATCTTGTTTGAAGGCAGGCTTTATACGTTCTTCCTTGTTGATAATTTTTTTGGTCCCAGATTGGATAAATTCAGTCCATTTTCTTCTAAGATCCCCCTTCACAGGCTTGTTGATGCTGACATCGAGTGGCTGTAATTTAGATGTGCAGCCCCCTGGTATTACTGCGGGAATGGCATTGCTCTTTCTTTATTCTTTCTTAACGTTATCAGTCAGATGTCTCCCAAAGCTGTCCATTATTAATAGTGATCTCTCCTTTTTGGTGTGTTTACAATAAATTTCCTTCACCCACTCTTTCATCAAATGCTCGTCCATCCAACCTTTTTCTTGAACCTTAATTATCCAGTTTTTTGGTGCTTTTAACTTGAGTTCTCTTTTACCCTTGAAAATTACTATTGGTGGTAAGAGTTCGCCACTCGCAGATACAGCCAGAACCAGTGTCAGATGTCATTTTTCGGATCCTGTACTTCTGATCCTGACTCTCCAATCAAGTTGACAGTTTTGTTGGGGATAAGGTCAAAGTAGACTGGGGTTTCATCCATATTAATTATAAACTGGTTTTCAAACTCATCTTCTGCTCTTCTATCTTTGACAAATTCTCTAAAGCTGTCGATTTTCTGCTCTAAATCTTTTGGTAATCTTTGGGCTAAAGATGTCTTGGTACGGAGTGAAAAGTTGTGACGAGCCATGAATTTCTCAGCCCAGCCTGTACTGGCTTTGAAATCGCTTTCTTTTTTCTCATTCTTGACCATTTCTCTGGCATAGGTGCATAATGATTCCACTGATACGGGTAGCTGAAAATCTCATTGGATTAATACCCATTCAGAGATTTTGTCATCTAGGTCGTCTCCATAGGTAACAGGTCTCCCACTCTTGGATAAATGACCTGTTGATCTGTCTCTTCCTTCTTCATCAAAATCTTTTTCCAGTCTCTGAGTGTCGATTTCGGTATTTTCAGTTTCAGGACGGCTTGCCGTAGGCCAATCAACTTGATTACTTCAACTGCTTCCTTCTTCTCCTTCATATTATAATTTTTATAGTGCCCCCTTGCGACAGTTGGATGGTGATTGCTATCTTTAATGGCATCAGTTTCAACCGTTGAAATCTCTTTGTGGTGTTTCTTTGCTGGCTGCGGTTTTGCAGCTGTTTCATCAGAATCTGTTCTCTTTCTTTTAGTTGGACGTCCGACTGGTCTCTTTTCTGAAGGCTTGTAGGGTGTCAGTTGTACTGTTGGTCTGGCTTCTTCTGCTGTTTGGTATTTCACTAGGAATTTTTCCATCTCGAGTTCTTGTGATATCAAATGCTGGTGATTGAATGCTGACTTCAGTATTCGCCCTGTATTTATGTATTAGCAGCACCACACGAAGATAATGCCATTTCTTTCAAGTTTACCGGCACACTTTTCCATCAATAGTGAACAGTTTCAACTGAACAAACAATTAAGCCAATATACACACCACTCAAAACTTGTTCACACTTCATTCCCTTTGAATGGCTACATTGGTCCGTTTTGAAAACACTGAAGCCCGCTCAGGTTTTTTATCCAACAGTAACAACACAAGCACATGGCTTAATTACTGTTGAACATAATTCGTGGAAACATCAAAACTTTTCAAGTAACGGTAGATCAAACGTGATTTCTTCTCAGGGATTTATTGGGAAAGTAAATAAAAACACAACAAACAATCGGAAATTTTTAATTCATTTGGTATGTTCATTTTATTCATTTATGCTAATGATTCAAGTCGCCATATTGAACAGCTATTTTATCTTTCTCATTTCCGAGGTACCCCCGGTAGTTCGTGCACAATAAATTTATTAACCGGTGCAGTGTGTTTTTTCAAAATTTCCACCCACATTTGCTGTCCACATGTATTTTGGCCATTTTTGAAGTTTTCGGATGCTGGAAAATTTAATTATTTTTTGGTGTCCGAAAATTTAGATGAAATACGGTAAATCAGTTTACCACTACAATGGTTGACTGGTCTGGTCATAAACTGGTTATTGCTCTAATTGAAAAGTTTGGTAAGCAGATAACCACAGAATGAATGGTAGAAGTTTTGTAAACTAAAATTAAGATTAAATAATGTTTTGATGAATAATTTATGTAGGTTTATCAGTGAAATAGGGCCCTGCAAAGCTTCAAAATTCAATTTGATTCAAAATAGTCTCCATGATTTGATTCGATTCAAATTTTCAAATCAATGAGATGTTCTCAGAATCCTACAAAATCCTACAAAGTGTTTTCTCTTGAACTTTTCTTCTATCATCAGGTCTCCTGTACAGGAGGGAGGGGGGGGGGGTGGTTTCCTGTACAGGAGGGAGGGGGAGGGTGGTTTCCTGTACAGGAGGGAGGGGGAGGGTGGTTTCCTGTACAGGAGACCTGATGATAGAAGAAGAGTTCAAGAGTAGGTTCCGCATCAGAAATTACATTGATTCCATTCTGGAATACAGTGGAGCCCACTCAACTGGATATCACTTAATTGTATATCCCTGTTAATTGAATATAATTTCCAAACACAAAACCGTTTACCATACCTCCAGTACAAATTTGACCTGTTAATTGAAAATAGGTTATAGAGTAAACTCCTGTTAATTGAATAAAAAATCTTGTAACTTGTCGAGAAATTACCCTGACTCTCCCCAGTTTTCCTTTGTTTATAGACCTATTTGGCCTCAGTACATTCAATACAAGCATTTAATCTGTTATATCTTGTTTGGCAGAGTTCATGGAGCTCTGTCAAACAAGATATAATAGAATAAATGCTATGTTTATCTCTGGAATACAGGAAAGTGACAATCCCTGTTAATTGAATACTCCTGTTAATTGAATAATTTTCATTGGCAAAGTAGCTATTCAATTAACAGGGTTCCACTGTATTATGATTTTAGCTTGATTTGCAAGAGTTGCCATTGCTGACAATATTAGAGTGGGGACTGACAATATTTATGGCTGTAGGAAGTTCCAATATCCACAACTTCATAATGGGTAAGATTTGATTTGAGATATGATTCAATTCAAAATCTGATGCCTGATTCGATTTAAAATTCGATTTGATCCGAAATTTCAGATTTGCGGGGCCCTACTGTGAAAAGTACTGAATTGATGTTTCTATTGTTGTTAGTAATTGAAGCGAATGACATCGGTAGATGATCTTCAGTGAGAGGCAGTTTCACTTGTAAATTACAGAACCAAGTTCATGAAATCAATCTGAGCTGAGGTTTACTGAGGCTGGGATTGAGTTTAGTGTAGAAGGTTCAGAAATTTCATCTTAAATCAGCAGAAATTTGGGATTCCTTTTATCATACAATGTGTAATTTAACCCATTGATACTTTTGTACATCTTATGACATACGAAATCAAACAGTGCATTGGTACTTTGTGGTCATCTGTTTTGTTATTATTTTTCGATTTTTTAATGTTTTACCCACAATTCCCATTTTCTCCTGAATAGTGCTCAATGACAACCGTTCAGCCAAAATACTAATATAATCCTGCTGCCAAGTCATCTTATCTGGTTGAGTGCTAGAAGCCATTATCAGAGCTTTCAAAAATGATGATACCAGAGCAAAAGCCAACACTTTCCATAGTTATATTTCATATTCAGTCAAACACAAATAATACTTTGTTTATATAAATTTGTTTTATTACAAATTATTGGAGAGTGCCTTGGGTACTCTCCAATAATTTGTAATAAAACAAGTTTTGAATAAATTCAGACCTCCAAAAATAATCTAGCCCTCAACCAGATAATCACTAATGTGAAAAATATCTTGTTATTTGTGCTTTGTGACATTTGACGTCGCATTTTGAAAAACGTTGAAGAAACTAAAATTTTTATACTGTACCAATGACCCAGACTTAGCTGGTGCTAACTCTAACAAAACCAGGGCCAAACACAAATTTTGCCCCCCAATCCCCAAAATTTGCATCCAAAACAAAAAGAAATCATGTCCTAAAGGACCTCCATACTACGCCTCTACTGCGCATGCGCAGTGACGCAGACATCCCGAAATTGGCGCCAATTATCATTCTCTGTTTGGCCCTTCATCAGTCAACATCTCACTGATCTTTGTGCTTGTAAATCTCAGTTTAAAGGATGCCAGACACGTAATTTTTGGAGAAAATGTGATTCTAAGGAGGATAGAAGGAGGAGAGGAAAAAGAAGTGACAAAAAATAATCAGGGCTGTACTTAAAATTTTTTGATGAAATTATGTTAAGTTGCCTATTTTCGAGGCATTGGCCTCTTGTTGTCATTCTTGCTAATTGTTGCACTGCTTATTCAGTGTCTCCTCTCCCCTAGCCTTCTAAAGTCCCCCCTTGCAATTCTCCCATGCTTTTGGCATATTTTTGAGAAATTTCATTTCTAAAATTTCCTGGGAGAGTTGCTTGGTTACAGAATGTTTTCTGTTATTTTCCCCATAGTTACGTTTTCACCCATGGGTGTATAACGTTTGTGTTCTGCATCTTCCATCTGATGTTCTGCAGATTCTCCCCTGGGAGTCTCTGTTTTGCATCAGATAGAGTGTAATTGATGACTGATTCCGGGCCAGTTTTTTCAGTGCCTGGAGTCATGTTTTCTGGTGTTTTTACACTGTTTGTTTTCATTGGCAACAGCCTTTTTTGAGGGGGGCTGTTTGCCTTTGCTGTAGATTATCTCACTATAAGATACATTTATATTATCCGTAAGTGTCTCATTAATTATTTAATATAAATTTAAAATTTTTGACCACACTTTGCCATCGGATCCATCGGGGCTCAACGTTACTTTTCAGCAACTTGGGCTTCGCTGAAAAAATATTTTTTCAAAATTATTTTGTTTTGCAATTGTTTTTTCATTTATTAATGGATCATGTTGTTATGTATCTTTGTGTCAGGGGTTTTTGCGAGTAACTAGGACTTATTGTTGTTCTTTCACAATGAAGGGACGTTGTTCAAATTGTAATAGGAAGAAATCTTCCTCTGACTTTCATGATCATTGTATTAATTGTAGTCAGTGTTCTCGCATTAATCCCTGTCCTATATGTGAACATTGGGATGAGAAACATTGGAAACGTGTGTCACGATATGTTGTTTCTGGAGAAAGAGCGATGCCGGCTCTTTCTCCGCAAGGTCACTCTACTCTCTCAGTTTCTATTTCAGAGGAACCAGAACAGGGTGATGTTTCCATGTTATCTTCTTCAAGTGTGCGTCCGTCGTCACAAATGAATTCAGAGCTAGCGGCAAAAGTGCTCATGGAGATTAGACAAATGTCGTCCGCTAGCTCGCCCGGTGTAGCGTCCATTCACCGAATGGTTCGGCAGCCGGGTTCGTCCGATGCGGTCCAAGAGGAAATTTTGGGTGATGCGAGCACTATAAACATAATAGATGCACACCCAGTGACGGCGGATAGTAAGCGAGAACGGAGGAAGCCTTTGAGTCCGGTTCCTAGCTCGTCCAGGTCCAGCCGGGCCGCGAGCGAGAGAGGCCCCTCTCTCGTACAACAACATCTGGGACCAGATGTTGTGGTACAAAATGTGTCTTTAGCGGAGCATACGTCCGTCGCTCGGGACGCTCCGTTGTATAAGCAGTCCGCAGAGACTGTTAAGGCTTCCTCTTCTCGTCAGCGCACACGACCGCACCTTGGCTGCGTGACCGCCGATATATTACCAGCTTCGCAGATCAAGGATTCTTCGGCGACCAGGTCACACCATCCGGCAGCCAGGGATTCGAGACCGATGGACTCCGGACGTTCGCATAGGAAAAGTATGCGGGAGCCATCTGATGCGGAGCTGCCCTCGGCGAAGCAGCGAAAGACTGCGCCTCCGCAGATCTCAACGCCGGACATTCTTGTGCAGATAGCACAGCTTATCGCAGCATCCCAGCAGCCGACAGAGACGGTGTCGGATCGAGAATTATCCGACGGCGCTGGGTCGGTACGCTCCGCCGAAGCATCGGGGGCGGACGACCGGGAACATCATGAGGTCCGACCGGATGGTGAAAGGGATACGGATGACTTGGAGCTATCCCTTTCAGAACAACATAAAGCTGCCGGGGACTTCATCCGGCACTTTCTCCCTCAAGTTGTTCCATCGGGCCAGACTGCTGCGCTTCCGGACAAGAGAATTATAGCGTCATTGGACTCTGAATTTTTTGAGCGGTTCAGGGACATCGCTCCCGAGTTTCCGTCGCAGTCCAATAATGTTGCAAGAACATTTGAATTATTGAACGACGCTATATTTAAACTTGCTTCCAGGACGGGGAAAGCAGGTTTCTTGTCCGCTAATACTCTCAACCTGCCTTTCATTAATGCAAGGAATAAATTCGATACGGCAGGACAGGGTATACTGAGAGTTCCTCTGCGTATGGACGACGAGGCGGAAGACTTAGAGCTATCATTACCGTCGTCAGCTTCTATTCCAACCGCGGTGTTGGAAACAGCTATTGCGTCTAACAGAGCCAATTTAGATGCCTTATCTTACGCAGATCACCTTACTAAGGCGTTATCACTGCGCCTTCAGGGGAAAGAGTTTCAGGATATACAATCCTCTTTAAGACTTCTTTCAAGGGCAGTAGCTTATTCCACGTGTAACTCCGCCCTTTCAGTGGCAAATCTGGAGTTGGTTAGACGTGACGCAGCCCTAGCTACATCCACACTGGTGGATTCTAAGGTGAAGAACTCTCTTAGAGTCGCTTCGGTCTCAGGAGAACTTCTCTTTGACGGCAAGCTTTCCGCTATTTATGATAAAATTACAAAGAAAGCTAAGGATTCTCTGTTGTTCAAATCTGCTCCTAAGAAGTCGGATACAGCAGACACGAATAAGACAGGCACTTCTGGGTCCAATGCGCCCAAGAGAGGTTCCTATAGAGGTTCCGGTGCGTCCTCTTGGTCTTATTCGAGAGACCGTCAGGATAGCGACACGTTCGGGACGTCCTTCAGGCCGGGACAATCGGTCGGACGCCCCGAGGTCGACGAGGCAAGGTGCGGGTCGTGGAAGACGTGGTTTCTCCTACCGCAGGCCTCGCAGGTCCAGGAGGTGATGGCTTAAACCTCTATCGCGCTCCGGTTGGCGGAAGGTTGTCGAGCTTTTCACAAGAATGGGCGTCGATTACGGACGACCCTTGGGTGAGAGGAGTGACTTCGGAAGGTCTAAAGATATCCTTCAAACGAAAGCCTCCATTAACTCGAAGTCCAAAGTGGACTCATCTTCCGTCAAATCCGCAGAAAAGAGACGCCCTGTTATCAGAGGTGCAGTCTCTTTTAATGAAGAACGCGGTAGAGGTCGTAGAAAACCAGGAATCTCCGGGATTCTACAGCCATCTGTTTCTGGTTCCGAAACCAGACGGCTCGTTCCGTCCAGTCATAGATTTGAGCTGGATAAACAAGCTGATCGTCGCTCCGAAGTTTTATATGGAGACGATTCGATCGGTCAGAGCGAGTATTCGGGTGAACGATTATGCAACGAGCATAGATCTCGCGTACTTTCACGTCATGGTACATCCGACATTCCGAAAGTATCTACGCTTCGCAGTCCTAGGAGTGGTGTATCAATTCCGGGCGATGTGCTTCGGATTGAATCTAGCACCCTGGGCTTTCACTCGGGTAATGAACTCGGTAATGATCTACTTCCGAGCTCATTCGTCTGCGGTAACGTCGGCCTACCTGGACGACATTCTTCAGAGGTACGGCAACGAGTTAACGCTTCAGAACGATGTTCAGAATCTTCTTCTATTGCTCCGACGTCTCGGTTTTATAGTAAACGAGGAGAAGTCGGATCTGGTGCCGTCCAAGTCATTCACTCATCTGGGAATGAGCTTCGAGACGCACAACAATCTCGTTCGTCTGCCGTTAACCAGAGCGAAATTAGTCAGTTGTTATGCTCGCTATTGTCTGCACGCAGACAAAGTCACGGCGAGAGAATTTATGAGACTGATAGGTCTGTGCGGAGCCGCCGCGGATCTCATTCTGATGGGGCGGTTACGCACACGTCCTCTTCAAATTTTCCTGACTCAGAATTGGAGTGTGAAAATTCATTCGCTCGATGTAGACGTTCTCTTGTCAGATCAAGTGAAACAAGAGATTCAGGCTTGGGCAAACATTCAGTGGTTAACTCAAGGAGTTCCGCTGCAGTTGCCGGATCTGAGTTTTACAGTTATGACGGATGCCAGTCAAACAGGTTGGGGTGCATCATTAATCCCAACGGATTCGAGATGCCAGGGTCTTTGGGATCCGCAATTCCTGTGCAAGCACATAAACATCAAGGAAATGATGTCAATTTGGCTTGCGTTACGTCACTGGATGGACATTATTCACGATGCTCATGTCCAAATCCTATCCGACAATACGACAGTAGTGGCGTATATACAGAATCAGGGAGGCACTCATTCAATTCCGTTGTTCAATCTAACGGAAAGAATCCTTCTGTTTGCGCTAGAACATCACGTTCTTCTTTCGGTCCGTCACATACCGGGTCGTCTGAATGTGCTAGCAGACTCCCTTTCACGAAAGGGTCGCTTGTTGCCGTCGGAGTGGACTCTCAACAAACAAGTATTCAATCAGATTTGCTACCAATGGGAATGGCCAATGATAGACTTATTTACGACACATCTCAACAATCAGTTGCAGACGTATGTGTCTCCGTGTCCGGATCCAAGAGCATTTGCAGTAGACGCTCTGTCGATCCCTTGGGACGGAATGATAGGATATGCGTATCCTCCAGCGCCGTTAATTCAACAAGTATTGCTAAAGATAAAACAATCTCAATGCAAGATTCTGTTGGTAGCATCTCTGTCGCCACAGAGACCGTGGATAAATCTACTCAGGTGTCTGTTGTGGGACCTACCGCGGAAGCTTCCTCCACGGGAGGATCTTCTTTCGCAGGGGAAATCGCGCCAACTCCATCACAACCCGCAAGGTCTCAACCTTCACGTTTTTCCGTTGTGCGGTCCTTCTTGCATGGCAAGCACTTTACAGGACGAGCAGTGGACGCGATTTCTAACTGTAGGAGGACCTCCTCTTCGCTAAACTATGCGGCTAAGTGGAAGGTTTTTCGTCGTTGGTGTAGGGATCATTCTGTAGATATATTTGATCCCTCTATACCAGACATTGCAAACTTTCTAGTATACTTGTTTGACGAAATCAAACTGCAGCCTGTTACTATAAAGGGTTATAGATCTATGTTATCTGATACCTATGCACATCATGATAGTTTACAAATTGGATCTAATGTCTCTTTATCGAAGTTGGTTAGAAACTTTTCGATAAATAGACCCAGAACTCTTAGATTAATTCCTAAGTGGAATTTAGCTTGGGTTCTTCTTAAATTGAAGGAAAAGCCATTTGAACCTCTTGGGACAGTAGATTTCAAATTCTTATCTTATAAGACAGCTTTTCTCTTAGCTTTCTCTTCTGCTAGAAGAGTCAGTGAGCTTCATGCACTATCGGTGGATGATTCTCATTATCGTAGTGTTGGGAACACTATCACCTTCACTACTAATGTGGGTTTTTTAGCTAAGAATCAGGCTCCTAATAAATATCCGGAACCTATTGTCATTAAGGCTCTTCCGTCTTCAGACAGGCGTAGGCCTTTACTCTGTCCTGTTAGAGCATTATGTATCTATAAACAGAGATCTCAGTTTATCAGAAAGGGACGGAAACGTTTCTTTCTGTCTTTGATGCCTAATAGAAAGGACATTTCAGTCCATTCTATTGCTAGATGGATTCAGTTAACTATCCGTACTGCTTATGAAGATTTATCTTCTTCTCAGCAGTCTGTGCTTAAGATTTCTGCTCATGAAGTAAGAGCTCTTTCTACTTCGTGGGCTTATGCTAATAGTGTTGCTATTACAGATTTAATGAAGGCTGCTTATTGGTCTCAGCCATCCACATTTACGAATTTTTATCTCAGAAATATTGAGTCCATTTCTGGAGACCTGCATTGTCTAGGTCCGTTATCTGTTGCTCAGAATGTCGTCCACTAAACAGTTGCAACTATAGTTATGCAGGCTTTCTGTTCCGGCAGTGACTCCGTCTGGCTGCCCTCTTCGCTCTGGGCTATTTGACCAAGGGGAAGGGGGGGGGGGGGGGTGTTCCCTTAGGTCACCTGCTTTATAGTGAAAAGCAAGGGAATGCCTCCTCCAAGTCAGTATTTCTGAGTCGCTTCCGGGATGGTTTTAAAGTGTAATATTAATGTTAAATTTCATTCATGTCTTATTTTTAAAGTGTAGCTCGGTGTGAAGCATTTGTTTATGTCAAGTGTCAAACGGGCTTTAATATACAATACTCGGACACTTTTAAATGACTATAAAGAGTCTCAATTCTCTGGACTACTTTATTTATTGGCTTGCTTTAAAAATAATTAGTATAAGGGTTATACTGGATGTTAATAGAGAACATGAATGTTATTGTGCTCAATTATTAAGAGTAGTGTATCTTTCTAATTTAATATTAAATAAGAAAGATACATGTAAAGCCTAATACTCCTTTTCTCCTTAAGGGGTTACCTCTTTACTATACTGAGCTTATTGGATTTTCCTCTATGTCCTAGGCCCTCCAGCCTGTTTACTATTCAGCTAAGTCTGGGTCATTGGTACAGTATAAAAATGTTAAAAAATTTATAGTAATTTATATATTTTTTATACTTACCAATGACCCAGACGGGGATGGCCCTCCCTGGAGTTGGGAACTCTTGCCTCCCCGCTGAGTACATAGCGCTGACCAGGCACTGCCAGTGAGAATGATAATTGGCGCCAATTTCGGGACGTCTGCGTCACTGCGCATGCGCAGTAGAGGCGTAGTATGGAGGTCCTTTAGGACATGATTTCTTTTTGTTTTGGATGCAAATTTTGGGGATTGGGGGGCAAAATTTGTGTTTGGCCCTGGTTTTGTTAGAGTTAGAGTTAGCACCAGCTAAGTCTGGGTCATTGGTAAGTATAAAAAATATATAAATTACTATAAATTTTTTAACTTTCCAGTGATGTTTGAACGTTAGGATAATTAAAGTCTCAAAAGGTTAATGAAATGACTTGAGGCCTAAAAAAAATAAAAATCTGTTTCTCAGGCCCTCCCGCATGGTCCTTTTGGCTGCCGCATGCTCTCTTTTTATAGCCAATGTAAACTTAAATAAAATAAAAATTATATGGTTTTTGTCTGATATTTTACCCAATTTAAAAAATTGATAAATTTGTCCCGTGAGTGCAAGAAGGCTTTGCAATGCCTTAGCATTGCAAAGCCTTCTTGCTCTCAAGGGACGAAATACACCACCACCCATGCTATTCCGTAGATTATGAGGCCTAAAATATAAAACAATAACATGAACTTTTGATGACAAAGAAATAATTACAGAAATAAAAAAGAAAATAAAAAAACGCTTGCCCGCATGCAATTTTACAAATAATGGCCTGAGAAACAGAAGATCTGCTTTGTGGGGCCTTCAAAAATGAAGTTTTGTTCATTTGTACTTTGAAACCAACTGGCTCACAATACTATGAACTCTTCTGCTCATAAAATTAAAACAAAACAGTTTTTAGCTCAACTTTGACGAAGTCAAATTTGAGCTATTGTCATGGCCCGTCGTCCGTCTGTCCGTCCGTCCGTCCGTCCGTCTGTTCATCTGTCCGTCTGTCCGTACGTCAACAATTGGCTATGGCTCGGGCTAGAGGTCGTATTTATGAACCGATCTTTACGAAACTTCTTGGGTACCTTTGTTATGACCGTGGGACGAGAACGAGTGTTTTTGGGTGCGGTCCGAAATTCAAGATGGCTGCCAGCCGCCATTTTGTACCGATGATGCAGAAATCTGTTTTTTGTACAGAACTTTCATATGAAAGCTCTGATTTGAATAATTTTTTGTATGAATGTTTAGTACCATGGGGTACATCACATATAATACAGGTTTTTTTCTCGTGTGTAAATTGTGCAAATTAGACTAATTTTTATGTTTTTTGGTGTTAATTTCAGCACTGTAAGTGCAAATGCCAATACGGCTCGGGCTAGAGGCCGTATTTATGAACCGATCTTTACGAAACTTCTTGGGTACCTTTGGTATCACCGTGGGACGAGAACGAGTGTTTTTGGGTCCGGTCCGAAATTCAAGATGACCGATGGCAGCCATTTTGTACAAAATTAGGTGCAATCAGATTTTTGCACAGAACTTCCATATGAAAGCGCTGATTTGAATAATTTTTTGTGTGAATGTTTAGTACCATGGGATACATCACATATAATACGGGTTTTTTTCTCGTGCAGAAATTATGCAAATTAGATGAACTTTGATATTTCAGTGCGACTTACACACATTAAGTACACATGTCAATACGGCTCAGACTTGAGTCTGTATTTATGAACTGATCTTCACGAAATGTCTTGGGTACCTTTGTTATCACCTTGGGACGAGAACGAGTGTTTCTGGGTGCGGTCTAAAATTCAAGATGGCTGCCAGTGGCCATTTTGTACCGAAATTAGGTCTAATCAGTTTTTTGTACACAACTTCTATACAGCTCAGACTAGAGGCCATATTAGCGGGGGAGGAATTCGCTAGAATTGTGCACTTGGTGATACCTTCCTGAAATTTGGCATGATGTAAGGGTAGGCATCAGAGATTTCAAAATCGATCGGCTACAAGTTGGCACCATCCTCTAGCCACCACTAGCAGCGAAATCCAAAATGGCCGCCAAGCGGATCGAAAAAAAGCTATTTTCGCCGATCGCACAACTGAAGCTCCAAACCTAACACCATACATGTGCTGTAATTGATGTGAATGATGGAGTGAAGCCCTTGGAACAAGTTGGGGGGAAGATTAATGGATAATGGGATCAGAATTTCCGTCGATGTGTGCGTCTGTGTGTCTGACTGTCAGTATGATCGTCCGTCCGTAGATAAATTAGTGTTGAATGTTTCTCGGGAATGCAATGGTCAAATGAACATGGTATGAGAGATTCCTGTCAACACATGAACAAGGGTACTCGATAGTATGCAGCAGTGGGGATACTTGGACATTTGATAATCCAATTAAAGTGACAGTCTATTCTCAACTTCCGGCATTTTCGATAGATTTATTTTCTAAGAAAATAAAACTATCAAATTTCTAGAGGAGTTCTGGTTCAATCTCAACACCATAGCGACACGTCTGCCAGCAAGGGCAGTGCTGGAATGAACTCGGGATGCATTAGTTCCCGTTGTTAATTATACAATGTTATCTTGCCAGTATAGAACATTGGCAAAATGGGACTAGAAGGGGTGAGTGTATGTTTGCAGTCATTCGAGGTACAGGAATATTTTTTGACTACAAGTAGTATTCTTCATTTTCGGCCAGTTAAGATGTGGTGTGTTCCAAGTCAGGATTAATGTTGCCGACACTTAATGCCCATCCCTCATGGTATGCTACTTTACCAGGGATATAGAGATATAGCCACCACTGGGAGCCAAAACATGACCTTTGATGTCGATGAGTGGTCGAAATGTTTTAGCGAATAACTTATCGAAATATGATCCGGTATGGCAATTTGATACCTTACGTTAGATTTATTAGATCAACTCAGGTATGGATTCATTGAGACATGAGTGCGCTACAAGATGAAGGATTTCCAAGTTGATTTGCTATGGAGTAGGAACTGACTAGTCACATGTGGCCTATGGCCAGAGAAAGACAAGGATACCATAGATGAACACACGGGTGAACGAAGGTATCAACTGTTGTACAGAGGCAAAATAGTTGGGGATATTGTATCATGCTATGCATGAATTAACACCGTCTTGTGCAGTAAATAACAGACTATTTTCCGAAATCTAAAACTGTATTCCTATACCCCGGACAATGTAGCAAGCCACATGGGATGAACATTTGTTAGCAAAATCAACTCAACTAGAAACATGACATGTGTTAACTGGCCGAAAATGGAAAAAAAAATACCAGAATAGGAGATGACTGGTCCTAACATGACAGTATACTACTCAATATTGTTACAACAGCCACCTTCACACTTACACAAAGGTGTGCACCTTAATCCAGCTTTCAAGCATTTGCAATTGCCCTTGCAGGCCTTGGCACAACTACAGTGGAGCATCAGTGCACATGCAGCACTTGCGTCTCCTAGGTGAGTCCAAAATGGGACCAGAATATTGAGACGTGGATTCCACTCCCATCCGTACTGTGATGGGTCTGGCACACATAAGTGTTTCTGCAGAGCACGATGCCAAATGAAAGATGACACAAGAATTACCCTTTTTACATGTTGATACAGAGCTGCTTTGGTGGGCGGGATGTTTTCCATAGACTTAAGGCCATGTGTGAACATATGCCGTCTCGCATCATTGACACGTGTACTGACACAACTGTTACTGTACATCTGTATGGTGAGTTTTTCGATATGCTGCATATGAGGGGAATCCTCTGAAAAGACTTGCGGATTCTCAGTCAATT